>JAJHZJ010000331.1:0-600000 GCA_023548195.1 Bettongia penicillata ogilbyi | reverse complement strand
AAAATTTTTACAGCTAAGCTCGGGGATAAAGGCCTCATTTCTAGATTATATAGAGAACTGACTCAAATATATAACCATCCAAGTCATTCCCCAATTGATAAATGGTCAAAGGATATGAACAAGCAATTTTCAGGGGAAGAAATCAAAAATATCTATAATCATATGAAAAAGTGCTCTAAATCACTATTGATTAGAGAGATGCAAATCAAAACAACTCTGCGGTACCACATCACACCTGTAAGATTGGCAAACATGACAGAACAAGAAAATGATAAATGCTGGAGAGGATGTGGGAGAGTCGGAACACTAATTCATTGTTGGTGGAGCTGTGAGATCATCCAACCCTTCTGGAGAACGGTTTGGAACTATGCCCAAAGGGCTACAAAAATGTGCATACCCTTTGACCCAGAAATATCACTACTAGGATTGTATCCCCAAGAGATTATAAAAACGGGAAAGGGTCCCACGTGTACAAAAATATTTATAGCAGCACTCTTTGTGGTAGCCAAAAACTGGAAGTCAAGGGGATGCCCATCAATTGGGGAATGGCTGAATAAATTATGGTATATGAATGTAATGGAGTACTATTGCGCCATAAGAAATGAGGAACAAGAAGACTTCAGGGAGGCCTGGAAGGACTTATATGATCTGATGCTGAGCGAAAGGAGCAGAACCAGGAGAACTTTGTGCACAGCAACGACCACAGTGTGCGAGAGTTTCTTCTGGTAGACTTGGAACTTTGTAATAACACAAGAACTTACTGAGGAAAAAAAAAAAAAATCCTAATGTCGGTCTTCAAAGGCAAAACGCCTTCCACACTCAGAGAAAGAAATGTGGAAGCCACTTGCAGAATGTAGCAGATCATGTTTGTGTGTGGGTGGGTTTCAGTGTAATATGTGTTGATTTGTTATATGATTTCTTCCATTTATTTTAGTTCGACTACATAGCATGAATATAGTGAAAATGTGCTCAGTAGGAAAGTATATGTAGAACCTAAACAGAATTGTATGCTGTCATGGGGAGGGAGGGGGGTATTGAGGGAAGGGTGGGGGGAATAAAATCTTAACTTTAAGGAAATGATTGTAAAACATTAAAAAAAATAAAATTAAAAAAAAAAAAAAAAAAAAGAGAGTATACAAAGCCATAGTAGTTATCGGGATTAAAACACATGTATCTGAAAATTTAAAATTTACAGATTATAAAGAATTTCCATAAAAAAAAAAAAAAAATTAGAATGGAACAGATGGAGGCTAATGACTTTGTGAGAAACCAAGAAATCATAAAACAAAACCAAAAGAATGAAAAATGGAAGAGAATGTGAAATATCTCATTGGAAAAACAACTGACCTGGAAAATAGATCCAGGAGAGACAATTTAAAAATTATGGGACTACCTGAAAGCCATGATCAAAAGAAGAGCCTCACATCATCTTTCATGAAATTATCAAGGAAAACTGTCCTGAGATTCTAGAACCAAAGGGCAAAATAAGTATTGAAGGAATCCATCGATCACCGCCTGAAAGAGATCCAAAAAGAGAAACTCCTAGGAACATTGTGGCCAAATTCCAGAATTCCCAGGTCAAAGAGAAAATATTGCAAGCAGCTAGAAAGAAACAATTCCAGTATTGTGGAAATACAATCAGGATAACACAAGATCTAGCAGCTTCTACATTAAGGGATCGAAGGGCGTGGAATATGATATTCCAGGAGTCAAAGGAACTAGGACTCAAACCAAGAATCACCTACCCAGCAAAACTGAGTATAATACTTCTGGGGAAAATAAGGTCTTTCAATGAAATAGAGGACTTTCAAGCATTCTTGATGAAAAGACCAGAGCTGAAAAGAAAATTTGACTTTCAAACACAAGAATGAAAAGAAGCATGAAAAAGTAAACAGCAAAGAGAAGTCATAAGGGACTTACCAAAGGTGAACTGTTTACATTCCTACATGGAAAGACAATATTTGTAACTCTTGAAACTTTTCAGTATCTGGGTAGTTGGTGGGATTACACACACACACACACACACACACACACACACACACGTGTACATGTGTGCACGCACACACACATACACACATGCACACACACACAGAGACAGAGAGCACAGAGTAAATTGAATAGGATGGGACCATATCTTAAAAGAAATTAAGGTAAACGGTGAGAGAAATGTAGTGGGAGGAAAGAGGGTGAAATGGAATGGGGTAAATTATATCCCATTCAAGAGGCAAGCAGGAGACATTTTAGTGGAGGGAAAAAGAGGAGAGCTGAGAAAAAAACATGAAGTTTACCCTCATCACATTCGACTAAAGGAAGGAGTAAAATGCACACTCATTTTGGTATAAAAACCTATCTTACAGTACAGGAAAGTGGGGGAAAAGGAGATAAGCAGGGAGGGAGGGATGATGGAAGGGAGGGCAATGGGAGGAGGGAGCAATTTGGTCAACACTCCGGGAGGGACAGGATTAAAAGACAGAATAGAAACAATGGGGGGCAGGATAGGATGGAGGGAAATTCAGTTAGTCTTACACAACATGACTATTATGGAAGTCATTTGCAAAACTACACAGATATGGCCCATACTTAATTGCCTGCCTTCCCAAAGGGAATGGGTGGGGAGGGAGGGATAGGGAGAATTTGGAACTCAAAGTTTTAGGAACAACTGTTGAGTATTGTTCTTGCTACTACAGTTAATGAGGAATAGAAAGTCATCTGGCCCTACAGGACAAAAGAGAAGATGGGGACAAGAGAAGGGAGGGAGGATAGAAGAAAGGGCAGATAGGTGATAGGGAAAATTAGAATGCTTGTTGTATTGGGGTGGGGGGAGGGAATAAAAGGGGAGAAAATTTGAAACCCAAAATTTTGTGAAAATGAATGTAAAAAGTTAAATAAATAAATTTATATTTAAAAAAAATACTTGTTTTGTTTGGCCCCAGATAGTGAAGAAGGAACTAGGAATTGAAGTTACAAAGAGGCAAATTTAGGCTTAACATAAGGAAAAACTTGTTAACAATTATCACTGTCCCAAAGCGCAATGAAATACGTCTAGAGCTGACGATTTGTCGTCCTTCAAGATCTTCAAGCAGAAGTTGGACAACCACTTGTGGCTATGTCAGAGTGAAGATTTCCTCACATATGCATTAGAGTAAATGGTCACTGAAGGTCCCACCCAACTCTAAATTCTGTGATTCTGCAGTCATTGCAAAGGCAGGGAGATTGGAAATGTGGTGCTACATTTGAATGATGAATGATTAAAAAAATACTTATTAAGCACTTAATATGTGCAGAGCACTGTGCTAACCACTTGGGATATAAACAGGAAAAACAGTCCGTGCTTTCAAGGAGCTCCTATTATAATGGAGATAGCACACAGAGGAGGTTTCAGCTATGAGCCAGATAGAAGAGTCCAGTGGTCCTTAGGATGCAGAAGAATAGGATGAAACAGACACTAATGCATCTCTTAATGTCATTTCCATTGACAAAACTACTTGTGATGCTGAACCATTTGAATATCAACAATGCTAGTTCACCTAGATTACATTGTGGAGAGGGGAATAATATGCAACAAGATTAGAAAGGGAGGTTGGTGACAGGTTGTGACATCTTGAATTGCCAAAGGAGAACAGTATATTTGATCCCAGACATAATAGGGAGCCACTGGAGTGTATTGAGTAGAGGAGGAAAAGGCCAAATTTGTAATTTAAGAAAATCTGTTAACCAATTATTAAAGTTGGATAAAAGATGAGACAATTAAAAGGTTCTTTTCCCATGTGACAGACCTGCAAATACTTCATATCAGTTATTATGTCCCATTTACTTTGAATCCCAAGTTTTCTCTTCTCCAAGCCAAACACCCCCAGTTCCTTTAATTGATCCTTGATTGGCTTGGACTTCAGTCCACTACCTCTCCTGGTCATCCTTTCCTAGAATCTCTCTAGCTTGTCAGTTTTTTTTTTGATGGATCCCTCACTGCTGACACATAGTTTAATAATAATGATAATAGCTAGCATTTGTCCTGTGCCTATGATGTGCCAGACACTGCTGAGTGTTTCTGTAAATATTATCTCATTTGATTCTCACTTATTCTGAGAATACAAGTTAAAATCTCTCACCAATGTTGTTTTTTCATCCTTCATTTCCAAGGAGGATCAGTGATATCACAGGTAATGAACTATCTTACCAAAACACCTTGTATCTATGTGTTATATAACTACATAGGTATATGTTTTCTCCTCAAGCTGGACTTTTAAGTTATATTGAGAGAATAGTCTGTTTTCAATTATGTCACAGCACCTAGTTGGTGCCTAACCCATAGGAGACATCTAATAAGTAATGGTTGATGGATCATCTGATTTGTCATAGAGGGCAGAACTAGGAACAGTGGGAGGTGAGGAAAGTGGGGATATGGGCATAAGATAAGGGGATAAGGAATAAATTTCCTAAAGATCAGTTATATGAAAGTGCAATGGGTAGTCTCTTAGAAGTAACAAGATTCCATTATTGGAGGTGTTCAAATGGAAGGTGGATGACAATTTGTCAAGGAATCGTAAAAGAGATTCCTGATCAAGTAAGCAGTGGACTAAATACCATCTGAGACCTCTCTTGACTGATATTATGGGATTCTAAGATCTTCTTTCTCTTCTCCCCCCAGGCCAAAAAGATGTTCCATTATGCATAGTGGAAACATACGTCATGTACTCATTATCCTCTTTGCTGTGGTGTTCCTTTTTAGCCAACTCATTCTCTTCCCAAACACGTGAGCTTTTCCCCAGGGAATGATGAGGGTTTTGGTAAGTGGCTGTGATCTCTAGGAAGCCTAAGGCCCAAAGTCCTCCTCTCATGGGACCTTCCATTGCCAAGATCTGACTTTTAAAAAGCTGATGAAACCTTCCATGTATAGAAAAGTTGGGATAGGGACCTGTTAAGGCTTGGTGGTCTTCTCCCCTCCCTGGGACTTGTGTTACTAGTGACCAAGGGTTGTCTCAAAGATCCTCAAAGTGACCTAATTTTCTTTCTCTCCTGCAGAATCATGCAATATACTTATTATTACACAGACTGGGTAAAGCCTTTCTTAGGATATTATTTAACCATTACCCTCCTAATGGTCCTGCAGAGTCTCCATGTCTTCTGGTCCTACTTCATTCTCCAAATAGTCCATTAATTTGTTGTGAGTGACAAGGTATGTACAAAGCTGACACTAATTTTGGCTTCTGATCCTTCTATAGTTTGATCCTGTCTAAGTTACCTCTTAAGCATCTCAGGGGCAAGTAAACAGGAATCCCAGTCCCACGGGCCTTTGCAGCTATATTAGGCGGGAAGCGCACGAACAGTGGGAATGAGCACTAGAGCCTGGTATTCCAGCAATAATGGGCATTTAGCCAGTCCTGACAGAGGGGCAGCTGGAGGGTGGAGCACCCAAGTCCATCCAGACCTTTACTTTATAGTCACACAACCTGGACTTTGCAACTCGCTCCACTTTCCATCTGCAGCTGTGTTTGGTCACAAATCCATGTAAAAAATTGCCCTTGGTGTCCCATTACTCCTCCAGCTTCCTTCTGTATATTATCTCCTCCCAATACATAGTAAGCTACTTCAGGAGCAGGATTGTCTTTCTTTTTTTTATTTCCATCACCTCTGATTGACTACTTTCCATCTGTCCATCTTTTTAATTGACTATTTTCCATCTGTCCATCCCTCATTCTCTCTGGTCCACTTCCTTTCTTGGCCTCTGATTTTGCGAAGACTGATGTGAGGAGTGACTTGAAGGAACAAGACACAAGTGATGAGCAGTCAGAGATGGAGAGGCAAAGGAATAGTCAGTTTCAGTCCAATGATGCTACCAGGTAACTCTTGCAACTTCCTCCAGGCTCGAGGAGTGGGGGTCCCAACTGATCTATGTACCCGTTCCAGCAACATATCCTGGTCTGGCCTAAGACCATCAGATTCCCCAGTTGAGGGAAGAAACCTAGATGATAGGTCTTCTAAGAAGTAGGTCATTATGGGAAATCTCCAAGATTCTTATTAGGTATGGATTCTATAGAACAAGACTAGTTCTGGACCAGAAATCTTTATTTCTGTCTCTGTCAGTCCATCCCCACTTCTGTTAGACCTGAAGGAAGAAGGGGAAGCATGCAATCTCTCCATGGGATTTTAGGATGGGTTTAATGATCTCCTTGAGCCAATTTCTTGGCCTGGCTGCTGAGCACTGTTCCCATTTATTACAAGGCCCTCATAGAGGGGGGGTGATGCTGGGAGGGGATGAAGATTCTTTAGACCCCCAGTGAATTGTTCTGTTCTCTCTGTGCAGATGCCACTGAAGAGAAAGATGAGGGAGCCCCCAGATCCCCATGGAGGCCAAGAAGGAACCATCGGCTCCCTGAACCAATGAGAAGAGACTCAGGCTACAGGCCTGGGACTAGGCTAAGCTCATTAAGCTCTCTCCTTCCAGATCCAAGAGAATCAGGCCTAGGGATGGAAATAATAAAACTGTCTCTGAGCCTCTGGCTTCTTTCATTATCCACTTCATTCTTCATTCAGAGCTCACTTTATCATCCTCACTCCCTCTTTCATAATTTTAAAATCATTTTAATTTTTCATAATTTTCCTGGATACAGAAGCTTAGAATATCAGAACCAAAAGGGACTTCCCAGACCCCAACTTGAACAGAATGCCCTCTACAACTTCCATGCCAAGGGGTCATTGGGTTTTTGTTTGAACATTCCCCAAGGTAGAGAATTACAGCCCATTCTACAATACTGATTGCTGGAAAATGGGAATTTATTTACTAAACTGAATCCAAAATTTTCTCAATACAACTTTTTGGATCCTGTTGTCCACTGTCATGGACAGCAGCAGAAAATCAGAAGAAAAAGTCGGTTTAGGGAGATTAGTTTTAGATAGGTTGATTCAAAGAAAAATCGAACAATGAGATCCCTGAGGATCTGGAGGTCCTGCTGGAAGCAGACCACCTGCCCACCCTCCTGTCTCTAAACTATCATTTTTTCAGACTCAATCAGATCTAGGTTGTCAGCAATATTCCCTCTAATTATGAGATCACCTTCCCCTCCACACATGCCTGAACAAACTGAGCCAGAACTGGCCCAAATCTGGACCTATAGAAAAAGATAAACCCAGGCCACCAAGGGAGCAAAAATCCCACACATAGATCTCAGCAAACCTCAGGCAGGAAGGACCAATATATGGGAGGTTGGAAGCCACAGGGATACATTTGGAGGTCAGTCATGGGAAAGGGTATCCTGGATGGAAGAAAGGAGCTGAAGGGATGCACCTTCTAGTATAAGACCCCAGGGCCACTTTAGAGAGTCTAAGGACTTAGATCTAGAAGATTATAGATAATCTAGTTCACCATTTTGGACATGCATCTAGTCTCATTTACTTCAAACACTGACTTTATTCCATTGTAGAAATATTCATCATTAGCTATCTCTAGGCAGCAAGGTGGCACAGAAATAGAACCCTGGGCTGGAGTCAGGAAGACTTAAGTTCAAATCCAGTCTCAGATACTTACTAGCTGTGTGACCCTAGGTAAGTCACTTAACTGATCTGCCTTAGTTTTTTGTTGTTCAGGCATGTCCAACTCTTCATGACCCTATGGACCATAACACACCAGGCTCATCTATCCTCCACTTTCTCTTGAAGTCTGTCCAAGTTCATGTTCTATTGTTCCCATGACACCATCTATCCATATCATCCTCTGTTGTCCTCTTTTCCTTTCTCCTTCAATCTTTCCCAACATCAGGGTCTTTTCTAGTGAGTCCTGTCTTCTCATCATGTGGACAAAGTTTTTAAGTTTTAGCTGTAGTATTTGACCTTCCAACTAGTTTTTTTCTCAATGAAGTTTTCCCAATGAATTAATTTAAGTATTGACTGATTTAAGTATTAAGTATTGACTGATTTGATCTCTTTGCAATCCAAGGGGCTCTAAAAAATCTCCCCCCAAAAAATCTTCTCCAGAACCTCCATTCAGAAGCATCAGTTCTGTGGTGCTCAGCTTTCCTTATGGTCCAACTCTCACAGGCACACATTGCTACTGGAAAAACAATGGCTTTGACTATACAGTCCTTTGTCCGCAAGGTAATGACTGTGTATTTTAGCATGTTGTCCAGATTTGCCAGAGCTTTCCTTCCAAGGAGTGAGTGTCTTTTAATTTCATGGCTGCAATGAGCTTTGAGTCCAAGAGTATAAAATCTGATGCTGCTTCCATTTCTTCTGCTGCTGCTTGCCAGAAAGTGATGGAACCAGTTGCCAAAATCTTAGGTTTTTCTTTTCTTTTGGTGGGTGGGGGGGGGGGGGGTGATTTATGTTAAGCTTTAAGCCAGATGTTACACTCTCCTTTCATCCTCATCAAGAGGCTTCTTAATTCCTCTTGACTTTCTGCCATCAGAGTGGTATCATCTGCGTATCTGAGATTGTTGATATTTCTCCTAGCAACCTTAATTCTACCTTGTGATTCATCTAGCCTGGCAATTTACATGATTCACTTTGCATATAAGTTAAATAAATAAGGTGACAATGGACAACCTTGTCATACTCCTTGCCCAATCTCAAACCATTCAGTTGTTTCCTGTTTAGTTCTAACTGTTGCTTCTTGACCCATAAAGAGGTTCCTCAGAAGACAAGTAAGATAATCTGGTACTTCCATCTCTGAGGACTTGCCACATTTTGTTGTGATCCACACAATCAAAGACTTTAGTGTAATCAATGGAGCAGACAGAGATGTTTTTCTGGGATTCCCTTACTTTCTCCCTTGAGCTTAGTTAGATGTCTTAGGTGCCATTGTTATCCACGGAATCCTGAGTCATCTCCAGTCATCCTGATTTTTATCCTGCCACTAGACTTTGATGACCCCAGAAGAGAGAGTGAGGCTGACGACTGAGCATTTCTACTTCACTTAAATCCAATTCACCCATGAGAAAAGACATCACCTTGTGATATCATTGATCCTCTTTAAAGAAAAAAAAAAGATAGCAATATTAAGCCCCTACTACATTCCTGCAGCGACTCAGCACCTGAACACTCATATAATACCTTCATCTCATTATGTTGTGCCTATATAGGCCAAACAGCTCAAAAGATTTCAATCAACCCCTCCCTCCCTACTTCCTATATCTGGAAAACTACATTTCCCAGAAGACCCTACTGTTAATTGGTCCTACAACTATTTCATATTTACAGTCAGTTGAGACAGCTAGGTGGTACAGTGGATAGAGCACCAGGGCAGAAGTCAAGAGGATCTGAGTTCATATCTCACCTCAGACATTTGACTCTCACTAGCTGTGTGACCTTGGGCAAGTCACTTAACCCCAGTTGCCTCATCCTGGGTCATCTCCAGTTATCCTGATGAATATCTGGCCGCTGGATTCACATGGCTCTGGAGGAGAAGTGAGGCTGGTGACCTTGCACAGCCCTCCCTCACCCAAAACAAAGTCAAGTGCAAGTCAAGTCATCATTTCTCTGATAGCATGGTCTTCTTCAGCAATGAAGGAAGAACACACATTTACAGTCAGCTAGGTGGCCCAGTGGATCGGTGTTGTAATGGCAATCAGGAGGACCTGAACACAAATCCGACCTCACAACGTCACTAGTTTATTAATCCTGAGCAGGTCACTTAACCACTTTTCAGTCTCAATTTCTTCATCTACAAAATGAGACAAATAACAGCACCTGTTGTTTGTTGTTTAGTCATGTCCAACTCTTCATGACCCCATTCAGGGTTTTCTTGGCAGAGAAAGTGCCCTTTCCTTCTCCATCTCATTCTAAAATAAGGAAACTGAGGCAAACAGGATTAAGAGTCTTGCCCAAGGTAACTCAGGTCTTCCTGACTCCAGGACTGGCATTCTATCCACTGCCCTATAATAGCACCTACCTTCCAGAGGTGTGGAGATGCTCAAATTAGAGAATATTTGGAATGTAGTGTAAGTTTTGTAAACCTTAAAGCACTATGTAAATGTTAGAACTATTATTAGTCATCGCTATTTGCACTTACACATGTATGTATGTGTGTATGTGTATGGGAATATGTTGATTGGCTGTTGTCCATCATTTTCAAAGAGGACCAAATTGACATCACTATGATAAAGTGAAATTTCAGTGCGTCCGACTATGGCTGATCAGACTAATAAGGGCTGGGAATGCTCTACCACAAGTAGGGCACAGATAGTCCGTGTGAATATTTGGGGAGGTTGCTCCAAATTTGCGCATCCTGCCTTTACTTTATGCTGTCTCAATTCTGCTTTGATCATAGAGCACAGTACCCTTCCTGATATGGGCACGCCACGCTGAGCCATCCTGTGCTAGTGTCTCCCATGTTACACAGCTGAATCCAAAGTTCTTGAGAGAGACTTTGAGAGTGTCCTTGTATCACTTCTTCTGACCACCATGTAATATGTTTGTGTATGTGTGTGCATATGTATATGTATATGATGTAGATGTATATGTAAGTTGTGGCACCCACCCCATCCCAACCTCCCTATCCCTGATTGTCAGCTTCTATAGGGTAGCAATACTCACAGAGATCTTCACAAACAAAAAAAAGACAAAATATTAAACCGGACCTCCCCTCAACAAGCTTACTTTTTATTGGTTGGGAGAAAATGGAGAGACCACAAGAATATATGGAATCATAGATTTAGAGCTGGAAGGGCTCTTAGGTTCGATTCAATACCACAAACATTAATTAAGCGCCAGGCAGTCACTGTGCTAAGCAATGGAGATGCAAAAGGACAAAAGATCGTCCCTGCCCTCAAGGAATTTATAAACTAATAAGAGGAGACAAGATGCAAACAAATACATACAAAACAAACTATAGATAGAATAAATAGGAAATAATTCAAAGAGGGAATGCATTGGAATTAAAAAGATTAGGAAAGATTTCCTGCAGAAGGTGGGATTATAGAGGCTAGCTTAGTCAAATGCTCTCATTTTACAGATGAGGAAACTGAGGCCCACACAGGTTAAGTGATTTGCCTGAAGTGTTAAAAGTAGCAGTTGGCAAAGCCATTATCTGAACCTAGGTCATCTCCCTCTGAACCCAATTTCCTGGTTTCCTCAAGAAAACATTCTCTAGCCTGGGCAACGATAGACAATTTTTTTTTGGCCTGGAAGAAAGCACAAACCCACATCAGGGAGTGTCACCACTTTTTATACCCAAGGTCCATCCTTTAGTGCTGCACTTTGGTGCAATAACTCTAACCAATAGAGTTATTAAAGAACAAGTGAAATAATGAATGATTCTTGTATGTGAATATGCCTGCACACACAGACAAAACAGAGAATTACCCTAAATTTTCACCCAGGTCCTCAAAAGAATATAGAACTCTGAGAAGTATTATAGTAGAAGCTGTACTCAATCAATCGATAAGCATTTATAAGGCACCTACTATGTGTTGGGCCCTGGGCCAAATACTGAAAATATAAAGTCCAAAATGAAAAATAATTTCAGTCCTCAAGTATACAAATATAGGATGGGTAACTAACATCTTCATGTATAACAGTTACAACCCCAATTGGACCCAGGGAGTTTGGTCTTGGTGCCTTCTACCTCTGCACTAAGGAATATCTCTCTGGTCTGGACCTACCCATGTGGACCAGGTTCAGGCCCAGGAGTGACTGATCACCTAAAAGAAACTCTCAATCTTTGGCTCTTTACACCCCAACTTGGAGTCACTGGGAAAATCATTTTAAGTTTTGACTCATGTCTTTGGGTTTCTCCAAATTACAATAGAAATATACCTAAATTGTAGTGCAAAACAGCTATTTCTTTCCTCTGAACCAAAGAAATGCAAAGTACAAAAAACCCACAAATTCTTGTTTAAGAACAGCAGTAATAACTACTGTTCTATTTCCCCAGGAGATTAACACTTAAAGCCATTGAAAACTAAAGCAGTTTATGGGACTACTTAATCACATTTCATGCTTCACCTCAGCCCTGCACCACCCAAACAATTCTATCCACATCCATATGTTCTAGCAAGCCATGTTTGGGGTTGGGCTTATCCACGAACTTGTAGTCATCTCTCAAGGACAACTACGGCGGATAGTGAGAAGCAACCTTCAAATCACTTGAAGACCTAGGACTTCTGGATCTCTGGAATTCATAAGGTGGCTTCCAAGGCTGGAAATGTCAAGATTGATACTTGATCATGAAAGGAAAAACAAAACAGAAAAGACATTCAGAAACTCAGATTTGGAGAAATCACCAAGCTCCCTGAATAGAGAAGACCAACTCTTCTTCACCCAAGGGTGTGCTGGCAAATATTTAAAATCAGTTCTCCTTTGGGGTGGGGTGAAAAGGGGAATGTACATGTCACATTTTTAAGCTAAATTCTCCATTAATTTCTTAGATTCAGCTAATCAAGCCAAGATTTATAGTGTTTGCTTTTAACAATCTTCTCTCTCAAGCCCATCCAAGCATTTAATAGAAGTTTGTTGAATGACTGACTTCAAGGGATCTTTAGTCCAATATCGTAAAGTGAAAGGAGTAATGGTCAGAGTTCTGGGTTCAAAGCCTATCCTCCACCTGATGTTTACTGCCTGTTTGACCTTGACTAAGTCACTTAATTTCCTTGGATTTCAGGTACCTTATTTCTAAAACCAAGGAGTTGGACTAGACGTAGAAAGAGATCTCTTTTGAATCTATGGTTCTCTAATTTTGTGCGAAACATTTGCCTCTCCTCCCCCCTCTAAGAATTTAGTTGCCTCTCCTCCCCCCTCTAAGAATTTAGTCACACTAAGGAGTGTGACTAAAGCAACCCTTGGGTTCCAAGCTACTAGATAGGTTCCAAGCAATAAAGCTTTCTCTGCATAAGTTCACAAACTCTGAAAAGCCCAGAAAGCACCAGCCAGCCAAGTCTCACCAACCTTTAAACCATAACTGCTTATTCCTTTTCTTTTCCTTTCCTCTAATTAGGCACCTACTATGTGCCAGGCATTGTGCTAAGCTCTGGGCAAAGAAAGGCAAAAGGCAATCCTGGATTTCAAGGAACTCACAAGCTAATGAGGGTTCACAGGTGCAAGCTATAGACAGGACAAACTGGAGATAATCAGGGGAGGGAAGGCTCTAGCATTAAGAAGCATTGTCAAAGGCTTCTTGCAGAAGGTGGAATGTTAGCAGCTAAACAAAACCTGCTACTCTTAACAAATGCATTCAACTCATTAGATGTTGATTAGGTGAATCTGCTGCTCAGCTCAGGGTCCCATCAGACCTCTTATTGCCTGGATACCTGAATCCGTGTGAATTTCAGTCTGCAATTGCAAAGGCTGAGAGCCTCCCAGCATTCAGCTGAATACAATAGCACCACCTGTTGGCAGGATAAAGGAGGACTGTCTGGGGAGCTTAAAGATACGGGAAGAATTCTTCAAATTCTTTAGGAGAAAAGGAAAGAGTTTTTATGCAAATAGCCAAAAGACAACTGTTCCATTAGAGTGCATACAACATATACTTTCTATCAAATATGTAATTAAATATTATCTTGCTTTGCTGCATATTTTTTTTCTGGCGATGTTATATTTTTCTATATATCCTAACATGCCAGGTTATGCATTTATTGTAACAATATCTACATATAGCATGTTTCTACATGCAAACCATGCATTTAGTTCCTTTAAACAGCTCAGTCCATCAGTTCATAGGATTATAGATTTCAAACTGAGAGACCCCTTAGAGAAATATAGTCACACCCCATCATTTTATAGATGTGTTGCTCCGTGTTTGGCATTGCTGTGGAATATGTGTCCTTAACTTAATCTACACACACACTATTGTTATGTGTGCTATTGATGATGTGCAAAGTGTTGCTTGTCACCTACACTCATGCAAGATGTATGCCATATTTCTTTGTTTTTAATTTCCTGTTGGTATCTTTTGCTCTCACATGGCCTTTATTTCCCAATATATTCTCTGTCTTTCAACTACCTCATGACCAGACCACATTCTCAGCTTACCTCCCCCCATCAAAGATGAGTAATCCGGAGGAGTTGAGAGCTCTTAACACACCTCCTTATTTCACATCCACTAAGGAGGGTTTACTTTTCTCTTGTCAGGGGAGTTCGCAGTAATTTGCTGTCAGAAAGACAGAGCTGGGTTTATACTGGTGAGGGATTTCCCTTAGAGTCTTTGGTTACTGAGAGACCACTGACCATCAGTGTATTGATTGTTGGCCAGCCTAATTAGTAAATTGATTTTTAACACCAGGAAACTTTATCTCTAGGAATTTTATTTGTATCATTTTGATACTGATCATCTGGTGATATCCATATATTTTCATTGCTGAAAAAAAGAGTGTTTGCTATGACCAGCAAGTTATTTTCACAAAACTTTATCAGTCTCTGCCCTGCTTTAATTTTGTGCTTCAAGACCAAGCTTGCTTGTTATTCCAAGTATTTTTTGATTTTCTCTTTAGCATTCCAATCCCCTATAACGAATGTAACACTTTTCTTATGTGTGTTATTTCTAGAAGATGTTGCAAGTATTCATAGAACGGATCAATTTTCACCTCTTAACTGTCAGTGGTTGGAGCATAGACGTATTATTGTGATGGTGAATAGTTTTCCTTGGATTAGGACAGATATCATTGTTACTCTTGAGATTATACCCCATTAAAGCTTTTCTTATCCTTTTATTGACTAAGAAGGCTATACCTTTTCTTCTAAGGGATTCTTGCTCACTGATTTATATGTAGTGATCATCTGAATTGTTAAATCACTGACACTCAAGATGTCAATGGTTTAATCTTTCCATTTCCTGTTTGACCACATCCAGTTTATCTTGATTCATAGATCTTACGTTCCAGGTTCCTATGCAATAATTGATCTTTAAAGCATCAGACTTTTCTTTCATCACCAGATATATCCACAGCTGAGCTTCCTTTCAACTTTGGTCTAGTTGCATCATTAGTACTAGAACTATTTATAGTTGTCTTCCCCAGTAGCATGTTGAATCCCTTTCAGCCTGAGGGTGTCATCTTTTGGATATCTTTTATCATTCATTTTATTATTGTCCATTGGGGTTTCCTTGGCAAAGACACTGGAGTGTTTGCCATTTCCTTCTCCAATGGATCACCTTTTATCAGAACTCTCCACTATGACCTGTCCATCTTGAGTAATTCTGAATGGCATAACTCATATTTTGAGTTACACAATCCCCCCCTCACAAGTTAGCTATTATTATTTGTTCTGATTCAAATTCATTTGTGTGTTAAGCCAAGTCATTTTCCTGAATTATTTTACTACATGAAAGACATGACTTTAAAAAGACCCTAGACATTATATTTTGAGAAATTAACAAGAAAACTGCCCCAATATTTTAGCACCAGAGGATAAAATAGATATTGAAAGGATTCATTGATCATCTCCTGAAAGAGATCCCATAATGAAAACCCCTCAGAGTATCATAGCCAAATTCCAGAGCTCCCAGGTCAAGAAGAAAATATAGCAAACTGCCAGAAAGAAATAACTTAAATACCATGGAGCCATGGAGAGGCTCACATAAGATTTAGAAGCTTCCATGTTAAAAGAGTGGAGGGCTTAGGATATGATATTCCAGAAGGCAGAGGAGCTAAGATTATAACAAAGAATAACCTACCTAGTAAAACTGAGTATGATCCTTTAGGGAAAAAATTGTATATTTAATGAAATAAATGACTTTCAAGAATTTCTGGTGAAATAACCAGAACTGAATTAAAAAGTTGACTGTCAAATACAAAACTAGAGAGAAGCATAAAAAGGTAACATGAAAAACAAATCATAAGGAACTCAATGATGTTAAACTGTTTACATTCCTCCATGGGAAGATGATGATCCTTGTAACTCCTAAGAACTTCATTATTAGGGTAGTTAGAAGGGCATGGGTATAAGTTAACTCTGATGGAATGATGTCATAAAAAATAAAGGCATGAAAAAGAAAGATGTATTGAGGAAAAGGGGAAGGGAGAAGAAGAATTGGGGAAAATATCTCGCATAAAAGAGGAAGACAAAAAACACTTTTACACTGGAGGGGACACTGAGGTGGGATGATGGGTGAGAAGATTAAGATTGATCCTGAATTGTTTTCTGATTGATCCTATTTACAATTAATTAATTTTGTCCTGTAACTGCTCTTGTCCTTTAATTGCTTAAACGTCTTTGTTCTTTGTCTCTGAACTTGGTTCAGAGATTCAGCTGGCCTGTAATGGGTTGTTTTAAAATTCAGCTTTCCTGACAATTACTGAGCTCTTCTTGCTGCAATGAATTTAACTGACCTTGGAGAATGCATGTGGAAAGAAAGGGACCTAATATGTTTATGCCACCAAGCTATCATTCAATCTTGTCTAATCGGCTGTCCAAAAGGTTGCTGTCTTGCATCTGGATTTAAACAATGAGCACAACTTAGTCTCATGAGAGAAGGGAGAGTCATTGCTAGCCCCCACTACCAAACTCCCAACCAACCATCCCTGTACCTCAGCTCTGTCACCAATAATGTTGCCCTTAATTGTATGATATCATCTAACTTATTGTAATGGTAATTTAAAATGGAGATATCTTTCTTGTTCATTAATATGCCCGTATGATATGCTTATGATTTGTTTAAGGGAGTTAGTTTGTGGGAAGCCTATCAGAGGGAAGGCTTGGGGATGGTGTTGCCCTCAGCATTGTTACTGAGTATAGATTTCTGTTACTATGACGGATTTGGATTTCTGGTGTCTGAATAAATGTTTTGGTTCCATCTTCCGTGTGGAGAGTGTGTGGTATTTCATGATTCAGAATTGCACCACCATATTTATGACTGCTGTAGGTGCTGTAAATATTGTATTGGTGCTATATCTGTTCGGTTCTTTTCTCTCTATTCCTCAAAACCTACACAAGAAGAACTGTCCTTTTGGGACACAAATGGAGACAAGCTATTGATTTATTTATTGACAAGTAACATGCTTCTGCTAATAAATCTGACCTTGTGCAGAAATATGCCTCAGTTTATCCTTTTGTTAAGATTCAATCATGACATGGCTATACTTGAACCTTATTCTCATTGGAATTGGTTCAAAGAGGGAATAACATATACACTCAGCTGTGTATAGAAATCTATCTTACCCAGCAGGGAAGTTGGTAGGGAAGGAGATTAGGGAAATAGGACTGATAGAAGGGAGGGAGAATTAAGGGAGACAGTGGTCAGAAGTAAAATAGACTTTTGAGCAGAGATGAGGGGAGAGAGAGAGAGAGAGAGAGAGAGAGAGAGAGAGAGAGAGAGAGAGAGAGAGAGAGAGAGAGAGAGAGAGAGAAACAGTGGGGAAAATAGGATAGAGGAAATAACACAGTTAGAATTCATAACTGGGAATGGGAACTCATGAATAAATTGGAAACAGATAGCAGAATGAAATACAAACCAGAACCCAACAATATGTTGTTGAAACATACTTGAAAGAGAAAAGTATGTAAGGGATTGGAGAAGAATTATCTTGTTTCAGTTAAGGAAAAAAAGGAAGTGGCAGTAATTATGATCTCAGACAAAGCAAAAGCAAAAATAGATCTAAATAAAAGAGATAAACAGGGGAGTTACATTTTGCTGAATGGTACCATAGTAATATATGTACTAAACATATGTCATATGCACCCAATAATGTAGGATCTGAATTCTTAAAGTAAAAGTTAAATTAATTACAAAAGGAAATAGAGAGTAAAACTATATTAGTGGGGGACTTCAAGTTTTCTCTCTCAGAAGCAGATTAATTTAACCATAAAATAAATAAGAAAGGAATTAAGGAAAAGAAATAAAATTTTCGAAAAGTTATATACAATAGATCTCTAAAGAAAATTGAATGGAAATAGAAAGGAATATGTCTTTTTCTCAGTTGTACATGGCACCCTCGCAAAAACTGATTATTTACTAGGGCACAAAAACTGATCATGTATTAGGACACAAAAACCTCACAAATTAATGCAGAAAAGCAAACATATTAAATGCATACAATTTACACAAAATGCAATAAAAATTGAATTCAGTAAAGGACCATGGAAACATAAAGTATTTATTAAAAATTAAATAATATAATCCTAAAGAATGAGTGGATCATAGAAACAATCAATAATGTCATTAAGGAGAATGACAACAATAAGACAACGTACCAAAATTCGTGAGTTTCAGTAAAAGCAGCACTTACAGAGAAAGTTATATCTCTAAATGCTTACATCAATAAAATAGAGAAAGAGTAGATCAATGAATTGGGCATACCATTTTAAAAAAATACTAGGAAAAAATTAAAAATCGTCAGTTAGACACCAAATTGAAAATACTGGAAATAAGAAGATAGATTAGCAAAACTGAAAGTATGAAAACAATTGAACTAAAAATTAAAAGCAGGGGCTAGTTAATAGATAAACCAGTATCAAAAATGAAAAGGGTGAATGCACCATCAATGAAGAGGAAATTAAAGCAATTATTAGGGACTATTTTGTTAATTTATATTCTTATAAATCTGATAATCTAAGTGAAATGAATATATATATATATATATATATATATATATATATATATAGCCAAGATTAACAGAAGAGGAAATAGAATAATTAAATAACCTATCTTAGAAATTAAACAAGCCATAAATGAGGTCTCTAAGAAAATGGATCTGGTAGTGAATTCTACCAAACATTTAAAGAGCAATTAATTTCAGTACTATATAAATGATTTGGAAAAATAATCAAAGAAACAGTCTTACCAAGTTCCTTTTTATGACACAAATATGGTGCTCCTACTTAAACCAGGATGAGAAAATCTGAGAAAGAAAACTGCAAACCAATTACCATAATGAATATTGATGCAAAAATCTAAAATTAAATACCGGCAAGATTACAGCAATATATCAATCATAAAGATCAAAGACTATGACTAGGTGGGATCTATATCAGGAATGCAGGGCTGAATTCGTATTAAGAAAACTATCAGCATAATTGACCATATTAATTCAAAAAAGCAAAACAAATCCTATGATTATCTCGATAGATTCAGAACAGGCTTTTGACAAACTACAACATTCCATCCTATTAAAAACATTAGAAAGCATAGGAATAAATGTAACTTTCCTTTAAGTGACACATAATATCTGTTTAAAACTATCATCAAGTATTATTTGTAATGGGGATAAGCCAGAAACCTTCCCAATAGTATCAGAGGGGAAGCAATGATGTCTATTATCATAACTATTATTCAGTGTTGTACTAGAAATTCTAGATTTATAGCAATTAGAAAAGAAAAGGAAATTTATGAATTATAGTAGGCTATAAAGACACAAATCTATCATTTTTCAGACAATATGATGGTGTACTTAGAGAATCTTAGAGTAAACTGAAAAACTAGTTGAAGCAATTAACAGCCTTAATAAGGATATAATATAAAACCACACAAATAATCATCATTTCTACATATTACCAACAAAATTAAGTAGGAAAAGACAGAGAAATCTCGTTTAAAGTAATTACAAACAACACAAAATATTTACATCTACCTGCCAAGACAAACCCAAGAACTATGTGAACACAATTACGGGACAGTTTTCACATACAGATCTAAACCGTAATTTTTCATCATTAGGTTGGGCCAATATAATAAAAATGACAATTCTACCTAAGCTAATATACTTATTCACTGCCATACCAAACAAAATACCAAAAATTATTTTACAGAGCTAAAAAAATTATAACAAAATTACCTGGAAGAACCAAAGGTCAAGATTATCAAGGGAATTAATTTTTAAGATGTGAAAGGAGACTAGCAGTATCAGATTTAAAACTATATTGCAAAGCAATAATCATGTTAACAATCTGGTACTGGTTAACAAATAGAGTAGTGGATCAATTGAATTGATTAGACACATAAGGCAGTAGTAAATTACTATAGTAATCTAACATTTGATAAATGAAAAGATTCAAACTTTGGGACAAAAACTCACTATTCAGCAAAAATTACTGGGAAAACTGGAAAACAGTTTGGTAGAAACTAGGTATTGGCCAACATCTCACACTATATACCAACATAAAATCAATGTACATGATTTAGACATAAAGATGATGTCATAAGCAAATTGGGGGAGCATGGAAAATTTTACCTGTTAGACTTTTACATAAGGAAAGAATTTATGACAAAAGAGAGACTATTAAGGGAGGCAAAATAAATAATTTTGATTACATTAAATTAAAAAGGCTTTGCACAAAAAATCCAATACAGTCAACATGAGGAAAGCAGAAAATTGGAGTGGGGAGAGATTTATAGCAAGTTTCTTTGATAAAGGCTTCATTTCTCAACTATATGGAGAACAGGGTCAAATTTACAAGACTAAGAAACATTCTCTAACTGATAAACAGTCAAAAGATATGAACAGGGAGTTTTCAGAAGACATCAAAGCTATCTATAATCATAGGAAAAAATTCTCTAAATCACTTTTGACTAGAGAAATGCCTGGGGTACCACTTCATACCTATCAGATTGGCTAATATGACAGAAAAGTAAGATGACAAATGTTGGAGGTGACATGGAAAAATTGGGATACGAATGTAGTGTTGGTGGAGTTGTGAACTGATCCAGTCATTCTGGAGAACAATTTGGAACTATGCCTAAAGGGCTATAAAACTGTGTATACCTTTTGACCCAATAATAGCACTAGGTCAGTATTCCAAAGAGATCAAAGTAAAAAAGGACCTATATATACAAAAATATTCATAGTGACTCTTTTTATGGTGGCAAAGAATTAGAAATTGAGGGGATGTCCATTAAGTGGGAAATGGCTAAACAAGTTGTGGTCTGTGATTGTGATGGAATGCTATTGTACCATAAAAAATGATGAGCAGGATGCATTCAGAAAAGCCTGAGGAAATTTGTATAAACTCATACGAATTAAAGTAAGCAATACCAGGAGAACATTATATATGGTAAGGACGATCAGTTGTGAATGGCTATTCTCATCCATACAACAATCTGACATGATGAAAAATGCTGTCCACCTCCAGAAAAAGAACTGTTGGAGTTTGAATGTGGATTGAAGCATAATTTTTTTTCATTTTATTTTTCTTGCCTTTTTTTGTAACATGGTTAGTGCAGAAATATGTTTTGCATAATTTCACATATACAGTTAGTATCACATTTCTCGCCTTCTCAACGACTGTGGAGGGATGGAAGGGAGAGTATTCAAAACTCAATTCTTTAAAAAAAAAAATTAATGTTAAAAATAATCAGCTTTTTAAAACAAGTTGCCATAGTCACACAGGCCTTTCATGTGTGTGCTTGCCCCACTGGTGGTAGGATTACCTATGGGAGAGTGTACTTCTATATATGCATGAGGGGGCTGGGAAATCTTTTTGTTACTCTATTTGTTTTGTGCTTGTGTAAATGTCTTTTCTTTGAGTTTATGGTTCCTCTAACTGGCTGGCAAAAATTAGTACATCTGTATGGTCTCATGAACTATCATTTCTAGTATCTTGAACATGAGGTAGCTTCCAGAGGGAGACTTATATGCAAGAAAACGAAAAAAAAGGAGATGATCTAAGCCAAGAGAATGATTTGCCCAAGGTCACCCAACAAACAAGTGACATAGTCTGTGTTTGGAGAAAACAAATTTATCCACCCCAGGAACTTGCCTTTTTAGAGCTCTTTAAAAGTGAGAAAGACCTTTCTTCAGTACTCCTCTTTGAGGTAGATAGTGCAAAGATGATTATTCCTACTTTACAGATGAGGAAATTGAGGCTCCAAAAGGGAAGAGTGGATTTGCCTTAGGTCACATAGCTAGTCAGCAACAAAACCAGAACTTGGACTTGAGTTTCATGATGCAAAGTCTAAGACTTGTACAATCTTACTGGTCCTGGTGATCCAGCACTACTCCTATAACCCAAGGCACCAGGAAGGTCTTTTTCTGTATTACAGAGAAGAATGCCCTTACCCCTGTGCCTAGAGGAAGGGAGCTTGAGTTCATGCTTATTTCCACACATTAACCTGAGATGGTATCAGGAGACACTATAGATCATCTCTTAGAGGCAGTTAGTTCATGAGCACTGGACCTGGAGTTGGAAGACCTGAGATCAAATCCATCCTCTGATACTCATTAACTGTGGGACCCTGAGCAAGTCACTTTGCCTCTGTTTGCCTCAGTTTCCTCATCTGTAAAATAGGAATAATAATAGCACCTACCTTCCAAGGTTACTGTAAGGATCAAATCATATAATATTTGTAAAGCATTTTTCAAATCTTAAAGTGCTACATAAATACTGACTGTCATTGTTATTATTAGCTCATCTACACAGAACTGATCAGGCTCAGCCATTTTTCTTGTGGTGACCTGACACCCCCTAGTGTCACTGGAAAGAACTGGAGCATCCTAAACTTGAAAATTTGTGAAAGGGCGAGTCTTTAGTCGACCCTACTATTCCTGGCAAAAGTCTCCTCTATAGCATCTTCTACAGGAGAGAAAGTTTTCTTCAAAGCTTTCAAAGACAAAGAACCTTTCCTTCATGAGACAAACTCCATAGATTACAGAGATATTGGGGTGTCATTTATACAAAGATAACTAGGTTGGGAATCAGAGACCCAACTGACATCAATTTCTGGCTCTATTATGAATTCTGAGACCTTTTATCCAGCCATATCTCTTCTTTAAACTTGGTTTCTTCCTCAGTAACATGAAGATAGTAATAGTTGCCCTACATAGATCCCAAGAGTGTTGTAAGAAAAATGCTTCACAAATCAAAAAGGGCTATTGACATATGAATTAATATTATTCCATTGAGGGCAGCCCAATATAAGGAAGTAGCTCCTTAGAGAGACAAAATCTGCCACCGCACCCACTCCCACTCCCCTATAGTAACTGAGTCAGTATGGTACATACTGGAAAGAATATTGGGTTTGGAGTCAGAGTCACGGACTAAACCAGCAATTTCATTGGTTTGTTCTTTGTCCGTTTTCAAAGAAGAGAGAGGAGTTGCACAAAGTCATCAGTCTCACTCTATCTTCCAGTCATTAAGACAAGACGGAAGTCAAGACTACTGACAATGGGGCAGGAAGCAATAGATTACCTTGGTATCTTCAATGTCTGAATCAACTCTAAGCATTGCACAATATCTGCTTCATTGGAACAAACTCTCATCCACGCATACCACCTACCTCACTGTCACTTACCCTCAACCTTGTTTAGCCTACCGGTCAACACAGTTTCACCAGAAAGTGGCTGCTGCACATGTTGTAGCTTCCTGGAGCTGCAGGTGAGAGTTGGGTACAAGGTGGACACCAAAGGTGGATGAAAAGCCTTGGAAAGTTCTCAACAGTAGAAATGCTAGTCCTCCCTGAACACCCCACACTCCCCACTGGTTTAAAGAACTCCCAGATAAGGAAAGTCCCCCTTTTAATAAAGGTAGGCACTTTCTGTATAACTTAGTTTATAGAGAACTGCCTAGAGTACTGAGAGGTTGTCTGTCAGCCAACAAGCATTTATTGAGAATTTATTATGTGTTGTAGGCTGCTATGCTTAAGGCTGAAAATACGAAGGAAGGAAAATAATAGAAATCCCTGCCCTTAGAGATCAAAGAGGTCTAATGGGGGAGACGATCTGCAAACAAATACAAGGTATATAAGATAGATATGTATATATGCGTATGTATGTGTATGTACATATACATATAAACATATGTGTGAATCATAAATGGAAGGTAAGTAATCCTCAAGAGGGAAGGTTCTGAAGAAGAATGAGGAAGGAACTACAGTAGAATGTAAGAACTTCAGAAGGTGGTATTTAAACTGAATCTTAAGGGAAGCCAGGAGACAGAGATAAGGAAAAACAAAAGGCTAGGCTTGAGGATCAATCAATATAAGCTTTTAGAGTCATGTGTGAGAAACAGCAGGGAGGGCAGTGAAGCTAGATGACAGAGTATTTGGAGAGGAGTAAAATAAAAGAAGACAAGAAAAGTGGGAAAGAACCAGGTTGTGAAGGGTTTTAAATAAAAACAGAAGACTATATTTGATCCTCAAGGTAATGGAGTTTAATGAGTAGAGGGATGATGTGGTTAGACCAGTCTGTACTTTTTTAGGAAAATCAATTTGATAGCTGAGTAGAAGGATTGGGATGGGAAAAGACTTGAAGGCAGAGACACGAATCAGAAAAGCTGATGAAATATTCCAGGTAGGGAGTGATAAGAAATTGTACCAAAATGGTGTGTGGAGAAAAGGGCATATGTGTGTATACGTAAATGTGGACATATGTATGTATATATTGTGGTGTCCTAATGCGGGAAAAGCCATAAAATACAGTAGGAAGTGAAAAGGAAAGTGAAAAAACTTAAACTCTGTGAAAGGTAGAAGTTCAAACATGGTGACCTGTTAAAAATCCTAACTTAGATACTGAATCATAATTTAGATACTGAGTCAAAACTTAGATACCTTGACTTATTAGAGTCACAACAAGAATATTGTGACCCATATGTGACCAGTGCATGATCAATACACAAACTTATGTTGGGGCATAGCATTGACTTAACTTCCAAGCTCATTATTAAGCAGAAAACCAAAAATATCTACCAATCAGTAGTGATGCACAACCTAGCTCTTCCTCCTTTTTTCTGTTTTCTATAGACACAGGGATTTGGGGGGATTCTTTTGCAGGAATTCATTGATTGGTCTGGCCACTACCCCAGATCACTGAGTATCTGAATTTTTGGCAGGGATCCATCATACTGGACCCCACTGTAAGTAACCCAATTGATTAAACTACTACCTGTAATCATTCTGAAGCTCTTTGACCTCCTCTTTGTGTCAGACTTGTCCCACTATTTGAGAGGAAGATGCTGGATCCCCAAGGTGAGGAATTTCAGACCTTACATATATATGCATATGTATGTATATATGTATGTGTGTACACACATCTACATGTGTCTGTATTGAATGATATTGTGAAGGTGGAAACAAGGCTTGCTAGCAGATCAGATCTGTAGGGCCCAGTTTGAGTCAAGAATTCAGGATAACACCAAGATTGTGAGCCTGGGTGACTGGGAGGATGATGTTTTTCAAGAAAGTAATGGGAAAGCTGAGAAGTAGGGAGAGTTTGAGTGGGAAAGTAAATGAGTTCTGTTAAGTTGAATGAATTCTAAGTTGGAGAGTCAGTTGTTGATGTAAGAGTAAAGTTTAGGAGATTAGGGCCAGATATACAGGTCTAGGTGACATCTAACTAGAGGTAATAGTTGGAGTTGATAAGATCATTAGGTGAGATAGTCTAAAGGAAAAAGTTAAGAGGAATCAGGACATAGCCTTGGGAGACACTAATCAGGGTTAGCCGAAGTAACCTGGATGAACAGCAAAAAGGACAAAGAGTGGTTGGACAGGTAGGAGGAAATTGAGGAGAGAGTAGAGTCAGGAAAACCTAGGGGCAGAGAGTATTCAGGAGGAGAGTCATCAAAGCATGGCAAGAAGTCAACGATGAGGACTGAAAAAAGGCCATTAGATTTGGCAATTAGGACATTACTGGTTTCAGTAAAATAAGTGGGTTGAAAGCCAGATAGCAGTATTTAGAAGTGAGAGGAGAGGAATTAAAGGTACCAATTGTGAAAAGCTTTCTCAAGGAATTCAACCAGCGAAGAGGGAATAATCGGAATGTGGAGATGATTGGATCAAGGGTGAGGGTTTGGGGGAGTTGTTTGTTTGTTTCAAGGATCAGGGAGAGATGGGTATGTTTGGGGGCATTAGGGAAGGAACTAGCATATGGGAAAAGTTTGAAGATTAGAGAGGGACAATCTGTTCAAAATAAGATAAAGGGGGTGGGATCAAGGGGGAATATGAAGGAGTTTGATTTAGCCTAGAGAAGGGTCACCTCTTAAGTGAGACAAGGGTACAAGAGGAGATAGTGGAGTTTGGGGTAAGATATCTGAATGATATGAGAAGACAATGAAAGGAGGAGTTCTCAGTGAAAGAATTTGTGTGCGCCTGTGTGCGTGCGTGCATGTGTGTGTGTGTGTGTGTGTGTGTGTGTGTGAGAGAGAGAGAGAGAGAGAGAGAGAGAGAGAGAGAGAGAGAGAGAGAGAGAGAGAGAGAGGCATGAAGCAAGGTGTTCAGCTGAAAGGGTCAGGAAAGAAATGCCACTGTCTATGCTAGACACAAAGAAGAAAAATGCCCAGTTCCTGGCCCTATAGAGCCTATTCTGTAGTAGGGAAATTAAGGACATTAACCAATAACTATAATAAACTATATGCTAGTGTAATTCTGGGTCTCTTTTTATTGTCCTACTTACCTCCCCTCATCACCCTGCATTTAAAATAATTGTCTTTGCTAAGTAAGAAAAATCTGTTAAATAAGAAAACTTTCTGATTGAATCAATCAACCAGAAGTGACTGTAAATAGGACCTGTAAACCCCCTTGAATCAAAATCATCAACTTGGCCACTGTTCTGCAGAGCTTGTACAAAAAGGAGGAACTATCTCAGAACCTGATAGGGATTTTAGATTTCCAAAAGTGGAGAGAAAAGTACCTCAAGCCAAGGAGCAGCCAATGAAATGGGAAAGAGAAGGTAAGACTGAGCTGTGGCAGAGATGGGAGCTCCAAAAAAGGGCCATAGAATCTGCAAGACTCCAGAGCAGGACACTGAGGTTGGTGTCATCAGTTGTACCCACCTACTCAAGAATGAAGGGCATCTCCAAGAAAAGGTTGTGCCCTCTCCCCAAATTCCCCTCCTGGTGCCTGACTATTCATAGACAATATAATGTAATTTGTTGCTTCATTATCCAAAATCTGAATTTTTCCCCAACCACAAAGAGTGCAGGGGTAAGCTAGAGATAGATAGGTAGAGAGAGAGATCATTTATCTCTAGGGATATCGCTATCTATCTATCTGTCTGTATATATGTGTATATATATATATATATATATATATATATATATATATATACATATATACATATACACCTAAGATAGAGACAAACCTTTGCCCAAAAATAGGAAATTTTCCTAACTAGCAGCCTCAGAGCCATTGTGATTATGTTCCTTAGTTTTCATCTAAAATAAATCGCAAGAGTTCATAACCAAACAAGAGAGAGAGAGGATTAAGGGAAGTGAAATGGATAACTTTGATTACCTTAGATTAATAGGATTTTCTACCACCAAAATCAGAAGGAAAACAGGGAACTGGGGAAGGGAAGAGCGATTTACAGTGTTTCTCTGATAAAGGTCTCATTTTTCTAATATATAAAGAACTGAGCTAAATTTATCTTAAAAAAAAGATTTTTCCAGTTGGTCTATATTCAAAGAATATGAACAGGGAGTTTTCCTAAGAAGAAAATAAAGTTTCTAATGCTCTAAACTACTAATAATTATGGAAATAAAAATTTAAATAACTCTAAGGTCCTACTTCACATCTATCACATTGGCTAACCTGACAAAAAAGGAAAATTACAAATGCTGGAGGGGGTGTAGAAAAATAGGTACATTAATGTGCTATTGGTGGAGCTAAGAACTAGTGCAACCATTCTGGAGAACAATGTGGAATGATGTCCAAAGATCTATAAAACTGTGTTTGACCTACCAATTCCACTACTGGGTCTATAATCCAGAGATCAAAAAAGAAAAGGAAAAAGACCCATGTGCACAAAAATATTTATAGCAGATACTTTTTTTCATAGTGGTTAAAAAGTTGGAAACTGAGGGGATGCCTATCAATTTTGGAGTGACTAAACAAATTGTGGTATAGGGTTGTGATGACATACATTGTGCTATAAGAAATGACAAGCAGAATCTTATATGAACTCACACAAAGTGAAGTGAACAGAACCAGGAGAACATTGTACAATGATGATCAACTGTGAAAGACTTAGCTACTCTGATTAATACAGTGATCTATAGCAATTCTACAGGATTCATAATGGAAAGTGTTATCCAGCTGAGTACAACTTGAAGCATTTTTCCCCTTTATGTTTTTTTTTGCTTTTTTTTTTTTTTGCAACATGGCTAATGTTGAAATATATGTTGCATGACTTCATATATATATAATGGATATCATATTTCTTGCCTTAGCAAGGGTGAGGGAGATGTGGAAAGAGGGAAAGAATTTGGAACTCAAAATTAAAATATATTAAAAAATCATAAAATAAATTCCCTAAAGATGTAGAAGAAGGAGGCACAGAGACCTTAGAGGTCATTATGTTGACCTTAGACTTAAAACAAGTTAATTATCAGAACAAGATGTTACACTGGGAACGTGAGATAACAATAATTTATACATTACAACATTTTAGTATATTTTAGCTTCTCAATTCTTATAAGATACCTATGTGGTATAATAGAATCTCAGAGTTGGAATGGACTATAGAGGTCATACCTGAGAAAATAATCCCTGCATGACACACGTGATAAATGGTCAGCCAGCTTTTAGGGAAGGGGACACAATACTTCAAAAGGTAACCCATTCTTCTTCTAGATATACTAGCTACTTCTAGATAAATGTACCTCTTCAAATAGCACCCATTGCTTCTAGCTCTACCCTCTGGGGTCAATATGCTTGGAGTAAGAGAAGAGAGAACGGTACACAACAGACTGGACCTGCATGCTGAAGGAGCAGGGACCTTGAGGTTCTATGCAGTTTCTCTTTCCAGGGGCACTTGGTGACAGCTTGTGGCAGAAGTCTAAGGGAAAGATAGATACATTCTTGCCTGAAAGGAGCATCCATGGACAGTGATCCTGACCCCCAAACTCCTGTGCAAAGGAAGAGGGATTTCAAATTCCTTGAGCAACATAATTCTGGAATCTAATCTTCTAACTAGAAATGGGGAGTTCTCCAGGCAACCACAAACCCTATAGTTCAGTTATTGCATTCTTGAGAGAGACACAGGGATGTCTTGATGCAACGTGTTCTGTAGAGAAAGAAGGATTGCTTACATAATTCTAATTCAGTGTTCCACGTGGAAAGCAAAGCCTATAAATTACCTGAACAATGAAGATTCTGAAAGAGAGAGAAATACTCTGCTTAGCAACCCCTAAAGCATGTTTACCATCTAGACTCTAGAAGTCCAAACCACAAGGTAGTATTATGCATCTTGGAGAGATTCTGCAAAAGGGAAACTGAGGGAAAAAAATGTCAAAAGTTTGCCCCAATAACAATCTCAAATTCAGTTCCCTTCTGGGAGAACTGATAGGTAATTTGAGAGCTTTATATATTTCCCATATCTGTTCATGACCTCCTATAAGACCCTTGTAGCATCCATTTTTTGTGAGGTTAAAGATATTCCCGTATCCAATTTGCCTGTGCTATTTTGTTACCTTAAATGCATGTATAGGAGCTAAGGCTAGACTTGAACTGTGCCATGAGAATACTAGATTTTCTCCTACTGTAATTTGCCAAAAAGAGAAATTGATCCTTTGGGGTCAGTTCCCAAGATTGGACTCAGTTCATGTGAGTCCAGAGTCTTGGAGCGGGGAGCATGGGACATAGGTGAGAGGAATATAAAACATAGGTCAGATTGTTGAATATAAAGTATCCCAATCTTTCTAAAAATATGTAAAATACACATGGAAGGAAGGACACAAGCACTTTTAAGTACCTTCTATGTGCCAGGTAAGTTATAAATATTATCTTCACAAGTCTGAAAGGCAGATGTTTAATTTTCCTCATTTTACAAATGAAAAAACATTGAGGCAGATAGAAGTTAGGTGACTTACTCAGGGTCACACAGCTAATAAATGTCTGGATTCTGGAAAAGGACCGCTAATCAGGTATCTGAGTCTGGTTTTGACCTCAGGTCTTTCCAGCTTCAGGCCCAGAACTCAATCTATGTTCCTAAGACTCTAAATGCAACCTGGCTGCCTATAAACATGGTCAGGTCTACCCCAAATCTTTAAAACAGCAATAACAAAAAATGAAACTTCATTTGACCCTGCTCTACTGTCAAGCTTTTATCCTTTTCACTCTTTTCTCTTTCAAAATCAAACTCCTAAAAAGAGATGCTTCCGCTTTATCTTCCTTTGGCTTTTCGACCTCTTGTAACCTGGTGTCCAGTCTCACCTCTCAATGGAAACTGCTCTCTCTAAGGATATCAATGATCTCTTCATAGATAAGTCCAGCAGCCTTTTCTCAGTCCTTGTCCTTCTTTACTTCCTTTCAATGTCTGACCCTCCTTCTGGATTGTACTTCCGGATAGTTTTCACTGTCCTGTCATATTTCTTCCTATAGTCCAATCTCTTCTACAGACTCATTATCCATGTCCCACCCCTTGACTATGGTTATACCCCAGGGCTCTATCCTCCACCGTCTTCCCTTCTGCCTCCATCATGTCTCAGAGATTTCATTCACAGATAATTGTGGACAATACAATCCAGCACTTACAAACTGGGCCCGGTTCTGAAAACAAGGACTCTGGGGAAAAATGACTGCTCATTTCTGTAACAGCACTCTTAGTATCCAGACTAATCTATTAACAGTCACTGGAAAGCATCTCATTACCAGGGGAGTTCAGGTCCTCACACCTCTCCTGAGTTTCATTGCAAAGTATCCAAGTATCCAACCGTCTACCAGTTGGAGGTAACCCTGTTCCACAGCTCTGTCAAACTCAACCCGTCTCACACTCAGCTCATTATCTAGATACCCAATTGCCTGACTTGTCTGTTTTTGGGTAAATCTTCATCCTTCCCATCACTTGCTTCACAAGCTGGAAATCGATCTCATTTCCTTATTTTCACTTCCACTCCCTCCATATATGAAACAATTCATATCATCTTTTTTTGTTTGTTTGTTTTTGGAGGCAATCTAGGTTAAGTTATTTGCACAGGGTCACACAGCTAGTGTCCGACACAGGATTTAAAGTCAGGTCCTCCTGACTCCAGGGCTGATGCTCTTTCCTCGTTGCCACCTGGTTGCCCCTTTACATTCTTTTTTCATGAGCTTCTTAACTGTTTCCTTTGTATCTAGCTTTTCTCCCCCAGTCTATACTCTGCCAAACTGGTTTTCCTAACAGTGGTATGCAACAAATGGCTTTGAGGGTGGGGGGTGGGAAGGGAGAAGGACCCACAAAACACTTTTAAGTTTAACTTGCATTGCTCACATTTTTTCCGTTACTTTCTTAAGACAATCAACGAAACAACAAATCAAGCCTTGTTTTGTAGCATTTGCTGATTTCCAAGGTATAAATGCTTCCATGGAACTTTTAACAGTTGGCTCTCCAGAGCACATTCAATCTGGCTCCAGCACACCCCTATATCTAAAGTATGTGTGATAAAATCACTCCCATGCTCAACCCTCAGCAGCTTATTATCTCTAGCACAAAAGTTCCCAGCTTGCCATTTAAAGTCCTGAATTATTTGAGTCCCTACTACTTTCCCAGGCTTAGAACATGCAACTTCCCATCATGAACCTGATTCCATCCCAGCTGGTTGCTCCAATGATGACCCTTGATACCCCAGCTGACTTCAAGGCTCAATTCAAGAGCTACTTGCTTTAAAAGGTTGTTTAGGTTGTCACTGCCTACCTTCCAATCTGGAGTTCAGAAGACCTAAGTTCAAATCCAGCCTCAGACACTAGCTGTGTGACCCTGAGCAAGTCACTTAGTTTATGTCTGCCTCACTTTTCTCATCTCTAAAATGGGTATAATAAGAGCATTTGCCTCTCTCAGGATTCTGGTAAGGATTAAATGAGTTAACATGTATAAAGCACTTTGCAAACTATATAAAGACTAATGATTATTATTATATTGAGTATGCTGTATTTTATTATCCTAGAATATGACGTGTATCCTCCCAGTGGAATACAAATTCCCAAAAGGTGGGGACTACATCACTTGTGATTCAAATCCACAGGACCCAGCACAGGGCCTGGCACATAAAGGTCCTTGACAGATGTGTGTTGATTGCATCTGATGCTGACAACGAATCCATTTAAAGTTACTTGAGCAGGGGAAGGATACGAAGAAAAGAATGACTTGGAAAGATGAATCTGGGCCCAGGTCTTGCATCTCAGTTTCAGGGTCCCAGACTTTGAGACCACATTCATATTTCCATGAAGAATTCCAGATAAAAGGCTCTCCTAGGGTCAGCTCTGTAGTGTGGCCAGGACCTTGGTTGTCTCTGCAGAGTGATAGAGTGTTCAGGAAAAACCCTGAAAGAGCCTTGGCTTTGGATCAGTACATCTGGGTTCTAGCCCTCTTTTTCCACTAGTTGGCTATTTGATCTTGTGCAAGACCCTTACCAATTTGGGACCTCAGTTTCCTCACATGTAAATATGGAGCTTGGCCAAGATGATTTCTAATATCCTTCCCTCTGACATGCAATGTTAAAGGCCCCTCCCAGCTCTGACATTCTGTGTCCTAAGGTCCCTCCCACCTCTGATACTCTGTGTTCTAAGGTACCTCTCAGTTTTGACATTCCATGTTCTAAGTTCCCTCCAAACCTTGGCAGCTGTTTTCTAAAATCCTTCTCAGTCCTGACATTGTGTTCTAAGGGTACTCCTAGCTCTGAAATTCCCTGTTCTGAGGCTCCTCCTAGAATTGACATTCCATGTTTCAAGGCCCCTCCCAGCTCTGACAGTTAACGTTTTCTAAATTCTCTCCCCAGCTCTAACATTCTGTGTTCAAAGGATCTTTCCACTTTGACATTCTTTGGTCCTTTATACCAACATCTATTCTCCACAGGGAGAGCTATATTATAGCCAACCTCCCAAGTGCCTCTTGGCTTTTCACCTGGCGGTAGAATTGTGGCCATAGCCCCTGAATATACTTTCTGGAAACCCCTTGTCACAGAGTAAAAGTCGCCGGCATGTCTCCTGTGCAGTGCTCAGCTTTACCTTCCCCCAACACACACACACACACACACACACACACACACACACACACACACACACACACATACACACCCCACACTTACAGAGTCTGAGAGACCAGACCAGACCAGACACGGGGAGGTTCCTGGGGAAGGCGGGAAGTATGCAAGACATCTGTAATCCATTAGCCTCAGTGAGCCGGGCAGGAACTCTCCTCCCCGGCGGAATATCCATTCATTCCACTTTCCGGTCCCTCCTTAGTTCTCTCTACAGCTGGGGGCTCCTGGAAGTTAGGGGATATAACTGGTCAAAGGCCGGGGAGGAGCAAAATGAGGGAGAAGAGGAAGAAGTGGGAGTCTGGGGTCCCAACACAGGAAGCTTTAAAACCATGTCCTTCTCCTTCCCTTGTTTAGGAGAGATTGGCAGGCACTGACTTTGGGGAGGTATCCAAACAGCAAAGGTATTTGCAGGAACATTGAGGGAAGTTCATGCCTCTCTGTCCCAAAATGTTTGCACCAAATTTCCCAGCATCTTGTCCAGACCACTGAAAGCGGGAGGTAGGGAGGGGGAATGGAAACAGTTTGAAATTGAAGGGTGTCTTATCAGCTCCAAATAAAATGCTGGCTGCAGGCTTATTGCTTTAATCAAGTTTCTGTTTTGTTAATGTTAAAAACACAAACGTTTACTCCTAAAATTCAACATGTGAGTTGTGAAGAAAAGTTTGTTTTTTTAAACCTTCTTAGATTGTCCCTCCCAACTTGGGCTTCACCTGTATATCAGATGAGCCTGCCTTTCTTCTACTTGTCATAAACTTAAACTCTCTCAGGCTTCAAGGGGCCCCTTGCTCTAGAGTCAGGATTTGGCCAACAAATCCACATTCTCTCTACCTCTATCCTTTTCCCAAATTTGGAGGCTCTGACCCTTCTTAGCCTCCACCTTCCTAGAATGAAAATTGTCCTCACACAGACCACACACACAGAGCCCTGAAACATACACAGTCCCCCTTTCGCCTCTGGAATCTGGTACCATCTCCAGTCCAATCCGATGCCAACACACATTTATTAAGCAAGTACTGCATGTGAGGCATTATGTTCAGGGCAGGAGCTTCAAAGCTGAATTTTAAAACAGCCCATACCCTCCAAGAGCTTCTATTTCTTCACTTGGTGTTCCCTCATGTGAATAATCAGTGATTCCACCCTATATTGTTGATGTTACCAGGACCCCTAGCATGTAAATGAAACTGACTCTGCAGTAGTGTCCATGCTCTCCTCTGGCATAAATACTGGTGAATTTATAAATTCACAAAATTGTAAATTTGCAAAATGCTCTCTTCAGATGGAGAGTTTGTACAGTGTTAATGGGGTTCAACTAAGGAAGTGTAGATGATAAGGGCTGTGATCATGAACAGCACATAAAGCCTTAAGTCATAAGAAATGTAGGACAAGGAACCAACCAGCTCAGATCACACAGATCAGAAAGTGCTCCAAGAGGGCAGTGTGTAAAACGGAAATAGCTTTGAGCTTAGGAACCTGCTTTTATCTACTTTGTTCTACCATGAAAAAACCAGGGGACCTCCGGCAAATACCTCCCCTTTTCTGGGCCTTGGCCCATCATGAAAGTAGTGGGGGTTGGGAGTGGATGAAAGAATATAAGTGGGATGCAAAGCTTCTTGAGGGCAAGGCACTGTCAGAAGATGGGGGACCTATAGGAAGGACTCTTAGGTATGGGAGGTAGAGTTGTTGGTGCTGGAGAGAGAAAGATCAAAGTTTAACCCTGCCTCAGTCATTCACTAGCTCTGGGACCCTAGACAAATGACTCATGTTCCCTAAATCTGTTTCTTCACCTGTAAAATAGATATAATAATGGCGCCTCCATCACAAGGACTTTTTTAAAAATCATATTATTTTAATATTCATTAAAAATTTTTTTCAGTTTCCAGTTCTTTCCCTGCCCCGTTCATTGACAATATATCCTTTAAACATGCATTACAGAGATCAGATGAGGTAATATACAAAGTGCTTCGCAAAACTTTAAGTGTAATAAAAGTTGGTTAGTTATATCCTCAGCGCCTACTAATAGCTCATACATATATAGATAAAGTTTACATGTACTATAGAAATGCTGGGTATCACTATTCTATGGTCTCCTTCCAGACCCACAACAACTCTATGAGGAAAAGGCAGTTACTATCCTCATGGTGCCCAATTCAGCACCCAGATCATTAGAGATGCTCATCAAATTTAACTTCAAGGGACCTTCCAAATATATTCTCATAATAATAGGATTAAACATTGGAAATGATCCCTTCATGTTTACATATTAGGAAACTGAGAGCTAGAGTGTTAAGTGACATGCCTAAGGACACAAAAAATAAGAGTCTAGATTTAAAACCAGGTTCTCCAAGCCCATTTACCTCTCTCCTGTCATGGTTGAGTCTTTCATTTGTGTCCAACTCTGTTTGGGGTTTTTTAGGAAAAGATACTGGAGAGGTTTGCCTCTCTCCAATTCATTTTACAGATAAGGAACTGAGGTAAATAAGGTTAAGTGATTCGGCCAAAGTCACAGTAACTAGTGTCTGAGGCTGCATTTGAACTCAAGTCCTTCTTCTCCACGACCACTGCTCTATTCGTTGTGCCACCTAGCTGCCCCTGCCTCTCCTAGCTCTGATGTTCTATGTTCTAAGGTTCTTCTTGGTCCTGAGATTCCTTCCAGCTATAACTTTCCATGATCTAAGGACTTTTCTAGTACTCACATATTGTGTTCTAACATCAGTACCAGTTCTAACCTTATACGTTTTAGGGCCCTACAAGATCTGAAATTCCAGGTTCTAAGGGTTCTCCTATCTCTGATATTCTATGCTCTAAGATAGTTTCCAGCTCTGGCATTCTTCTGTCTAGTGACCACTGTTCCATCCGCAAAGACCCAGGGTTCCACATGAGTCCCTACTCTGCTTTCACATCTTAACTTCTTTCTGCCTCCTTTAGGCAGGTGGGCAACATCCCGTTGGAGCTGCTGCTCCTGAGTCCCCCCTACCCCTGCTCTAGTCCTCTTCCCAGTCTTGAACCCTGAGTCGCCCCTCACGCCAAGGCCCCATAAGTTCTCCAGCCTGCCAGGCCTCTGCTCCTGGGAACTGGTAGGTGCTAATGTCTCCAGTCAGTTCCCTCCAAAGTCTCCCAGCGCTAAGCCTCCCCCCACCCCGCCCCCAACTCCCCCTTGAAGGTTCAGCCTTTTGGCTCGGGAATGTGGTAGGGCTGGCCTCCTGCTCCCCTCCCTCCCTCTGCCCCCCAGCTCTCCCAGGGAGAAGGCCCTCCCCGCCCAGGCCCCCGCCCCCCGCCCAAATTGGATTACACTCTACCTTGCAGCCTCCTTCCTTCCCTCCCTCTCTCCCTCTTTCCCTCCCTCAGTCCGTCCCTTCCCCACACACCCCGGCCCCAGCCCAGGGCCCCCACAGTCCACAGCCCGCCAGCCTGCAGCCTCAGGACCCGGCCTGGTCCCGCAGGTATTTCAGGGAGGGAGCTGTCGGGCCATACTGCGGGGGATGGGGGGAGCGAGCGGTGGGAAGGGTGGGGAGGGAGGGAGGGAGCCCCTGACTGGGGGGAGGGAAGCTTTTCTTTGTTCCCAGCCATAGCAGCCCCGAGCCCTGCTTAGCCCTGCCCAGCCCCCTCCTCTGAGCCTGGGCTGGAGGAGTCCGCTGTGCTCCGGGCGCACGCTGTGCGCTCTAGCCCCGAGCGGAGCCCGGGCCCCGCAGCCGCAGCCTGCTCGTCCTGGTGCGGGTCGGCTCAGGCAGTCCGCCTGCAGGCTGGGATCCTCAGGCAGGTGAGAGCCCCCTGCTTGGCTCCGGGGGATCTCAGGACACCACAGCTGGGGCACACTCGGCCGGCCAGTTCGGGCTGAGGCTCCTTCCCCTCTTCTCCCCCTCCCACAGGATGGATGGATGGATGGTCGGAGGGAGGGAGGCTGAGACAGTGTTCTCTCTGCCTGGGGCTCTGATGGGGACTTGGGGAGCCCCAGATAGGGCAGAGGCTGAGACGGAGGACAGGAAGGGCAGTCTCTTTGTCTCCACTGGGGCTGAGCCCCCCCTTTCCTCTTGTGCCCCCTCCTCCCCATTTCCTCTTTTCCCTCTCCTTGTCCTAACTTCCTTCTCTCCTCTGCTCCCCTTCTCTCTCTCTTTCTCTCTCTCTCTCTCTCTCTCTCTCTCTCTCTCTCTCTCTCTCTCTCTCTCTCTCTCTCTCTCTCTCTCTCTCTCTTTCTCTCTCATTTGCTCCCTGCTGGGGACCCCGTTTTCTCCCATTTCCTCTGTCTTCACCATCCCACCCGCATTCCCTCCATCCTTGCTTGTTCCCCCCTACCCCTCCCATTCCCTTTCACTCCCTCTTCCTATATCCCTAAATTCTTATCCTCACACCTCCCAGGCTGTCTTTGCTGCCTTCCCAGAGGTCAATCAGGTACAGCGTCCTGTGCCCTCATTCCCCCAGCCTTCCCTTCCAGTCTCTCTTAGCGGTTTGGTCCCTGTGTCCAACCCTGGTTCCCAAGTTAGAATTCTTTACCCATCTCTGCTCCCTGGATTTAGAGTCAAAGAACCTGGCTTTGCATCTGTAAGTTCCCCTCAATGTGACCTTGGGGCAGCCATTTCCCATCTCTAGGGCTCAGTTTCCTTCTGTGTAAAATGAAGAGGCTGAACTAAATGATCTCCAAGGTCCTTTTCAACTCTGAAGGCTCTAATTCCCTCCCCTTTCCTCCTGCCCAGCCCAGAACTGGGACTTCACACAGTCCTGAGCCGGGGCCTCTTCCCCTGAACAGAGGCTGACTCCTGACTGCCCCGCCCTCTCCTTCATCCCTCCCAGCCGGCTCCTTCCCTTCCCATAAGGAACTCCAGGGGCCCTCCTCGAGATTGAGCCAAGTGGGAAAGTCCTTGGGGACCCCCTTCCCCGCTCTGGCTCCAGCTGCCGAACTCTGTCAGTGGGAGGCCCGGCCTGGCCTGCGGGGAGGAAATGTTGCATTGGTTTCCTTGCTAGACCCCAAGGAGTTGGACATTTCCCTGCATTCATGACTCCAGAGAGCTGGAGCCCCTGGTGGGGTGGGGGAGTGGACAGGAAGGGATAATCTTTTCCCATACCCTCAGCATGAAGACTTGTGGCTACTTTGGTTGGGGCTAGATGGGGCTATTACCTCTCAGTGGCCAGACCTTTTGTAAGGGAGTTTCCTTGTGAGCCACATCATGACCCCGGGTGAATGAGATCACAGCCTCATAGATTCAGAGTTAAAGGAACTTGAGAGAACATCTAGTCGACCCCTTCTTTCTTCAGAGAGGAAAACTGAGGCCCAAGGGGGCCAAAGAATGATGAGATCATAGATCTAGAGTTGGAATGGATCTCAGAAATCATTTAGTCCAACCTCCATTTTCATACAGAGGGGGAAACTGAGGCCCAAGGGGGCCAAAGAATGATGAGATCATAGATCTAGAGTTGGAATGGATCTCAGAAATCATTTAGTCCAACCTCCATTTTTTATACAGGGGGGAAACTGAGGCCCATCAAGGTAAAAGACTAGCTTCAGAGCTGGAAAGCATCTCAGAAGCCATAGAGTTCAACCCTTTTACCTTTCTGAGAGGCACAGAAGTCCCAGGGAGGTCCAGTGATGGTAGGTGTAGAGCTGAAAAGGACCTCAGAGACCATCTAACCCAACTCCCTCATTTTACAGAAAAGAGGCCCAGAAAGATGAAGCATCTTGCCCCAATGTCACCCAGTAAATAACAGAGCTAACGGCTCCTTTCATCCCTGATACTACCTGATTCTATGCTCTGTCATTCAGGACTTGAAAAAGCTTCTCTCTTCCTCACCTGCTCCCAGACAAGACCCCTGCAAACACTTGACATTCTAAGATTCTGTGTGTTAAATCACTACTCATCATTTAAAGTCCAACTCAAAAGCTGGCTACTCCAACAAGCCTGCCCCCTCCTCTGTAGATGATAAAAAACCACCCCCAGCTGACCTCACTCAGATTTGATTACACATCACTAATGCAAGTATATAATAACCTGTATTAGAATGTCTCCTTCTACTAGACTAAACTCCAGGAAAGGAAAGACTGCTTACCTTTCTTGACCCGTTTAAAGCATGCCAAATGCTTTTCTCCCAGCAGACCTTTGGGTCGAGTCTCAAAAGCGTTTTCTAGATGTTACAGGAGAAGAAAATGAACTGAGAGATGAGGTTATTTGTGATAGGTTACACTGAAACTTAGGTAGCATTTATAAAGTACTTAAAGGGTGGGTCAAGTACACTGCAAAGATTACCTCCTTTGATCCTCCCCACAACCTTGGGAGAGGTCTGTGCTATTATCACCCTTATTTTATAGATAAGGAAAATGAGGCCCAGAGAAATTACTCCTTGGCCAAAGTCACACAGAGCAGGGATTCAGACCCACGTCCCTTGACTCCCAATTCCATACTCATTCTACTGAGCCACACTATATCTGCAGGTATTCAGGTAAATCCAAAGTAATTGAAGGATAACACCAGCCACAGGATCTAAGTTCGAATCTCTCATTGAATTATCTCTGGCACCTTAGCCCTTGCCTGGGTTTCAGCTTCCACATCTGTAAAGTGAAGGATGTTGAGGGAAGGTATCAAGAAAGGCTTCCCAGAGTAATTTAGTACTTGAACTGGGTCACGTTTATAAAGTGCTTTAAGACAGTGATGTCAAACAAAGAAACAAGGACCAGTAAACCTTACATGAGGATTCCTATCAGCTGCATATGAGTATTATCTATGTCCTACTGTATTTTTATTTATTTTGTTAAATATTTCTCAATTACATTTTAATCTGGTTTGCCACTCAGCCTGCAGACCAGTACTTTGTGCTTAGGAGGGGTTTAATAAATTTATGTTCAGTGAATGAATTAACAAATGATAGTGGGAAGGAATATGAAAGACATTTGTGGGATCCTTATCACTGGGAGTCAGGAAATCAAGGTTCTGGTCCTGGTTCTAACACTTTCTGGATGTCTCTGAATCTCAGCTTCCTTATCTGTAAAATGGGAATAATATTATTTGACCTCCCTACCTAATGATGTTGCTGTGAGGGAAGCCCCTTGTAAAATATAAAATGCTGGAGGAACAAGAGACGATTCTTATTCTTGGCTCAGAATTATGTTATGTGGGCGATGAGTCCTCTAGGAGATCAGGGAAAGAAAGCGGATAATAGGGGGTTACTTCAGGGGAGGCTTCTTGGAAAAGATGAGGCTTGGCAGGATCTTAAAAGTCTTCCCAGCTCTGGCTCTAGTGTCTCTACCCCCCTAATCTCTCCCCTTCCTTCCTCATCCCCCAACACATACTACAAATCAGCTAAAATGGACTTACAGCAATAGCTGACATTATATAGCATTTCTAAGGTATGCAAAGCATTCTAAAAATATCTCATTTAATTCTCACAACAAGCCTGGGGGAGTAGAAACTGTTATTATCTCCATTTGACAGGTATAGAAACTGAAGCAGGCAGAGATTAAGTGACTTGCCCAGGGTTACATAACTGGCAAGTGTTTGAGATTGAATTTGACCTCAGGTCTTCTTGACTTCAGATCCGTTGCTCTATCCATTGTGCCACCGCATTCATGACCCCTAACACGCAGTCCTCTTGCTCCCATCCTCCCATATCCACCTGTAGAAATCCTACCCATCCTTCAAGGTCCAGCTCAAAAGGCATCACTTCCTGGAAGCCTTCCTGGATTGCTATACCGCTCTTTCTCCAATTTCCCCCAGCTAGAAGTGATCTCTTACTCCCCTGGACCTCCCTCCCTAGGACATTCTCTCTTTCTCTCTCTCTGTCTTTCTCTATCTCTCTGTCTCTCTTTCCATATGTATGTATGTATATGTACATATATGTATGCATATGTATATGTGTGTGTATTCGTGGTACTTGTCTCATCCAGTCTTACTTCATACTGATTTCTAAATTTGTGGACTTCCTAACTATCCTTAAAAGTTTAATCCAATGCCACTTCCTCCAAGAAGTCTTCCTGGATTCTCCCTGTTAGTGAAGGTGTTTCAGGTCCATAGCTTTAAAACTGGAAGGATCACTGAGTCTCCCCTCCACACCTTAAAGCTACTGAAACTTAGGCCTGGATAGTAACTTAGCCAACGTTAAGTCCCAGACCCAATGTGACATCCTGCAAGGTATGAAGAAGCATTGGCTCTCATAGAACACTTGGTTCTGGATATTTCTGTTATGCTTATATATTAAATTCAATTTATTCTATTTTCCATTCCAAATTCTTTTCCTGCCTCCTCCCCTTCCCTCACCCAATGAGAAGGCAAGAAAAATCAAACCCATTTTAAACATGTATAGTTATGCAAAATAAATCCCTATGTTAGCCATTTCTCCTTACCTCCCCTCCCCCCCAAAAAGGGAAAATATGCTTCAGTCTTCAATCTGGAGTTCATCAGCTTTCCATCTGAAGGTGGGTAGGACCTCATCATTGGTCCTTTGGAGCTATGATCTCTCTCCCTTTGTTGATTAGTTACTGAGTTTTCAAAATCGATTATCTTTACAGTATTGATGTTATTATATAGATTGTTTTCCTGGTTTTGCTTACGTCACTCTACATCAGTTTATATAACTCTTTCCAGGTTTGTCTGAAACCATCTCTTGTGTCATTTCTCACAGCATAATAGGATTCCATCACAGTCATACCACTATAACTTGTTCAGCCATTCCAAAATAGATGGGTATCCCCTCAGTTTCCATTTCTCTGCCACCACAGAAAGATCTGCTATAAATATTTCATATGTATGGGTCCTTTTCCTCTTTCTATGATCTCTTTGAGTACAGTCCTAGAAGGAGCATTCCTGGGTCAGAGGGCACACACAGTTTGATAGCTCTTGGGGCACTGTTCCCAATTCCTTTCCAGAATGACTGGACCTGGTCACATGAGCCTTATGTATATCTCTGTATCCCTCTGTAAAAAGAGAATACACAATAGATATCGCCACATATTTATTGGAGGAATGAATTTAATTAAACAAATATTTATTAAACAAGGAAATACATAGGTAAAAATAAAAAATGGTCCCTGCTCTTAAGCAACTTACATTCCACTATGTTTCAAGGATTTGTCATTCTCCCCCCAAACACACAGATCACACCCCTTCTAGAACTTGGAGTCTCAGAGAATTCTCTGAGGCTTCATTAGGTTAAGTGACTTTTCCAGAGTCATGAAGAAGCAGAGTCCAAGGTGAGATTTGAATGCAGGTCTTGCAATTCTAGGTCCAGCACTCTATGGCTTAAGAAAGGAGAGACTATTCATAATAGCTAGCGGGATCAAGAAGGATGGAGAGTAGAAGATGTGGCACCTGAGCTAAGACTTTCAGCCTAAAAGTAGAACTTGGGCAAGGAGAAGGGAACAGGGTTTGAGAAAGCTGGCACTCTCAGCTGGAGAACAGTGTGAGCTTGTCCCAGGATGGAGGGGTTTTGATTAGGAGGGCACATGTGGAAGCTGACTTGGCTCCATGTAACTGTGACGTAACTGTGAAGAAAGCCTTGAACTTGGAACGGGAAAGGCCTACACTTGAGACCTGGGTCTCATTTGCTTATTATTCCTGTGGCCTCCAACAATTCACGCTCTGGAATTCAGTTTCTCCATCTGTAACATGGAGATAGCGACCCTTGCAAACTCAACAGAGTGTTGAGAGGAAAGTTCTTTGTTCCCCTTGAAGTGCCTGGATGCCATTATTGTTGCATTAAGTCCTTCTTTTTCCCCTTCCTTCCCTTCCAACCCAGGACAAAAGCCTGTGACGATCAGCCCTGGGGACTGAGCCTTAAGGGACGGGGCCAGGGGTAGGGGCAGACATCCTGACCATGGCTGGAAGCTGGCTGACCCAGATCCTGCTGGGATGGACAACGCTGGTCTGCATGGCCCAGGCCCAGTGGGAAGGGGCCATTCGGACAGACAAGCCTGCTGGCTCTGAGGAGACGCCAGCCTTGAGCCGGGTGCGAAGAAGAGGCTTTGACACCTTAAGAGGGTATGTTCATACCAGGCTCACTTTGGCCCTGGGTGGTGGCTTCAGGTTTTTCCTCAAAGGGTACCTTAGTAACAACTCCTTCCTTCCCATTTCTACCTTATATTCCTCCTTCCTTACTCATTTGGGATTAAATGATTAGGGAGGTGAAGCATGAGAATGAGGGAATCCAGGTGAGAGGGGAGAGGAAAGGAAGCCGGAGGCCCCTAGAACACAATGAACAGAACAGAATATTAAGCAAGGGAAGAGAATAAGCATTTATGTATCACTACGATGTGCCAGGCACTGCTAAGCCTTACATTGCAATTACACTTGATTCTCCCAACAGCCCTGGGAGGTAAGTGCTAATATTACCACATTTTAGAGTTGAGGAAACCAAGGCAGGCAGAAGTTAAAGTGACTTTCTCAGGGGCTGGTATCTAAGGTAGAATTTGAATTCAGGTCTTCCTGACTCCAAGCCTAGTTTGCCATACACCATGCCACCTCGCTGATTAAAACAAATAGTTACTAGTAACAGCTAACTTCAAGGTTTACAAAATGCTTTACAAATATTATCTCTTTTTGATATTAGAGTTGTCTGTCTAAATAGTGAACCAGAGGAAGCCCTGGGTCTGAAAACCAGGGTTGAGGTATTCTGGGTCTGAACACCTTGTCATAGTGGTCCAGGTGCCCATGATGCCCTTGTGAGTAAATCCAAGGTGACTTCTGAGTTTATGCTCCTTTTCCCCCATTTTCAGATTGGAATCATGTGCTAGAGCTTTTTTCTTAAGCTTAATGATGGTCTAGGTTCACCTGCTGGATTTAGCCCTTGGATCTTGACACCAATGACACCCCAGAGAGCACTCCATAGTTCCTGGGGGAATGATTAAGGCTGCTCTCCCTATGTTCTTGGGGATTGAGGCAGGGTCATTATTCATTCATTCATTCCTAAAGGGCTTGCCCCCTGGATCTAAGATGCTGCGCTGGAGACTGTGAGCTTGTGTGTAAGGACTTGTTCTGTGTCCCTGTTCCTTTCCAGGCCCAATGTCTGTGGTTCCCGCTTCCATTCTTATTGCTGTCCAGGTTGGAGGACCCTCCCTGGGGGAAATCAGTGCATTGTCCGTAAGTGAGAACTTGTTCAGATCCTGGGCCTGGGAGTGGTGGGGGAAGGGGTTCCTGCAGAATCACCCTCCTTCTAAGATAGGAAAGCAGGCTTCACTCTACAAACAGAATGGGAGAAGTAGAGAAAGGGCTCTTGGAGTCACCTCCTTCTTCTAGGCCTGGGCAGGAGGATCCCTGTCCTTCTCTAAGAGTGTCCTTTCTCTTTTCCTTGCCTGCCTCCAAGAAATAGAATTCTGTTGTCATTCCTGATCTCCCAGGGATGGCCTTCATGATGTCCCATACATCCTTCTGATGATAACCATCTCAGTTCATGTTATTATGCCTATTTACAGATAAGAAAACTGAGAACTGGGAAGGGGTTGGAACTTGCCCAAGGTCACACAGCACGTTAGTTTCTGAACCATGACTCAGACTCAGGGGTCCTCCCTCTCCATCCTGAAATCCTTCCCTGATTCACAGTGTTCCAGCAGGTACAGCTGATGGAGGAGCCAACTCATGCACTTTATCCTTACTATTTCCCTATTTTCCTCTTTTTAGCCATTTGCCGGAATTCCTGTGGGGAAGGGTTCTGCTCCCGACCCAATTTGTGTGCCTGTGCCAATGGACAACTCTCCCCCAGCTGTGGTAACAGTGGAGGTGAGGAGGCCTAGGAGAGAGGGGAAAGGGAGGCATGGAAGGGACAGAGAAGACTTGAGAATTGAGGAGGAGAGGAGAATGGGTGAGGGATTCAGGAAGTGAGGGAATTAATTTCCTTTTGGGAAAATCATGACAGACTTACAGAATGTCTAAGTTGGGAGGCCCCTTAGAAGCCAACCTGTCAGAACTGAGACGGTCCTTAGAACACAGAATATCAGAGTTGGAATCATCCTTAGAGGACAGAATGTTAGAACTGGAAGGGCCCTTAGAACATGAAATTCAGGGGTGGGGTGGCATTTAGAAGTCATCTAGCCCAGCACCTTCATTTTACACATAAAGAGAATGAGGGACTGAGAGGGAAAGGGATTTCCTCAGGATTATATAGTATGTTAGGACTAAATCTGGAATGCAGGCAGGGATCAAGATGACCTTCATTTTTGTTCTTTGACACTGGCCCAAACACCTGGCTAGTATTGTTCTTTTCCTTATTGGTCTGTCTTATCTGCCTGCCCTGCCACTACAAGATAGGCAGCCTCCTCAGACCACTTCTTACTTCCTTCCACAGTGCTAACTTGTAGGCACTGAAATGAGGAATCCTACCTCTGTCAAAAAGTAACTATGCCAAAGTCGTTACAAATATTATCTCCTTACAACAAGTTGAAGAAGTAGGTGCTTTTATGATCCCATTTTTACAGTTGAGAAAACTGAGGCAAAGAAAGGTTAAGCGACTTAGCCAGAATCACACAGTTACTAAATGTCAGAGACCAGACTTAAATTTGGGTTGTCCTGACTCTAGAGCCAACACTCTGTCCACTGTACCACCTGGCTTCCTTCAGGTGCCAGCTACCTGTTAGATGATGGTACTTCTGTTTGATTAGTTAGCCATAGGGCTAATAAGTAATAGGTACTGAAGATCAGATACACAGACTCTGTTGTCCCCAGCCCCAAAAGGCAGATACCATCTGACTATAATATTAATTCATAAAAACTCAAGAACAATTTTTAATAGATGTTACCATCCCAAATACTCACAATCTCAAAGCCATATGAAATGGAAACCTTTCAAAGTCTAGAGACTGGGCCAAGGGGTACATATCACCCCTGTTTTCCTGTCTGCTTCTGTAATTGTCAGGGTTACCTTTAGTAAGCCCATAGAGCAGGGATACTGAACCTTCTTTGTATCTTGTATCCCTTTGGCAGTCTGCTGAAGCCTGTGGACCCTTTCTGGGAAAGATGTTTTTAAATGCATAAAATAAATATACAGGATTACAAAAAAGCTAATTATCTTGAAATATAATTATAAAAATGTTAATAGTTCACAGACCCCCATATTAAGAAGCCCTGTTAAATGATCATACATCCCAGTGCTTTTGTTCAACTACAGATAGAGCACTTCTTTTATATACCTTGTAAGAGCCCATAGAGCATTATATATAAAAGGTAGTAGTGAGGCAAGGACTTGTCTCAAGTTTCTATCTGAACCTCGTGGAAAGGATGAAAATCATGAGATCGTAGCTATAGCAATAATTTTATTTCACGAAATCTTTCTCTGATAACATCAAAATGTCATTTTGATTCAATAAATGTAAAATTGTTAACTTTACCAAGGCAAGACAGAGACTGATGACTTTGAACTTCAGTCTGGAGGTCACATTAAACCAGTGGATGTAGGTAATACCTCCAAGCAAGACATATTGAATGTAAAGAGATGAAAGAAAAAGCTGTGGCCAGATATGTTAAGAACAGCTAAGTGGTACAGGATAGCCAGGTGGTGTAGTGGATAGAGTGCCAGACTTGGAGTCAGAAGACTCCTCAAATCTGGTCTCAGATACCAGCCGTATGACCCTGGCCAAGTCACTTAACCCTGTTTGCCTCCATTTCCTCATCTGTAAAATGAGCTAGAAAAGGAAATAGCAAACAACTCCAATGTCTTTGTCAAGAAAACCCAAAATTGGGTCATGACTGATAAATGACAACAAAAGTTTGAGACTTCTAGGCATCCTGAAATCAAAGCTAAATTGGAAGAATATGCTTAAAGCAGCTAATAACTATGTGATACCTGTCTTGATATACACACCTTCAGATCTATAAAATGGATCCTAACTAATTTGGAAGGTATCTTTACAAAAATCTGTACAGTATTAATGAAACTCAATACCCTACGGCAATTATAGAAAGATGAACAGTTCCTTACTGAAAAGGAGAAAGAAGATTGATAGGCATTCTTAGACCACATTTTAGCCTGGTAAAAATCCTACAGAAATACTTTGGAAACAAGCAGAAATCACTTCTGTGAGCAGTATAAAGGATAATCAAAGTCTACACCATTATATTTGTTTAATATAATATTTGTTTAATATAATAGTCAAAACTGGTTTACCACCAGATGGAACCTATCAACCAACTACGATCCAAGAGTGGGACCAAAAAGTCCTCTATAGATGACATCGTCAACCAACAATATGCTGACAGAGAGGCTTCAAACACACAACTTATACATGTATATTTGTTTGTGAAAATGGAAGAATTTGTGATGATAATTGAGAACTATGCCATTACCACCAGAAGTTATATAAGAGTTCTGTAAGAAGACTGGAATTAGCAACCGATGTATATCACTTAAAGAAATAGCAGAAACTGCACAACACATTGTTAGAGGCTGTAAAAATTTATTACTTACCAAAAACCTACCAAGACATGACCTGGTGGTTAAAATTACACTTCAGTAGCTAGTTGTCTTTTATGGACCAACAGATGGAAAATCCCCATAATACAAATACTGTCCTCAAAGCATCCCAATAAACACTACTAGAACTGGACTGAGCAGGCTGAACTGCTGCCTATTTGCCTAGACATAAAAACTCAAGAGCAGCATTTTAATATATGTTACCATAACAAGTAATATAGTTTTCAATTTACATAAAACAAAATAACTTCAAAATAGATCTAACAGAGGAGATATAAAATTATATGGGAAAAGGATAAGGCACCTATCCTTGTTGTCCTGTCTACTACTAGAGGGGTACTGAGATTTCTTTCAGTAAGCTAACAGTCTATCAGCAAGTATTTATTAAGCACTTGCTATTTGCCAAGCACTGTGTGAAGTGGTGGAGATACCAAGAAAAACTGAAAATAATCCCTGCCTTCAAGGAGTTTATATTATGGGAGAGATAACATATATGTTAATATATATATACACATACACATATACAAATATATACATATATGTAGATGTATGTATATACAAGACACATACAAGAGATGAGTCTATATTCTTACATTTTCATTCAGTTACAAAAAAGTAATTTTATCTACCTTGCAATATCATACAATATAAATAACAAAATTATTATTGTATTTTTCAATTAAATAAATAAAAATTATATATAAATAAATTATATATATTAAAATTATGTTATTAGTGAGCTAACAACAGGAGCTAAAGCCCCAGGACCATTTCTATCTTAGCTCCATCCAAAAAATGAGAAGAATAAGATGATGGTAATGACCACCATCATTTCCCATTTCTATGATGCTTTAAAGTTTACGTAACTCTTATAATAATCCTGTAATATATAGGTAATATAAATATTATTTTTCCCATTTTCTGGATAAAGAAACAGGTTCAGAGATGAGCTAGTGTCAGAGGGGTGATTTAAACCTAGGTCTTCCAACTCTAAATTCAGTCTTCTTTTCATTTGAGCGTGCTCCTTTAGAGCACAACATCTATATTGGTTAGCAAATGTTAGGCACACAGTACGATTATAGAGTCCAGCTTATTCTTTACCTATATGCCCGGGAAATCTTTCTCCTTTTAGTAATATTGTTTTAAACACTCCAGGGACCAGCTAGATGGTCTTTCCCCCCACCCTTGCTCTCTCTACTTTTCTCTTAGTCCCCTGGTCTTTGTGGAATAGAAGGTCTGCTTTTATTGGTCTGACCCTGATATGATCTTAAATTTTTTCTGAAGGTAAGGTGAGCCAGCACTTCCCCTGGAAGACCAAGATCAGGAAAGACAGGAAACTTCCTTTTCCAGTGCATTGCCACATTTTTACAACTGTTTCTGCAATTCAACAAACACTTAGCATGCCTGCTTTTGTGCAAAGCATTGTGCTTTATACTGGGGATACAATTTTTTTAAAAAATCACAGTCCCTGTGTCTCGAAGTGTTTGCACTCTATTAAAGGGAATATTATATGCCCACTGATAAATAGAACATCAGGTGTAATGGGATAGGGAAAAAGGAAAGCCAAAGTAACAATTGGAATATTTGAGGAGAGAAAAATTCTGAAATGTTCATAGACATGGCAGTACTAAAATCTCTAAAGAAAGAAAAGGATTTCCACAGACAGAGATGAGGAAGGCCTGTGTACTAGTCCTGGAGGCCAGAGAAGATAGAATGGGAGAGGGGAACAGAGAAGAGTCCAGATTGGCTGGATCATTGAATAAAGGGAAGTAGAGGCAAAAGAAGGTTAGAATGGTAGGTTAGAGACAGATTGTTCCTGAAGGGCTGTAAATGCCAAGCTTAAGAGTTTAGATTTTATCCTGGAGAGCCACTAAAGGGTTTTTTGATCAGAGGAGTGCCATAGTAAGACCTTGACAAAGATTATTGTAGGAACTTTTTGAAGAACAGACTGGAAAGGAGCAAGACTTGAGATAGGAAAAACAGGAAACTAGTATAACAGTCCCCAGATGGTGATGGGGACCTGAACTTCGGTGGTGGCCATGGGAGTGGAGAGGAAGGGATGGGTGCAAGAGATTTTGTGAAGGTTGGAGCCACAAGACTTGGCAATTGATTGGAAGTGAAAGGTGAGGGAATGAAGGGTCAAGGATATATAAGAGAGAGAATTAATTTGGAGAATTTGAGAATTGATTGCCATTCTAGGTTTTACAAAACCTAGACTCAGGGGGACAAGAATTTCCTCTTTCCCTAAGGCTACTAGAAGGTAAACTTGAGTCACACCTGGAAATTTTGAAAAAGGACATATATCTCAGGAGAACAGACAGAGAGAAAGCAGTTGAGAAGTGGTGTCCTTAGCCCCACCAGGCAATTAACAAACTGACGTGTAAAGCATCGTTGGCTTGGGGACAAGGGCAACAACCCACAGAATAAACTGAAAGAAGAAGCCAAAAGGAAGGGAGAGATAGGACAGAGAAGGGGAAGATTGAGGTGCACCATCAGGCCTCTGAGGGCATCTGGGGACAGAGACTCAGGCTAAAGCTTCTCCTTTTACTCATCTGTTCAAGGACTGTGAGAAGCATTTTTAAACAAGTCTTTTTTTTTAACCTAAATTCCCCTCTTTGTGCCTGTCCAGTAACAGACGCTATAAAACGCTCTCTGCTTGCTTCTCCTACCTAAACATTTCTGGCATCCTGATCGGTCTCAAATATGGAGAAGCCAGAACTTAGTGGAAGATACATAAAAATCTAAATTAAGGTCGAAAGCCAAACTTCTGTCTGAATGTTAGAAGTTTTCCTAACTGGGGGCTCTCAGCTATTACGATTGTACTAAAAACTTTCATCTGACCTAAACTCTCATAAAATAGCAGAGGAGGGGACCTGAAAACCATCATGTTGGCCCCAGGCTAAAAAGCTAATTTTAGTAACAGGATGTAGAGTATTAAATCATAGCCTCTGATGTGAGAAATTAAGAGGGGGATGGGGAGAGACAATCAGAAGCTAGGTGGCATTCAGCTCTGCTCTTTCCAGTGCTAAGCAAAGCATGTAACATTATCTCCCACTACACAGATACGGGGAGGAGAGGCTGGAGAAAGAGCAGACCTTTTTTCCTTTTTTTCTTTTTAACTTCTGTCGGCTCTTGAAGAGGTAGGTACAGTCAGCAGTTTCAACTAAAATTTCCTGTTCCAAGATTCCTACAGAAACCTAATAGTACACTTTGATCTCTCCTCCTTCCTTTGGGTCTCTCCTCATTTCTTCTGCTGCCTATGCTTTCTGGCTCAGCTCATTAAATCCTTTGTGAGGTCAAGGATGCCATCTTGCCCTCTCCCCACTCTTTCCTCTCAATCTGTCCTTTCAAAAACTGTGTGTGTGATTTAAAAAAAAGTTCCCAGGCGTGGCTCAAGTCTGCCTTCTGATTCAAGGACGGGCATAGTGCCAAATCACTCTCAGGACTGGGGGAATTCTTGCCCTTAAAAACTACAAATCCCAGCATACCAGTTCTCCAACACCTATTACAAAGAAGTTCAAGCTTTCCCATTTAAAAAGAAATCCCAGTACTAAGATTTTTTAAAAGTTAAATAAAAAGATAACAATGAGATCATCCCAAAATAGAATAGGCTGTCCCCAGAGATAAGTGGGTGCCTTCCTTGGGAGGGTCTTCTAGGAAAGGTTGAATGATGAATTGTTGGCAGTGTAGTAAAAGGGAATTCTTGGACAGGGGTGAGTCAGATTGTATGGTCCCAGAGGTCTGTTCCATCTTTGAGATTCTGTGCTTCTGCCAAAGTCCAAATGGTAATTTGCAAGCTAATCTCTGCTGATGATATGGTGTCCAGGAATAGGCAGGTGACCCTCCTTCTGTGCTCTCTTTTGGTCAGCCTACATTGGAGCAGTACTAAATTTGCAAGGAGGTAAATTTAGACTTTTTAGAAGGAGAGACTTCCTAACTGCTGGAGCTGGGCCTGAGTGGGATGGGCTGCTTCCAGAAGTAGTGGACTGCCTCTGCTCTGGAGGTCTTTAAGAAAAGTGGGATGATTATTCCGTAGGTATTAGGTAGGGGGAAGTCTCTTTGTTTTCTAATTATTGAAGAAAAAAGAAAAGTCTGGGTGGTAATGTGGTTCAGTAGAAAGACTATTGGATTTGGGGTCAGATGACCTGGCTCAAACCCAACTTGCCCTACAAGTCACTTCAGGTCTCTGAGCCTCAATTTTCACATCTGCAATAATGATGATGATGATAATGATAGCTCACATTTATCTAGAGCTTTAAGATTGGCAAAGCACGTTGTGTACGTCATCTTTGTTGGTACTCACAATAACCCAGTGAGGTAAATGTTAGTACTGTTCTCATTTTCCAGATGGGGAAATTGAGTTAAGTGACTCAGGTTCACACAGATAGGATTTGAACCAAGGCCTTTCTGACTCTAAGTTCAGCTCTCAAGCTTCTTGGCTACCTATGAAATGAAGGATTTATACTAAATAAATGGACCACACACACACACCCAAGGATGGATGATATTGCCCAAGGCTTTAAGAATACTTGCCTCTAGGTTACCAGCAGCTTTGCAATAGATGTCACAGGTTAACCCAGCATTCTTTTCCTCTGGAACAGGGAGTGCTGTCCTTGGAGTCTATGCTACCACCCAGGGTTGTTCCCTCCTGATTAACATAGCTCTTCCTCTGTCTCTCTCCAGCTGTGTGTGAACAGAGTTGTCAGAATGGGGGCCGCTGCATTGGCCCCAACCGTTGTGCTTGTGTCTATGGCTTCACCGGGCCACAGTGTGAGAGAGGTAGGTAGAAAGCCTTGTGCCAGGAGGCAAGCCCAGAGGAAGCCTCTGGACAAACGGGGTGATGGAGTGGGGATAAGGGGCAGGAGGGGGGAGGAGTCAACGGTACCTGAGGATTGAAGGTGTAGTAGGGCAGGCTTAGGTGGGAGAAGGGATCTTTGTGCAGGCCTTTCTGGAACCACCCCGGATAGGAGAGACGGTTTGGGGTGGGTAGGTGAGGGGGGACGCTAAGCTGGGAGAGTAAAACTGTGCTTTGGAAGTGCTAAGTCCCTGGCCCCTGTGGGGTGCTAGGTACCCAGCTGCCTCTCTCTTCATGTCTTCTCAGTGCTGTTAACAGCTTTTGCCTTTAAAAAGTACATTTTTAAGTGTGATTCAATTGTTCTCTAGCCTGGAGAGTAAGTGCAAGCAGGAAGACCTGTGTCATCCCATCTCATGCTCCTTCTTTTCCCCCTTTTCTTACTCTTCCTCTTTTTCTTCCTTTTCTATTTCCTCTTCCTTTTCCATGTCTCTTCTTCTTCTCCTCCTTCCCATCCTCCCCTTGTAGGTCCTCCTTTTTCTCTGGAACCCTCTCTAGAACCCCAGGGAAAATGCAGTAGGGCTGGAACGCCGGGGTTTGCCCCCCTCTGATGGGCTTTGGCCTCTTCTGTTGAGAGAGTAACCTGCCAAAGGCTTCCCAGCCCAGGCCAGATTCTCCAGGCCCCTTGGGTTGAGCCCTGCAGCATCCTTCCTATCCTGAGCCTCCTAGGGGTCTTGACTCTTTCAAGGGCTACACCATAGCTCAGTGCAAAGAGTCCCAGATCTGAAGTTACCCGGCTTGGATTTGAATCATCTCTGTGATGCTTGCTCCCTGCATGACCTTGGGCAAGTCCATTTAAATGTCTCTGAGCCTCACTTTCCTCATCTGAAAAGAGCCAGACTTTGTAGCATCTGAGCTCCCTTGCAGATCTAAATTGAAGATTCTGTGATTGTTTTTCCCTTTTTAAAATTTTTTTTAGGGGAAGGGAGGCAATCAAGGTTAAGTGACTTGCCCAGGATCCTACAGCTAGTAAGTGTCAAATGTCTGGATTTAAACTCAGATCTTCTTGACTCCAGAGGCAGTGTGCTATTCACCTGACTGCCCAATGAATTTCAATGAATCTGTGACCCGGTTAGTGTTGGCATTTCCTCCATTCGTGCAGATCCTAATCTAGCCATGCCTTCTCATCCTGGACAATGTGTGTCCCTTTTCCTCCTTAAATACTCTCTAGAAGGTCTATTCAATGTGTGAAAGACCCCGTTCTGGCTCTTTTCATGGTCTGATTGTCCTGTGATCCATGATTCCATGAGTCACAATTATATGCAGCACAAGAGGGATAATAACAGCCATGATTGATATCGCTGTTCAATGTTTACAAAAAGGCCTAAAGACAGTGTGGTGCAGTGAATAGAGAGCCAGCCTTGGAGCCAGGAAGACCTCAGTTCAAGCTCAGCCACTATTTGCCTCAGTTTCCTCAACTGTAATATAGCCATGATAGCAGCACCTACTCTCCAGGGTGGTTGTAAGGGTCAGTACTTGGAGGGTTCTTAGGGCAATGCCTGGCACATGGTAGGTATCATAGGAATAGTAGCTATTATTGCTGTGTTTATTTAATTACTATTATCAATGAAAGCAAAGTCCCTATCCCCATCTATCTCAGATGACCTTCACAACATCCATGTAAGGTAGCACTACATGTGTGCTTTTCCCCTTTTTTCACATGTGGAAACTGAGGATTCAAGAAAGAAAGTTTCTTGCCCAGAGTCAAAGAGCTCACAAGTATTAGCAGTAGGATTTGCACTCGGGTCTTTTCTGTCTCTCAGTCCTGTGATCTTTCCACAACACTTTACCACCTCTTCTTGTCTTGTTTAAAAGCTAAAAATATAAGTTCGGTGACCAGCAGCAGTTTGAGATTGCTGAAAGAACATGACATAATTTCCTAAATTTAACCTTGGTTCCTCTTTTATCAAATACTGGGTACTTCACTTTGTCAATTAGAAGTGTCTTTCTAACAGGACAACTTGATAAGCTGTCCTATAACTGCATCTCATCATCTGGTCAATGGGCATTTTTCATTCTTATGGTGTATCCTGTGTGCATGTGTGTGTGAATGTGTGAGTATATCTCTATATATAGACACACATATGTGTAAATACACATATACATATATAAGATTGTATATGCATATATGTATGTGTGCACACATATGCATGTATGCATGTGTGCATATAGATACATATACATGTGTGTACACATATACATGATGGTATATACATGTATTGTGTATATATAGGCATGTGTATATACACATGCACACGTGGGCATATGTGTGTGATATGTGTGTATGTTGATTTCTCAAGTGATAATGAACAGTTTTAACAATTACAAATTTACATTTCTAGTGTTTACGTAGTCTTTTCTTGACAACAGCTCTGTGAGGTAGGTGATACAAAAATCATTATCTCTATTTTACAGATGAGTAAACTGAGATTCAGAGATCTGTGACTTTTTCAGGGTCATGCCGTTAGTAAGTGTTAGAGTTGGGACTTGAACTGAGAGTATCCTTACCCTTTTCCTCTTGAGGTCAAGCTGCTTTATTAAGAACATCTGGCAAACAGAATCAGAAAGGAAATCATTTCTGGAAAAGGGAATGGGGAGGGGGATGTGAGGCTGGAGACACAAAGAGGCCTTTGCTTGTTTGTGCAGGCTTTGCCGACATCTTGTATGCATAAAATATCTTCAAACAGGAGGTTTCCCAAAGCACTGGTGGATGGGCTTGAATTGAGCTTGGGGCCAGAAATCAGACAGACTCTCCAGCTGTGCAGCCAGCTGTTCTCCACCAAGACACATAGAGTGGGCACTGATCAAGCAAGAGTGGGGGAGGGGTTCACTAGACATGCTTGAGTTTGTGAGAAAGGTCACCATGGGGGTAGGGCTGGAGGAAGAGTCTATCCCATTGCCTCCCAGCCTCCCCAGATCCTGGGCCAGGCCCACCCTGGCCCACGAGGTCCTTGCAAGGCAGGTTGGTCTCAACGTTTCAGGAATTTTACCAGCAGCATAGTGTTGTGTGCAGAATGTTGGCTTTGTCCTAAGAGGACTTGGATTCTGGTTCCAGCTCTGCCACTTATTATCTGTGTGATCTTGGGCAAGAAATTTCTCCTGTTGGAAGCTCAGTTTCCTTATTTGCAAAAAGAAGGGGTTGGACTAGATGGCTTCTGAGGTCTCTTCCAGCTTTGAATATTATGGTCTTATTATTTCCAGTGGACTTGGAAATCCCAGGGCTGACTTTGGTCTCCTGAGATCTTTCAAGAGAAGAATCAACCTACAGTGAGCTTAGTGGTCTTAAACTGGCTTGGGAGATACCCCATGAAGCAGTTCTATGGGCTCTGTAAGAAACAACGGTTGGGAAGCTCCTTTCATCTCTGGGAGATGTCCTGCAGAGAGCTTCTTCTGACTCTTAGAGATGGACTGGAGGGAATACCTCTGGCTTCAAAAGATGCCTTGTAGGGAATACACTGAGCTCTTGGAAGTGCCATTAGGAACTCCATTTAGCTCCATCAGATACTACATGGGCAACCCCATCAACACCTGGGAGATAATCTGCAGGGAATATATCGTGACTCTTGGAGATGCCCTATTGGGAACACAATCTGGCTCCAAAAGTTGTGCATGAAGCACCATCTAGCTTTGGGAGGTGGACTGTAGGGAGCACCTTCCAACTTTCAGAGATGTCCTGAAGGTAATGAGGTCTGGCTCCAGTAGATGCCCTCAGCGAACATTATCCAGCTCAGTGAGATATCCTACAGGAAATACCTTATATGTCTTGGAAATACTCTGTTAGCTTTAAGAACTAATGCATAGGGAAGACTGTTAAGATCTGGAGGGTATCTTGTGCACCTTCCAACTCTTAGAAAGGCTCAATTGGGAGTACCATCTGACTCCAAAAACTACTGTCTGGGACCACCATCAGGATTTAGGAGACATCTTACAAACAATATATTCTCATTGTCTGCAATGTCCTTACCAGAGAGAATACCTTTAGCTCCAAAAGATATCCTGTGAGGATCACTATCTAACATCTGGAAGCACCAGGAAGCGCCTTCCAATTCTTAGAGGTGCTCTATTAGGAACATCATCTAGTTCCAAGAGCTACAGCATGGGGACCATTGTTGAGATCCTACAGGAAGCATTTTCTACTCCCAAAAGATGTTCTGCAGCAAGTAACATCAGCCTCTGAGAGACATGCTGTAGCGAGCAGTAAGAGACATTGTATAGGCTAATGTTCTCTAGCAATGGGAGATACATAATAGAGTACATCATTTCCAAAGAATGGAAATGTCGCTGTGATTTAAGTTGGTCATTAATCCACTCATTTTTCCCTCTTCCTGAGTCCAGACTCCCTTACCCACACATCGTCATGCACCCACACCCTGTTGCTTGGGGGTAAGGTGGAAGGATATTAGAGGCATCTTTCCTTTTCCCATCTACATTGTTAAGAATATTGAAAAGGTAGCAGCAAGATTAAGTGTGTGGTTATATGGATATTGGAAATGGTAATAACCATTTACCTGGTCTCAAGATTCAGCATGCTGAGTGCTTAGAGCTTTTTAAGCAATGGAGTTTTCCCTGTCTTAGACCCCTCGAGGGGCTAGATTAGCTATGCCCACCATGACACAGACTAAAGACTGACTCATATCATCACTTGTCTACTTGTCTTTACCATAGCAATGCTTCCATATGGGGGAAATGCTACAGTCCCTAGATTAAAGGATTTGACAAAGGACTTCATGTTATTCTTATGGAAAATATGGAGCCATGTGTTCTAGACAATGGTCTAGACCATGAGATAATTTTAGAGCTGGTTGTGTGGCCAAACTCCAAGAAGAGCAGTAAATGACTCAATGTCTACCTGGAACAGACCTCCACTGGGGGACCCACAATCTAGGCAGGGTCCTAAGCCATTTAACTTTTCCTTTATCACTGACTTGGAAAAAGGCAAACAAGACATGCTTACCAAACATGCAGATGGAACAAAGATGGGAGGGGGACTGAGCTCCCTGACTGACCAAGTTAGGGTCCAAAATAATCTCAATGAACTGGAATTTAAGGCTGAATTTAACTAGAGGAAATCTATCTTTGACATTTTTAGGAGCACTTCATTATTGAATTAAGTCTTATGATCACAACATTACAAACTAATGATGATACACCCTTATATCTCCTCATACCACATGAATTAGTAATCAAGATAAGAACAAGACCCACTTGATTTCATTGGTATGGAGATGTTCCAGGTAAGGAAAGCAGTCAAGTCAACAAGCATTTATTAAGCACTGACTATGCGCCAGATTGTCCTAAGTATTATGGATACCAAGAAAGGCCAAAAGTATTCCTACCTTTGAAGAGCTCATGATCTAATAGGGGGAGACAACACGCAAATAATCATTTACAAGCAGAATAAATAGATAGAGATCTCTGTCCATATATATGAATGTAGCTAGCTATCTATGTCAGAGAGAGAGAGAAAGAGAGAGAGGAGAGAGAGAGAGGAGAGAGAGAGGGGGAGAGAGAGAGAGAGAGAGAGAGAGAGAGAGAGAGAGAGGGAGAGAGGAGAGAGAGAGAGAGGCAGAGAGAATGAGAATGGAAATAAATTGGAGATAATCTCAGAGGAAAGATAGTAAGGAGGACCATAAAAGATTTCTCACAGAAAGTTGAATTTTTGTTGATTTGAAGGGAACCAGAGAAACCAGGGGACAGAGGTGAGAAAGAAGAGAATTCAGATGCAAGAAGGTGAAAATGGATTGTATTTTTCAAGGAACAACAAGGAAACCAGTGTCACTAGAGTGGAGAATAGATGGAGGAAAGGAAGGTATAAGATGACCAAAATGAGACCAGTTTATGAAGAGCTTTAAAAGTCAAACTGAGGATTTCGCATTTGATCCCGGAGGCAAAAGGGGGCTATTGGAATTTATTGAGCAGGACAAAGACATGGCCAGACGTAAGCTTAGGAAGGTCACTTTGGTGGCTGAATGGAGAATACAATGTAGTAGGGACAGACTTGCGGCAGGGAGGTCAACCTACTGCAATAGTCTACTATTATAGTCTATAGTCTAGTGTGTGTATATATATATATATATATATACACACACACTATATTATATATATATAGTCTAGTATATATATAGACTATATAATATATATAGTCTAGTACATATATAGATGATATATAATATATATAATCTAGTACCTATATAGATGATATATAATATATATAGTCTAGTACATATATAGACTATATATAATAGTCTATTGGCTACTGCAATAGTCCAGGTATGAGGTGATGAGGAGCTAGGAGTGAGAGAGGAGAAAAGGGGGCAAAAGATCTTACAAAAGATGTTGCAGAGGTAGAATCTTCAGATCTTAGCCACGAATTGGATATGAGGTGAGAAACAGAAGTTGAAGATAATTCCCTTTACTGGTACTGGTTGGTACTTTATCATTTATAATACTAGTTACCTAGAGGCACTGAAAGTTTGTGATTTGTCCAGGATCACATAGCCAGTGCACACTTGTGTCTATGTAGAAATAGATGTATGTATATTAACATATATACATGCATGTGTATATACATGTATGTATACATGTGTGCACTCACATGTGTGTATGAGGCAGGATTTGAGGCCTGATCTTCCTGTCTCAGAGGCCAGCTATTTCTCTTCATTGCTAGCCATTTTCTGTGGCTAGACTTAAAACCACACTGGAGAAAACATAATTATGTTCATTTAAATACAAACCTACCTAATCTACATAATTCCCTAAATTACAGCTGCTGAACACAATTTTAAAGCAACCATTCATGATCAAAGTTCTCTGGTTGATAAAAACAATTTAAATAAGCAAGGTTATGGCATATGTTTAAAGGAAAGAAAAAGGAAATCTCGTCATGCGGCATCTTTTTGTAAAGGAGGCAGCAAACGGCCATTACTCACTGGCAGTTTTTCTAAGATATGCTTATCAAATCTGCCCTTCCTCCTTTCTTGTGAATGCCAGCAAGGATCATTTCTGTTCCAGGGATAGACTTCTTGGGGTTTTCCAAGTATTCCGTCAGTATATCCTCGCCCCAGACGATGCCTTTGCTTTTGTTGGCATCTGTGCCAAGAACCCTGGAGCCAGACCAGTTTTTATCCAAAGAGTCCACTCCGATGAGGTCCAGTCCTGTGCTTGCCTCCCCTTCCAATTGTGCAGCGCTGTGCATACTTCTAAACAAAAAATCCTCCTGTCCTTTTCAGTGTCAGCTATTGTGAATTTGGCTCTGGCTCAAGTGAGCTTGTTAACCACTGTCCTTAGTTCCTTTTTCTTTGACTAAGGACATGCTGCACCCCTAATAAAATGAATTTAATAGGGATGTGTGTAAAGTCTTACCTTTGGCTTCAAAAACTAGACTCCACAAGTATAAGATGGAAGAGGTATTTTTAGATGGCAGTTTGCTTGAAAAAGATGTGGGGATTTTAGTGGAATGGAAAGTAGGGTGACAGCTGAGTAGCAAGTAGATAAAGTACCAGGCCTGGAATCAGGAAGATTCATCTTCCTGAGTTCAAATCTGGTTTCAGACACTTACTAGCTGTGTGACCGTGGGCAAGTCACTTCACTCTGTTTGCCTCAGTTTCCTCCTCTATAAAATGAGCTGGAAGAAAAAATGGAAAATCACTCAAGTATCTCCATCAAGAAAACCCCAAATGGGGTCCTAAAGAGTCAGACCTGGCTCAATACCAGACCACAGTGTGACTGTGGTGAGGGAGGTCATTTGGACTTGTGATAACTTTGATGGAGAGGGTGTTTTCCCATAAGGAAACTCCTTCTTCCAAAGCAAACCTCTACACTCTACAATCATAGATTTGTTTGGACACAGGGACATTAAGTGAACTCAGAAGATGAAAGTCTAGCTACTTTATCTACTTTGCCACCTAGCTACCCAGATTAAATTGTACTTGACATTTACTCATTCTCCTACATTATAGCAGTGGTAGATAAAAGTGTTTTTAGAGTGATGGGCCAGTTAGGTGTTGCAGGGGATAGAGCACCAACTCTGGAGTCAGGAGGACCTGAGTTCAAATCCAGCCTCAAACACTTACTATGTGACACTGGGCAAGTCACTTTTCCATGATCACATAAAAAATGGTCTTAATAAATATCATTACTTAAATCTCTTGCAGAGCTCAAGTAGTAATAAGGATGATGTGATAGTATCTAGCATTTATAGAGCATTTTAAGACTTGTAAAGTATTTCATAAATATAATCTCCTTTGATCATCCCAACAATGCTTAAAGGTAGGTGTTCCTATTTTGCAGATGAGTAAACTGAGGCAGATAGATGTGAAGTAACTTCCCGGGGTCTGAGGCTGGATTTGAACTCAGATCTAGTCCTCTATCCATTGTACCACCTAGCATAAGATGTAAACACCTAAAATAGAAATAATTCCCTAGTCCATGTAAAAAGTAGCGCTTACTTGGGATAAGTTCAAAGGTATTAAGAAAGCCTTTCCCAAGAGCAACTTGGTGCAGTGAAAGGAATGCTGACTTCAGAGATAGAGGGCAGGGGTCCAAATCCTACCCCAACCTTTATTGACTGTATGACTGGTTTAGTCAAGTCTCCTTTCTTGTCCTCATTTTCCTCCTCTGTAAAATGAAGGTGTCAAACGAAAATGGTCCATGGGACTTAACCAAATTAAAGTGTAACTAGGAAATATTTAACAAAGTAAATAAAATACAATAAAGAATAATATTGCTTTTCAAAACTGAGTAAATATGTAGCCCACATGGATTCCCATCCATTTCTATTTGGGTTTGACACCCTGGACTAGGTAGATGCTAGAGGAGCTTACATCTCTATCAGAAAAGAAAAGTAACAAGCATTTGTTAAGTTCCTACTGTGTGCTGAGCTCATTACAAATATCCTCTCACATGATCTAGGTAGATACTGTTTTCATTTCCACTTTACAGTTGAGGAAACTGATGCAGATGAATGTTAAGTAACTTACTTAGGTTCACATAGCCAGTAAATGTCTAAGGACAGACTCGAACTGAGGTCTTCCTTACTCTAGGATCAGTGCTCTATCCCCAGCACCACCTTGCTGTCTCTGTCAGAGGAAACAATATGCACATAAATGGTTATATACAAAATAGATACATGGGGATTGTCGGGGAGAGTAATGGCTTTCTGGAGATAAAAATAATAATAGTAGCGGTATCTAGCATTTATATAGCACCTACTGTGTGCTAATCACTTTCCATATATTGCCCTCTCATTTGATCTCCACAACAACCTTGGTTTTTCAGTAGATTTTCAGTCATGTCTGATGCTTCATGACCCCATTTCTTGGCAGAAATACTGGAGTGGTTCACCATTTCCTTCTCTGGCTCATTTTCCTGATGAGGAAACTGAAGTAAACAGTTAAGTGACTTGCCCAGGGTCACACAGCTAGGAAATACCTGAGGCCATATTTGAACTCAGGAAGATGAGTCTTATTGATTCTAGAACAGTACTCTATCCTGTGCCACCCACTTGAGCTGGTGTTTCCATAGGAGAGGTAGGTGCTATTTTTATCCCCATTTTGCAGTTGAGGAAACTGAGGTTAGGTGACTTGGCCAAGTTCATACAACTAGGAAGTATCTGAAGCTGAATTTGAACTCAGGTCTTCCTGACCCCCAACCTAGTACTCTGTCCATTGTCCCGCCTAGCTGCCTATGTAGAAAGGCCTCATACAGGACTTATTGTCAGAGCAGAGCCTTGAAGGTAAGTAGAGATGCAAAGAAGAGGAAGGAGTGTGTTCCAGACATGGCAATACAAAATGGAGGTTCATGCTTATGAGGCACAAGAGAGTAAGTCTGATTGGACCACAGAGTGCAGGAATGAGCGTAATATATAAGAAAGAGAGAAAGGTAGGTAGACTGAAAGCTGGTGGGTGGCTTGGAGCCACACTGAGCAGAGCAAAGGAGGTCACCTAGAGGTGACCAGGATCTATCTTATTGAGCAGGGGGAGCATGATCATACCTGTGCTTTATCAAAATTGCTTTGGCAGCAGGATGGAGCATGGATTAGAGGGAAGGAAACATGAGGCAGGGAGGCCAATTTGAATACTATTGTGATGATCCAGATGAAGGCTAGTGAGGGCCCCAATGAGGCTGATCAAGTAGAGGAGTTGGATTTATAAGATGGTCGAAATGACATGATTTAGCAACTAAGTGGATATGGGAGGTGAGGAGGAATGAAGATTCAGAGATGACCCTGAAACTGCAGATCGGAGCAACTAGAAGAAATAAGGACATTTGGAAGAGGGGCCAGTTTGGGGGCAGAGATGCTGCTGCTGAGTTCCATTTGGGACATGCTGAGTTTGAGATTCCTGCAGACCATCCCTTTTCCAAAGGGGTGACAAGAAGCTATGCCCATCTGGGCAGAGTCCTCTCTGCCCTCAGGATTGTGACTCCTCAAGGGAGTGCTGCTGTACCTGACCCTGACCTACCAAGGGGCAAAGGTGGTCCCTGTCACAGGGTGATCAGATCACAGACTTGGACCTAGGAGAGGTCTTGGAGACCATCTATTCCAATCTTCTCATTTTACAGATGAGGTAACTGAGGCCAGAGAGGTGAATAGTCCTCTGACCCTGGCTTGGAGTCCTTGGGCCATAACCCTACTCGAGCTTACTTAGGGAAATGGAATCCATTCCTTTTTTCTTATTCATCCCTTTACGCTGCCTCTCATAGGCCTGGGCACACAGTAGGTCTTGAGAGGGCCAGAGATCCACAGGCACTGGGCTCTAATGCAAAGAGCTCTGGTTTGAGAATGAGGATGCCTTGATCAAGTTCTGAAACTGATGCTTAACTAGCTGGGTGACCTGGGCTAATACTCCTCCTCTGAAATGCTGAGATGTTCATCTAAGGGAAGCAGCATGATGTAATAAAAAAGAATGATTGATATGGAGTTGAAGAAAATGGATTCAAATCCTGGCTCCATCACTTACAATCTGTGTGACTTTTGGCAGGTCCCTTAACCTCTAACTGGTTCATGTTGGAAGGGACCTCAAAATCCATCTAGTCTCAGTTTTCTCAACAATAAAAATTAAGAGGCTGAGCTAGTTAGGGATTATTAACCTTTTTGTGTTATAAACCACTTTGAGAGTTGGGTAAAATCATATGGACTTCTCAGAATAATGTGGTGGTTTTTAATTTATAATTTTAGAAAATACTAAATGTCAGTTAGCATTTAGTGAAAATAGAGATGTAATTTTTCCCCCGACCAAATTCACAGACCCTATAAATCTATACACAGACCCCAGGGTCCCAGATTAACAACTCCTTTGAAGTCCCTTGCTACTCACAAGTCAGGATCCTAAGATCTGTAAAATGGGGTAATAATTCTAGCATTTGTGAAGGAAGTGTTTTGTAAACCTTAAGCAGCTATAGAAGTTCCCCTTCAATATTAAATAAGTGCCTATTATGTGCCAGGCATTGTGCTAAGGGCTTTTTACAAATATTCTTTCATTTGATCCTAACCACCACTGAGAAGATAGGTGTTTTATTTCACAGTTGAGAAAACTGAGCAGATGGAAGTTATGAGTGACTTGCCCAGATCATAGAGATAAGAACTATCTAAGGTCAGATTTGAACTCATTTCTTCCTGTCTCCAACCCCAGAGCTCTATTCATGGCACTACTTAGCTGCCTCATTGAAATGAGTGCTTATTATTCCCCCCAAGTTTTTGATCTATAAATATGAGTAGGGGACAGGGTTTGGGTCAGAGGGTTCATGGAATCGAGGGAGGGAGGGCCAAGTAATCCAAAGGAATTTGGGAGGGTAACAAGAGGAAGAGGACAACAGCAGAGCTGCTGAGGATAAAGCTAGAATTTTCAGGGAGGAGCAGGACCACCCAAGGGTCTGGGACTGGAGCCCTGCCCTGGTCTTATTCACTGAACATCTACCTACCTCTCCTGGCAGATTACCGCACCGGACCTTGCTTCACCCAAGTCAACAACCAGGTGTGCCAGGGCCAGCTGAGTGGCCTCGTCTGCACCAAGACCATGTGCTGTGCCAGTGTGGGTCGTGCCTGGGGCCACCCCTGTGAGCCGTGCCCTGCCCAGCCCCACCCCTGCCGCAGAGGCTTCATCCCAAACATTCGAACTGGGGCTTGTCAAGGTAAAGAGGAGGACAAAGAATCATGTGTTAAAATGATGGTGTGGAGAATGACCAGGGGGATGCTGGATACTGGGGAGAGGAGGGTGGTGATAGGGCAAGGGGAGAGACTTTGAACTCCTGAGCCCTACCAGGGCAAATAGCTAGGGAGAACCTGAGCCCCATGGGGAAGGCATATACTAAGCCTCATGGGGAGGAAGCTCATTGGACAGACCTTGAGACTCATTGAAGAGACCTTGAAATCTGTGAGTGGACTCACTGGGAAGACCTTCACTTGGGGGGTTGTAGTAAGACAGGGCAGGGCAACACTCCCCACTAAGACTCTGAATCCTGTGAGATACGGGGATGATAGGAGGTTCATGGTGGGTAGGGATCAGAGTTGTGAAGGATTATGGAATAGGAAGGGGATGAGGGTCCAGGAAGAAAGTGAATCTGAGAGCTGGTGAAAAGGGGATCTGGATGTATGGATTGTGGTGAGGCATTGGGGTGACTTGTTGTAAGGCCCCATTTCTAGACTCTGGGCCAGACTTTGGGGTCACCTCATGTCCCTCTTTGTCCTTCACAGATGTGGATGAGTGCCGGGCCATCCCAGGCCTGTGCCAGGGGGGGAATTGCATCAACTCCGTGGGTTCCTTTGAGTGCCGCTGTCCCGCCGGTCACCGGCTGGGTGAGGCCAGCCACAAATGTGAAGGTAGGGGAAGCAGGAGGAATGAGACATGCATGAATTCAGAGAAACAGGGGCAAAGAGGAAGGACTGATATGGGACACAGAGATGTGGAGGCAGACTGCTGGATTTGGGAGGGAAAAGGAACAGGCTTGTGCCAGGCACTGTGCTGAACACTTTGCCAATATCATCTCATCTGATTCTCCCATCAACCCCAGGAAGTAGGTGCTATTATTATCTTTATTTTAGAGATGAGGAAACTGAGGCAAACAGTGGTTAAGTGACTTACCCAGAGTCACACAGCTAGTAAATGTCTAAGGCCAAATTTGAACTCAGGAAGACCTGACTTCTGGTCCAGTGTTCTATCCACTGTACCACCTAACTGCCTCTGGGATAAGTAGGACCCAAGTCCACATCCTCAGCCTGCCTCGTTATTAAATTATTATATAAATTATGTAATTATTTAAATTCTAAGGGCTGGGAGGGCCCTTAGAACACAGAATGTCAGAGTTGGGAGGGTCCTTAGGACAAATTATATACTTTTATAAATAATAAATTATTATTACATGAGTGACCTTGGGCAAGTTATTTCTCTCTGGGTCTCAGATCCCTTATCTTTAAAATGATGGAGTTGGATTATAAATGATGATTCCTTCCAGCTCTAAACCTATGATCATCTGTTAGAAACTAATCCTCCCAGCATGAACTCAGACTTATTTCCTGGCCTTTTTTTTTTTTTAATCAGACCTACAATTTCATCAGCATAGTGAACTACTACTAAGGAAATTCCCTCTACAAATGCAGACTGATACCTTCTCTGCATTTAAGGTCGTAGAGTTAAGTGACTTGCCCAGGGTCACACAGACAGTAGACATCAGAGGCAGAATTTAAGCCCAAGTCTTCCTAGCTTCAAAGAAGACTCTATCACACCGGACTGCCTCCCCAGCTTAGAGTTCTGGAATAGTCACAGCTCCCATTTTGACAACATGTTCAAGGTTACAAAATACTTTTCTCACAATAACCCTGTGAGGTCAATGGAGAATTTTTATCTGCATTTTGCATATGAGAAAATTGAGACCCAAAGACAGCAAGTCATTCACTTATTGTCACACAACTAATTAAGTGTCAATGCCTGGCCTTGAACCCAAGGCCCTCTGATTCTAAGTTCCACACTATTTCTATTATACCAGGACAATTCTACTACACTGGGGGCAGGGCCTGGACAGAGAAGAGAATAAGGATGACCTTGGACAAGTCCCTTCACTTTTCTAACCTTTATCTGTGAAATGGGATAAACAATCCTTGAACTTCCCACTGTCAGAAGGCGGGAGGCAGGAGTTTGGACAGTGCTATTAAAAAGGAAAGAGAGAGACATGATGGAGGGAATGGAGGAAAAACAGGGCTCAGGATGAGGAGGATATCTCATGTGCTCCTCTTGCCTCTGCCCCTGTTCAGATGTGGATGAGTGCAGCACTATCCCTGGCATCTGCGAAGGGGGAGATTGTGCCAACACGGTGGGGAGCTATGTCTGCACCTGTCCCCGAGGCTTCATGGCCAGTGCTGATGGTTCTCACTGCCTGGGTAAGATGCTTCTCAGTGCCTTGGGGTCCTGGGGTAGTTCAGGACTCTCCAAACCTCTCTCTCTCTCTGTCTCTCTGTCTCTGTCTCTGTCTCTGTCTCTGTCTCTCTCTCTCCCTCTCTCTCTCTGTCTCTCTGTCTCTCTCTCTCTCTCTGTCTCTCTCTCTGTCTCTTTCTCTCTCTATATATATATATACACATATGTATTTATATATATATATATATATATATATATGCCCATCCTTAGTGCACAGCCAGGTCACCCTGCTCAGCCACCAGAGACCTTCCTGGTGTCTGATACTCAGGCACAGAGCTTATGGGACCCTCAGTGCAAGACTATTGACACCCTCTGATTAAGACCTTGAATGAACGTTAGGATGTTAGGCAGGGACTTGTGGTCTCCTACTGTTGTCCCATTCTTCTGTCCTCAGTGAGAAGGATGAGGTGTTGGCTCCCTCTTACAAGCCCCACAAACTGGAGGCCTTTTTTCCCTGATGGTCTGATATTAGCCTCTTTATTGGTGGGCCCCAGATAGTGGGTACTTGGCTTCAAAGGCTGGGCTTCACCTTCTAAATAAGAAAAAGACCCTTAGAACACAGGATATCAGAGCTGGGAGGGCCCTTAGAACACAGAATGTCAGAGCTGGGAGGGCCCTTAGAACACAGGATATCAGAGCTGGGAAGGCCCTTAGAACCCAGAATGTCAGAGCTGGAGGGCCCTTAGAACCCAGAATGTCAGAGCTGGGAGGGCCCTTAGAACACAGAATGTCAGAGCTGGGAGGGCCCTTAGAACACAGAATGTCAGAGCTGGGAGGGCCCTTAGAACCCAGAATGTCAGAGCTGGGAGGGCCCTTAGAACACAGAATGTCAGAGCTGGGAGGGCCCTTAGAACCCAGAATGTCAGAGCTGGGAGGGCCCTTAGAACACAGAATGTCAGAGCTGGGAGGGCCCTTAGAACGCAGAATGTCAGAGCTGGGAGGGCCCTTAGAACACAGAATGTCAGAACTGGGAGGGCCCTTAGAACCAAGAATATTAGAGCTTCTTAAGACACAGAATGCCAAACCTGGAAGTGACCTTAGCTAAAAAGATCTTAGAACACAGAACCTCAGAGTTGGGAAGGACTTAAAACATCCTGATGCCAGAGATTGCAGGGACATTAGAATTTGGAGTATCTGAGCCGTATTGTGTGGTTGTTTCCCATCTGACCTCCCTGCATCAGGTTTTCTGTCACTCACCAACAGGGGTCAGGCACCTCCAGGAAACACTCTAGTACTGATTTTCATGGTCACCATTCCTCTACCATGACCATTCCTCCAATCCATCGCTATTATAGTTATAATATATTATTTATATATTATCTTTCCTAGTGAGATCCCAAAGCCCTCAGTCCAAGCTCCCCCTCTCCCATTTTGACCGATCTTCTCTTTCCTAAAACAACCATGAGTGACTGACACTTCTTGGATGCAGCACCACTGATTCCCTCTGGTGCCTAGTTTCTTTGGCACTCATGGGCTCTGTGATTCTATGCTGCAGATCAAAGAATAGGTACCTGCTTCTCTGCATTACTGGGGGGTCGCTGTGCTGGAGAGCTGCCAGGCCAAACTTCCAAGAGACAGTGCTGCTGTGAATGGGGTCGATGCTGGGCCGTGGGATCGACGCCAGAGATGTGCCCCCAAAGAGGCTCCGGTGAGCTGATCTGGGAAAGTGGGAGTCTTGGGAGAAAAAGGGAGGGGAAGGAGGAGAAAAGGGAGGAAGGCTAGAAGGCAAGGGTAGCTGTGGCACTCCTCTATCCATAGTCCCAAAAGGAGACGAGTGGGATTGGTCCCCAAACCTTTCCAGCTAAGGATCTTTTCTCTGGTATGGCAAGCACCAAAAACAGAGACCAACGTATCTTTGAACACAGATCCCTGATCCTCCATCACCCCAGCTCCCCCTGTTCACCTGCCCAAAGAGACTAGGATTCAAAAACCCAACTTTTACTCTGCCTCCTCCTCTACATTGGCCCCAGGTCCAATGACTATCCCTCTCCCTGCTTTGTAGATGAGTTTCGCCGGCTGTGTGTTGAGGGCCCTCCAGTGCTGCCTGCCTATCCCGGGCATTTCCCAGGCCTTCCAGGATTTGGGCCCAACGGCCTGGGCCCTGGTCTTACTGGGCCTGCTCGACATGGTCCCCATGGTACCAATGGACAAGGTGCCCTTCCCAGCCTTCCTGGCCTGGGCCCTGGCAGCTCCAGCATTGGTAAGGACAAACTGTCTCGTCAATTCTCCCCACTACTACTACTGCTGCGTGGTGGACTTCTCCTGCCTTGAGAAGGGCAGAAGAGAATCCCTTAGAGAGCTGGTCCTGAAGGGGAAATGCTGCTTTCCTTCCCTACTTTCAGTCCCCTTCTCTCCCTCACTGCCTTCCTCCCAACATCATTAATTGGTGCTTTACGTGGCATCTCTGTTGTAGGTTTAGGCAGGGTGGGACAGAGGGATTAGGCTTGCTCTGCTTGGCTCCAGAGGGCAGAACCTAGGTCAGTATCAGGAAGGAATTGTAAGGGGATAGATTTTGGTTGGATGTAAGGGAAAACCCTAACAATTAGCTTCCAAAAGAGGAATGAGAGGGAGTGTGTTTCCCTTCACTAGATATCTTCAAGCATGGGTTTGACCAGATTTCCTTTGATATGTTTCTCAGTCCTAACATTATGGGATCCTAGGGTGAAGGGGTCAGGGTAAGACTGGTGGTCTCTGTCCTCATGGGCCCCTGCTCCTAGGCACAGCCACACTGAATCAGACCATTGATATCTGCAAGCATTTCACCAACCTCTGCCTCAATGGACGATGCCTCCCAACCTCATCCAGTTATCGGTGCGAGTGCAACATGGGCTACAAGCAGGATGTGCGTGGAGAATGCATTGGTGAGCACCAAGTCCAGGGGCAGGCGCAGCAAGGGGAGGGGGCCCTTGGACTCCTCATGAGTCCTGAGATAACTGAGGGTCATGAGAGGGAACCAAAGCCCTCTGACACTCTGGAGGGTCAAGAAAGGGAACCTGTGTGGGGAGAGGTTGTTAGACTTCAGAGGAGAGTGGGGGAGTAGGAACCTGGGTTTTTGTTAAGTTCCGGAGAGACAAAGATGAGGGGGAAGAGTTGGGTTCCCATGAAATTCTTAAAGGATGAGAGAAGAAGACCTGGATTCTTACTAAGTCCTGGAAAAACAGAGAAAGAGAAGGGGGAACCTGAATCCCTGTGGCATGCTCAGGAAATAGGGTTGGGTAACTAAGGGTTGCGACTTTCTCCACAGATGTAGATGAGTGTTCCAGCAGCCCCTGTGTCCATGGAGACTGCGTCAACACGCCTGGCTCTTATCATTGTAAATGCCAAGAAGGCTTCCAGAGCACCCCCACCAAACAGTCCTGTGTTGGTATGATGCCCCTGGGGAGGGTGGACAGCTCATCTTTTTGTCCCTAGGGGAGAGAGAGTCCATGATTCTGTAGGCAAATCACCCAGCCTCTGCTGGACTTGGTGTCTTCATCTGACAGAAAATGTCTACAGGCAGCTAGATGGTACAGTGAGTAGAGTATTAGACCTAAAGTTTGGAAGATTTGAATTAAAATTCTATCTCCCATACTTAACTGTGTGACCCTGGGCCAGTCATTTAACTTCTTCCAGCCTCAGTTTCTTCATCTGTAAAATGGAGCTTATAATGGCACCTAACTCGCAGGCTTGTTAGAATCAATTAAATTATTATGTATAATAACCACTTTGTAATCCTTAAAAATTATATAAATGAAAGTTTTTTGTTATTATTATTATCTGAATATTAAAGAGTTGAACTAGATGATCTCTAAGGCCCTTTCCAATTGATTTTGCAGTCTGAAATCTCTAGGGTTGCTGCTTGGTATAAAAAGAGTAGCCCTAGAGTGGTAGTTAGGAGACCTAGGTACCGTTACTCATTAGCATTAGATTGGGTATCATTCAGAGTTGTTGTCAGGAAAATACTTTTGAAAAGTCTAAAGAAATAGGAATAAGATAACAGCAATTATTATTGTTACAACTGCTGGCATCTAAGGGCTATGGTCTGTCCACTGTACCATGGGCCCCCATGCTCCCTTTCTCAAATACACATAGGCACAGAGCTTCCTCAACCCTACTCTCCCCACCAGACACCTGGCCGCCACCCACTTACAGCTCCATTTCCTCACAGATATTGATGAGTGTATCCTAAATGGTGGGATGTGTCGTCATGGGCGCTGTATTAACACAGAGGGAAGCTTTCAGTGCATCTGCAATGCGGGCTTTGAGATCACTCCAGATGGCAAGAACTGTGTGGGTAAGTTGGTTGTGGGGTACGGGAGAGAATAAGACCTGTTCTGGTACTCATACTCCATAATGGCAGAGGCTCCAGGTGCTGGTGGATTGGAAAGCAAGTGTGGGGTTAGAAGTAGGGAGGGAAGCAAAAGTATAAGGGGAGGGCTCTGGGCAAACAATTCCTTCCACTGTGAGTACCACCAATTCCTCTACAAGCTCTCCAGGCCCTTATGTTTTGTGTTCTGTTATCAAGGATTGAGGAGGGCTACCATGGCCAGGGAAGACTTGTTGCAAGAGGCAAGGATCTGAGCTACTCAGGAAATTATTTGTGAACTTAATAACAGACTTCTATGCATGCATGCATCCATCCATCCGTCCTTCCATCCATGCATTCATCCATCCACCCACCCATCCATCTATTCATTCATCCATCCATCCATCCACCTACTAAACTAACATTGTTATGCAACTACTATGAGAAAGATACAAATATTAAGACCCTATATATAAGACCCTCACTCTGCCTTTATGGTGTTCAAGGTCTGGTTGGTAACTATGATAGGACAGGCACTGGACCTGTGATTTCATTAATATAGGAAACCCCCAGATGAGAAAATGCCTTCTAGCAGTTCAGCTTAGCACCTTTTCTGCATATAAAAGACTGCAAGGATTGCTACAGCTCCAATGTCAAACATAAATAGAAACTCACCCATACATAAAAATTCCCTGCCAGTTGCATATTGATTTAATTTTGAAATGTAATGTTATCTATATTTTATTGTGTTTTTATTTATTTTGTTAAGTATTTCCCAACCACACTTTAATATGGTAAAATGGGCCACAGATATCTCGAGCCTAGAGCATGAGGCATGAAGTGATTTATCTTATGACACATAGCTATAACATGTCTGTGGTAGGCCTTGAACCCAGGTCTTTCTGGCTCTGAAGTCAGCTCTCTCTCTCTCTTACTACATGACACTGTGTCTCAATTATGTTGCAAATTAGAATATAGAGGAGTGACATACAGTGATCAGAGTCAGAGGGCCTGGGTTCTAATCCTGGTTCTGCTACTGCCTTGGACAGCCTACTTTATCTCTCTGTGAGTCGTTTTTCTGGGTTTCTCTTTCCTCGTCTGTATAATGAGGGGGTTAGACTAGATGTGTTCCGTTCGAAGATGAGTCTTTGATTCTGTCACCCTATGATTAAGTGCATTAGACCTCCCCTAAATTCCTCCAATGCCTCATCACAGCCGGGGGAACAGAACGTTCTTGAAGGCAATGCCAGGGGAATTGGTTGGTCCTGTGCTTGTCAGCTCTGTGCTGGCCCGCTCTGTACCAGTCAGTCTTATCCATTAACCCAAATGCTTATAATGCTCACATGCACTTATATGTTTAGACATGTTCTCACTCAAGCACACAGCTCTAGGAATTACTGCTCAGAGTTAAGCCTGGGGAGTTAACCTCCTGCCTTAAAGGCTCATCCAGGCATCTCTAGCATACACAGAATCCCCAGAGGACCACACATGGGCTCCAGAGAAACAAAGCCTTTCTCCAACAGCTGGTGAGGGAGAAGGGATTCAGGAATGGAATGGAATGGCTCTGCTGCAGTGGGATCCTTGGGGCCAGGGGGACTACGCAGATTCTGGGGCTGCTTGAAATACCTATCTGGGCTCAACTTCTCCCTGTGTCCATCCCCACAGACCATGATGAGTGTGCCACCACTACCATGTGCCTCAATGGTGTGTGTCTCAATGAAGCTGGCAGTTTCAAGTGCCTGTGTAAACCTGGCTTCCTGCTGGATCCCAGCGGGCGCTACTGCGTGGGTGAGTGTGTGTGTATGTGTGCAGAGGGATCAGGGAAGGGGAGGAGGGAGGATGGAGGGGAAGGATGTGGGTGATGGGAGAGGGAGGAGGACAGCTGATAGTGGGGAGAAGCAGGGAGGAGAAAGGGGAAATAGGGAAGGAGAAGGAAGGAAAAAAGGATGAGGGAATAGGGACAGGGAAAGAGGAAGACAGGATGTAGGGGAGAAGGAAGGAGATAGAAAGGAATAAGCAAGATGGGAAGGAAAAAACAGAGAAGGGAGTGGGAGATGGGGCAGGAGGAAGGTCAGTCAGAAGGGGAGGGACCCAAGGGGTAAGGATAGGAATGTGAAGGACAAGGAAGGGGGACAAGAATCAAGAGGGAAGGCGCAGAGATGATGGGGTGGAGGTGAGGGGCCGCTGACCTACAGGCAGAAAAGCTGACATTGCTTCTATACCCAGATCTCCTGCTCCTGCTGGTCAAATGCACTCTGCTCTTCTCTCTAGAACAATAACGCAGAAACTGTTCAATGAAATGACCTACACTAGGGGGTTATCAAGAAAGAGAGGGCAGATGAGGAAAAGTTTTTGCTGATCTTATATCATAAAGTCTCTGAGCTTAGAAGAATCTTAGAGAGCATCTAGTCCAACCCGTATGTGAAAGAAAAAGAGGCCCCATTTCTTTGTAACCCAGCTGACAAGTGGTCCTCCAGTCTCTGCTCAAAGAGCTCTGAAGAGGGGGAGCCCTTCATCTCATGAGACAGCATATCGCACTTTGGGACAGCTCTCAGAGTCAGAAAGTTCTTCCTGACATCAAACCTAGTAGCTGGAGATGGGGAGGGAGAGCATCCCAGGGATGGGGGACAGCCAGAGGGAACGTCCAGAGCTGAGAGATGGAGGGTCTTGTTTGTGAAACAGCCAGGATGTCAGTGTCTCTGGATCGGAGACTACACGGTGGATAGTGAGGTGTGGGAAGACTGGAAAGGGAGGAGGGGGCTGGGTTTTGGAGGACTTTGACCGCCGAGCAGAGCGTTTTGTAATTGATCTTGGGGATAAGGAGCCACTGGGATTTATTGAAGGGGGATGACATGATCAGATCTGTGCTTTAGGAAAATCACTTTAGTGGCTGAATGGAGGGTGGATTGGAGTGGAGAGAGACTAGAGGCAGACAGACCGACCAGCAGGCTATTGCAATAATCCAGGTGTGAGGTGATGAGACTCTGCACTAGAGGGATGACATTGTCACAGGACAGAAGGGGGCAATCTCTCATACAGATTGTTGGTGCATCCCATGAAATAGGAAAATCTTTTACGAAAGCACTAAAGACATGACTCTTTCGACTCTGGGCAGATTAAATGCTGGCTATCATAATATATCTTTACAGTTATAATTTGGTTTAAGCCCATATGACATTTTAATAGATTATCTTGACTACTTGTGCCTCAGGGCATTTATTAACTTTACAAAAAACCTGTAACACTTGTTCCCTCAAATGCCCCTAAGTTGAGCTCAAAAAGATTTTCCTGTGACAAAGACTTGTGTTGTTTTTACATTCTCTGCACAGGAAATCTTATATGTCAGACTTTCTAACTCTTGCCTCTTTAAATTTGGATTTTTGGAAATCTGTGGCCCAAAGAAAGTTTTTGAAACTGTATTGTCCTGGGTTAGAGGATCTCTGGGAAGTAGACAAGCTTCTGTAGAGGTGTCTAGATCACTCCACTAGAAATAACTGTACTGCATGTCTAAAGTGATGTCCGTAGTTCTATCAGTGCTAGCTCCCCTTGGCTTCTAAAAGTGTTCTTTTCAATATGCTAGAGCGCCTTCTGTTGGGCATCCAGCATGTAGCAACCATCCACATAACAGTAATGAAGGCAAAAGCATTCATCCAGGAAGGATGGTTATTTCTTCCTCTTCCCACTTCTCTCATCCCGATGAAAATAATAGTTCACACCTGGACTGTTATAACAGTTTCCTGAATGGCCTCCCTGACTTTGTCCCCCACAATGACAAGAAAGTTCTTTCTCAACTGTAACTCCTCCTTCATTTGTTGCTGATCTCAGAATTAGGGTCTTCTTTTCTCTTTCATTTTCCCAACTATGAACAAACACAAATGCTGTTGAGACCTAAGCCTGCCTGGCTGAGCATTCATCACCAAGAGACATAAGAAACTCTTATTCCAACCTTGTCATTTCACAGAGGGGAAGACAGAGGCTCAAAGCACTTAGTGGGTTAGTGGCCAATTGAGAAATAGAAGCCAGCTTTCTAGCTGTATGGTCAGATGACAGAGGATGTCCTTTTTCAACATGCCCCAAGGGAAGTCCATCAACCTCATATATGATATCTTAATTTCAGCAAGGCTTTTGGCAAAGATTCAGATTATGTCTATAGACAAGATGGGCAAATGGGTAAACTAGTTAATAATAGAGATAGGTAAATTTGGAGATTGTTTAATGACCTGACAAAAGAATAATAATTCATAGGTTCTTAAAAAAATCAATGTCAAATGTACAGTATGGGGTGGTGGGGGGAGATATGGCTAGAAAGTAGTGGTTCTGAAAAAGATCTGGGTGTCTTAGCAGACCACAAGCTCAATATTAATCAGCAGTATAATGGTGCAACCAAGAAAGCTATTATGATTATTCTTTAGCTCAATCAATTTTCCTTTAAAAACTAACACAATTTAAAATTGCTTTAGAAGAGTATGCAAAATTAAGGAAGTGATATTCTTGTTCTATCCACCCTATTCAGATCACATCTGTAGTACTGTGTTCTGTTCTAAGGGCCACATTAGGGTGGACATGGATAGGCTGGAGTGTGTGCAAAAAAGGGGCAGTTTGGGTGGCAGTGGGTCTTGAGATCATGTCACAAGAGGATTTGTTGGAGGAACTGGGAATAATTATCTGGCAAAAAAAGAGAAAAAGGAAAAAAAAAGAGAGACAATAGCTCTCTTCCAACAGTTCATGGAGGAAGATATTGGTTTTAGAATTAGATATTGGAAGATGTTGGTATTAGACTTGTACTTGGTACCAGCACACAGAGCTGGGAGCAGTGGATTGAATTTGTAAGGGGACAGAGTTCAGGAGGCAGTGGTCTCTCACTGAAGGTCTGTAAGCAAAGACTGAAGGATCAATGACTCAAATCAATAAACAGTTGAGTACACAATTAAAGCAAAAGATAGTCCCTACCCTCCAGCAGTTTAGGGATACAGTATGCAAACAGCTATGTACAAAACAAGTTCTAGGCAGGATGAATAGTAGATAATTAAAGATAGGAGAGGCTCTAGACCACTTGTTAAGTGTGCCAAGAAATCTTGATTAGGAAAAGGTTGATTTTTTCATTTTATTTTATTTTCATTTTTATTTTGAATTAACCCCAAAATAATATGAGTGTCTCTGTATGCTTCATGGATCAGAAAAAAAATATTCCTGCACACAAATGTGAAATTACACCGCCTCCAAGTATACCAAAAATCTAACACATTATTTTCAAAGTTGTCCTGCTTGTCTGTGTTTCCTTTTGATCTTCTGCTCTGCCGTGTGTGTTTTTTAAATGTGTCAATGACCCTCTTTTCTTATTTTTTCTTTGTTTTTTTATGTTGATAGTCCTAAAGCTAACCACCCTTTCCCCTCGAACCCTATCCCACTCCCCCACACTGAAAGAAAATAAATGCCCTTATATCAAATATTCTTGGGAAAAATAAATTTCCAAATTGGTGATGTCCAAAAATATGGATCTCATTTTGCACCTTGAATTCGTCACCTTCAAGGCAAGAGATGGAGACATGGGTAGATATCATCATCAAGCCTTTGGCATCATGGTTGGTCATTGAATTGACTAAAGTGGATTTTCTTTACAATGTTATTGTTATATACATTGTTCTCTAAGTTCTGCTTACTTCATTGTGCATTCATTCACACAAGTCTTCTAAGATGTTTCTCAAACTGTACCTTATATTATTTCTTAAGACACAATAATATTCCATTGCATTCATATACCATAATTTATCCAGTCATTCCTCAATTGATGGGCTACTCCCTTAGTTTCCAGTTCTTTTCCATTCTAAAAATAATTGCTACAAGTATTTTTGGTATATATGGATCCGTTTCCTCTTTGATTTCTTTGGAGTAGAGGTCTGATCATGGTATTACTGAGTTAAAGGTCTTGCACCATTTAGTAACTTTGAGGTTATAATTCCAAATTGCTTTCCAGAATTGCTAGACCAGTTCACAATTCTTCCTACAGTGTATTAGCGTCTATTTTTCCTCAGTCCGTACAATTATCATTTTCTCTTCTTATCATCTTTGCCAATCTTATGTATGAGAGATGGAATCTGAGGGTTTTCTAGTGCGTATTTCTCTAATTATTAGTGATTTGCAATGTTCTTTCATATAATGGCTGATGACTCAATACTCTTTCCTTTGAGATCAATCTATTAATATCTTTTGACAATATAAGCCTCTTATCCATATGTAGGATATCAGAGTTTTATCAGAGCTTCCTCTCATCTAGTTTACTGTTGTCCTTATAATTTTAATGACATTAATTTTGTTTGTAAAAAAAACATACTTTTATGTAATTTAAATTGTCCATTTTATCTTCTGTAGTACTCTCCATCTTTTGTTGGGTCATGAATTCTTCTTCTATAAATAAAGCATTTCCTTCCTTGCTCCTCTAATTTATCATGTGACCCTTTTAACATTTAAGTCATGTATACATTTGGAATTTGCCTTAGTATATGGAAAAAGGTGTTCATCTAAGTCTAATTTCTGCCAGACTGCTTTACAAATTCCTCAGGAGATTTCTGTTGTATAGTAAATCCTTGCTGCAGAAGTTAAGGTCTTTGGATTTATTGAACACCATGCTTTAATGTTTATTTGCTTCGATGTACTGTATATCTAACATGATCCACTGATTAAATTCTCTATCCTTTAAGTAATATCAAATAGTTTTAGTGATTATTGCTTTATAGTAAAATTTGAGATCGATTACTAAAAGGTACCATCCCATTATCCCCTCACACAAACTTTTTTCATTATTTCTCCCGAGATGAGCCTTTTTTCTCTGCAATATTTTTTTTTATTTTCCTATTTCTATAATATAACCCTTTGACAGTTTAACTGGTGTGGCACTAAATTAGTAAATTGGTTTAAGTATCATTGTTATTTTTATCATTTTGGTACCAAAAATGAGCAATTAATGTCTCTAACTGTTCAGGTCTATATTTCTGTATGGAATATTTTATAGTTGTATGCATATGACTTTTCCATATGCCTTGGTAGAAAGACTACTAAATATTTTATACATTCTGTTGGTATTTTGAAGTGGAGTTCTCTTTCTGTCTCATCCTGATGGGTTATTTTTTTTGTAATATATAGAAAGGTTGATGCTTTATGTGAGTTTATTTGATATGATATTATTTCATCGAAGTTAATAGTTTCAATTAATTTTCAGTTGACTCGAGTTTTCTAAGTAAATCACCTATAAAAATTGATAATTTTCCTTTTTCTGTGTTTCTTATGGCTAGTCTTCATAGCACCTTCATAAAATAATGGTGATCATGGATATCCTTGATCCTCTTGGAAAGGTCTTTGTTTTATCTCTATTACATATAATGCTGATTCTTCATATTAGATAGCTACTATTAACCTTATTAAAGAAAGGACTATTTATTCCTATGCTTTGTAGAATTGATAGAAGTAGATATATTTTGTCAAAAGATTTTTTGCATCTATTGATACAAACATGTAATTGTTATTTATTTTTGTTGTTAATATGATCTTTTATGTTTACAATTTTCCTAATGAACCAATTTGGCATTTCTGGCATAAGTCCAACCTGGTTGTGGTATATACTACTTTTTATATATTTGCTAATATTTAATTTAAGTTTTTTGCATTGATATTCATTAAGGATATTGGATTATTGTTTTCTTTCTCCGTCTTATCTCTCCTATTGTCTTAGTACTAAAACCATATTTGTTTGTAGAAAAAGTTTGATAGAATCCCATAGTATATGTAGATGGTTTATATTAAATAACTCCTGAGGTCCTTTCAAACTTTGACATGCTTGAGATTCAAGATGCAGTTCTTAGAAAAACTGATTAGATTTGGTTAATAGATGTATAATATCTAAAACCAACAGAGAGCATTTCACTGTATTCTATCATTGTTAGACTACATCCAAAATACTAAATCCAGTTCAGAGATATCTATTGAGATGTATGTTGGATTAGATGACTTCTGAGATCTTTGATTAGGGACTCTTTACTGTGTGGAATTTGAGGAACAAGAGATTTATTTTACCTCATGGAGGAGTCAGGGAAGGCTTCAAGGAGGAGGTGGCATATGCATAGGGACTTGAAAGAAAACCTGGACTTCAAAAAATGAAGTTTGTGGGAAAGTCCCCCTCCTCCCAGTGGAAGATAGTATATACAAAGACATAGGGAAAGCAGACAATGAGAGTGGAGGATCATGGGATAATAAATTTATCAATCTGTAAGTGCTTATTAAGTGCCAACTATTTGAAATTTACTATACATAGAGATACAAACAAACAAGCAAAAATGAAACAACCCTCACCCTCAAGGAACTTCCTTCCATTCTATCAGGGAGATAACGTGTATTTATTGTGTATAAAAATAGTTAAATATAATATAGTTAGGGGAGGAGGGTACTAGAAATAGAGGGAATTAGGAAAAGCTTCCTGTGGAAGGTAGTGCCAAAATCAAGGGAGAGGGTCTGTGAGTCAGAAGGTGGGCAAGGTCCCACAAAAATCAAGAGATAGAGGTCTGTGAGAGGAAAAGCAAGAAGGTCCATGTTATTGAGTCATAGAGTATGTGAGAGGGGGTGGGAGAGCACAATACAAATATGAATGTTAAACAAAAGATTTCCTGAAGGTAATAGGCAGTCACTGAGCTTATTGAGTAGGTGAGTACTCAGAGATTCACAACCTCTACATAAGCAGACTCACCTCACATGTCCAATCTGTTGTCAAAACATGTTTTCTACCTTCACAGCAACTCTTGTGTACATCCAGCACTTTAGGACAGGCCCTCATCACCTTTTGTCTGGACCATCACAATGGCTTCTAAGTCTGTTCGTTTTGCCTTTGCATCATCTGGGTCCCTCAGACACAATAGGCACTTAGGAAGTGTTGAGCTGAGAGTAGACAGCTCCCAGCCTCTGGAAGTGGTCAGCCAGGATGCTGTGGGTAAAGTGTACTCCTGATCTCCAGTGCCCTAGAAGTCATGATTCTGTGTTGCTGTTCCTTTAAGTCAGACACAGCTAATGGCTGTCCTGGAATGCTTGAAAGTATGAGCATCAGTTGAAGGAACCGGGGGTGTTTAACCTGGACTGTCATGTGGAAAAGAGATTAGGTTTGTTCCGTTTGGCCACAGAGGGCAAAACTGGCAGTAATGGAGATACGTCTTAGAAAGGCAGGTTCTGATTCAGTAGGAAAAACTTACTAAGGAAAGCAAACTGAGCTACGTTGTGGGAGGTAGTGAGTTCTCCGTCACCAGAGATCTTCAGAAAGACTGGATGACCACTTGTCTGTAAGGTTATACAGATAACAGGTTAGACATGTCACTCTCTAGTTCTCTATAGACCTGGGTGGTGGGGGGTGGGGGGAGGGAAGATGGAGAAGTGGAAGGGTGCCAAAAGGAGAGAAAGGGAAGGGAGAGCTCCTGGGAAGGAGGAAAGAGTAGAAACAGGGAGGAAGCAGGAGTGTGAGGAAAAAAGAAGGGGTTCAGGAAAGGAGGGAAGTCAAATGGAAGAGACAGAGAGTGAAAAGGAGGGAGGAAAGAAGGAGGGGAGATAGAGAAGGACCAAAATAGAAGAAAGATGGAGGGGACATGGCAGGAAGGAAGGCCAGGGAAGTGAGAAGGAATTAGGAAACAGAAGGACTAAGGAAAAGAGAGGGATAATGAGGAAGAAGGGAAATTAGAGTGGAAAGGATAGGATAGGAAAGACAGAAAAGGAGGAGAGATGTGGAGGTGCCAAAATAGAATGATGATGGTGGAGACATAGGAGGAAGGACAAGGAGGGGAGAGATGAAGGGGTCAAAAGAGGAATAAAGATGATAGGGGCATGGTACAGAGGAGGAGGAGGGAAGGAAGGAGGAAATGGAGGGGGGATGAGGAGGAGAGGGTAGCAGTGAGGAAGGAGAGTAGGTCGAATGGGATGGGAAGGAGGAAGGGAGAACTAAAAGGGGAATAAACATGGTGGGGACATGGGAGAGAGGAGGGATGGGTAATGGAAGAGGCACGTAGTGGGAGCAGAGCAGGAGGGGATGCTTTGGCATTGCTCCCGAGTCATGCCTCACTCTACTCCTCCCCCTGCCCTTCTTCTCCCCTGAGCCCCAGGTCTGTCCTACTCTGCCTTTCTCCTTTCAGCCCTAGTGGGGCATCCCTACCCCATGTAAAGGCAAGGGAAGTGTCCCAATTGCAAGCCCTCTTTGCCCTGTCCTTTCCCTACAGACATTGACGAGTGTGAGACTCCGGGCATCTGTATGAATGGCTGGTGTATAAACACGGAAGGCTCCTTCCGCTGTGAGTGTGTGGGAGGCCTGGCCATCGGAGCAGATGGCCGGGTCTGCGTGGACACTCACATGCGAAGCACCTGTTACGGGGCCATCAAGAAGGGCACCTGTGCGCGGCCATTTCCTGGAGCTGTCACCAAGTCCGAATGCTGTTGCACCAGCCCTGACCATGGTTTCGGCGAGCCCTGCCAGCCCTGCCCAGCCAAGAACTCTGGTCAGACCATGCCTTTTCTGCCCCATGTCCCATGCTATTTCTAGTGTCCCTTATGGCCAGCCCTGGCCCTGGGTCCTAAAGTTCCCAGAGGTTGATATCAATTTGGGATCTGAGAGCTTGGTAGTTCCTGGAACCACCTATGGCCCCTGAGACCCTGGGATGGGATGACTTTCTTCCATATGGGCAAAACTCTCTAGTAGGGGAAACTTTGATGGGGGTGGTGTTTTTTGGAGGGTTCATTCTTATGGAAGTTTACTCTTCTAGGGACAATCAATCATTCCTCTAGGGAAGTCCCTATCTAGAGCTTCCTCCAAGGGCTGCTCACTTTCTAGCAAAGGTCATGGTCTCAGGAAATAGAGAAGGAAGAGATGTGATTTGGACTAGAACCTAAGTCCCTATCCCACTTTCCTTTTTTCCCCTTTCACCCTCCAGATGAATTCCAGGCTCTCTGCAGTAGCGGTCTTGGCATTACAGCAGATGGCAGAGGTGAGTGCTGGCTCTCCAAGAACCCCAAAGTTGAGAATGGGGTAGGTTTTACAAGGAAAGGGATTGTAATCCTGCCTGGATCTGGTCTAGACCAAGTGGAATGGGTGAAAAATCCTGAAATGGGGCCAGGGAGGGTTGATAGAAAGGGCTTCAGATCTTTTCTTTTGATAGTAAATCACAGAGAGACACTGGTACAAGCTACAGCTGCTGCCAAAGCCTTGTTTCCTGTACCAAATGTGCAAAATTCCCAAATCTGAAACTTGAAAGGAAATGAAATCTTAAATGTGAACCTAGTCTTTCACTTTCTCACAGACCACAAATACAAAGCTTCTCCACAGAGCTGTTTTCTCACCTAAGTGTTGTAGAACTGTGGAAGGACGGAAGGAATATCTGATTTAGGTCCAAAAATTCGACCTTGTCACTGATCTTGTAGAACCCTAGGTGAATGACTCTTTGGGGCTAAAAGTCACAATGTAATGAAGTTGGCTGAGGGTAAGGACCAAGAAAGTCTTCTAACCTCTGAAACAATTTCTTATTTTTTTCCAAGCAGGAGGAAAGTAGTTGCTAACCCTTCAGGTGCTATATAAGATACTACATTAGTTTTCTGTTAGTTCTCACTCAAGTTTTAGAATAAGACTCAGGGGAGAAAGGGGGATATTATGGCAAATCTGGTAAGTGTAGAGGTGGAGGGGTAGGGGTTGGGGGTTCAGTCTCTCCCAGAGAGACATAAAAGTGTTTCTTTTGTTTTTCTACCCCAGATATCAATGAGTGTGCCTTGAACCCTGACATCTGCCCCAATGGTGTATGTGAGAACCTTCGGGGCAGCTACCGATGCATCTGCCACCTAGGCTATGAGGCCGATCCACCTGGTAAAGAATGTGTGGGTATGTATAAGCCTGAGCAGGGACTACTCAGCAAGCCCATCCTTCATACTACTCCAATCTTTGTCCACCTCTCTCCCCATTCTGATTTTTCCTTGTGTACCTTTCCCTCCTCCTCCATTTTTCCATCCTCCAACCCCTATTTGTCCTCCCATCCTTCTCTTCCTCTTTCTTACTCTCCCTTAAACCTTTTACCTTAATCTCAATTGTCCCATCCCCCAGGCCTCTTCCTCTACACCCTCCTCACCCTCCATCCCTCTTTCCCCGCACCCCATTATCTCACTGTCCCCACCTCACTTTCCTTACTTGCTACTCTCTCTCTCTCTCTCTCTCTCTCTCACACACACACACACACACACACACACACAAACACACACTTCTCTATCCCATTATCCTCCTATCATTCTGTCTTCCTGTCTGTCACCCTCTTATGCCCTATTCTCTTCTCCTTCTATCAGTCCAGCATACCATATGCATGCATCTCACCAGCCCCACCCCCTGTGGAGTTCTGGTGGACCCAGAGCACTCACCCAGACCAGGTTTAAAGGAAGACAAAAGACTGGACTGGCCAGAACTGAAAATAGAGCTGGGAGCCAGGGGGAATGGTCAGGAGTCATGCCCATCCCTGGGAGCTGTGCCTTTGTAATCCCACTCCAAATGCTGGGGAGGAGGAGTCTCTTTCTCATCCTCCTGTGCTATCCTCATAAACCTCATGATTTCCTCCCCAGATGTGGATGAGTGTGCCCTTAACCGCCTCCTTTGTGATAATGGGCTGTGCCGAAACACCCCTGGCAGTTACACATGTACCTGCCCCACAGGCTTCATCTTCAAGACTGAAACGGACTCTTGTGAAGGTACATGGCCATGCATACAAACACACACACACACACACACATAAACACAAACACACACCTATCCTCAGCTGTGCATTTACTAGTAGAATTTCAGGGCTGAAAGGGGTTCAGAAGGGTCTCCAGCTCAATCCCATCCTAGACAGAGAATCCTCTTTACCACAGTCCTAACAAGTGGCCAGGTAGCCACTGCCTGACTGTCTGGCCCAGTAGTGGGAACCCCTACCCCCTGAGACCATTCATCCTGCTCTAGGACAACTTGATTCTCCTGACATCAAGTCCAAATCCTCCTGTCTTTGATTTTTACCCAGTGTTCCTAGTTCTGTCATCTGGGCCCAAGCAAAACAAATCAAACCACCCTTCCATGGGAAGGTCCTTCTGGATAGAAGACTGGGTACAGAATCAGGGAGACCGAGGTTCAAATCCAACCTCAACCCTTACAAGCTGAGTAACGCTGACAAAATCATTTAACCCCAGGGACTTATCACAGAAATAAAGGGGTCAGAGTCACAGTGGCCTCTGAGGTCCTTTCCAGTAGTGAAGGTGGAGTCCTATGATCCTTGGAGACAGTTATCATGTTGCCCCCTGCATCTCCTCTTCTCCTTAATCATTGCTGCTTCCTTTAACTAATCTTCAATAAAATGAACATGAGATCCTACATGACCCTGGTCCCTCCTTCTCTATGCAAGCATGAGCACACACACACAGAAATACAAGTGAATTCTTGTGTTTCCTTACACACTCATAGCTTCACCCTCATGTACATGTGTATGTTTGCACAAACACATGTGACCCTGCACCCACTAGTCTCATACTGTTACTGAGTGATGAGCTTCCTTTGAGCACCTTGGGAAAGAGGCTGGGCCCACAGCCAGGATTTGCAAGGGTTCTCTTGGGACAGAGAAGCTCCTCCAATTCCTGGGGTTGTACCGAGGGCCCAATTTTCTCTTCCCACAGATATTGATGAGTGCCTGTCCAATCCATGTGTGAATGGGCTGTGCCGTAACCACGCAGGCTCCTTTGCCTGTGAGTGTTCTCCAGGCAGCCGTTTGGACCCTGCTGGCAACGTCTGTGTGGGTGAGCGCTACTAACCCCTTCCCCTGATGGAATATCCATCCAACTGCTCATCCCTCAAACCCAGGTGGGCCATGGATGGAGGAGCTCCAATGAGGGCTCCAGTCCCGCCCCCACCTACTCCATTAACTCCATCTCTGCCCCACAGACAGCATGAAAGGCACATGCTGGCTACAGATTCAGGATGGCCGCTGTGAAGCCAACATCAATGGTGCCACACTGAGGTCTGAATGCTGTGCTACCCTGGGAGCTGCTTGGGGAAGCCCCTGCCAGCTCTGCGAGACAGGTAAGTGGTAGAGCCAAAGCAGGGGAGAGTGATGGAGACCAGAGAGCTGACTATAGGGGCCAGAGAAGAGACTCAGAAGCAAGGTTGAGCAGAGGTTTGTATAGAGAAAAAACCCCTATCAGTGAGAGCACTCCAAGTGTGTAATGGTTGCCTATCTCTCCATCACTCAGGGTCTCCAAGCAGAGGCTGGAAAGTCATTTTGTTGTCAATGATGTTATAGATGGGATTCCTGCTTAGCTTGGGCTATATGTTCCCGTCAGTCCCTTCCAAACCTAAGAGGTTTAGACTCTGTTCTGGGGCCAAGGCCAGCCCTGATGTGCCCCTAATCCTGGGGGCCTTCCTAACAGCGAACCCTCATCAGCCTGTGTCAATTACATTGAGGCCTGAGGTGAGGCTTTCCCAAGGCTGAGAGTCTTGCCCTGGCCAAGGTTAGTAAGCCCCGTGGTTGAGGCCAGAGGGCTGCCTGGGAGGTCTGCACAGTATGAGGAGATGGGGCAATTAGTGGGCTGCAAATGACCCAGCTTTGCCGCTCACTGCCTTGATTAACTCTTGCCAACTTTCTTCCCTTCTCTGGGACAGTTTCCTGCTCTGTAAAATGAGGGAATTGAACCAGGTGATGCCTGATTCTCTTCAGCTTCAAATCATCTGACTCTCAAACTGCCAGGGAAATGTTCCTTCCCACTGACCTAGCATTATCTGAGGACCATATTTCTGTGGAGGGCTCTAGCCAGGCATGGGTCATGAGAGTCAGATGAAAGAAGAGTTTGCTGGCTTGGGGCTCACATCAGGGCCAACCAGCTTGGGGGAGGGTGGGGGGTGGAGAGGAGCAGAAACCAGCAGTGTCAATCCCTTTCCTTCTTCTCCTCCCAGACCCAGCCTGTTCCCGGGGATTTGCTCGTATGAAAGGCCTCACCTGTGAAGGTAACTCTCCCTTCTCCTTCTCCTCTTCCCACCCTAATCCCAAGGCAGGCAGGCAGGAAGGAAGGCCAGCCCCTTCCTAAGGCTGAGGGCTGTGAATCCCAGTCCCTAGAGTGCATCACCTTCCCTTCTGCCTTCCCCTCCTTCCCAGCTGTGTGACCTTGGGCAAGTAGCTAGCCTTCTCTGATCTTCTGTTTCCTTATCTGTTATAAGAAGGGGATACTGTCTACCCTACCTTCCTTGCTAGGGTTGTTGTTATAAGAAAGGCCACTTTGTAAGCCATGAAACAGCGAAGAAAGGTAATCCTGTCACAGTCCCTAAGGTGCTCACCTCCCGATTATATCCCCAGTGCTTCATTTACTCTCCTGCATCAGTGGGCCTTCCCTTGTCCTCTTGTCCCCATTATCCAGGCACTATTATGACATCTTCTTGCAAAAGAAAACCTTTGCTTCCCCTGGCAGGGGACTGGCCCTCACCCAGATTCCCCAAATCTACCTTCCTGTCCCAAGTTTAACCGCAGATTTTTTAGGAACCCACAGCACTCACCTCCATCCTCCAGTCTTTTCCAGTCCTCTTTTATTCTCCTCCACCCTCACCTCTCCCCTTCTCTTGTCTCTCTTGCCCCATCCACAGATGTGAATGAGTGTGAGGTCTTCCCTGGAGTCTGCCCCAATGGACGCTGCCTTAACACCGCTGGCTCCTTTCGTTGCGAGTGTCCTGAGGGGCTGACCCTGGACAGCACAGGACGAGTGTGTGTGGGTGAGTGAGGATGCCATTTCTGCTTGGCTCTCCAGGCCCCATCCCAGGGATCGTGGGAGCACTCACCCATCTTGGCATCTTTCACAAGTCCTCAGTAGGTTTCCCCTCTTTAGGGAAATTGCCAAAAAGATAGAGATTGAATTCCTTGACTTCTAACTGTTCCTGTTCTTATACATGAGCCTTGATTTGAATATTCAATCCAGGAAATATGTATTAGGTGCCCACTGAGTGCAAGGTCTTTTATAGACTTGGGAAAGCGGTCAGTTACTGAGCTTTTATTAAGCTTAGTAAGCAAAAATAAACGTTAGTTTTTGTACCTCATCCTGAAGCTCAAATTCTCCTAGCAATTCACATCATTTTGATAAATACTTATTGAGTGCTTAAGATGTGTGAGGCCCTATCGTTTAGGGTTTAGGGATACAAGATGACTAAGACATGGTCTCAGATATACACTGACTGTGGGAGGGGCATGGGTGTGTGGATGGGTGGGTATGAGTGTGTATGTGGGTGGATGTAGGTGAGAGGGTGCACAAGAGGATAAGAAGGCTGGGTTGATGTAGAGAAATTTCAGATGGCAGGAAGGTAATGATGCCTACTTCGGGCCAGATGTACCCCACAGTGACCCCCTTTCCTCCCCCTCCCCTTGGATAGATGTGAGAGTAGAGCAGTGTTTCCTGAAGTGGGATGAAGACGAATGCCTTGCCCCGTTGTTGGGCAAGTACCGAATGGACATGTGCTGCTGCTCGGTGGGAGCTGCCTGGGGTGCGGACTGTGAGGCATGCCCAGAACCCAGCTCCCCAGAATTCGCCGTCATCTGTCCTCGGGGTCCTGGTTTTGCCAGCAGGGATTTCCTTTCTGGCAGGCCTTTCTACAAAGGTGAGAGGACTCAGGACGAGGCTTGGGTAAAGGGTAAGGAGACTCTCTGAAGGACAGATTATGAATTCTCCTATTTTCTCCTCTTCCCTTTCCACCAACATCGCACCAGATGTGAATGAATGCAAGGCTTTCCCAGGCCTCTGCACCCATGGCTCATGCAGGAACACGGTGGGCAGCTTCCGCTGTATGTGTGGCAATGGCTTTGCCCTCGATGCTCAGGAGAGGAACTGCACAGGTATGTTTCTGGCAGCTTTGTCCTCAGACGCCAAAGGAGGACCTCAAAATAATTTCTAGGAATTTGTGTGTGGTTTTTGTAGCTGCCTCACAAACACTGGCTAGTTATCTTCTCTCCTCTAACATGGATCAGAATTTCTTTTCTGCAACCTTGACCAGTGTCTCATCTCCCCCTTTTTTGGTCAATATCTCCTATCCCCAAAATGCTGATATCCCCTTTCCCCAGATATCCCCAGATATTCCCCAGATAATGTCCTCTTTCTCATCCAGACACTGAGCAGTGTTTCTTCTCCCTAAATTGATAACCTGTGTGTCCTGTGTCTCCTGTCCTCTGATTCCAGTGACCCTTCTTCCCTTGACCTGGACCAGTGTGTCCTCTCTCAAAACTCTAACACTATTATCTATTCTCTTACCCTGACTAGTGGTTTCTGAACCTTGGGAAATCTCTTCTCCTCAGACATTGACCAGTTTCTCCTCTCTCTTTGACTTTTGCAATACCTTCTTCTTCCATAGATTAATCAGTGTGTCTTCCCCCCAGTCACTAACCAATAGTTTTTTATTCTCTGACACTGACTTGTGTGTTGTTCCCTACATACCTTGAGCAATATCCCCTCTTCCCTGACAGTAACTAGTCTTTTCACCCCAGACACTGACCCCTCCAATTACCAGTGACACCTCCATGACCAGTATCTTCTCTCTCTCTCTCTCTCTCTCTCTCTCTCTCTCTCTCTCTCTCTCTCTCTCTCTCTCTCTCTCTCTCTCTCTCTCTCTGTCCAATGATCAATATTTCTTCCCAGATGACTAGTGTCTCCCATCCCTCCCCAATGACCAGTGCCTCCTCTCCCCTTTCCATGACTACTGCTTCCTCTCTTTCCAGATATTGATGAGTGCCGAATTTCCCCCGACCTCTGTGGCCACGGAACCTGTGTCAACACTCTAGGCAGCTTCGAGTGCGAATGCTTCCAGGGTTATGAAAGTGGCTTTATGATGATGAAGAACTGCATGGGTAGGCTGGGGTCAGAGAGAGGGATCTAAAGTCTTATCCTGAAATTTCTCATCATGATTTGAAAGATGAGTCCAAATATCTCCAAAAATCTGACCAGAGCAGAGGATGTGTGCACATGGGCACACACACACACACATACACACAAACATGCACACACGCACGCACACAGACACACACACACACACACACACACAGACACACACACACACATACACACAAACATGCACACACGCACACACACAGACACACACACACACACAGACACACACACACACACACACACACACACACAAACCCAGGAGAGCCCTCCCTAGACAGTGAAGTCTTAGATGACTCCTGGAAAGTTGGACTAGTTAATGGCTCCCTTAGCATGCTATCTTCTCCATCACCTCTGATACCATCACCTGAGTCTTGGAGGAACCTCTTCCTTGTGCAGCTAGCCTGTTTTATGGATAGAATACTAAGCCTGGAGTCAGGAATACCTGAGTTTAAATCCTGCCTCAGACACTTATTAGCTGTGTGACCCTGATTAAATCACTTAAACATTCTCTGCCTCAGTTTCCTCATCTGTAAGATGGGAATGATGATAATAGCACCCACCTCCCAGCATTGTTGTGAGAGTCAAATGAAATGACTTAGGTAAGGGGCTTTGTAAACCTGAAGACCCTATATGTCTGTAATACTATGTTCATTATTATATTAATTATTATGGAGTCACAGTTCTTAGACTTTTTTTCTTCTACCCCCGACTCTCCTGACAGGGAGTCACAGCATCACGCCTAAGCCAACTGTTCAAAATGCATCTGTTTGACATATTTGTAAAGAATCTTAGGATACAAGCTTGATATGGGTTGGCAAAGTGCAGTTACACAGTCCAGCCCTGTCCGACTTTGGAGAAGTCTTCTTTAGAAATAACCTCCCTTGTAGCAGGCATCTTTGCCTAGTTCCTGAATTCCAGCCCCAGCTCAGCCAGTCATTTGCCTGGATCTCTGGGAAGTTAACTTTAAGATTATAGGATCACAGAATTCATAGCCAGAAAGAACCTTTGTAGGGATATATAATCCAACCCTCTCATTTTACAGATGAGGAAACTCTGTCAATGCAACTCAATTCCTTCACTGTATCTTAGAGCCTTAGCACATTGCCTGGGGGCACTGAGAGTATCAGGTACATGTACAGGGTCACACAACCTATCTGTCAAAGGTAGGATTTGAACTCATGTCTTTCCAACATCAAGGCTAGGTCTTTATCCACTATGCTTCTCACGTTAACAAATTGTTAATATTATTACTGTGTTATTATAATAGTAACCAGATGTGAAATCAGGAGGTATGTTCTAAACCGTTTTGCCAAAAATAGCTGTGCATTCTTGGGAAAATCACTTAACCTTTCTGAGCATCTCTTTCCTCATCTGCAAAATAAAGGAGTTTGTTAGTTGGGTTTTGCTCCAACTTTTCTTTGATGATGACAATGATGATAATTAGCAATTATATAGTTCTTTAAAGTTTGCAAAGTGCTTTGCTTATGTAATCTCATTTGATGCTCTCAACAACCCTAGTAGATAGGTGTTATTATTGCCCTCAGATGAAGAAACTGAGGCAAACAGGTTAAGTGACTTTTCCAGCATCGCAGAGCCAGTAAGTATCTGAGGCAGAATTTGAACTTGGTTCTTCTGACAAGTCCAGAACTCTGCACTATGGTGCCACCTATCTGTCCTAAGGGAGGATTCTGTGGTGGCAGTAAGATATCTGGAGAAATGATTCTAATTTTTTTAGTGGCATAAATTCTAAACAAGTTATTAATTGAGATGGTGTATAAATAAAAGTTTCATAAATTTAGAGCTGGCAGGGGCCTCAGAGGTCATCTGTTCCAATTTTCTCATTTTGTGTCGAGAATCTGAGGTCATAGGTTATAAGGTCAATCAGTGGCAGATCTGGGTCTTGAACCCTGGGTCTTGAAAGATGATCTCTAAGATCCCTCTCATTTCTTAATCTATAATCTTATTCTCTTTTGACTGCAGAGAAAGTCACAACTACCTCATCTGTAAAATGGGTAATAATAATCCTAGTCCTGTGGATAGGAAAGCTCTTTGTGAACTTTAAAGTGGTTTAGAAATGGGATCTGTCATTTCCATTGTTAGCATCTTTACCTGGGGGCTTGTCAACAGTCTGTGTGTTAGTCCTCACCTCCAGCAGCTTAGGTGGCAGTGTCTGTGAGCTGCCATCCCATTTCAGACCACTGGCCTTCCCTCCTACCTCCCAAATGATGGCATTCATGTGAGCACCCACAAGGCATCCTACGTATACTCACATAAAGCAAAATGGGGGGTCTCAAGAGGTCATTTCTTCTCCACCATGATCCTGAACAAACGCTTGTTGAGGCTCTTGCAGAGAGGATTTCTGAGCCAGTTTGGGTGAGACTCAACGGTTTTTGACGTTCTTCCCCAACTCAGAGTTTCTGAGATTCTGATGTGGTGAAAAGATTTGCATTTGGAGTCAGGAGACAAGATTCAACAACTGCTTTGCTACTAATTAACTGTGTGACCTTGGACAAGTTACTTCCCCCTCTTGACCTTGGTTTCACCATCTGTAAAATGGAAATAATAATACTGAATATTATAGATTTTGAGGTGGAAGGGTTCTTAATCATCATCTAATCCATCCACCCCATTTTACAGGAAAGGAAACAAAGGCTCAGAGAGGACAATAATGCCTGTACCAACTTCCTCTTCTAGACACTTATTATGAGGTTCACATGAGACAATGTGTACACTCAAAGGGCTTTGTAAACTTTGAAATGCCATGGGAATGTCTTGTATCTTTGGTAATAGAATGAAGAATTATAACCCCTCATGCCTTCCTGGTCCCTACTCTGCCTCCCAAGGTAACAACTTCTTAATTCCACTGGAGGAAAACCTCCATTAACTGGAGAAAAATCCCTGTTAAAGTTACATAAAAATGGGAGTAATTATTGGGTTTTTTATCTTTGTTCCCTCCAAGAAAGTCCTCCTCACCATGGCTCCACAGCCAGTCAATTACCTCACTTTCTTGATTGTCTCTCCACATCCCTTGTTCCTGTCTCCTTCTCTTCATTCAGAAAGCCACCACCCTTATTCAGGCCCTCATCCTCTCTCACCCAGATTGTTACAGTGGCCTTCTGATTGGTCTCCTTGCTTCCAGTTTCTTTCTCTGCAATCTGTCTTTCATGAAGCTGCCAAGTTGATATTCCTAAAGCATGGTTCTGACTGTGTCACTCTCTACTGCCCCTACAATAAAATACAAACTCCCCTGTTTGATGTTTTATGCCCTCTACAATCAGGCTCCAACCTATCTTTGCAGACTGATTTCACATTACATCCCCTCCTGGATTCTTTATTCCAACCAAACTGGAATGTTCCATTTGGCTGAAAAGTAGAATGTGTGAAAGTGAGTAAAGTACAGTAAACCTTGCAATGTAGGCTGGAGCCGGCCTCGAAAGCAGCCAGAGGATCAATTTCATTGGGACACAGAGTTCATGAAAGAAAGTAAGATGAAATAAGACAGGAAAGAGAGATTTACAGAGCACTTTCTCATAGCAATCCTATGAGGTGGGTAATACAAACATTTATCTTCATTTCGCAGATGAGAGATCATGCTCAGAGGAGGAAATGCATTCCAAGGTCCCACAGTTAATGCCTTGGCTTGGAATTTCACAGAATGGTTGAATTGGAAGGGACTTTGGAGATAATCTGGTAGAGAGGGGAGAGAGGGACAGAGACAGAAAGACAGAAAGAGACAGACACACACAAAGACAGGGGGAGGAGTGAGGAGAATGAAAGGTGAAGAGAGAGGTGGAGAAAGAGAAGAAAGAAAAGAGAGGAGATGGAAGAGAGACTCAGGAGGGAGAGGGAATGGGAGGAGAAAGAAAGAGAGAGACTTATAACCATTTAAAATTTACAAAGAATTTTACAATAATTATCTTACATTATTCTCACAACCCTGAAAGGTAGGTACTGTTATTATTGCCATTTTGCATTTCAGGAAACTAAGGCTGAGAAAGGTTAAGTGACTTAGCCAGAGTCACACAGCTAGAAAAAGCATGAGGCAGGATTTGAACTCAAGATTTTCTGGCTCCAGGCCCAGTGCCCCATCCCCCATGCCACTTTATATAGACCACTTGTTTTACAGATGAGGAAATGAGGCTCCAGGAAGAAAAATGACCTGCCCAGTCAGGCCTTTTGTCATTTAACCCAAAGGAATGTCTCATATGGGATTGGGGTGATCTGGTATCCTTGCAGACAACCACCCACTCTGCCCCTGACTAAGGCTGTCCCATCTGCTCTCTTTTCAGACATTGATGAGTGTGCTCAGGACCCATTGCTGTGCCGGGGAGGGACCTGCGTCAACAGTGATGGCAGCTACCAGTGTCTGTGTCCTCCTGGCCACGAGCTGTCAGTTGATGGCAATGCTTGTGAAGGTGAGTGGCCTGGGCGAGGTGTGGGCAGGGGGTTGGGGGTAGAGGCCTTTGGTCCCTGCCCTGGCCCCTCAGGTGTTGAGTGCTTCTTTCTTAGATGTGAATGAATGTTCCCTCCGTGACAACCTGTGCCGGCACGGGCGCTGCGTGAATGTCATTGGCACCTACCAGTGTGCATGCGACACTGGCTTCCAGTCTACTCCGGATCGACAGGGCTGTATAGGTAAGGCCAGCTCCTGAGCCCTAGGACTCAGGTTCCAGGCAGAGGTCACCTGACAAGACTACCCTAGCCACCATCCCTGCCTCTCTGTCTTTATCCTCAGCTCAGTCTCTCCCTCATCTCTCTGACTGTCTGTTTCATCCCTCTTCTTATATACTTTATTTTTTTTTTCAGTTTACCCCTTGTCTGTCCTACTTCCATTCCATCCCCCTTTCCCCTGATGTACAAAGTAGAGAAGAAGGAGCATTCTTAAAGCTCTCCTTTGGGCCCAAGTTTGATTATTCTAATTTCACAGGATTCAGTTAAGCACTTATTGCATGCCAGGTGCTGCCCATGGTGCTGAGAATGCTGAAGTGAAAGCAGAGGACTCCCTATCTTCAGAGATCACAGTCATCATTTTCCCACCATCCCCATCTCTATTCCTTCCCTCCTCACTCCTGTCCCCCTTCCACTCTCTCAGTTTCTCTCCCCCTCTCCCCCCTCATCCCAGACTGGATGCTTGCTCTGTTGAACTGGCTTCAACCCCACCTTCTGTCTCCCACAGACACTGATGAATGCAGTGTAGGAAATGGGGGCTGTGAGACCCACTGCACCAACACGGAAGGCAGTTACCAGTGCAGTTGTGGGGAGGGCTATGCCCTGATGCCCGATGGCAGGGCCTGTGCAGGTAGGTGACCTGGAGCTGGCCTTCAGTGGGGAAGGGAGCTGCCCTCCTGCATGTGATTCCTCTGACCAATCCTCCCCCAAGCCCTGTATCCAGAGTCAGGGTGTTTGCACCTGGGACAAACATCATAAACTGTTTGGGTTGACAGCATTAAAATCACCTTGACAGTTGTAGGGGAGGAGGGTGTGTGAGAATATCCCCTTATAGGCCTTAAAAAGCCAGGGATCCCAGGACACCAAGAAGCCACTTCTGAGAGGCTCCCATCCCTCTACCCCATCTGGCTGTTTACAAGTTTAAATAGCTATTATTCATATCTAGGTGCTAAGGTCAGTTATTTCTTCACACTTGGCATCCAGGAAATCTTATTGCAGGGGGTGGGTGGGGCCAAGGGAGTGAGCATTCCAGCCAAGATCCAGATAAGATCTTTCCTGGAGGAAGATGAAAGAAGACCCAAAACCAATCCTCCCACTCCCCCAGATCCCTCCAACAGGCCTGTAAGAGCTGACAGTGACCTTGGTGAGGGAACAGTGACCCAGAGTTAGAATCAGAGCAGGGAGCCTCGTATCTGAATCTTCCACCTTCTAGCCCTATGTGCCTATGGTTTCAGCCCCCACCACCTACACCAAGTCCAGCACTCTTTCAGCCAGATAGATGGTTGGAATCTGGCCTTCATTGAAGGTGGTGGTGGTGAGGGGTGGCCCCATTGAGGTGAGGGTAAGGAGCAGACCTTTCAGAGGCCCCTGGTTTTATGACTCAGAACAAACAGTTAAAGAGGAATGGGTATGAGGGCATATCCACCAAGGCCCTAGTTGTGCTCAGCAAAAAAGCATGAGAAGCCAGGGAAGGCAAAACTAAGTTTAAAAGATAAGATTCCCATATAAGATGCCTTGTTTCCTTTCCCAGATCTTGCTCCAACTTAAAATCCCATCCTTGCCCTTTCTCCTAGGATAGACAGTACTTACAGGTGACAAGAGAATTCTGAGACCAGAGGAAGTGATCTACCTCCCTTGCTTCCACCCCCCCTCCCCAGGCAGCACTGCCTCTGTGTCCCTATTTCGGTCCATGGGGTGCTTTCAAACCTTTCAAACCAATGCCCCTGCTCATCTCCAGCCTCAGAAAAGTTTGAGAAGCTAGGGAGGGAAAGACTTCCAGGAGAAGTCGAGGCATGGCACTCCAGCAGAAGCTGAAGCAAGCTCTCCCCTTGCCATCATACCCTGCCTGAAAGTTTCTCCTCCCTGGGGGCCAATGAGGAATGTCCCCCAATATGCCACTTATCCTTGGGCTCCTGGGCATCCTGGCAGCTCCTTTCCTCTGGCAGTGAGGTGTACCAGACTTCCTTCCCCTCTGCTATTCCATGGTAGAACCCTGGTACTTTAGTGGTTCTTCTCCCTCTCCTTCCTCCTGTGGTGATGTAGCTCCTGAGATGGTACAGCAGTTAAGCTGCCCCCATTCACCCTTCTGTCACTGGCTTTGCGCCACCATAGCTCTTCCCTACCCATCTCTTTCCCTAGAGAAATCTAAATGGTGTTCCTTAAATTTTTCACCCTGGAGCAAAATATTGTTGGCCCTGCCCTAGTTTGAGCTCTGACCAGCTCCAGCCCTAACCTCTGTTCTCCCCTCGCCCCAGACATTGACGAGTGTGAGGAGAACCCAGACATCTGCGATGGAGGCCAGTGTACCAATGTACCCGGCCAGCACCGCTGCCTTTGCTATGATGGCTTCATGGCCACCCTGGATATGAAGACCTGCATAGGTGAGCATTGGGAGGGGGGTGCTCCAGGAGACACAAGGACCTCCGACATACATCTCTGGAGAGGTTTTGACCTTCATTTTCTCTTCTTGGCTTGGAAACAGAAGGGAAGCTGGGCTAGGTTTATTATCCCCATTTTACAGATGGGGAAAAAGAGAAGTCACACAGTGAGTCAGGGACATAATTAGTTTTCAAACTCAGCTCCTCTGGCTTACAATCTGGGGCATTTCCTATTGCCTCTCATCCTGGCTATGGCCAGAACAGTTTTTCCAGCCCTATTCTCTCCCCTCACTCTGACCATTAAGGACCTCAATGGAGGGAGTGGGGGAGCAGAATAGGGAATCACTACTCAACTACCCACAGACCAGTGGGAGACCTTTCCGGAACTTTTGCCTATACATTCTCAGCTCCCCTTTCCCCATACCTCCCATCCCCGGGAGCATAAATGAGTCTAGAATCTTGAATAGGGAATCAAGGCTTAACAGAAATAAGGAAGAACAGACATGAAGAAGAATGGGGTTTCTAAGTGATTACAAACTCAATAGGAGTTAACAGTATGGCATAGCAGCCCCAAGACCTGATGTAATCTTAGTATGCATTAAGAGAGGCATAGACCAGGATGAAAGAAGAGATGGTAGCATACTCCTCTGTAAGAACATGCTTGGAATATTGTGCTCACTTCTGGGGCTGTGTTTCTGGGGGTGCATAGGCTAGCTAGACGGCAGCAAGAAGAGTGCAGCCAGGGAGGTAAGGGGATTGAAAAGGGGCATTGGACAAACTGAGAATATCAAGCCTGAAGGCTTGGTTCAGCGCAGTCATTGCTGAGCAATTATCATGGTGACAGAATTTAGACTCACTTTGCTTGGCCCCAGAGGGCAAAATTCGGTACAATAAGGAAAAGTTGTAGGCAAGCCAATTTCATCTCATTCAAAGGAGGTGAAAGTTTACGCATATCTAGAGCTGTCCCACAGGGGAATGGAGTGCCTTAGGAAGGAGTGAGCTCCATGTCACCAGGTATCCCAGCAGAAGCTGAAAAAAATCACAAGAATTGTTTCTGTATGAGATAAGAGTTTGGACTAGGCAGCATCTGAGGTCCTTCCTATCTTTGTGGCTTTAGGGTTCTTATCCCACCTGCCTCCTCTCCCAGCCCCTAACCTCCCTTCTAGCTCTCTTCCCACCTTTCTTAAAGGACACGTGGCCCTACAATGATGCAGGTGCCCCTTGCTCCTGGCCCAGGGTGTCTCTTCCTTTGACTTTGAGAGTCCTGTCCATTCCCTCAGGGCAGGGGGAAAGGGCAGGGATGGAGGAAACTTTGGAACAGGATACTCAGAAACTCTTTCTCCCAGATGTGAATGAGTGTGACCTGAATCCCAACATCTGTCTCCATGGCGACTGTGAGAACAGCAAGGGATCCTTCATCTGCCACTGTCAGCTGGGCTACTTTGTCAAAAAGGGCACAACAGGTTGTACAGGTGAGTGGCTGGAACTGCTAGAACCAGCCAACCACCAAAGCCAACATCCAAAGCTCCAGAGACCAACCCTCAGCCCCATCACCTCTTGTTCTGGGCCTATAGCCCTGGGCCCTCTGCCCTGTGATGTCAGAAATGCCATCGTTATCCCTTTCCTTATTCTTACTTCCACTGCAGATATTGATGAATGTGCTGTCGGTGCCCACAACTGTGATGCCCGGGCCTCCTGCGTCAATGTGCCTGGTACCTTTCGCTGTATGTGCCAGTCAGGCTGGGTTGGTGATGGCTTCAAGTGCCATGGTAAGTCTCAAGGGACTGGCAAGATGAGCCATGATTGTGGGTGGGCAAGGAAGAGTTATCAGGATGTAAGGGTTCATAGGTGAAGAGAACAGTAGGCATGTGTCTTGGAACACTGAGCACCCTAGGGAGTGGGGGGTATGGGTCCCCCTTCTTTGGCATAGACCAAGCTCAGCTGGATAAGATAGAACTAATTTGATGTTAAAGGTGGTCAGGGCACTGTGTTTGGAGTCTGAAGACCTGTGTTTCAAATCCCATGTCTACCATGTTCTACCTAAGAACAATGGGCAAATCCCTTAGTCTCTCACTTGACACCCGAGAGGGTTGTAAGAGATGGCCCCTAAGCCCCCTTCAAGGTATTCATTCAGTCACTGTGTGATTTTCCCTCAGACCTGGATGAATGTGCCACAGAAGACCATGGATGCCACATAAATGCTGACTGTGTAAACTCTCCTGGCTCCCACCGCTGTGTCTGCCAAGAGGGCTTTTCTGGGGATGGCTTCTCCTGTGTGGGTGAGAGATGGATCTCAAGCCTCCTCTGGCCCTTGGTTCATCCTAAGGGACCTAGCCCTGCAACCTGACTTCTGGGGTCCTTTGTGGAAAGGAGGATGGAGCCAAGAGGGAGAAGTGGGGGGCCTGAACTAAGCTTTTGGGGGCATCCTGACTGACTGGGTGACCTCCAGAGTAACAGGGGAGGTCCTGAGTAATCAAAGCATGCCATAAATGATGGGGGAGCCCTAAGTGCCTGGAGGATGCTGGGTAATGAGGGGGTATACCTGAATGATCGGGATGTGCCTTGAGTGACCAGAGGCCCTTGAGTGATTTGTCACCCTAACTGGTGAGTATATGACCTTGTGGCTCTCAGACAGGGATGAGTGCGCTGACAACGTGAACCTTTGTGAGAATGGTCAGTGTCTCAATGCTCCCGGTGGTTACCGATGTGAATGCGAGATGGGCTTCAACCCCACCGAGGACAGCAGGGCCTGCCAGGGTGAGGGCTTCTGGGGTGCTGGGCAGGGCAGGGCTGAGGGGAGGGGAGGGAGAGGAGGTCTAGCCCTTCTGGCTTGGTTGGCCAATTTCCCTCCCCCTAAGGGCCGGGACATCCATGTCACCTGGGGTATCCCAGCTTCCATGATGGGAGATGGCAACTCTGGCTTAACCTTTATGGGTCCCTCCCTGGGAGCTGGACAAGAAAGCTAGAACCTTTGCAGAGTGGGGAATTATTCCACATGGGATGGAGAGAGGACAGTTGTCACTGTGCCCAGCTCTGGCCAAAGCCAGGACCAGGGCCAGGGCCTCAGTGACACTGAGTCCCCGCAGACATCGATGAGTGCACCTTCCAAAACATCTGTGTCTTTGGAAGCTGCCACAACTTACCTGGGATGTTCCGCTGTGTCTGTGATGACGGCTATGAGCTTGACCGAAGTGGAGGCAACTGCACAGGTCCTGAGGGTCCTCCTGTGAGGAGGGGAGGGTCCTGGGTGGGTGGTCAGGAAAGGGAGGCATTGAGGACAGGGAGCAAGGCTTGACATGGGTTCAAATTCCACCTAAGATATTAATTGTCAAATGAGATAATATTTGTAAAGTAGGCCTGGCACATAGTAGGCACTTAATAAATGCTCATCCCCTGGTAAGTTTTGTGACTTTGCCATCCCCTGATAAGTTTTGTGACTTTGAGCAAATAAGCCTCTCCCAGCCTCAGTTTCTTCATCTGTAAAATGAAGATAATATCAGTACCTCCCCCAGAGGGGTGTTCTCAAATGAGAACAAACATAAAGCACTCTCCAAATCTTAATAACACATGTAAATGCCAGCTATCATCAACTTTATTGTGATTGCATCATTATCATTCAGTGGGGAGAGACTATCCTGCAGCTGGGCTTCAGGAATACTGGCAGGTATAGGGGAATAGGGGAAGGCTTTGACACTGAATTGTATAGGGCAGGCAATGCAATCAGGTTCAAGTTGCTGAGCCAGAATTGGGGGGAAACAGAGGATCTAAGAGATGGAGAGTGTTCTCAGTCTGGGATACTAGAGACGGAGGCCAAATTGAAGTCTGGTGGGATTGTGATATAGAGGCTAGCATTGGAATCTAAGGACGGGAGTGAAGGTGGGATTCTGCAGAACAGGACAAGGTAGGCTCCTAGGATTGGTTCTCCCTTTAACGAAGTCTCTCCTTTTCTTCACAGATATCAATGAGTGTGCAGATCCCGTCAACTGCATCAATGGCCTGTGTGTCAACACCCCAGGCAGCTACCTGTGCAATTGCCCCCAGGATTTTGAACTGAATCCCAGTGGTGTGGGCTGTGTGGGTGAGTGGCCAACCCAGAGTTTGCCCTTCTTCCTGGCAGCCAAACACCAGTAAGATTCAACTAAAATGAAGGCAAAATCAGTCTGTGTCCATTCCCAAAGACATTGGGCAGTCAAAATAGAGCTGGATTTAAAGCCAGGAGTTACAGTTTTTCAGCCATTTCACTCTTCACAACCCAATCTTGGCAAAGATACTGCCATCTTCTTCTTAGTTCATTTTAGAGCCTAGGAAATTGAGGCAAACATGGTTAAGTGACTAGCCCAGGGTAACATAGGCAGTAAGTAGCTGAGGTTGGATTTGAACTCAGGTCTTCCTGACTTCAAGCCTGGCACTCTATCCTCTGCACCATCTAGCTGCCCGAAGTCAAGAGACCTGGGTTCAAATTTTTACTGTACTCATGACTGCCTGTATTGCTTTAGGTAAATCCATAACTTCTCTTGACTTCAGAGTCCCGATATAGTGTGGCAGGGTAGGGAGAGTGGAATAAATTAAGCTGTGATCTCCCCTACTTTGGTCTCTGGAGCTCAGTTCTCCCATCACTGAAGCCAAGCATCAGGGCATGGTCTTTCTTGCCTAAAACATCCCTGCAATGTCCTCTTCTGCCCACTCAGACACACGTGTTGGGAACTGTTTCCTGGACACCCAGGACCGAGGTGATGGGGGCATCTCCTGCAGTGCAGAGATTGGAGTTGGTGTCACCCGGGCTTCCTGCTGCTGCTCCTTAGGTCGGGCCTGGGGCAACCCCTGTGAGCTCTGCCCTCCAGGGAACACCAGTGAGTATAGGCAAAGTCTCTGACAGGCCAGTTTGCCTGGGCCAGTGACCCACACACACAGACAAGACTGCCCTGAGGACCCTCAGAGCCGGAAGGGGCCCTATGGGATATCATCTACTCTCTGTTGGCAAGAGCTCCTAATCTTTTTTCTTTATATCAGGAACCCCTTGGGTAGACTTAGAGAATCCTTACCAAAACAAAGTTTTTAAATAAATGAAAGGAATGCAAAATTTCCTTTAGAACTTAGTGAAATCACCTTACGATGGATAGCATCTTGTTTGCCTTCTCAAAGGGGCTGGAGAGAGGGAAAGATTTTAGAACTCAAAAAAAATGTAAAAAAATGTTAAAAATAAATAAATGGTGAGTTTTTTTAAGTTAGTGAAAATAAATATGTAACTTTGTTTCTCATCCAAGTTCATGGACCCACAGAAATCTCTCCACAAACCATTGGGGATTGATGGACTCCGGGTAAAGAGCTCTTGTTCTAGAGACAATGGCAGTTGAGTAGGATAGCCACATGGTCATATCCACATCATCTAGGGAAACTCCAGTTGGTAGCATTGTGGAGGATTTGAGAATGAGAAATTTCCCAGAAAGTGAAAATACTTGAAGCAGGAGACCAGTTAGGAAGCCTTGCAATAACCTGGGGGAGATGACAACAGTCTGAAATACGAAGGTGGTTGTGGGTCTTGGTGGAGACCTGATCTCTTTCTGGATTCTTCCTGCCCTTGTTGGGCTCAATCTCATGGCTCCCTCCCTAGCTATGGGCCTCAGGCCTCTTATCTGCTCCTCATTTTTCTACAGCTGAATATAAGACTCTGTGCCCTGGAGGAGAAGGCTTCAGACCCAACCCCATCACAGTCATCCTGGAGGGTGAGTTCTGACTCTTACCTTCTCCAATGAGAAGGAAAGGTGGGACTCCCTGAATGGAAGGAGGAGGCAGTTCTATAACCCTTGGAGGTGGGGGTCGAGGGGACGGTCTTCACTCTGTCAGAGCAGGAGAACACAATATGGCACCCACCTGTTAGAAGGCAGGGAGAATAAGGTTGGAGCATGTGACTCCCATTACTGGTAAAGCCATCAAGACATTGAGATACTGTAGACTTCAGAGAAGAAAATAGAAACAGATATTTCTGTTTGCCAGGAAACATTCCCTTCACATTACTCCCCATTGAAAGAGTAACCAGGAAAGGGAGCAATTACTGCAATCCCACAGAGATATTTAAGGGCAGCACTGGCAAATGGGAACCAAAGGAGACCAGCCTGGGTGCAGGGCAGGGGCTAGAACATAGAAAAAGAGGCCAAGGCTCAGGGTCTCTTGAGGGCCTTCAGCCTCTGGGAAATACAATATGAATCTCCCCCACAGATATCGATGAGTGTCAAGAGCTCCCTGGTTTATGTCAAGGGGGAGATTGTGTGAACACCTTTGGCAACTTCCAGTGTGAATGCCCCCTGAACTATTACCTCAATGAAGATACCCGCATCTGTGAGGGTGAGTGCTATCTGCCTCCACTGTACTGGGGCTCCAGGCTTTTGGCAATTGTGGGGTTAAGGCTAGGGTTCTAGCAGGACTGGGACAGGCACCTCCTTCAACTCTTGGTCTGAGTGATGGGGCTAAAATCACTCCTATCCAGGCACTATCAAGGGTTGGGACCCCATAGTCTTGGGGGGCAGTGTGTAAAACTTGGGTAATGACACAGTAGGAAAAGTGAGATGACTTTCTGGACCTGAAGTCAAAAAGAGCTGAGTTCAAATACTGCTTCAGTTCCCTACTGGCTGTGTGATTTTGAACAAGTCCTGTAACTTCTTTTTGCCTCAGTTTCCTCTTCTGCACAATGAAGGAGTTGGATAATAATCTGTAAGATCTCTTCCAGCTCTAAATCCATTATCAATATCTTTAGCCTAGAGACCTTATTCTCTTTTTTAAAATCATGTTTTATTGGTCATTTTTAATTTGCATTGTGACTTCCCAGTAACTGACCCTCCCCCACACAACCCAGTAGAACCTCTTTTGTCCTCAAGAAGCACGACCAAACAAAATAAACTGACATAGTTGTCGCGTCTAACAAAGCGTGCCTCGCTCTGCACCTGTTGTCCGCTTCCTCTGGGCTAAGACATGCTTCACTGGCACTTGGATGAAATTGAGATAAGTGACTTCCCTGATTAGAGTCCTGGTATCATTTTCAGTCCTATCTCCCTTTACATCATCCTACTCCTTGGATACATTGTTCTAGTCTACACAGGCCTTCTAAGATTTCTCAGAATTCTTCATATCTGTTATTTCTTCTTTTGGTCCAATTCTGTTCATGGGCCACGGTTCACTTATTACCCAGTTGTTCCCCATCATCTCTTTATAAACTTAAGGTAACAGGAATCATCCATTTTCCACATCCTAGAACTGGAAGAGACCTTAGAAATCTTTGAATCCCAACTCTTCATTGTGTGGAATGGAAAATAGAGACCCAGGGAAGGGAAAGAATTTCTCAGAGTCACCAGTGAGTCAGTGAAAGAGCCAAGATTTTAATCCAAATGTGACTGCCAGACCAGAGTTTTGTCTCTTGCAATGAATGGATGGATGGATGGATGGAAGGATGGACAGAAGGATGGATGGATGGATGGATGGATGGATGAATACACTATGACAAGTTCAGAATGGAGGTACAAGGTGCTTTTTAAGGTGTAAAGGAAGGTCTGATCTGTTTCCTTTTTCTTATAGACATTGATGAATGCTCTACCCATGTTGGCATCTGTGGTCCTGGGACCTGCTATAACACCCTGGGCAATTATACGTGTGTCTGCCCCCCCGAGTACATGCAGGTCAACGGTGGTAACAACTGCATGGGTAAGAAGTATGATCACCAAGGGAACCAGAAAGGGGTACAGTGTGGGGATGGATATTGATCACAGAATCAAGAGGGAAAACTACAGGGAGCTGCATGTGAGTATGAAGTGGGATTAGCCAGGCGACCAGTATCAAGGTTGGAGTGTGTGTGATCATGCAGGGAGACTGACAGGAAGCAGAGCATGGGTACATGGTTGTGACCCCTGGCAAGGAGAAAGGGATAAGGGAGGTCATCCAAGCCAAAGAACTAGCAAATAGAACATATAAAAGCCCATTTGGCCTGACCCCTGGAAGAGGCTGGGGGCAAGGGCAACCGTGAAAGTGAGACAAAGAACGTCGATTGTGATACCAATTTCTTCAGACTCTTTGCTGCCTGTTTCCATGGGATTTGCCTGTGGGATTCCCCTCCCTCTTTTCCCTCCACACCTCTGCCGCATTCCTGAATTCTCATCTCTTCTGTACTCAGGCACCATATCTTCATCCTCTGTTTCTTCCTCTCTTTCTCTCTGTATTTCTTTCTCCAACTTCCTCTCTCCTTATCTCCCTCTTCTCTTTTCCCCATCTCCCTTCCCTTTCTTCCCATTTCTCCCCATCTCTCTCTGCCTACTTCTGCCCCCCTCTTCCTTTCTTCCTTTCATCCATCTCCCCATCCCTCTCCCTCCCTCCATATTTCTTGGTTTTTACCCTTATTTCTTCCTATCTCTCCTTGCCTCTCCTGGCTTCCCTGCCCTCTCCTCATTATCCTTTCTTTCTTCATCTTTCTCTGCATCCTATTTCTTCTGCTCTCCCCTCTTTCTTCCTTCCTGTCTTCCCCTCACCTTTTCTCCTCCTCATCTTGTCCCTGACTTTTCTTACTCTGTCTCCCTTCTCTCCTTTCACCTCTCCCTCAGCATCTCCCTGTTGTTCCCTACCTCTCTTCTCACCTCTATCAATTTCTTCCAGTCTCTCCCTGACTTGTTTCCCATCTTTTCCCCATCCCTTTCCCTTTGTTTCTCTCTGGTTCCTGGTCCCTCTCCCCCTACCCCTTTCTCTCTGGCCTCACCCTGCTCCTTACCCTAACCCTGGCTAGAACCACATTTGGGCTGCTGGCTTTGCAGACGTGCGGAAGAGCGTGTGTTACCGGCACCACAATGACACGTGTGAGAATGAGCTGGCCTTCAACATGACCAGAAAGATGTGTTGCTGCTCATACAACATTGGAAAGGCCTGGAACCGGCCCTGTGAGCCTTGCCCTGCTCCAGCCAGCTGTGAGTGAGCAGCCCCACCCCTTACCTAGTTATTAAACATCTACTATACGTTAGGCACTGTTCAAAGTGCCAGGGCTATAAAGGCAAAAATTAAACAGTTCCTATCCCTTGGGAGCTTATCTGGAGAGAAAACATGAAATAATAAGATAAACTCCTCGGGGGCAGGAAATGTTTAATATTTGTGATCTGGGCCAAAGGTTGTTTCTAAATGCAAATGAGAGAAAGGGAGAGGTGGGGAAAATGGCAGAGGGAAATGAAGAGATATCGAGCGTGGATAACAAGGAGCAAAATCCAGGATGTGGGTGTCTGTGAGGGCGGGTAGATTATTTGACTGAAGACTGGAATGTTAATTTAAAAGTACAAAATCTGTATTTTAAATAAAAATGTAGCCAGGCCATAGGTATCTGTCATTTTCAGTGAATCTATCTTAAAGGATTTGAAAGGTCCAAGCTTACTATATACAAAATATAAATATATAATATATAAAATTTATAAGTGTAAATAAAATGAAACATAAAAATAAATAGAAAAGGCAGCATGCTATGGGGAAAAGAACCTTGACCTTGGCATTAGTACCTCTTGGTTTGAATACTAGCTCCCAACCACATCTCGTGACTTGAGTTTGTCAATTAATCTCTGAACCTGTGTTTCCTCACATCTAAATTGAATGATAATTTTCCACTACCTATTTCATAAGTAGACTGTAAGGAAAGCACTTAGTGAATTTCCAGGTGCTCTGGAAATGTAAGTTATTATCATGAGTAGTTAATTATGGAGAACCTAAAACCTGGAACATAAAGTATGTACAAGCTGATATGTCAGGGAGATTGACTTTGATTTCTGGAAATATTCCTGAACATATCATTAAATGCTTAGCTTATGAATATCTAATAAGGGAAGCAGTAATCACAAAGGGCCAGTGAGATCAGATTTTGCCATGCTACCATCACTTCCTTTTTAGATAAGATTTTTAAGACTAGTTCAGCAGGAGAGTCCTGTAGACAGTTTGCCTAGATTTCAACAATGCATTTGATGAAGTATTTTAAGCTATCTTTGTGGATAAATGGGCAGGATGATAATATAATTAGGCAAATTTAGAACTAGTTGAATTTAGTCAGGGAATTCATCCCTAGTCTAATAACCAAACCCCACAATGTCAGCTTGAAGGGAGGTCTCTGGTAAAGTGCCCTAGGAATCTGTCCTTTCTCCTGGGGCTGTTCATGCTAACGTATTTAGCAGTGATTTGAATAAATACAGAGATGACGTGACTGTCAAATTTTCCGATAACACAAAGCTAGGAAACATAGACAGTAAGTTGGATGACAGAATCAGAACTCTAAAATGTCCTGATGTGTTAGAATGGTAGATCATATCATGTCAAATAAAGCATAACAGGGATAAATGGAAGGTCTTAACAAATATAAGGTCTTGTAAAAACCAACTTTTCAAGTATAAGATAGAAAGAAAAAAACTTGCATGGGAAAACATATTAGGGAGGATGACATGGCCACCAAGGAGCCCGGTATACTCCTAGGTTGCATTCAGAGAGTCAGAGTGTCTGAAGGGAAGTAAGTAGTAGTACCATGTTCCCTTGCTGTAGTCAGACTATATCCAGAATACTGTGTTCAGTTCTGGGCACCACATTATAGGAAGGACGTTGATAAGCCAGAAAGAAGATTTAAATGGGTAAGAAGAACATGAAAAGCTTTTAAGATCACCTAGTCAAACCCCCTCATTGTACAAGTGGGAAAACTGAGGCACAAAAATGGGGTGACATTTACCAAGGTCACACAATGAGTTAGCATCAGAGTCAGGAACCCAGGAATCTTCCACTGCACTATTTTATCTCTCTCCCTTTGCCATGCTTTAGGGCTGTGTCTATCTTTCAGGCCTTTATCACTTCTCACATGTCATCTCTCCTCTATACTCTTAGGGCAGAGACTAAGTCTTAATCACAGGATCATAAATATAGAGATGAAAGGACCCTAAAGGTTACCTAGCCTAACCCCCTCAGTTTACAGACAAGGAAACTGAGACCCAGAGTGGTTCTTGTGCTTCTGGAAACCAAGGACAAGGCTGGCAGAGGGTCCCATGGGTGGGTAGGTGAGGCAACTCCAAACAGGAGAGGGAGGGAATCGGTGCGAAGGAGATGAGGGCCATGGAGAGGCTGGGGTCTCCTTCTGAACCCTCTGGCCCACAGTTCTGCTTCTTCTCTCACCAGCTGAGTACCAGGTCCTGTGTGGGAACCAAGCCCCTGGCTTCATCATCGACATCCACACAGGGAAACCCATTGGTGAGTGCTCTCAGAAGGCCTGGTTTAAGAGTCTTTCTGAAGAAGCAGACAGTTTATTTAGTGCACTTACGCAAATGCTTGTTGATGATCTTGCTGCCGCTTTTCTGCTTTTCTGCCTTTTATTGGGACATTTGATCTTTGTTGCCAACTTTTCTCCCAGCCTTTTGTCTGCTTTGTCTTGACGTGCCAGGCCTATGTACCCAGGCAACTGCATGTCTAAACTCCCAGGCAGGGAGGACAAACCTGCCAGGTTCAGGCAAGGTTTCCCTCCTGGTCCTTTTCCAGTCCATGCCTCTGACCAGCCCCTGACTACTCCCCTTCCCTGCTTCGTCCTTAGACATCGATGAGTGCAGTGAAATTCCGGCCATCTGTACCAACGGCGTCTGCATCAATCAGATCGGCAGCTTCCGCTGCGAGTGTCCCGTTGGATTCAGCTACAACAGTGTCCTACTTGTCTGCGAGGGTACCAGAGCTTCCCCCTTTCTGGAGACTCAAATCCATCCTCTCCAAGAAAAAGACCCTAATTGCCCATAGCCTCCCAGGAGACATTTCACCCCAATCCCTGACCCTACTCCCTGGGTAGATCCTCCCAATCCATCCCAGAAGAGCTTTTGGGAGCTTCCCATTGGATTCCCCCAGTCTTTTTCCCACTATCTTTTCTGGGGAGGGATCCTCAATAATTCCACAGAGATGCCCAGGGGAGACTCTCCCTATCCTTCCCTGATCCCAAGAGAATCCCCCGCTCCATTGTCTAGGGAATGCCTTTTCCCCCATCCTCCTCAATGGAGATACCCCATCTCCAGGCTATGCTGTTGCCAAGTGTACCCTGTGATACTAGAAAACACTAGAAAAGAGAATGGTCTGTTGAACTCTCTGACAGGCACTCCCACGCATACAGACACAGAAGCACATTCTCATTAGTACAGAGACAGTCCTAATTCCCAGGACAAGGACTAGTAGCATATCCTTACAGTAATTACTTAGTGATCAGGTTCACAGAGAGGAAATCACAGGAGTCTATCTGTGGGTGTTTATATCTTGAAGCCCCTGGAGACAGAGGGGGATTCTCTGTAGTTGCCAGCTGTCAGACAGAGGACCCTCTCTGGTTCTCAGCAGCATTTTCCTCCCTGGTCTCATTTACATCTGACCTTTCCCTGCTGCTCCTTGTCCCTCCCAGACACTCAGGAATAGTAGGAAGAGCACCGAGAAGCAGGAGACTCAGGCCTGCCCTTGATTTGCTACATGACCTTGGGCCTTTCTCTGAACCTCAGCTTCCCTACCTGTAAAATTAACAGGTTGGGTTTGAGTCCTTGTAGGACCTTAGCAGACTCCCCCTCATCTTTTCTGCCCTCTGTAGACATGGATGAGTGTAGCAGTGGGGAGAGTCCATGCCAACGCCATGCTGACTGCATCAACATCCCAGGAAGCTATCGCTGTGAATGTGCCCGTGGCTACAAGCTCTCCCCTAGCGGAGCCTGTGTGGGTGAGTAGGACCTTCTGGGTATCTGTTAATTTAAAGTGTTTGTCAATGACCTATATAAAGGGACAGATAGTGCTTATGATGCTTATGAGATAGGCAGATAATACAAACAGGGGAACAATGGTTCATACATTGGATGACAGCATCAGGATCTAAAAAGATGTAAACAAGCTAGAATATTGGGTCTAATTTAATAAGATGAAATATAATAGGGAAAAATGCCAAGTTCTGCTTTGGTTTCAAAAAACCAATTTCTTAAATACAAGATGGGAAAGGCATGGCCACACACCAATTTATCAGAAGAAGATTGGGGAGGGAGAAGACAGTGAATTTATAATATGAGTTATCACAGTATGACATGGAAACCCAAACTGTTAATCTTATCTTAAGATTAATAAAAGCCTAAGTTCAATAACCTGGGAGGAGATAGTCTTCTCAAGCCCTATCTAGAACATTTTCTTCAGCTCTGGGAGCTCACTTTAAGAAGGTTCTTGACCACCTGAATCATGTTGAGAGAGGGGGAGTAGACATGATGATGAGAAGGCATGAAATTGAAGGGCCTGGGGATCTTTAATCTGAAGAAGAGAAGCTGTACAATGGAGACCCGATAGTTGTCTTGGACAGTTCAAGTCTGTGGTGCTGAAGTGGGGGTGAGGATGGGGGGGAGGCTCATTTTGCGTGACCCAAAGGGCAGAACCAAGAACAAGAATTGGTGAAGAGGCAGATGTGAGTTTGTCAGGGATGTTTAGAGAGGATTCCTGTTTAGGCACAAGCTAGACTAGGTGGTCTAGGGGTCCCTTCCAACAGAGATTCTGCTATTTTATGACTATGTGAGAGGCTCAGCCTCCTCTGGCCCAGATTGGGGCAAAACCTAGTCCCGTTTCTTTTGCCTAAAGCTCTACCTGCCTGGACCTTCTTCACCCACACCCCTCTCTCTCCATAGGGCGGAATGAGTGCCAAGAGATCGCAAATGTGTGTAGCCACGGTGACTGTGTGGACACTGAGGGAAGCTATGCCTGCATATGCCATCAAGGCTTTAAGGCTACCACAGACCAGACCATGTGCATGGGTAAGCATCCTTTCACTTGGCCCTCAGGGCTAGGTCATTGCGGGTGGGGTGGGGGTGAGCCACAGTCACAGTCCCTTACCAACAATCCTCTCCTATACAGGTGCCCCCACCAACATGATACTGCTCTAGATTTAGGTGTTTCCCTTAAATGAGAAAGCCAGCCTGCTATTGGGATAAAGAGTTCTGGAACCAGAGTCTGGAGGCCCAAGTCACAGATCTGACTGGCACTTCTGAGCTGTGTGACCTAGAGAAATGATCTCCCCTTTGTTTGGCCTCTGTTTCTTCATCTGTAAGAATGGAGTTAATGTGTCTGAGGGATCAGTGTGAGGAAAGCTCTTTGTTCAAACCCCAGAGAAATAAGAGCTCTTGTTCTGACCCATGTCAAACATGGATCTACCTGGTCTGCTCTGAGAGATGGTTCTGAGACATGGGGTCTGGTCACACCAACAGGAGTACTTGATTAGCTGAATGGGGGCCCTTGCCACCAGGATGGGGCTAGCTCCTCCAGTTAAGGAGGAATGGAGCCAATGCCACCCAGATGGCCCAGAATTCTTGCCTTGCTCCCCATCTTAAGTCCCCATCTTAAGGCACAAGTTTGCCTTGGTACAGATTCAGATTTTCCTTTGTTTTCCTTCTGTTCTGAGTTCAACTCAGCGCAATAAATATTTATTAAACACTTGCTATATGATAGGTACGGTGCTAAATGCTCGGTATACAAATACAAACAAAAAGACACATCCTGCCCTCAGGGAGCTTACTTCCTAATCCAAGAACACCACACAGAAAAAAAGAGAAGGGGGAGGGGGCAGGGAGAGGAGAGATACCCAAGCAAAAGTCCAAGAGAGGAATGACGCAACATTTACAACACACAGATAAGTGTGAACTAGGTTCTCCTTTTGTATCAGACACTAGTCTGTGGTGCTATCACCCATCCTTCCCTACCCCCATGAGGGACTTCCAGTCCTCAAACTGTGACCTTTTCAGACTCAGTCCAGCCCTTGGGGAGAGGGAACAGACAAAGAAAGAGAAAGAGAGGTGGAGAGAAAGAGAGAGACAGAAACAGAGAGAAAGACAGAGAGAGACACAGAGACCGACAGAGAAAGCTACTTGTGAAAAAGAAATTGCTATTTTTAATCTTTAATTATTTATTAATATTTATTTCCTGGCTCTACTCTTTTCCATTCTATGTATGTCCTATGTGTCTAATGGGGTGGAGGGAGAAACAGAGAGAACAGCAGAAAGGAGAAAGACAAAGAAAGATATATACACAGAGGGGCTAAGAAAGGGACAGAAATACACACAGAGAAACACAGAAAGACAGACATAGACAGCAAGACACAAAGAGAAAGATGAACTTGAGATAAAGACATAGAAAGAGAGATTTACAAAGAGACAAAGAGACAGAAAGGTAGAAACAAAGAAACAGGAGAACAGAGAGAAGAAAGAGATTAGAAAAACATTGAGGACACGAGACAAAGACAGCAGAAATCGGAAGGAGAGAGAAACAAGAAGACAGGAGATGGGCAGAAAGAGAGATTTAAGAGAAAAGTAGAAATATACACAGAGAAGAAGATGTAGATAGAAAGAAAGATATAGAGAATGAGAAACAGAAAAGCAGAAACAGAATCGAGTCAGAGAAAGAGATGTACACACAAAGTCAGAGAGAAAGAATCGGAGAGAGGAGAGGGATCAGAGAAAAAGAGTTTAAAGAGAGAAAGATATCGAAAACAAAAGACAGAGAAATGTAGAGAGAGGAAGGAGAGAGATAGGAGAGGAGCACAAAGGAGAGAGAGAGGAGGGTGGAGATACAAATAGGAGAGAGATGCACACCCAGAAAGAGAGAAAAAAAATACAGATGAAAAGAAAAAAGATAGAGGGAAAGAAAGACAGACACTCAGTTGGAGAAAGACAGATAGAAGCAAAAAAGAGAATGAAAAAGGAATAGCCATCTCCTCATGACTGGGGGCTTAGTCTCCAAGCAGGGGACACAGAGCCAAGTGAAGGAATAAGTTTTGATGATTTTCTTGGACAGATATTGACGAGTGTGACCGGCAGCCGTGCGGTAATGGGACCTGCAAGAACACCGTGGGCTCCTACAACTGTCTTTGCTTCCCCGGCTTTGAGCTTACACACAACAGTGACTGCATGGGTAAGCTTGCCCCTGAGCAAGGCACAGCAAAGGCATGGAGCCCTGGAGCTCCAGAAGGACCATCAGGCATAGGCTTCTCCAGTCTTGCCTTGAGGTCTTCTTCTTGGAATGGCTGCAGCCATCTTCTCTGCCCACTAAGGAATCCCAGACCTTTCTTCCGTCTGGACACTGGAGATTGAGAAGAGGTAGGGAATGGGAGAAAGATGGGAGAAGAGGAGAAGGAATGGTGAAATAGGCAAGAAGAATGAGGGAGAATAAATGTATGTAGAAATGACTATGGGGAAAAGGTGGGGAGCAATCAATCTACAGTCTTCATTGTAAACAAGTCCAGCCCACCCCTCTTTTCAACCCAATTTCACCTTGCTCCTCTTCACACACCTCAAGTTCTGGACAAACTAGACTTCTGATCATTCCCACCTCCACACATTTGCATATGACATCTTTCCTGACAGTGGGATGCTCTCCTTCCTTTTCTCTGCCTTTTAGAATCCTTCTCTTCTTTCAAGATTTAGCTCCAAGGACATTTCCTCCAAGAATCCTTCTCATTCCTCCCAGCTCAAAGTAAATTCTCCCTCTTCATATATTCCCCAGCAGTTTTTGCTTAGATCTCTTCTTTACCCCCATCACATCCTGCCCATCATTATGCTCATCTGTGTGAGGGTGGAGGGCCTTGGGAGCTGGCCCTAATGAGTATTAGTTATCAAAAATCAGGGACAGCTCATCACATCATTTGGTTTTTTCAGCATCTTAGGTTCTGTTCATCTGAGCCTTGTAACTTGAACTCATCAGTGTCCTTTTAAAATTCATTTTCCTTATCTTGGTTTTCAACTCCCTATTAGCCATTTCCCCTATTTTTTGAAAGAGAAAGAAAGAAAGAAAGAAAGAAAGAAAGAAAGAAAGAAAGAAAGAAAGAAAGAAAGAAAGAAAGAAAGAAGAAGAAAGAAAGAAAGAAAGAAAGAAAGAAAGGAAAGAAAGACAGAAAGAAAGAAAGAAAGAAAGAAAGAGAAAGAAAGAGGCAAGGAGGGAGGAAGGAAGGAAGGAAGGAAGGAAGGAAGGAAGGAAGGAAGGAAGGAAGGAAGGAAGGAAGGAAGGAAGGGAAGGAAGGAAGGAAGGAAGGAAGGAAGAGGAGAGGGAGGGAAGGAAAGAAGGAGGGAGTGAGGAAAACAAGTAAAGAGTTGAGTAGTTCTGCATTTTCTCTGTCATCCATTTTCCATATCCTATTCACCTGGCTTTGATCCCTTCTTTCATTTTCCTCTTTCTCTCAATATTTATCTTTTATATCTTTTAAAAAATATTAAATCTTTTAAAAAAGATTAAAAATAAAAACGTTATCATTAGCTTTCCTTGCAGATTCAGCTCATTCAGAGCGTTAGAAGTCCTGGTCCTATTCTTACTGCCCATACCCCACTTTGGAATCCATTTTCTCCTTGTGTCTCTTCTTCCCTTCTTTGAGATGTGTCCTTTAAAAATCTAAGTTGTTGATTGATGTATTTCCTATGCAACTTCACTGACTTTTTTATACAACTTCCTCTTTCTCCCTACCTTGAATATTTCTTTTTATTTTCTTATCAGAATGTCCTTCCTGAGAGCTTCCCATTTGTCCTAAGTGAACTTCTGTGTAATTAAAATTACATGAAACTCTGTATTTCTTTTTTCTGAACCCTTTAAAATCTGCTTTCTCAAAATCTGGGATTCATGTCAAACTCTACCTGTATTTTCTTTCCTTCTTTTTCACCAGTTCTAGTGGAGAATGGTCACTTTCCACCAAGGTTCCCTTCATTTCTACAAGTTCCTCATTGTTGTTGAGAATTAGGTTAAGAATTTTAAAATCCTTTTGTTGCTTCTACCACCTTTTGAGAGATGAAATTATTAACTGCTCTGACAAGAAAGAACCTTAGCAGATGTCTGGTCAGTTGGCTCTCCCTATCCCTATGACATCATATCTCTGTTCCAGGCTTGTGGTATGTTTCATGAGTTCAATCAGTCAGTAAGAATTGGTTAAGTAAATCAGTCAGTGAGCATTTATTAAATGACTGCTATGTCCTTAGCACTTGGCTAAGCTCTGGGGATACAAAAAAAGGCAAAAGACAGTCCCTGATCTCAAGGAGCTCACTGTCTTAGAATAGAAATTTCAGGGGATCTGTGAACTTGGATGAGATGGGAAAAACATTGCAGTTCTGTTTGCATATTTGTATTAGGCTCTCTAGCTCACTTTGCTTATTACCCACATTTTGCATATGCTGGTAGTTACCTGAGACCATGGGTTTACTGAAGGCTCTTTTCTTGGATTCCTTTTCTCCTGTGGATTTCTGGGAATCTCTACTATTATTTTTCTTCCTATGCTGCAACAACTATCTATGAGAACTAGTCTAGTAGTTCTAGTAGAGAACAGTTTTCCTCTGTCTTACTTTTTTTCAATTTCAGATCCTTTGAATTTAATTTGAAAGAGTTTAGGCAAATACATATTTTTCAAAGTCCAGCGTTATTTGTTGTACTCCATCCTCAACCAAGAACCCATCATTATTTTAATTCATGGTCTAGAAATTCAAATCCTGTTTGCAGATGTCACCTTCTTAACTAGCTGTTCATTTCCAAATTGAATTGAGTTTTTTATTCTATTTAAATGTTTTATTGATTATCTTTACTTTCTTTTTTTTATATTATCACTACTCAATAATGTGGTCCATCAATACATAACACTCTCCCTTGTACCAAATAGGTATTATCAAGCAAAATTAATCAATCATGTCCAACTATGCATACTTCCAGCCTGCCATTCCTCCTCCGAGAAATGGGAGACACACTTCACCATCAGTCTTCTGAAGTTGTGATCGATCAGGGCACCAATCAGAGTAACTGAAATGAATTGGAGAATCTCCTCAGCATCCTTCAGACTCTTTGGGATCTTGGGATCTTGTGTCTCTGCAGATATTGATGAGTGCACATCACTCACGGGGCAAGTGTGTCGGAATGGACAATGTATCAACAGCATTGGCTCCTTCCAGTGTCTCTGCCATGAGGGCTATGAAAGAACTGCAGATGGCAAGAACTGTGTGGGTGAGTGTTAGTAGTCATTGTGCCAAGTAGCATGGCAGCAAGTTCTGAGTTTAGTGGGCCCAGCTCACAGTTCTAGATAGAAAAGTGCTCGTTGGGAGAGCTACCATTTTTTTCTTCTTAAACCATTGGCCTCATTGTGCTTTTGTGTGGGAACAAATAGAATATGGATATGAATGACAAATTTAATTTCTTTAATACTTTAAGGTTTACAAAATGTTTTCCTCACGATAATACTCTGAAGGGCAGGTATCATTATCCCCATTTTAGAGATGAGGAAATAGATTAATCAAAGTTCAATTGGTTTTTTTTCAGTCATATAGCTAGGAAGTGGCAAAGCTGGGATACAAACCCAGTTCTCCCGACTGCAGGATGGAACAAGTCTAACCCCATTTCCATAAATGAATGAATACAGCATTTATCAAGCTCTTACTATGAACATAGTGTTATGCTAGAGAAGTAAGCCAATCTATATTCACATTCCAATGGAGGAGATAACACATATACAAGGTTTCAGCTGCAAGTCAGATAGAAAAGTCCTGGGATCCTTAGGGTACAGCATCAAAGTAGATGGTAGTGCCTCTTCTGTGGTGCCATTTCCACTGATGAAGTGATATCGGTTTCTGATGTCAAACCATTTGACAATGCCAAGGACTTTGGAGACAAGAATGGACCTACATGAGCAGCTGCCAGGTTGCATCTCCATAGGGGCTGCTTCCCAGGAGAATGGCTGAGGGCACTGGACTGCAAGCCTTCCTGTTCTCAAGTCTTTTACTTTCAGTGTTCTGGGCTATCCCTGTCAGGGTCTGAGGTGACTCTTCAGATAATTTAAAGATGGAAGTCTGCAGTTTTCACTGCAACACAGGACACAATTCCCCTAAAGCCTGCTGTTGCTGACCCTTCAAGAACATAATGTCTAATCAAGGCAGCCATAACAAACTAATAATTGCTCACTTTTTTTGTTTCCTGTCATACTCCCACTTCCACCCCTACACAGCCATGCTAGAGTATCCTCTAGGCTCAGATCTTGGATTCTTGCCCTGGACTCCACAAATCCCCACAAACACATGGATCAATTTCTAGGGGTCTGTGAACTTGGATAGGAAAAATTACATTTTTATTTTCACTAACCATTACTAACTGAAATATGCTTTTCCTTCAGTTTTTAAAAATATTATTCTGCAAAGGGGTCCATAAGATTCACCAGACTGCAAAATGGCCCATGACCCATCCCCCCAAAAAAGGTTAAAAATCTCTGGCCTAAATATACCAAAGAGCTGAATTTTATTTTAGGAGTGAGACTAGGGGGAAGGCTGTAAATCAGGGGTGGAGAACCTGCAGCCTTGAGGCCACATATGGCCTGCTTGGTCCTCAAGTGTGGTCCTTTAACATGGAATTCAGTCAAATGACTGCACTTGGGAACTTAGAGGGCCACATGTTCTGCACCCCTGCTGAGTCTAAAAAACAAAATGAATGTTGTTTCCATATGGCCCCTTCAGGCATTAAATGGAGATGTCATGTAGCACAGATATAGCTAAAATAAAAGGTCTTTCCTGCTTTGTCTGTGTAAAGCCTGTTTCTTAAGGAATAAGCCTTTATTTCAGAAATAAGAGGGACTGATAGGAGGTGAAAGAAACCTATATTTTTCTCAATTGCTAATTGTGTTTCTTGACCAGAAATTGAGCTCCTTGCTTATTTGAAAAGTAAGTGTTTCATTTTTCTCTCCCAAAATCAACCAAAGGAAGTGATTTGGACTTCTAGTTAGTGTTTGCTCTTGGCACCTGGTGGCCAATTCCCACCATTCTGAGATGTGTAGAACTCCCAGTGCAACTTGCTTGGAGATGTATAAATGCAGAGGGGGGCTCCCCAGAGTCCCAGCTAGACCCTGGGTGGTGGGCACTCTCCTTGCCTTAAAACCTGCCTCTAGCCCATTTTCATCCGGTGTAGACTTCCATAGGTGGAAGGTGTCCTAGAAGTTAGGACTCTTCCCCATCCTGGAATCCCTAAGCAGAGGCACTGACCCTCTGACTCTGGGGATAAGCAGATAGTGGCTTCTCTCCCTGACAGACATTAATGAATGTGTAAGTTTTCCTGGGACCTGTTCACCTGGGACCTGTCAGAACCTGGATGGGGCATTCCGCTGCATCTGTCCTCCCGGCTACCAAGTCCAAGATGATAGCTGCATAGGTGAGTCCCTTATCCAAACCCTTATCAGAGAATCTACCAGAAGGCTGGACTGCAAGGCTGTTTCTGGGTATGGGTATTTTCAATCAGAGGAAGTCAGAAATCATCTGACTCAATATCCCTTCCCTGTTTTACTGAGGGGAAATTGAAACCCAAAGAGGACAAGGAACTTTCCCAAAATCACATGTAAAAATAATACAGTAACTCATAATTATATAATCAAGTGATGGATCAATTTGAATTTTTTTTCTTAAAAATTTATTTTGCATGCATTTATAACCTGTTCTTCCCACAGCTCCCATTGAACAAACAAAAAACTAACCCAAAATGAGACCCTAATCATAAACATACATAGTCAAACAAAATAAATTCTCATATTGGCCATGCCTGAAAATATGTCTCTTCCTTGGTTTTGTCAACATTTGCCAAGTGAGTAAGCAGATTCAGAGATATTAGTTGACTTACCTAGCCAATCCAAGACTCAGGCCCAAATCTTCTGCACGAGAGCCCAGTTGAGGGTATTTCCCTACCCCAGTCTAACCCTACCCCTTACCCAGTGCTGGAGGCATCCATCCCACCAATCTACTGATGTGGAGAAGGTCAACAGATCTGCCACTCCAATGTCCCCTTGCTCTAGATATCAATGAATGTGAGGAGGAGCCCAACCTCTGCCTATTTGGCACCTGTACCAACAGCCCTGGGAGCTTCCAGTGTCTCTGCCCACCTGGCTTTGTCCTCTCAGACAATGGACGACGCTGCTTTGGTGAGAACCTGGTCTTGAACGTGGTCTGGATAGAAGAGAAGGCAAGCAGGCAGTGGGTAGGTTGCAGGGCACGGAAGTCTAAGGCAGAGCCAGAAGGAAAAAGGAGACAAGTGACCAAGTGCCCTGAAAGCCAGTAATGTGAATTTCTGTCTGGAGCTTGGTTTTGAGCTTACTCAGAAAATGTCAGGAGTTGTGATTCTAGCTCCCCTCTAGGACAAAAAGGGTTTTGTCTCTTGGTAGGAGAATAAATTCTTATTAGGAATGGTTTGTGGTGGGTGGAGCTGAGGATTAGAAGTAGACTGAGCCTGTGATTTGAGATCAAGAGATGCTGAGACTTTTCCTCACATACACCAAGACTGGGGTATCTGGAAGTGATCCCCAGGCTCTGAAAATGGGATGAGGCTAAGAAAGGGGGTTCACTGGGAGTTCAATGTGCACCCTCTCTCTAAACAACCTCTTAAACCTTTGTACTGGTGCAGAAGAAGAAACAAAATCTCAAAGAGTTGGAAGTGATTTTGAATGCCATCTAATCCCACCCATATTTGGGCAACCTCAGATTCAATCCCTCTTGCACATGATGGCCCTTCAAAGACTTCAAAACAGCAATCACACTCCTCCCCACCCCTCCCTGTCTTTGGGCTCAATATCCTCAGTTCCTGCCATTGATCTTTGTATCTCCAAGCCCTGAACCACCAAGGCTGCTTTCCTCTGGATATGTTCCAGCTTGTCCGTGATGCCCTTTGTAAAGTAGGCCACCCAGAACTGAACACAATGGTCCAGCTGTGGCCTGATGGGATCCATCACCTCACTCATTCTGAACTCTTTTCTTCTCCCAGTTCTGACCAAGACTATCTATTTGGCTGCCATTTTACATGGTTGAGTCACAAGACCAATGGGTTTTTATTACATGAACTTTTGCCTATGTGTGACTCTTCTACTCTCCACTTGTACCATTGACTGACATGAAAACAAGAAATCCTAGATCTTGAGGCAAATGAATTCCTAAAATGTGGAACAGAGAGTCAGTCAGCCAATACTCTTATGTGCTAGGCACTGTACTGAGCACCAAACATACAAAAAAGGGCAAAAACTCCCTGCTCTCAAGAAGGTTATATTCTGTGAAGAAGAGAGAAAGGTATTTGCAGAGTAAATAGAGAGAAGGGGTCAGTGATGTTTGTAAGAGTCCAGGGACCTGACAAAGAACCCATGCCTTTCAGAAGACACAAGGTGGGCCCCCTCCCCTGCCAAGCCGAGCGCACTCTGCCTCCTTCCCCTCCTTGACTTTGCCCCTAGGAAGGGACCGAGGTCAGAGAACTTGTCAACACCTCACTGAAGCTCACTGAAACAAGTTTGATCTAATGAGGCTGTGCCTTGAAGGCAGACTCCTTCCCTCCTTGGCCTCAGAAGCTGTCCACATGGTATCAGGTTTCCTGGAATTTTAAGTAGGAATTCTAATCTCTGCAGGCAAACCTGCTAGATAGAAAATTTCTATTTTAGGGAAGAGGAGAGGGGGCTCTCTTGGGGAGAGCTTTCTTGTTGAGGGTGGGCAGTTGGGGATTCTCTCAGGGAGGAGCCTTTCTGGTTGGAGAGAGAGGACTTTCTATTATACTTTTCCATAAGGGGAGGGGAGGGCAAGGAGAGAATCTTCTCTCCATGGGAGGGGTTTATTTCTCAGAGGTAGGGAAGGTGCCCTTCTCTAGGGGTAGAAGGGGTGGTCCTGGGGAGCAGATTCCTGCAGGGGAGGGGGAGGGTACTTTTTATGCAAAGTTTTTTCCATAGTAAGAGGACTTTTCCATGAAAAAGGTCCTTTTTCTCTGGAAGGGTAGGTTTCTTCCCTCTAGCAGGGACTCTTAACATGGGACCTACAAACTTTTTTAAAAATATATTTTTATAAATGTATGTCAGTATCATTGGTTTCTTTTGTAATTCTATATATTTTATTTTATGCATTTAAAAGCTTATTCTGAGAAAAGATCCATAGGCTTCACCAGACTACCAAAGTATTCCAGGACACAAAATGGTCAAGAACCCCTGCTTAATTGGGTCTGTGGGTCTCATCCCATTCCCATCTTCCCCTACATTCCTGGGGTGATGTCAAGACCTCTGTCCCACAGACACTCGTCAGAGTTTTTGCTTCACTCGCTTTGAGAATGGGAGGTGTTCAGTCCCCAAAGCCTTCAACACTACCAAGGCCCGATGCTGTTGCAGTAAGATGCCTGGAGAAGGATGGGGGGACCCCTGTGAACTGTGTCCCCAAGAGGGCAGTGGTGAGTAGCTCTTTTCGACCCCTATGGATCAGAGATGCTAAGGAGCTGAACCGGGAGGGGAGCCAAAAAAAGGAATAGAGGAAGTAGGAGATGCTACTTTCTAAAATCAGATAGTTACCTCAGATATTTAGATAAATGTGTGAGGAAGGTAGAAGGGAGGGGAGGGTGCTGTCTAAGGACAGATAGAAATTCTTTAGAACATAGAGGGTCAGAGTTAAGAGGGCCTTTAGAACAAAAATTGTCAGAGCTGGGATGGCTCCTAGAATATAGCTGTAAGGGTGTTTAGAATATGTAATGTCACAATTGCACATGTACAACCTATATCTGATCTAGGGCTGGGATGGGGGAGGGAACAAGGATTAGAATTTGGAGCTCAAAATTTTTTTTAAATGTTAAAAAATTATTTTAATATGTAACTAGGGAAAAATAAATTATATATAAATACATATATAATTTCAGAGATCCCTTACAACATAGAATGTCAGATCTGGAAGAGCTCTTTGATTATAGAACCAGGGCGCATTTCAGAGTCCACCCCAGCCTTTGGATTCTGGAGAGAGATCTGAAGAACATCTGAGAAACTCCTAGATTATCCCTGGTACCCCTCAGGATAGTTGGACGATTTGGCCTACAGAGTTGGGATCTTCACAAGGTCTATTGTCCCTTGTCTTCCAGGTGCCTTCCAAGAATTATGTCCCTTTGGCCATGGGGCTGTGCCTGGCCCAGATGATTCACGGGAAGGTAAGGCCTGTCTTCAATCTTCAATCATTTTTGATATCTCTGCTTCATGAGTACAGAGATAGTACCATGCATGGAGAAAAACCTTGGCTGGGAATCAGGCCCCAGGGTCTAGTCCTGACTTTTTTCCTTGACTCACTGTGAACTTGAGCAAGTACCTTCCTTTCTCTGTCTCAGTTTCCCATTCTACAAAATAAAAGGACTTGACTCAATGGTTTCTAAAGGCCCTTCTCTATCTATGAGTTTATGAGAGTCCTGTGCAGTCTATGGCCCTCTAAGCAAATCCCTGTAATGTTGGTTGTGGTGTTACCAAGGCTAAGTCCCTCGAGCAAATGGGCCCCTTAGCTTTTGAGCAGTGGCTCCACATGTCTGGGCACAAGCAGAGCCAGTGATGGATACCTACCCAGCACTGCCTATCACTGGTGAGCCAGCTGCCTCAATCTGCTCAGGCTCTGGACCCAGAGGCTGCATGTGAGCCCTTGCAGGATAGACTTCCTTATTCCCTGCAGTGTTGGGTAGCCAACACTCTCATCCCTGTGCTGGCTATGACTAGCAAGGGTACTACTGGTGTGGGCCAGGCATGTCTGACTTTTGTTTCTTGGAAATAGAATTCTCTAGAGGAACCTTGTTGGGTCACGTAGAGATAATTGGTACCCAAGAATATATGTCTTAACCAAGAAAGCCAACCAGAAACTGATAGCCTAGGATGATGGCAGCTCATAGACTCATCAAAGACAGAATTTTCTATCAGCATCTCTCCCCTTATCTACCTGGGACAGGGAAAAGAATGGGATTAGGGAAGCTCCAGCCCCTCAACATTGGCAATTGGACCATGCTGTTGGTCCCACGGTCCTCATCAGTGTCCTAGATTTGGGCAATTCAGAAAAGGGGACCAAATTCTGAGCCTAGAAACACCTGTAATTTATCCTGTTCTTCCCAGAGCTTTCTCTGTGGCCCTGGATCAATTCTAAAGCCACACCTAGGGCAGGACAAGGTTTTTGGGGATGTGTGCCTTTGCTGGATCCAGCTCTTCCCTGGAATCTGCCCTCCTTGCCCATATACACATACACACATACACACATGGATCCCTTTATGTGCAATGGGGCTGAGGCTCTTGGCCAGTGATCTTCATGGTCTCCTCTTTTGTCCTTCTGTCTCTACAGATGTGAATGAATGCTCAGAGAACCCTGGCATCTGTGTCAATGGGGTTTGCATCAACACAGATGGCTCTTTCCGATGCGAATGTCCTTTTGGCTACAGCCTGGATTACACTGGTGTCAACTGTGTGGGTTAGTGTCTCCAATCTCTGCTACTGTGCCCTCAGACCTGGGATCCCTCATCTATCTCTTCTTGCCCCAGGAATTGGAATTGAGTACAGGCTAAAGGGCTTCCCAAACCCTGATAAATCAGGATAAAATAGGCCCACAAGAAGCAACCCACATGCCCACCCCTTCCAACTCCATAGCTGCAGGAAGGTGGGCTGTCAGGCAGTCTGGTTAACTCTCTAAACACCGGCTAATGCATCCCTCTCAACCACAGATATGGACGAGTGCTCGGTTGGAAATCCTTGTGGGAATGGCGTGTGTGCCAATGTTGTGGGGGGCTTTGAGTGCACCTGTGATGAGGGCTTTGAGCCAGGCCCCATGATGACCTGCGAGGGTAAGAACTGAACCCAGGAGGTGTTGGGAGGAGAGGGAGGGTCAGCTTGATGCAAAAGGTATCCTGAGGAGGGCAGACACATCCACTATGTGAAAATACAGTGACCTGGAGCCAGGAAACCTGGGTTCTAGTACTGACTCATGTGGTCTTGGGCACATCTCCCCCCATTTTTGAGCCTCAGTCTTTCCACTGGTACAAGGAGGGGTTTGGACTCAACTGACCTTTCTGATGTTCTGAGATTTTGAGATTCCTTTGAGGCTGAGCAGTCCAGCTCAGACCTTGGCAGCTCTAGTGCTGGGCTGGTCTTGAAGCTACCCCACTCCCCAACCTCCCTTTGGCCTCCCCATAATGTCTGTCCCCACAGACATTAATGAATGCTCCCTGAACCCCCTGCTCTGTGCCTTCCGCTGCATCAACACCAAGGGCTCCTATGAATGCACCTGCCCCTCTGGCTACGTGCTGAGAGAGGACCGAGTCATGTGTAAAGGTTAGTTTGGTTGCTCCTGGAGCTGCAGGAGGCTGGAAGGGAGGTGAGGAGGCTGGAAGGGAGGTGAGGAGGCTGGAAAGGAGATGAAGAGGCCAGAAGGGAGATAAGGAGGCCGGATGGGAGGTAAGGAAGTTGGAAGGGAAAAGAGGCTAGATTGGAAGTTGGAGGTTGAATGGGAGATGAGGAAGTTGGCTAGGAAATGAGGAAGCTGTGGAGAGGTTGTATGAGAGATAAGGAGACCAGATGGGCAGTGAGGAGGCTGCAGGTAGGGAAGACTAAAGGAGAGGTAGAGGAGGAGGTTGGGAGGTGATCAATGGGAGAATAAGTGAGGACAATGCAGTGGGAGCTGGGAGGCTGCCAGTAAATAGGATATTCCATGGGAACAGATGCAGAGCTCACTTAGACCATTCAAAGGCTCTTACTTTAGTCTCTCGGTGTAGACTGGAATGAGAGTCGTATGCAGGAATTTGGCCAGGACTTTCTGGAATTGTTTGCTAGTGAGAGGAGAGAGGCCTGCCTGCTGAGTTAGACAGACGAGACCTCAGGAAGCCAAGGGCCTCAAACCCTCTCTATGAGAGGTCGCAAGTGGAGCTGGGGCTGGGGCTGGGCCTGGACAGCATGGTCATGTGATGGATGGATACAGCTATGGGAAGTGAAGGCGGGTGGGGTGGGGTAAGGTCCCACCCAGCCCTGTGATTGACTGCAGATCTGAACGAGTGTACTGAGGGACTGCATGACTGCCCAGCCCGGGGGATGCTTTGCAAGAATTTGATAGGCACCTTCACCTGTATCTGTCCCCCTGGCCTACAGCCCCGGGCCCATGGCGAAGGCTGCACAGGTAAGGGCCAGAGTCCCAGACCCCTCACTGTACACCCGCTGTATTCCCATCCTTGTACCTGGCCCCTGGCCCCTAGCCTTTGTTCCGTTCCTGTCCCCCTCGTCTTCTGTCCCCATTTCTCTGCCCTGTGATCCCAGGTCCCACCTGCCCCTCTCCCAGCCCTTGCCTATAGCCCAGGGCCCCTGCACAGGGAAGAGTCAAAGCTCCACGCCCCTCCTGAGACTTCTCTGTTCCTCTTTTTGGATTGTGCCCTATTCTCGTTCTCCAGCTCTGTCCCCCATCTCTGTCTCAGTCCTGTCCTTCTAACATTCACTCCCCATTTTTGGTTCCCTCATCTCCTCACCTCATCTGACCCCCATCTCTGTCCCAATCTCAACCCTGTAGCCCTATCCTTCTTTTCTCTCTTACCCATCTCCGTGCTCCACCCTTTCTGTCAACCTACCCCCGCACTGAGAGCAGTGCCTGACACTTAGTAGGTACTTAATAAATGCTAGGCTGTTTGAGCTTTCAGGGCCTTGAGAAATAAGAATGGGGAGGACAAAAGGCTGAGGATTGGAAATGGGGGACAGAGAAACGAGGGACAGGAAAAGGAGGATTGAATAAACATTTATCAACAGCCCTCAGCTTTCAACTTCTTCAGGGAAAGCAGTCTAATCCCTTAGCCTTTCCACAGAGGACGGATCTATCACTGAACACACAAGATACCAGTAGACCTTAGTTACGTAGGGCTGTGGCACACCCCTCTCCTGCACTGCGAGCTCCATTAGGACAAGAGAACAGCTCTCATCTAATCTCCCCTAGCACCCAGCACCCCCTTTCCCAGACTGGAGAGGCAGTATTTAGGAGATAGGGTCCAAATGCTAGGAGAGAGATTCCCCATAGAAAGATAAAGATCACTGTCTTCCAATGCAAGAAGAGTTTCTTTGAAGGGGATATTGAGCAGCTGTTCTTCCTGTCTATGGAAGACAGAGAACCAGAGGAAAGTGGGGCTCATTTAAGCAGGGTGCAAGGAAGAATCCCTTGACCTGTAGTGGGCAGCCAAGGGAGAGCATAGGACTAAGATGAGATCTATAGATCAGGGATGGAAGAGTCTGGGTGACCATGGGTTGGTGTCTTCTCCTCCCTCAGATGAGAATGAATGCCGAACCCAGCCTGGACTCTGCTCCAATGGCCGCTGTGTGAACACTGTGGGCAGCTACCACTGTGACTGCAATGAGGGCTTCCAGGCTAGCCCCACGGGCACTGAGTGCCTAGGTAGGTGCCTCTGAATGCTCCCCAGACCCTCTCCCACCAGAGGCAGGCAGATCTCCAAGGGCACTGGCTTCCCTCAGGGGTCCCCCCACTCAGTTTCACCCCTCAGAATGTTTTCAGTTCTGCCTCTCTGTGATCTGTGGAAGGCAGCCATGGTCCTAGAAAGAGCTCTGTACTTAGAGAACTTAAGTCCCCACCTCTGATACCCAGCTGTCAATTACCATTTGACCCTGGACAAATCAGTCTCTCTGGGCCTCACTTTTTCCATCTGTAAAATGGGGATACTAATGCCTGAACTATTATCCCCACAGTTGGGGCAGCTTGGTGTAGCAGAAAGAGAACTGGCCTTGGTGTCAGCAAGATCTCATTTCAAGACTTGCCTCTGACCCATACTAGCTTTGTGACCATGGCCACATTACCTCTCATAATACAAGTCAGAGACAATTTGCCAATCTGTATCCGTGGAGGGAGTTTCCACACTGGGATTGGATGAAATCAGAGGCCCTCCCCCCGCCTCAAAAAAATATGTACTATCTATTTCAGGTTATTTGGGGGAAATACGTTGTAAGAAAAAAAAAAGCACTTTAGAAATGTGAGGTGTTATTATTCATTTCTCATGCCCTTTCCCTTTTGTTCCTCCTCAGACACCCGCCAGGGTTCCTGCTTCACTGAGGTACTACAGACCACATGTCAATTGTCTTCCACCAACCACAACCCTGTCACCAAAGCTGAGTGTTGTTGTGATGGGGGCCGAGGCTGGGGCTCCCTCTGTGAGCTCTGCCCCCTCCCAGGCACTGCCCTCTACAGGAAGATGTGCCCACATGGTCCTGGCTATACCACTGATGGAAGAGGTTAGACACCTCCCAGCTCTGATACCCAGCAAGTCACTTTCCATTCTCTCTGCATCTTGGTTTCCCCTTCAGTAAAACTGAGTTAATAATGTTTGTACTACTTACCTCCTGGTTAGAGGAAAGGCCTTTGGAAATCATCAGTTATTATAGAAAGAGTTATTACTGCTCTTGCCCTGGGGACACATCAGTGCCCATCTATGATCTCTTATTCAGGCAGGATTGATTTATGACAGTAAGTTCAGCCAGGGTCAATACCCACACAGAAATAGACCTTCGCAGAATCCCTGGAGCAGTGATTACAGACCCATTCAAAAAGCCACTTTTGCTGTTCATCACTGCTGAAGACTAACTTCCTTTTTTTTTTTTTTTTTTTTTGTAAAGACATGCCAGATCAATTGATGAATCCTTAGGGTCCCTTTAATGTCTGATAAATTGAAATGGGGCTGAGAAGTCAGAGCAGTTTCTATACCCTCCATGGTACTGAATTTTGGTCTTTTTTCAGTTTGGGCAGTGAAACCCAGGAAAGAGAATCCTTTTTGTATGTCTTAAAGATGGGGAAATCTCTGGGGAGACTTCATTTGTCCATCAGTGGCCACGACCTCCATCAAGAGACAGTATGGATTAGCAGAGTGGGGAATCTGCAATCTCGAGGCCTCATGTGGCCCTCTACAATCCTCAAATGCGGTTCTTTGACTAAATCCAAACTTCATAGAACAAATCCCCTTAATAAAAGGATTTGTTCTATTAAACATGGAGTCAGTCGAAAAGCTGCACTTGAGGACCTAGAAGGCTACATGTGACCTTGAGGCCACAAGTTCCCCACCCTTGGATTAGTGGATAAAGCATTGGACTTGTAGTTGGGAAGACCTGAGTTCTAATCACTATGCAAATAGAAACTATCATTACAGTAAGCCAGGAACTCAGGTCGGGTCAGAAAGAGCCCTTGTGGGAATCTACTTAGAAATTCCACCTCAGCTTTTAAAACCAGAAGTAGAAGGGTGAGGGTGAGGGAATTCTTTTCACACCTGGAACTTCATGTCAGGAACCCCAGAAGATTATGGATCCATGGTATGGCAGGTGGATCAGGCTCAGTCTTCCCTTCTTTACAGACATTGATGAGTGCAAAGTTCTCTCCAATCTCTGTCAAAATGGTCAGTGCATCAACACCATTGGCTCTTTCCGCTGCCATTGTGAGACTGGGTACATGCCCGACATCGCTGGCACAGCCTGTGTGGGTAAGTCTTAACCCAGTGGGCTCCATCCCCAGCCCACCAGTGCAGGCTAGAAATCCTGGAAAATGAGAACAAAGCCAGAAAACACAGTGTAGAGGGAAAAGTACTGACAGTCAGTAAAGACCACAATCAAACACCAACTGGGCAAATCACTTTCATTTCTCTGAACCTCAGTGTCCTCATCTATAAAATGGAGATGACAGAGAAAATCTAAATGCAGAAGGAAGCAGACCATTTGCTTTCCTTTTCTTGCATTGTTTTGTTTCTTCTTTCTCATAGTTCCTCTCATTAGTTCTAATTCTTCTTTCCATCATGACTTATGTGAAAATATGTTTAATGTGAATGTACAAGTAGAGCCTGTATCAGATTGTGCACCATCTTGGGGAGGCAGGGAGAAAAGGGAAGAGGAGAAAATTTAAAACTAAAAATCTTATGGAAGTGAATGTTGAAAACTAAAACTTAATTAATGAATTATATGTTTTTTTGAAAAACAGTTGGAAGTTGGAGGCCCCTGTTGGCCCTCATGGCCATCCCACAAGGTGTTTTTGCCTTGGGTGTTTTTAAGTAAACTCTTTTTAATTTTCTCTTAAAAATTTTCTCTTAAAAATAAAAACATAAAAAAAACATAAAAAAAAGAAACATAAAATGGGGATGTTAACATTTTTACTCCTTACCTCCCAGGATTGTTGTAAGGAAAGAATATATAGGTATGTATATATGTATGTGTATATACATATATATGTATATACACATACAGTATACATATACATATATGCATGTATATATATATATGGGGGTAAAGTGCCATAGAAATAGGAATTATTATTAGACATCTGGCCAACTATATCACCACAGGTCAAGACCATAGTTTCCAGGGTTGATGCCATGAGGGATGGAGAATCCTTCTATCCATGAAACTAGACTAGCTATATAGACAAGAGCCTAGTTTTCGGTTGGAGGCAGAGGAACGGACTAAGTGAATTGTAAAGGCTTCTGTGGATTGTGTTTCAGATGAATGTGGCACAGCATCCATTGGTTAGGTACTTGCAGCTTAGTAAGGGTATACAGCACAAAGCCAGATAACTACACTCCACAACATTCCATGATAAATATGTCAGAGAGGTACAGGCAAAGTACCAGGTAAAATGTGAGAGGAGGAGAGGTTGTTACTTCCTGGGGGAGGAGGTAGCATTTAAGTTAGGCTTTGTATAGCATTTTAACAGAGAAAGAGGGAGAGCACTCCAGGCACAGGAAATAGAATGAATGAAGTAATAGAAGTGGTGAGAGTTTAGGGGATGTTTGGGGGACGGAGAGTGATCTATTCTGACTAGAGCACAGAGTACATGGGAAAGAGGAATATAAGATAAGACGTGAAATGGAGGGCAGTGCCAGGCTTAAATGCCAGGCTGAGGAGTTTGGGCTTGGGAGGCACCAGAGATTACTGAATGGGAGAATTGCAGACAGGCTCAGAGAAGGGGGATTGGTTGGGATGGGCTAGTGAGGTCTAGCCTTATGCATTGACAGAGGCCTGAGGGGTCTGATTTCTCCATCCCTCCTCCACCCCTACCCCATCCAGATGTGGACGAGTGTGAACAGTCTCCAAAGCCTTGTAACTTCCTGTGCAAAAACACAGAGGGTAGCTTCAAATGCTCCTGTCCCCGGGGTTACCTCCTCCAGGGAAACGGCAAGACTTGTAAAGGTGACTGAACCTTTTGTCCCCTAACCAGGATGGCAGAAGGGCCTTGACCTGGGAGGAGGGAAAGGGGAGGATAATGGCATTAGACATAAGAGTCATTGTGTTCTGTTCCTACTTCCTGGGATGTATCTTTCTGGGAAGATATCCAGTCCTGGAATTCTTCTCTCAGGCCCTGTTCTTTGGGGGTCCTGTGGGACACTTGGTAGAGGAATGCAAGGAGGAGGATTTGTATGTCCATTCTGGCCAGGGTTATTTTTTTCTCATTGACTTCCCTCACCCCCTCACCTAGGCCTGGGAAATGGGAGTAACCTACATATGGCCTTCTCTGGGTGCCCAAACCACTCTCCTGGGATGTCTCAGTTCCACCATTTTCATGTGAGCACATGCCTTTAGGAATGTCTGAGGATAGTAACTGGGGCCAGAGGTCAGACAATATAAAACTAGGATCATTCGCTGCCTTAGAGACAATTTGCTGTAATGGAGGGGTAGGGGAATAGGAAGAGAGGATGGGGTTGAGGAATGTAGTAAGACCCTTGAACTTGAACTTAGAACACCTAGGTTTGGAACCCTGGCTCTGACACCAGCCATGTGAGTGGGAGCCAGGCCTCTTCTCATTTCTGGCCCTCAGTTTCCTCATCTATAAACTGAGAGGGTTGAATTTTGCGCCAGATCTAAACCTCTGATGAGCATATTAGTATACAATGGGGTATGTTTGTGTAACACTTTGAGATTTCCTGTGCTTATTCTCATTATTTCGATTTTCATTAGATCTTGATGAATGTGCCACCAAACAACACAATTGTCAATTCCTTTGCATCAACACTGTGGGGAGCTTCACGTGCAAGTGTCCCCCTGGCTTCACACAGCATCACCAGTCTTGCCTCGGTGAGTGACTCATTGCCCTGGATGGGAGGCTCGGAGGAGTGGGGAGAGGCAATGAGGGAAGGATGGAATTCGGTGCCCCAGTACCCTCTGGGCCTGGCTCCCCCTCAGAGCTTTGTCATTCAAACTGGTCAAGCCCAGCTCACCAATCTATCATTTAATTAACATACCAACTCCATACCAATCGTAGCTCTAGGCACTGGGGATACAAAAAAAGAAAACAAAACTGTCCTAGCCCTCAGCATTGCATTCTGATGGGGAACAACATGTGTACATATGTAAGCATATATATGATGTGTCCAAAGAAAGTATAAGGTAAAAACAGAGTGGGGAAGACATTGTATGCCAGTGTACCCAGGCAACCCCTAAAGACCTTCCAGTGTCAGAGCAGGGGCTCATCTGCATGGAGAGTGGGGGTCACTTGCCAGCAGTGCCTCGTGCTGATGAAATTAGAGATCCCAGTCCTCCCCTTCCTAACAACCAAAAACAAATGATAATTTAGAGCAGGAGAGGGGAGGCCACTAGCAATAGAGAAGCAGGGCACCCAAGGCATCCATGGGTCAGAGATCAGATACCCAAATAGACACCAGGAGAATGTAGACAGTTAAGGTCAAGGCCCAGGCAGCCTGGCAGGAATGTGGAGGTTTGTGGGAACTGGAGACCAGAGAAGGGAAGTCAGGAGGAAAGGGCCCGTGGTCTTCAGACGAGGAGCTGGGGTAGGGTAGAAGGGAAGGGTTTAGACTGTAAACTTCCACGAGTTTCCTCCACTTTTGGCCCCAGAGTGAGAGTAGTCTTTGGAGTCCCTGAATGAGAATCATAGCAATACGCCATGCAGAATTTGGAATGAGAAGGGACTTTAGAGACCATCTAGCCTAGTACCCCTCATTTCCCAGAGGAGGCCCAAAGGAGGCCTGAGGTCCTATGGGAAGCAAAGGGCTAGAGTCGGTATGTGAACCCTTGTCCACTACAACGTTGCCACAGCTGCTTCTCTTCCCACAAACATTTGTGGGGAGGCAGCATGGTACAATAGCAAGAGCATGGAATTTGGAGTCACCAGTGTGACATTGGGCAAGTCACTATGAACTTCTGTTTCCTTATCTGTAAAATGAGGGGGTAGACTAGATGACCTATGAAGTCCCTTCTAGCTCTAGCTATATAGAGATAGAGATATATCTAGTTATCTAGATATCTAGATAATCTAGATAACTAGATTTCATTTAATTTAGTGTATATGTATATTTAGGCAGAATGATAGAGAAATAGATAGAATGATGGATGAATGGATGGATAGATGAATAGAGAGATTAGGCAGGTAGATCGACAGAAATAAAGATATACAAAGATATAGATAGACAGATAGACAACGGCAGGTAGATAATCAAGTGCCTGCTATGAGCAGGGTCCTATGCTGTACTCTGGGAATACAGAGTTAGAAAGATGACATAGTTCTTGCCCTCAAACAGCTTACAATCTATTAGGGAAGTTACAGCTTTTATATTTATAAATATAATGCAACGTAGGCTGTCGTAGAGACAAAGACAAGATGGAGACTAAGGGCTCTAGGAAAGTTTTAGAGGGAGAAAGCACTTTCAGCTAGAGGGAGAATCAGAGACTCCTTCATGGGGGAGATAACTACTGAAATAGGCCTTGGAAGAAGAAGAAATTTTCCCCAAAGTGGAGATGAGGATGGAGTGCATTCCAGGCTTGGGGAACATAGGCGAGGCTATGACTGGATTAGATCAGGAAACAAAGAATGGTTCAGTTTGACCAGGACAGAGACATCATGAATGGGAGTTGTGTGAGATGAGGTTGGTTTATCCCAGATTGTAGTGGGGCCTTGAATGCCAAATTGTAGAATTTACATTTTGTCCTGATGATAACAGGAAGTCCATGAAGATTTCTGAGGAGTGGGGTTACATGGTTAAAGCTAGTCATTAGGAAGATGGCTAAGTGAGTCAAGAGGAGGGTGTGAAGGCGAGAGATTTGAATGAGGAGAGCTCACTATGAGGGCATGGATAGCGATAGGTCCTGAACTTCATTATTTCTAGCTCCTTAAGCCTTAAGGATATGGAGGCTGGAGGTGGGAGAGAACCTCCACCATAGATTTCAAAGCTACGGTCCTCCATAAGGGGAAGGGGAAGACCATGTGTGCCCCTCCCTCCCACACTTGGTACATCCACTCTATAAGACACAGAGAGAAGACCCTGACTACTTCCCCCATTGCCTGGTCACTCTGGGCTACCTCCATGGTGCTCTTGGCATCCCCAGACCCCTATCTTGGCCCTTCAAGAATGCTTTCAAATCTCTATTCTTGCAGACAGTGACGAGTGCATGACCCAGCCAGGCCTCTGCGGGGCCCAAGGACAGTGTGAGAACACCCCGGGCAGTTACAACTGTCAATGCCAACGAGGATTCTCCCTGGATAGCACAGGCCTCAGCTGTGAAGGTAGAGAGGAACCGGGTCCTTGCAAGGGGATCAGGACCTGGAGTCCCAGTCAGGGAACTGGAGACCAGGGAGGGGCAAATGGAGACTTGAGAAGGGCTGGGGGTTAGGGAAAAAGGGAATTTTTGTTACTAGAGAAAGAAGACTTTCTGAACGTTTGGACATTCTATGAAATGTGAATAGTATGCAAAATTCCATATTTGTGAACCTCAGCTCTGTAGTTGGGGGCTCAGGAGTCTCTATCTTCCACTAGAAGGCCCTGACAGGGATGGAAAAAGTCCTCTGATGGCAGAATGTGGGCCTGCTGGGAAGGAGGGCCTTAGGCTGAATGGGGCAGGGACGATTCTCTTACAGATATAGACGAATGTGATGGCAGTCACCATTGCCAGCATGGCTGTCGGAACATGGTGGGCAGCTACCGCTGTGGCTGCCCCAACGGTTTCACCCCGCACTCCCAATGGGACCAGTGTGTGGGTGAGTGCCCCATCTCCTGGGTCCTGGGAAGAAGAGACACTCTGGGATGTTACAATTTAGAACCTGCAAGGGATCTCAGGGATTACTCCATAAAGTCAAACCCTCTAATATTCCAGAGCTGAAGTTCAAAACCCTAACTAGGGAGTGGGGGCTTTGAACCAGAGCAGCAAAGTGTAGAGGTGCTGATGGCATTTACCCTCCTTTACTAATATAGAAACAGCTGAAATTAGTACACAGTTAGCAAGAATAAATGGTTAAAATCAGAACTTCATCCCTTGACATTTCCACACAGGCAAACTCTCCCTCCCCTGCCTCCTGATGCATGCCCCACCTGACCCAGGCCACAGCCTCATCCCCTAGCCTTGAGTGTTCCCCAGGTCTCTTCCCACTACAGGATGGTATCCTGGAGTCAATTTCCCTCTCCCCCAGGGCAATATATTTCATGATGCTTTTCTCAAGCAAGTTTCAAAAAGCTTGCCCTGGGCACTAAAACTGCTGATTATAGCTCTGGTGAAACTTTTTTCTCTGAGACTACACATGGTTTCCTAGTGGCCTTTACTCTGTCCTCATCTTCCTGGACCCTGCCCTCCACTGGGACTGATTTCTTTGCCCAGAGTCCATCCAGGTTGGATAGCCCCTGCCCTGGCCCTGTCCTGGGTCCTGAGACCCACCTTGGTCCCAAACTCTGCCTCCTCCTTCCAGATGACAATGAGTGCTCCAGCCCCACTGCCTGCGGCTCAGCCTCCTGCTACAACACTCTGGGCAGTTTCAAGTGTATCTGCCCTTCCGGCTACGACTTTGACCAGACGTTTGGAGGCTGCCGGGATGTAGATGAGTGCTCTGTGGGGGGCAGCCCATGCAGCTATGGCTGCTCCAACACCAATGGGGGCTACCTGTGTGGTTGCCCAGGGGGCTACTTCCGTGCAGGGCAAGGGTGAGTAGCATTCTCTCCTCCAACATGTATGTCTGCACAAACCCATACAGGCCCTCCCACACAGACCCAGAGAAAAGCTATGAGAGTCATTTAATCCCATCCATCCCATATAAGGACTCTTTATTTGGCCTCTACCTAGAGACCTCCAGGGACATGTAACTCACAGCCCCAGCCAGGAAGGAGCCCCTGCCACTTTGGGGTAGCCTTTATCATTAGGAAAGTTTTCATAATGCTGAGCCCAAACTGTCCCACTACAATTTCTACCAACCACTCCCAGTCCTGGCCTCTAGATCCAGGGAGAACATAATACAGTCCCACTTCCCTGTTACAGGTCTTCATATGCTTGAAGAGAAATACAATATTCCCCTTTAGCCAGGGGCCCTGAAACTTTTTTTGTGTCCTAGACACCTTTGGGCAGTGAGTCTACTGAAGCCTATAGATCTCTTCTCAAAAGCAATTTTTAAATACATCAAATAAAATTCATAGAATTATTAAGGAAAATAATTATATTAAAATATCAGTATAAAATATATACATGTATGTCTATATACATGTATGTGTATATGCACACGCACATACGTAGACCTCAGATTAAGAGTCTTGTCCTCTCCTATCTGTGTCATTCCCTGTTTCTTTTACTAATTCTTGTGAACTCAAAACCTTCACCATTCCATTCTCATTGCTGTGGGTGTTCTCCCACTTGGCAATAGTCTTCCTAAGATGTGTCCTCAGAACCACACACAGGAGTCCAGATGGAGTGTGACCAGAGTAAAATATGACACGTTACCACCTCCTTGGTCAGAACACTATCTCCCTTTTGTAGAGACTTAAGATCTCATCTGCCTTGTCCTACCATTGGGCATAGGGTCTACTAAGACCCTTAAATCTTCTTTAAGCAAACTATCCTCCAGCTAGATCTCCCTTATCCTAGCCACTAGAGTTGTCCAAATGTGTACTTGACTCCCTGGAGGAGTCATAGGATCGTAACATTTTGCTAACCTAAAAGCATGATTGTGCTTTTTTTTTATTATTTTTATTTCTATTGAAATGCTAGTTACAAAAAAAAAGAAAGAAAAAGAAACGCTCGTTACCATCACCACCATCATGGATGTATATTGTGAAGGGACCTTCAAAGCCATCTGGTCCACCCCCTTCATTTAATAGATAAAGAAACTGACCCTCAGAGAGGTTAAGTGGTTTGCTCATGGTCACACAGCTAGTAAATGTTAAAGTCAGAAATTGAACTGACTTCAGACTCAAAATTCTGTTTCCTACTCTACAGGCTGCATGACCATTTGGTGATGCTGTAGAAAGGGTTGGATTAGCTGACCCCTGAGGTTCCTTCCAACTCTGAGATCCTGAAGTTCTATGACTCTAGATTTGTGCAGGTGATGACCAGCCTCCACCCCATGTGTGCACATGCACATGTAGCCACAGACAGGGCTGTGCACTTACCTACACACATGCTCATACATGCACACAGACATCCCCCCAGGGCCATGAGCATTGCTTGCATGGGAGGCTTCCTTCAACGTTTCCAGGAGGAGCCCCTTCTCTGTATTCCCATTATCAGCCTTTCTCCCCTTCCCTTTCTGGACAGGCTCTGCAAGTTTCCAATTCCCACATTAGTCAATAAGCATTTATTAAGGGTTTATTATGTATAAGACACTGTGTGAAGCCTTGGGGGTACAGATATAGAAGGGGAAAATCTCAGTTCCCAAAGAGCTTATATTCTAATGCAGGAGACAACATGTAAAAAGCTATATAAAGGGGTAAGTAGGTGGTGCAGTGGATAGAGCACCAGCCCTGGAGTCAGTCCAAATACAACCTCAGACATTTACTAGCTGTGTGAGCCTGGGCAAGTCACTTAACCCTAAGTGCCTCCAAAAAAAAAAGTTATATACATACAAGATACATACAGAATGGATGGAAGGTAATGTCAGAGGGGCAGGGACCAGCAGCTGGGGGCCCAGCAAAGGCCTCCAGCAGAAGACAGGATTTGTGCTGATTTCTCAGGGAAGCCTGGAGTTGGAGGTGAGGAGGGTGAGTGAGTGACTGCCAATGCCAAACCATGGAAGTTATGTACAAAGAACAGTCAGGTGGTCTATGTGGCTGGATTGTAGAGCATGGGGGTGGAGGGGGAGAGGGGTAATTTGAATGTACCCGAAGATGGCCTGTAATAGTGGCATCTGGGCTGGATAGGGGGTGGCTTCTCTAGAGCCTGGAGGCTCCTCTGACCCCAGCTGCCTCTTCTGCTCCCAGGCACTGTATCTCAGGACTTGGCTTTGACAAGAATTCCTATCTGCCAACCCTTGCTGAGGAGGAGGACGAAGAGAACTTGCTCTCTCCTGACACCTGCTATGAGTGCAAGATAAATGGCTATTCTCAGAGAAGCCGGCAGCGACGACACACCAATGGGACCCAGAGGCACCAGGTGATGGCAGGGAGGAAGGGATTGGACTTGTGATTTCTCTAGTTCCCATAGGCTGCTAAGTGGTACAGTAGATAGAGCACTAGGCCTGGAGTCAAGAAGACCTGAGTTCAAATCCAACCTTAGGCATTTACTAGCTGTGTGACCCTGGGTAAGTCACTTAACCTCTCTCTGCCTCAGTTTCCTTAACTGTAAAAATACTTCCCAGGGCTGTTGTGAGGATCAAATGAGATATTAATTGTAAAATGCTTAGCACATACTAGGCACTATATAAATGCTTATTCCCTCCCCCTCTACCAATGCAGTTTAGCACCAACTCTGCAACTTACAGTCTCAAGGTCTTGTCAGCAAATATTTATTCAGCACTTACTATGTGTCAGGTATTATGCTGAGCCCTGGAGACACAAAGAAGGCCACTCCCACGAGTTCCTATCCTCGGTTTCCCCAGATTTTAAAAATGGACTGAAGTATCCAAAGTGACCCCCTAAGGAGCTGCATCACATCTCTTTCCCCAGGCAGGAGGATCCCTAGCCCGTGGGCCCAGGGCCATGTCTCTTCCATCTCAGAAAGTATTGATATGTAAAATGTCTGGGGCATCCTGTTGTAGTAGAAAAAGCTCCCTGCAGAAGTTGCAGGAGCTAGATTCAAGTACTGGGTCTCCCACTAACTGCCTGTGTGACCTTGGACAAATCACCCCATCTCTGGCTCTCAGTTCTGGACCTGATGCTCTTCAAATGCTATGATCCTATCTGGCACCCACCTTGTATCACCTGCTTAATGTTTTTCTTTTTGGGTTAATGTTGAAATCCATGTCCTGGGCAGAAACACCCCTCAAAGACACCAGACACCTTTCAAACTCTAACTTGCAGAAAGACTATTGGTTGTAGTTCAAATGTTTCTAGCTCATCCTCTTGAGGTGTCAGCACTGGTGGGGTCTATGTGGTTCAGAGTATGATTCTCTAAATTGAAATTCAAGTTGGATAGATGTTTATTTAGTGCCAACTGTGTGCAGAAGAGCCCTGTCACTAGCACTCAGGGGAACATAATTAATCTTGTCAAAAGGATGCATAATAATTAAACATATTTAAGACCCTTGCCTTTGTATTCCTCAGTCTGTTAGTAATAATCCACATATCTAGAGGGTCCGAAGACTTGTAATCATCCTATGTGGTTAACAACAGTGGGAAATGCCACTTTAAAACTTAGAATTTTCAATCCATCAACACATACTTATGAAGCATCTGCCATGTCTTAGGCCCTGAGAATCATATATAAAAACAAAACATTGCTGCCTTCAAGGAGTTTACCTTCTATTGAAGGAAATAACCTGTCTATTTATAGAGATACAAAGCAAACACAAGGGAATCTGGCCCATAGGAGGTGGCCTTTTTGAAGAAAGCTAGACATTCTACGAGGCAGAGATGAGGAGAGAGAGCATTCGGGACATGCTGGCAAAGGCATAGGGACCAACCATTTTATTGTGGGACTGCAAGGTCACCATTTTACAGAAGAGGAAACTGAGACCGAGAGGGCATGTGACTTCCCATTGTCTTACAGCTCCTAAGTAGCAACAAGTCCAGCACACTTTCCACTGGATGAGAGTGCTTTAAAGACCACTATTACTACGGCTGCTGCTGGGACTGCTACTACCATATGTTGTTAATGATAAGAGTTCCCATTTCTATAGTGATTTCAAATGTATGAAGCACATTCACAACAGCTCTTTACAGAAGAGAAAACTGAGATCCAACAGGAAATAGACTTGCCTCAGACTCAGACAGCTAGGGCTGGGACCAAGTCTCTGTGGGATCCTCAGGACCTGTGCTCTGACTCCCTTGGCTTCTCTTTCCCCCTCAGATGAGCCTGGCCAGTGTGGACACAGAGGCCCCATTGGCCATGGCTTTGAACCTTTCCAGCCTGGGCCCCAGAGAGCACATCCTGGAGCTACTGCCTGCACTGGAGGCTCTGGAGAACCGAGTGCTGTACATTATTGTTCACGGCAATGAGGCAGGCTTCTTTCGCATGCAACACAAAGAGGGCCTCAGCTACCTGCGTCTGGGTCGGAAGAAGCCTGGCCCTGGTGCCTACCAGCTGGAGGTCATGAGTGTGCCCAGGCCGCCGGGGGATGAGCTGGGAGAGCAGGCTGGGGAGGGAGGCCAAGCTCTGAGGCTAAAGCTGCAGCTTCTGCTCTACTAGCCTGGAGGCCCTAGGCCCCGGCCCTGCCCCTGTCCCTGCCCACATTATCCGTGCCCCCTCCTTCTCTGTACACACACGCACACACCCCTGTGATCTTGGGCACTGCCCTACCCCTTTACTCCATACTGTCTTTCCTGCCTCAGCACATCCTTGCCCACTACACACAAGGCAGCCTAACCCTGCCCCTCCCCTCCTCCTCTCTCCTGCCTGGCACAGCCACTCCCTTTATTCTACACTGTCCTTTCTCTGCTGGCCACCACCTTCACCCCCACGCAGCCCAAACCACCTGACCTCCCTCTTCCTTGCAGAGGCTGCCTTGGAGCCTTTGGAGAGGTCCACCCTGCCCACCTGTTGGACAGGGTCAGGCTGGAGGCTCTAGCTGTGGGGAGCCTCTATTCCCTTGCTTGGTTTGGAGCTGTGAGAGCATGGGAAGGGGAAAGTGGAGGGAGTATCATGTTAAATTTCTTGGGGAATGTGGATCCAGGCTCCTGCAAGCAGGAAAGAGCAGGCCTTTGAGTTCCACTCAGCCCAGGCTCCTCTTTTTTCTTATCTTGGTGCTTTTCCCCCAATATTCTTGAGGGCCTGATTCTCCACCACCACCACTGGACATCAGCCATGAGATCTGGGAGTTCCAAAGGCAGCCCCCAATTTCCAAGCATCACTGCCCTCCCTCAGAGGTGCACACACCTGTGCTGTCCCCTGTCCTCCCAAAGGTCTTCCACCAGTTTGTCCCTTCATCCTTATCCAACCTGTGTTTACTGTATCTTGGTTTATTCTCAGACTTGAAAAATGTCTGTATCGCACTGAGGCCGGCCCCAGGGGGTCAGAGGGTCAGGGGCCGGTTTCTGAGGGAGCTTTATTCAGACCAAAGGAGCTTCATGTGAATGCCAGTCCTGGGAGCTCCTCAAGGCAGCTGGGGGTAGGGATCGGGGCATCAGGCTATTGGCGAAAGAAGCCAGATTTGGGGGCATGTGTGTCCCCATCCCCATCTCCCACCCCCCACCCTACCCCTCCCCCGCTAGGAAGGCTGGGGCAGGGCTCTGGGGACCCTGTTTTGTATTAAAAGAAATGTCAACAATAAAATTATTTTGGGTTAAGTCTGTCCACTGGTGAGTTCTTGGTGAAGCCTCTGATCTCATTCTGTGTACCCTGCCCTCATCATTCCACTACCTGCCACATTTCTTGTCTCTCATCCAAAGCCCACTAATGATATTGGCTGACTCAGGAGGAAAAGAGTTAGTTCCCCATCACTACAGGTGGTTAAGTGGAGACATGGAGACCACTTGGTACGTTGAAGACAAGGCTCCTGTTTGGATATGGGTGAGATTAGGTAACCTCTGAAGTCCCTTCCAACTTGGAGAATGTATGTTCCAAGGTGTCCCCAGCTCTAATATGTTTTAAGTCCCTTTCAGATCTAGTGTGCTGTGTTCTAATTCTTTAAAGTTCCTTTCCTACTCCAGCATTTTGTCTGTAGGGGAGGGGAATTTGATTCCCCACTCCCCCAGCTCACTCGGGCTGTGGTCACAGATGATGAAGTTTTAATGTACTAACAAAGCATTAAAAACTCTTTGAAGTATGAACCCCTCTATGAAGTGTGAATCCCTTTCTCTGATGAGTCATTAGTGAGAATTGGTTGTGTCTTTGCAGGGCTTTAATAGCTAAAACTGGAAGAGTAGGAGAGTTTCTGATTTGGGAGGCTGATGTCAGGAGCCAGCAGTCAGGGAAGAAGTCAACTCTTCACTTGGGGGGATAATGAATGGGAGAAGATGAAAATTCTCTTTTCTCTCCTCCTTCCCTACTGGCTTTTGGGAGCTACTCACCCAGCTGCTGAAGAGCTCATTTAGTACAGTCTGAGGCACAAATGAGGAGACACACCGTAGACAGACACCAATAGGCAGTCACCAGAAAGAATAAACAGCTCTGAGGCAAAAGAAAAGGAAGAGGCGACTCAAGAGGGAGCTAGTCCTGGCAACTGAAAGTTGGGCTACAGAAATTCTGTACATGATTAGAAGGGACTTTTTGGCATGCAAAGCGGAAAGAATGAGTATTCTTGGTCACACACTGGCCTCACTTCAATTCTACTCTGTGCCCACTATTTCCATAGGTATTAGATGTATATTTTTGAAAAGGTGAACCCCATTTTGGGATGCAGGGGACATTTGATAATGTATCACTCTTATTACACTATCTTAGTAAATGTCTTTGCCAAGAACTAAGTGTGTGTACTGGTTGACTGACAATGGGAAGCACATCAAGAGGGACTCATGAACTAGAGGAGTACAGACCTCAAACTGGAGGTAGCAACCACGCTCTGGGGTCTCAATCTTTGGGAGCAAGTTGGGTAAGTAGCCTAGGGAGGGTGTTCTTTGTGTTCTATATTTCAACTTCCCTTCCAGCTCTGACATTCTGGGATCTAAGTGACTTCCTTAAGGTTTCATAGCTAGTATGGGACAGAATCAGGATTAGAACCCAGGAGCTGGAACCTGCCATGGTCCCTGGTTCAGATGGACCACAAATAGATGGCATTTACTCTACTGATCCTTAATATAATCTTTTTTTTAATTTTTAAAGATCTTTTTTTTCCCAATTACACGTAAAAAATTTAACATTTGTTTTTTAATTTTGAGTTCCAAATTTTCCCCCTCCACAAATCCCCTCCTCCCCTCACTGAGAAGACAAGCAATTTAACATGGGTAAAATGTGTGCAGTCATGCAAAACATATTTCCATATAAGTTGTTTTTTGAAAGAAAACACAGACCAAGATAAAAAGAAAAAAGTTTGTTGTTTTTTTTAAGTGTATTTTGATCTGCATTCAGACTCCGTCAGTTCTTTCTCTGGAGGTGGATAGCATTTTTCATCATGAATCCTTCAGATTTGTCTTAGATCATTGTATTGATCAAAATAACTGTTCATCCTGACAATATAGTTATTGCTACATACAATGTTCTCCTGGTTCTGCACATTTCACATTGCATCAGTTTATGTGAATCTTTCCAGATTTTTCTGAAAGTATCCTGCTCATCATTTCTTATAGTACAATAGTATTCCACCACAATCATATACCGCAACTTGTTCAGCCATTCAATAATTGAGGGGCATCCTCTCAATTTCCAATTCTTTGCCACCACACAAAAAAAGTCGCTATAAATACTTGTATACATATCAGTCTTTTACCTTTCTTAAATCTCTTTGGGATACAGTGTTATTAGTGGATCAAAGGCTATGAGTAATTGTATAACTCTTTGCACATAGTTTCAAATTGCTCTCCAGAATGATTGGATCAGTTCACAACTCCACCAACAGTGCATTAGTGTCCCAATTTTCCCACATTCCTTCCAACATTTGTCATTTTCCTTTTCTGTCCTAATCTGAGAAATGTGAGTTGGTACCTCTGAGTTGTTTTAATTTTCATTTCTCAGATCAGTAATAATTTAAAGCATTTATTTTCATGTGATGATAGATAACTTTGTTTCTTCATCTGAAAGTGACTTGTTCATATCTTTTGACCATTTACCAGACGAATGACTTGCAGTCTTATAAATTTGACTCAGTTCTCTATGTATTTAAGAAATAAAGCCTTTATCAGAGATACTTGCTGTAAAACTTTCTCCTAGTTTTCTACTTTCCTTCTAACCTTCTAACATTGGTTTTGTAGGTATAAATGCTTTTTAATTTAATGTAATCAAAATTATCCATTTTCCATCCCATAATGCTCTCTATCTCTTGTCTTTATCCCTTTATGTCAAAATCATGTATCCATTTACATGAGATACAATCAATTTTTCAACAAATATGTTTACCACGCAACTGGTAAATAGCTGAGTCAGGACATGAATGCAGGTCCTCCTTTCCCAAATCTAGTTTTCAGGAAACAGTAAGTGGGCTGGTTTCACTGTAAATACTATGAAAAGGAGTGATATAAAATGTTCAGAAAGATAAGCAGAAGTCAACTTATGATTGACTTTAAATTCCAGCTTATCCTTGAAGTCCTAGGGAGTCATGGAAGTTTTCTGAGTAGGAATGAACTTCATGGATCCTGCAAAAGAAAAAAAAAGAGAGAAAAGGGTGAATAATAGTAATTCTCAACCCTGACTGTCCATAGCAGCTGCAGGCCTCAGTCTTATCCTTTCCAGGAGAGGTTCCTTCCTTTCTTCCTCTACCCCTCCTGAGTCATTGGGTGGAAAGTAGGGATCCAGGAAGGGAAATAAACTGAGCTGCTTGTGGACCAAACATCTGGACCCACCAGGCATGAGGACTGGCAACTTTTCCAGCACTCAAATGGAATTTTCACAATTTGCTCTTCCCCAACACAACTCCTTGCCCCAGCTTTCTGCATACCTGAGACATGCCCTGGCTTCTTCTGTTTCCTACTAGCGCCACGTCCTGAATGAGCCTGGACACGCTGAGCCAAGAGCCTGGTGGAGTTGGTGATGTTTCCTGGGGAGATACAGGACAAAGTGAGGGCCAGTGGACTCTAAGAGGAGAGAGAAGAGGAGGGGGCACCTAGCATTCGAGTGGAGCGATGACGATGTCAAGGAATAGTGGGAAGTCATGAGACCCTGAGATTTAGAGCTAAAAACGACTTTATAGAAGGTTTGTTTTACATTTTTTTCTCAGCAGGAGGTCCAGTGGGAATAAGGATAGAGCAGAAAAAAAGGGGGTCAGTCAGGTGTATATATGATATACGTGTGTGTGTGTGTCTGTGTGTGTGTATATATATATATATATATATACATATATATATAAATATGTATTTGATGTCGTTCAGTCATTTCATTCATGTCTGACTCTTCATGACTCCATCTGGGATTGCCTTGGCAAAGATACTGAAATGGTTTGCTATTTCCTTCTCCATCTCATTTTACAGATGAAGAAACGGAGGCAAACAGGATGAAGTGACTTGCTCAAGGTCACACAGATAGTAAATGTTTGAGGCCAGATTTGAACTCAAAAGATGAGTCTTTCTGACTCCAGGCCTAACACTAAATACCAGCTCATGTGTGTATGTTTGTGTATACACACGTATATATGTATGTGTGTGTATATATACGTATATATACATATATACGTATATATACATATATACGTATGTGTATATGTACGTGTGTGTATGCATGTGTGTATGCACATGTGTGTACATGTATGTGCGTATGTGTACAGTGTGTGTATATATTATACACACATATATATTACACACACACACAAACAAGCAGAACAGAGCTGAAAGCTACAAGTTGATTTTATTATGTGCTTATTAAGGAAAGTCAGCCAAAATAGAAACCTAGAGGTTCTTGTGCAGTCCTTTTTCTTTTTTTTCATTCTGTTGTATATATACAAATGTCCATTCTATTTGGAGTTTGCTAAGTTCAGAATAGAAAAAGGGGGAGATGTAGACAGAGACTGACAAACAGAGACTGACTATGGAATAGGCAGGTGAATAAATAAATGGATAAAGGAATGAACAAACAAATGAATAGGTAAATGAAAGGGACATTGGAGATTATCTAGCCCAACCCCCTATCATGGCACAGTAGAATAAATCCTGGCCTTGCATTCTGAGAACCTGGGTTCAAATCTTGCCTCTGGTCCTTACTGCCTGTGTGATGTCACACAAGCCAATTAAATCCTCTAAGCCTCAGTGCCTTCAGGGAGGGTTCAGCTAGAAGGCGGAGCCAGCTCCCATGATTCCATAAAACAAGCTCTGGAAGTGATTTGCCTAAAGCTTACCCTAGCCAGGATTTGTAGCTTATATTTATCCAGCAATTCCCTTTCCTATGGAGCACTTTACAGTTTACAGACACTTTCCCACAACTTCCTGGGAGGTGGATTATCCCCAACTTACAGATGAGAAAGCCAAGGTAAAAGAGTTTACCGTAAAGCTGATCCTAGCCAAGTTTACCCATGGGGTCAGTGGGGGAAGGGGGGGCCCTTCTCTCAGGTCTCCTAATTCTCAGGCCAGTGTGCCTTCTGCACTGTACAACAGCCTGCTGGTGGATCTCTTCCCACTCCTCCTCTCAGCTGTCAAATAAATCTTTCTAAAGCACAGGCCTGGTGATTATCCAGTTTTTCAATAAACTCCATGGGCTCCTTATCACATCCAGAATCAACATCCAGGATAAAATCCTCTGTTTGGTGTTCCAGGCCCTTCATAACCCTGCCTCCTCCTACCTTTTGTCTCCTTACACTTTACATCCTCCCCTATGTTCTTTGATCCAAAGACTGGCCTCTTGGCTGTTCCTCCCACAAGACCATCCCCTCTTCCTGGATTGCTCTCCCTCTTACTGTCTCCCCCCAAGTCTTATCTAAATCCCATCTTCCACAGGAAACCTTTCCTGATTCCCACCCATGCTGGTGCCCACCCTCTGTGCCCACCCATCTTATTTGTATGTATTTGTTTACATGTTGTCTCCCGTTAGACTATGTGCTGCTTGAGGGTAGGCACTGTCTTTTGCCTTTCTTTGTATACCCAGCACTTAGCACAGGCCTGGCACGTTGTATGTGTTTAATGCATACTTACTGAATGATTGACCCATACCACACTCCTCATTTTACAGAGAGTAAAAACAATTAAGATGATGGTGACTTTCCTGAGGTCACCCAGTGAGTTAGCGGTAGGACTAAGACTAGAATCTAGGTTTTTAGTTCCTGAAGAGCAGGGTTCAGGTGTGTTGTTTCAACAAACATTTATGAATGTTTATCTCTCCCCCTCCCCCTCTCCCTTTTTTTTTCCACTACCCACGTCACATGCTTGAGGAACTTCCACTACCAGTGAAAAGTCAGTATGGCATACTAAACTAAGAACTGACCTAGGAGTTAGGACAGAGCTGGGTTAAGGTCATTTATCAATATTGAGAATATTGGACCTGAAGTCAGGAAGACCTGAGTTCAAAACCTGGCTCCGACACTTCCTCCCTTATTTACTGTGTGACCCTGAACAAATCACTTAACCTCTCTAGCCTAGTTTCTTCAACTGTAAAATGAAGGGATTGGACTAGATGACCTCTAAGGTCCCTTGTGGTTCTAAATCTATGACCCTATGACCTTAAAGCATTATAAAAACATCAGCTATCTTGGTACATGTGAAAAGGCATTTTACCTCTTCGGAATCCTTTTCCTCATCTATTAAAATAAGAAGGTCGTATTATATGACCCCGAAGGTCCTTTCCAGATCTAAAACTATGGACTTACGATCAGACACATACTTTCTAAGATACAATCCTGCTAGTGCCTCTCGGCGCCCAGGCAAGTCTTGATCGCTGCTTGATAAGTTATCAGTTCTATTCATTCCTTCTCTTCACAATTCAATATAATGCCTCACTATCTCCTGAAAAAAGACTTAAGAAAGAAACCCTTCTTCCTAAAGATCCTAAAGGCAGAGAACAGGTCTTTGCAAAACAGTGACTCTCCCCTTGTTCCTAAAATAGGACTTACACATAGTAGGTGGGAATGTTTGTTCAATGAATATATGAATGAATGAATGAATGAATGAATGAATGAATGAATGAATGAATGAATGAATGACTAAGCACTAAACCCACTCCCACCCCCCAAAAAGAAAACAAGCCAAGTGAGGTTAAATCAAAAGCCCAACAGCTCTGACCCCCTTCACCCACCAGTGGACACAAAGAATAGCTGTGATACTGTCATCCTGGCATCTCTATAGGTCACCTTGGGAGTCTGTCTCTCCATCTGTCTCCCATTATGTTCCCTGGGCAGAGGGCCAGGAAGAAGAAGTTTGGTTGGAAACATGAAAATGTACAGAGGACTGAAGGTAAGTGGAGACTTATCCATGGGATCCTAGGGGAAGAAATGGACTCCAACAAGCCAGCCTGGATGAAAAAAATGCCCCAAGTTTGCAAGTTTTGGACAGGTCTAGAGTGCCATTCATTCAAATAATGCACCCATATAATCACATTTTTTCTGTGCTCATAATTTTTCTATCATCACAATCACCAGTATTTACACACACTTTAAAGTTTGCAAAGTAATTTACAAATATTTTATCTTCATGAAAACCCTGCAAAGTAAATGTCACAACTATCCCCATTTTACAGTTGAGGAAACTGAGGCAAGTTGAGGTTAAGTGACTTACCCAGGGTCACACAGCTAGCCAGATTTGAACTAAGTTCTTCCTGACTCCAGGCCCACCACTCTAACCATGGAGACACCTAGCTTCCCATGGTCTGCAGGAAAAAGTCCTTAGCTTGATGTTCAAGGCCCTCCAAGCTCCTTCTCCAACCTTGTTTTGCACTACACATTACTGTTCAGACCAAGTTGCATGTCTCACCATCCCCTGAAACACATCCCACATCCTTTGGTCCTCTGATCTTTGCTAATGTCATTCTTGGAAGCAGTAATGCCTACTTCCACCTTTTTTTGGCTGACTGGTATCCTATACATCCTTCAAGGATCATAAAGCTGGAAAGGGAATCCAGGGAGAAGGGAATAAGTATCTATTAATGTGGTTACTATGTGCCATAAGCTAAGAGCTTTATAAATATATATATATATATATGTATACACACACACACATATATATACCACGTGTGTGTAAATATATATATTTGATCCTCACAACAGTCCTGGCAGGTAGGTGCTATTTTGATCCCCATTTCACAGTTGAGCAAACTGAGGCAATCACAGTTTAAGGGACTTGCTCAGGGTCACAAATTTAATAAGTATCCAAGGATAAATTTGAGGCCAGGTCTTCCTGACTCTGGGACCAGGGCTGTATCTACTGCCTCTAGGCAGTTCCTTCCTAATCCAACCCCTACATCAAATAATCAAAAAACATTTAATAGCACTTCCTATGTCAGGCACTCTGCTAAGTTCATTTTATAGCCATAGAAACTGAGATCCACAAGAATGAAATTATTTGCTCAAGGAGATTTGAACTCAGATTTCCTGACCTTTTCCCTTCCAGCAAAAAGGTCCATGTCTAGGAGAGCTCTCTGTCCAGAAAAGTCCTTGTAAATGAACTAGGAGCTAATTTTGTCTCTTTGCCCTTACACATATCTATTTCACCATTTTGCCCAGGGCCCCATGAATTCTGGAATTTTGCAATTTCCTTGTGGTTACTTTTCTTTCTGAAGCTGGTGGGTGGGAGCAGAGATCTCCTGGCTCCCTTCCTGGGAGAACTCCTTTGTCTACCTCCTTTTCCCTACCCCAGTAGTTGCTACATGTGCTCCAAATCTCACCTCTACTTGTGGCCCCAAACTGGGAAGCCAGTTGTATCTGACCAAAAGTAGAAGTAAGAGGGGGATTTTTAGATCATGACTCCTTCAGAAAGTCTTCTGGGACTATCAGGTTATGTTTTCTTGTTCTCCCTTGATGCCATGGTATTTAGAAATGGAAAAGACTTTAAGGACCACGTGGGCCCATGTTGCTGCCTCCTGATCTCCTCTGATTTTCTACTTCCCAGGCAGAATTGATCTTTTCTATCTCCACTTCTTAACGTACTGTGATCATGTCCTAATTTGCATCATGTGTACATTTTATAAGGTCTACTAGATGGTGAATCCTGTAATTCTGTACACATCAGGTACTTCATAAGTGTCATCTCTTCCATTTAGCTGTCAAATTGGTGTGATCATGTCACAGGCAAAACCCCTCCCCCGCAGAAAAAAAGAATTCCGGTGGCTCCCTATTACTTCCAGGACCAAATATAAAATCTTCTGCCTGGCTTTTTAAGTCTGTTATAACTTGGTCCCCTCCTGCCTTTCCAGTATTTTTATAACTATTCCCCACCTTGACCCCTGCGTCTTCAAATCTCATTGACAATCCTTCCTTCTGTACAAAACTTCTCCTATCTCCCCTTAATTCTAGTGCCCTGCCTCTGTTGATGATTTCTTGTTTGTCCTGTACAAATCTTTTCTATACATGGCTATTTGCTTGTTATGTCCCCCCATTAGATCATGGGCTCCTTGAGAACAGGAGACTTTTTGCCTTTCTATCCCCAATGCCTGGTACATAGTAGGCACTTAATAAATGCTTTCTTTACTTGATTTAATAAATGCTTATTGAATGACTGAGGGAAGGAAGGAAGGAAGGAAGGAAGGAAGGAAGGAAGGAAGGAAGGAAGGAAGGAAGGAAGGAAGGAAGGAAGGAAGGAAGGAAGGAAGGAAGGAAGGAAGGAAGGAAGGAAGGAGAGAAGGACAAATAAATATATAATCCTTCCACCCTGCTCCCCCAGCCCCAGTGATCATAGTTAAATAATCAAGGATTCACAAGAGAGATGACAGAGAAAAAAAACAGAGCTGAAACTAAAGTAAATGCTCATTGATTGAGGAATGACTAAACAAACTGTGTCACATGAACACAATTTGATATTGTTGTACCATAACAAATAAGGAATATGGAAAATCCAGAGAAGCATGGGAAGATGTATGGCCTGATAAAAGTAAAGTAAGAAAAATCAGAAAAATAAGGCAACAATATAAATAGAAAGAAAAAAATGAAACTCAGTGCTATGAAATTATAATGACAAAGCTTGGACATGGGGCTGGGGTGGCAGTTAAGAAATAATACCTTGATTCTCTCTTCTCAGGAATGGAGTACAATGGTTGAGGAATAAATATCCTTTTGTTAAAAGAGATAGCCCAGTGGGTGGAAGAGGGGAGAGGAAGATATTTGGAAATGAAGGGGATGGGTCAGTCACTAAGCATTTCTTAATGTGCCACTGTGCTAAGCACTGAAAAGAAAGGCATAAGCTGAGTGCTTGTGTTCAGAGAGCTCATAGTCTAATGGAATATAAAAATAATAGATGTCAATAAATTAAGAGGTAATTTTTTTTAATTTAAACATGGATCTGAATGGAAAAAGATAAGCTACACACTTCTCTTAGTCCCTGTGTCATTTCTCACCCACCTCCACGCTGCTTCTTGTGGGCTCTGCTTTGCAGCTCTCTGATCTTATCCTTCACCCATTTGTCATCAGGGTTGGCACAGAGGATGTTGCCCTTCTTCCGAAACTCAAAACTGAAATAAAATGTGTCACTAGTTAGCATGGGAGGGCGTAGGAATGGGGACCAGGGGTATGGAACCAGATCACTTGTAGCTTGGAGTTTTAGAGGCAAGCTGATGAAGGGGCAGGGGTCCTAGAGACCTGAGGGACAGGGAATGGAAATTGGGACTCTGGGCATCAGTAAGCCAGGGGATAAAGACTTGGAGCACCAACAACTGGGAAATAGGATACTTTGGGCTTGGAGTCAAAGACACAAAGTAACCAAAGGGTTAAAGACTTGGAGATCTGAGGAACCAGGGAGACTGGGGATGAGGGTCAGGGAGGTTGGAGGCTAAAGGTCTGGAATTCAAGAAGAACAAGGCCTAGCAGTCTGGAGACTGAGAGATTCGAGGCCAAAAGGACCAGAATTCAAGGAACTAGGAGCTGGGCCTTGGAAATCCAGGGGCTTTGGGAGTCTGGAGTCCAAGGAATCCGGCATGGCAGTGTGGCAAAATGGCAAGGGGTTGCATGTCCAGAGACTTAGAGGACCAATAACTGGCACCTGAGTGTCTGGGAGGAGGGGTCCAGCAGATTAAGTGATCAAAACTTGGAGGGCTCTGATTGAGGAGAATAAGCCCATAAACCTCCCAGAGAGGGATCTAGCCTTCAGGAAGAAAGCAAGGAGGAAAAGGACTCTTCTGAGTCTAGGATGAAGGTGGCCATGGTAGGGAGTGGAATGAAGCCTTACTATATAGCAGTGAAACAAACTAAAACATCCTTCCCTGCCCCAAGAAGAAAAATAAACATGTAAGAAGATATGGGCATTAAGGAGTGGACTATAGAACGACTACTTCTGATTGATCAAGCAATCATTAAGCATTGTGTGCCAGTCACTGTGGTAAGTGATGGAGACACAAAGAAAGGCAGAAACTGCCCCTGCTCTCAAGGATCTTCCAGTCTAATAAGTCAGGGGAGGAGACAACATATACAGCTGTAAGTATACTCTCTAATGCAGATGTGGCTTTACCCAGCTTGGACCAAGGGGGAATAAAGGCCAATTTCATCAGCCCATGACTCTCCCCTCTTATTTTGGCTGGCTGGTCTATGACTCACTTTTTTCTCATTACTCCTCCAGTCCAGTCCAACCTACAAACCTAGGAATCTTAGTCTCCGGTTCTTCCCCAGACCCTTGGATTTTTCTGAAACAGACACCAGCCTAGGCAGCCTTATGCCCATGGCTGGGTTTCTCTCTTCCCTTTCTTAGTTCAAATCCCTCTGTGCTACACTAGAATTGAGTGGGGAGGCTTAGAGTCACAGAATCAGTCTAAGGGAGAAGGGCACTTAGAGATCACCGATTCCATTTCCCACATTAGACAGGTATGAAACAAGGCCCAGAGAAAGGAAGGGAATTTCCTAAGGTCCTCCAGTGAATAGGGCACTCACATGACAGCTCGAAGGTTACAGCTCCCATTCACTTCTTGGATCCTGTATTGCAAGATGTGCCGTAAAATGGCAGGTTTCCTGTGCTTAGAATATTTCAAACAGCAGTCTTCATAGATGCCTATGGGAAACATGCCCCCCGCCCCAGGGATAAATTGGTTAGAACCATGGAACCAGAGTCAGAATAGCTAGCTGCATGCATTCATTTTACAAAAGGGGAAACTGAATCCCTGAGAAGGACAGAGACTTGCCCAGGTTCATATATTTAGTGGAAATGAGAAGAAAAGCCAGGCCTCTTGACTTCCAGGTCAAGACTTCTGGTTGCCAATTCCTAGAAGACAGGGGAACATAGGTTTTAGAGGTAGAAGGGACAAGACACAATCTGGTCCAATAAACCTTTTGCAAATGAGAAAATGAGATTCAGGAAATGGAAGGGACTTGGCCAAAGTCACACAGGACTCAAAGACAAAAGCTAGAATCATAGAATTTCGGGGAATGCAGAGGTCTCCAGGCTTTAGGGCCCATCTGGTCCAATCTGTAATGGATCGATTATATTATCCGCAATAAATGACCATTCAATTCTCAGTTGAAGACCTTCAGTGAGGGGAAACTCACTACCTCTTGAGGTAATCCATTGTCATTCCATTTCTGAGCATCTCCAATGATTAGAAATCTTTTTTTCTTTATAATAATTATACCTTACATAGCATTCCATAGGTTACAAAGCTTTTCCATACATTCTCATTGAACCTCATAATAAAGTGGAGTCTGGATGATATTTTTAATCCCTATTTTACATGCAAAGAAACTGAGGCTCAGCCATGACTATATAGGTTTTTGAGACAGGATTTAAATTCACATCTTCCTAACTCCAAGTTCATCATTCAGTCCAGTATGCCATACTATTTCTGTAGGAACTCAAGAGTTGCTTCTGCAGCTTCCATCTGTTGTGCCTTGTTCTGTCCTCTGGGGCCACTCAGAACAGAGCTAAACCCTCTTCCCCATAAGAGACTTTACAATGCTTGATGACAGAGTCAGCATGGTATAGTGGATAGGGTAGAGATGGACTCCTGGTGGCATGATGACCCAAATTCAAATGTCACCATTTCCTAGCTGTGTGACTATGGTGAAGTCACTTTGACCCTCTCAGACCTGCAGTTAGTTTCCTCACCTCTAAAATAAGCAGTTTTGACTCAATAGCCTCTAAGGTGTCTTTCTGAGTCTAACTCTGTGATCCTAATGTCCCCACTGTGAAGCAGCATGGTGTAGTGGGTATAACTCCTGAGGCTTCAACTCCAAACACACTTACTATATGAGCCTGGACAAGTTGACTTCTCTGGATCTCAGTTTCCTCACTTAATACCTATTAAGTTCCTTCCAGCTCTAAATCTATAATCCTCTCATTGTCCCACCCCCAAGTCTTTTGTTCTTTAGGTTAAATCACTAGATTTTTCACTTGTCCTCCATTCGGGATTATCTCAGAGCCCTACGAGTCACTTTTCTCTAGACCCTCCCCAGTTTATCTAGATCCTTCCTAAAATGGTCTCCAAGAACTGCACTCATTCCTCTAGATACGGTATCATAAGGACAGAGGGACTAACAACCTATACTCGTTCTGGATGCTATTTTTTTCTTAATACAAGCAACAAATAAAACCAAACAACATTTTTTTAGGGTACCATGTTCTACTGCTGTCTCACATTGAGCTTGGAACCCACAAGAGTCACCAGATTTTTTTTATGCTTTCAAAAAAATTTTTTAGTATTTACTTGTTTTTCATTTCCAACATGCACTTCTATGAGATTTTCAGTTCTAAATTTTCATGTACAAGCATATTAAGCATATTTATTATATTAGTCATGTTGTAAAGAATTAGAACCAAAAGGAAAAGCCATGAGAAAGATGAATCAAAAAAATGAAGGGAGCAAATAGTAGTCTTTGATCAGACTCCACAGTTCTTTCTGTGGGTGTGGATAGCTTTTTCCATCAAGAATCTTTTGGAATTATCTTAGACCCGGTTCTAATTCTTCTTTACAATATGACTAATTTAGAAATATGTTTAATATGATTGCACATGTAATACCTATGTCAGCTGCATGCCAACTTGGTGAAAGGGGGAGCACAAGGAGGGGGAGAAAATTTAGAACTCAAAGTCTTATAGAAGTGCAAGTTAAAAAGAAAAACAAATAAATACATAAAAAAAATTTAAAAACAAGCATTTTCCATCAAGAATCTTTTGGAATTGTCTTAGATCTGGATTTTTTTTTTTAGGAAAATGCTATCTAGTCATGCCTCAACCATGTGGAATTGATTTTTTTTAACCCATATGTCAGATTTTAAATGTATTCTTATTAAATTATTACATCTGGTCAACTGTTCTAGACTATAAAAGATCTTTATGTATCCTGTTATCCAGTGTGGGGTCTAGCCCTCCTAACCTTGTGTAATCTGCAGATTTGATAAATATACCAACTTTGCCATGATCCAAGTCACACATAAAAATGTTATGTAGCATAGGATCAAATCTTTCAAAAAGAAGAAATAAGATTAGTCTGTGCTTTGTGAACCATATAGACTCTTCGTGAACGCAGCTTCCTTTTCTAGATGTTCTCCAACTCTCCCTTTAATAATTTTGTGGAGAATTTTACCAAAAAATCAAAGTTAAACTCAGTGATCTCCAGACCCCACTCTCTTCCTTTCTTCTTGAGAGGTAGAATGTTATAGCAGATAGACCCCTGGGGTCAAATCCTGTCACTTTTACTGCATTCTTGAATGACCTTGGGAGAAGTTACTTGGCCTTTCTAAATAGTAGATCCTTCATCTGTAAAAGCAGAGGCAGGAGGAGCCGATAATAATGCTTACCTCAAGACTGTGAATGTCAAAAAAAAAAAAAACAAAAACCAAACAATGCATGTAAAATATTTTCCAAGCCTTAAAGACCTAGTACAAGTGAATTGTCATTGTTACTATTATCTTTTTGGATAATAACAGTACCTGCCTTCTATCATGTTTTGTTTTTTTGAGGCAATCAGGGTGAAGTGACATACCCAGGGTCACATAGCTAGTAAGCATCTTAAGTCACATTTGAACTCAGGTCCTCCTGACTTCAGGACCAATACTCTAGCCACTGTGCTACCTAACTATCTTCTCTGTTGTGTTCTCTCTTGTGTCCCTTCTCCAGGACCTTTCAAAAGTCACTCACAATTGTTCTACAATCTCATGGGTCAATCTCTTCAGTCCGTTGGGCCTGATGACTGGAATTCATCAAGGGCAGTCCTATAGGCTCTGCTACTGTTTCCTTTCTTGTCTGAGATTTGAACTCCCTGTTAGGCATTTTTGTTCTGTCCTTTCCAGGGCAAGCCTCATTCTCTTTGGCAGGAAAAACAGAAGGAATCTCTTCATTATTCCTTATCCATTTCACCTGACAAATAAACTTTCTTTCATCCTCCTTTCCCCTAATACATCAGAATCCTCTTTCCCTCTCCCACCGCTCCTTTTGGGAGCATAGCTAGTAGACTTTACCTCTGCTCATCCTGAGCTTTTGCACCCTAGCTGATATTCCGATAGGACCATAGCACACTGCTTCTATAGGTCATCCTTAATTGCCTGCCCTTCTATCCATCTTACAAATGGTAGCATGAATAGTAGCTTAAAAACCTAAGCCAGTGAGTTCTCTGGATCTGCACTGGCCTATTTTTGTGTGTGTCTTCAGAATTTCAGTCTTAAGAGTGCCCCCACATCCCTTGGACTGCCTCCAACATTCTTATCTTACAGCATTGGATCCTGCCTAACCTTTCTCTCAACCCTCTGAAATCAAATATCCCAAGGTCTAGGGTTGGCTTTCCTCCTCTACCACAAATTCTAAGAAAGCATTCACTTCCCCTTCCAAGATTCTTTCTGTTTCCTCTTTTAGCAACCTTCCTTTTTATTCAGAATAAGCTCCAGGATACCAGGTTCCGCCAGATTCCGAAAAATGAAATTCTTTTAAAATAGGTGGATGAGCAGTTAGCTTTTGGCAATGAGAACTCCAGTAGATAACTAGATAGTTGAAGTCAAGCCTCTTGTGCCAGGCTTAAGATCCATTTCCTGAATTCATGTACTCCCTCCTTCTGTCCATATGATCTATTGCACGCTTTGAGAACATAGGGCTTCTGTCTCTCCCTCCATTTATCCTAGTGCTTTCCACCAGGCTTTCCCATTCTGGTTTCTGGATTTCCTTCTTTGTAAAAATTACTTAAAATCCAATTTTATTTGCAGTTCCAAATTCTATGAGTGTATTTTCTTAATATGCAATGCTGTCCCATTATCTCTTTCTGTTCTTTTTTTAATGACACATCCTTTCAGAGCCACATTCTGGTCATGTGTCCCAATCTACGATGTCTCAGTGATACCTGTGAGGGAATTCCTGCTTCCTTGCACTGAGACATTTATAAAGCTCATTATGAGGTAATATGGGATGGTGCAGAAGTGGCCCCCAAACTCCAGAGTGGCATCCAAATGTCTAACAAAATCAATAAAAATACAGTATAACACAGATAGTGTTAATTTGTGGGTTTTTTTTTTTATTTCAGTTTAACACACAGGTATGGTGGATGGAGAGCTGAACTTGGAGTCAAGAAGACCTGAGTTCCTATCTGGACTCAGATACTTACTAGCTGTGGGATCCAGGACAAGTTCTTAACATGTCTCTGTTTTAGTCTTTAATCAAATGAGGAATTGGGATAGGAAGGAACCTCTGAGGTTCCTTCCATATATGAGTCTGTGACTTGCCCAGGATCACACCATCAGGATGTCAGACAGGGGAACAGATGGGAGATACCTTAAATCCAGCTCCAAACCTGTGATCTCGTTGCAATTTCAGGTCTCCTCATTTTAAGTTCATTACTATTTTCATTTTATCACATCCTCTCAATTCCCTAATGCTACCCCTCCCAAGAGAGACTATAGAAAAGTGATCCAGGTTAGAGTCAGTCTTTGATGCCTATGTTCAGGGCACTGGGCACCTGGTGAAAATGGGGAGTCAGGTCAGAGAGGAAGGAAGGGGTGGAGCTTATATCCCAAAGAATTGGAACCGGTAAGGCTGTCCAGCACTACCAGCACTCAACTTTGCCTCTTCTTTAGGGCATAAGGTCAGGAGGAAACCAGTCCTCTTCCAAAGAAATAGAATACTTAGAATACTGACTTGTAAATAAGGAAGAAAAATAAATGAGGAAGCTAAGGACCAGGAAGGGAAAAGGCCTCAAACAGTATTATACAAAGTAAGAATAGACCAGGTCTAGTCTTTCCACTATACCCCACTGTCTTCTCTTGAATTAACTCTTCGGTGACAAACCTCCCCAATGCACCCTACTTCTCCTACCTTCCCCTAGCTCTGATTTCCATCTGATCTCCGAGAGCAGCTAGACAGTCCAGTGCAAATAGCTTTGACTCTAAAGTCAGGAAAAGCTGAGTTTAAATCCTGCTTTAGACATTTATTAACTGTGTGACCTTGGGCAAGTTACTTAATTTCTGTCTGCCTCAGTTTCTTCATCTGTAAAATGGCATAGCCTCTAAGGGTCATGCCAGGTTGAAATCTGTGATACTATGAGCCAGTTGGGTTAAGGGTAAGTTAAGGGCAAGCCAGAAACCAAGACTGTCAGGGTTAAGACCCTGTCATTCCTTCAGCCCTGTCTCCAGATCTATCTCTGGACCTAGAGGAGTGGAAGTATACCTAGAAATAAGGAAGTTGCTCCCCCCCAAGTCATCATCTCCTGATGCTAATAATGGGATACTGGGAGTGCAGGGGGAGAGAAGGGAGTGCCCAGCAGCTGTTCCTTCAGATCTTTGTAGGAAAAGACCTGAAACTCAGATAAGGTACCAGCCAGAGGTAGTAAGGAGTTTCAGGAGGGGGGTGGTGGTTAAGTGAAGAAAAAGAATTTCCTTCAGGAGACCCAAATCAAGTCCTTTCCGCTCCTCTATAAAACCAGGACACTTGGTCTCCAGGAAAGAACCCTGGCTTAGAGTCAGAAAACCTGAGTTCTAATCCAAGCTCTGCCATTATCATGGCACATACATCCCAACCTTAGTTTCCTCATCTGTAAAATGAAAAACTTGAACTAAGGGACATCAAGGGTCTCTTCCAGGTGTGGTACTCTGGCCTATGTTCTAAGGTCATAAGTCATAGGACCATGCGAAGTAGATAGGGTTTGGGGCCTGGAATCAGGCAAACCTAAGTTCAAATCTAGCCTCAAACAAACACTTACTAGCTGTGTGACCCTGGGTGAGTTACTTTACCTCTGTCTGCCTCAGTTTCTTCAACTATAATATAGGAATAATCACAATACCTACCTCTCAAGGTTGTTGTGAGCATCGAAGGAGACAAGATATGTAAAGCATTTTGCAGACCTTAAAGCACCATAGGAATGCTAGTTATTACTATATAGAACTGAAAGAGACCATCTAGTCCAGTGGTTCTTGGCCTTGGGTTCACAGATGCTAAATTTTTAGGAGAACTTGGATGGGGAGAAATTAAATTCTTATTTTCAGTAACTTCTAACAAATTTAACATTCCCTTCAATTATGTAAAAACAGGATTCTGAGAAGGGCTTCACTAGACTTCCAAGGGGTCTATGAGAACCTCTGAGCTAGTCTAATTAGCACATTTTACAGATGAGAAATTGAGACTCAGAGATAGAAGGTAACACTGGTAATTAATTTCAGAGATAGGATTTGAACCTAGGGCCTCCCAACTCCGGGGCTTATGGTCTTTCACCCTATATAGATCTGCCTTTCCTATGATTGCAGGTACTGGTGGCTACTTTTTCTCCTCCATATGAACCTGGCCTCCCTGTCAGACTGTGAACTCCTGGAGAACTGAGACTCCATCAGCCTCATGACCTCTGAGCTGGAAGCCTATAAATGTTTTATAACAATAACAATGAGCTTCAGTCTCCACTCGAAGACAATGAGGAGTATTTTGGGTTCAGAGACCATCCCCTCCTTCCTTTAAGATGGATCAAAGGTATTGAAAATTATTCTCTGGGCTCTTTTTCCTATAATCAGCAACTCAACTGGGTGATAAGGCTAGGGGGAGGGGGAATGCGGGACATTGGGCCTGATAAGAAGCCCCTGTCCCTACCCTGATCAAAGGTCAAGGGAAGAAGCAGCCAAGGATCCAGGAATTCCTCAGCCCTTTCCCCTAAACCAGAGCTTTTCTGTCCTACATGAAGGTCCTGGGGCCCCAAGTGTAGAATAGAAGTTCAGTCCCTGGCTTTCCCTAGCATTATGGCTCTGGCAAGAGGGAAATAGGTTAGCAGCTACTTTCTGAGCTCTACCAGTCACCCCTCCTTCTGCCTCTCAGGATCTCATTGGATAAATTATCCTAAGGATCATGGGAGCTGGAAGGACCCTCAAGTCTATGAGACTGGGGAAACTGAGGCCCAGAGAAGTTAAAGGAACTTGTTCAGGGTGATCAGAGTCAGCCATAGGATATCAAAGCTAGAAGAGATCCTAAAGATCTCCTACTCTTAACACTACCACCTCATTACAGATGAGGTCTAGAAAGAGAATTTGCCTCAATTCACATAATTAGTAAGTAATGAATCTAAGATTGAAAATTTTACTCTTCTGACTCCAAATCCAGCACTCCTATCCAACAGGCAGCTTCTCAATGATCCCTGCCTGTATCATAGCACTATATTTCACACTTTTCCTTTAGTCTCCCCACTGGGGTATCAGTTCTTCCAAGGGCTCTGAATCACTGAGATACAGATGAATAGCTGGTGAGAACTGGAAGGGATATTAGAAATCAGCTAATAGTATTAGATGTAAAGCTGGGAAATTATAATCCTGTTTTACAGATAAAGAAACTGAAAGTTACCATGATCCACTCAAGGTCACAGAGGTAGTAAATATCACAGTTAAGATTTGAACTTGGGTCTTCTGGTTCTATTCCTATCCAATTCATTTGAATAAATTTCTATTAATCATTGACTCTGTGCCAGGCATTGTACTAGATGCTAGGGATACAAGGATTAAAAAATACAAAAACAGTTCCTGGCCTAAAGAAGATTATATGCTACTGGCTGGAAAAAAACTATGCATGGAAAATTGAATGTAGAATATATACAGCACGATCCACTCCACCTTACTGCCTCTCTAGCCCCTCATTTCACAGATCGGGGAAATAGATGGAGAAGGGATTTGCTTTGTTTTTTTCCTCAGTGGGGAAGATAGAGGAAATAAATATTACTTAAAAGAAAAGTTAAATTTAAAAAAGAGAAAGGATTTGCCAAAGCTACACCCCAGGTCAGAGGGGAAGCTGGAACTAGAAGACAGGCCTCCCAACTTGAGAGGCAGTGTGGTACAATAGAGAGCTTTAGAGTCAGAGGGTTCAAAGTCTGCTTCTGTCATTTACTGGCAGGGTGACTTTGGGTAAGTCTCTTAACTGCTCCATGTCTCTGCTTCCTCACCTGAAAAATGAAGGCATTGAACGGAATGGCCTCTGGGGTCCCTTCCACTTCTCAGCTACTCTTTTCCAGAATCCCCTCATCCTTTTGCTTGCCCGAAAGCCCAGAGTCCATTTAATTGAAGAAGTATGAGAGGGGACAAAAGTCTTTTGAGGGTATAGAATGAGGTGGTGGGGAGAAGAAGGGGGGGAGGGATTGAGAGACATCCCCCAGGGGACAAATTGCACCAAAGAACCTAAGGTGGTACAGAGTCCAAAGCAATTAGGGTGGGGTAAAAATAGGGAGAGGCTTCCAACGGGAGTTGGCTGAGCTTTGATCAGTTAGGCAGGGGAAAAGCAGAGGAAAGGAGCAGAGGCAAGGGGATAAAGGGAGTGAGACCAGGACTCAGCTGGGGAAAGATGAGGACGCTTGATGTCAGAGGGAAAATTTTGCAGCCTACTGCAGAGGTCCAAAAGTGTGAGGGATAGAGAGGCGGGGCTTTCTCACTGGAGGTCTTCAGATTGAGTCTTAAGGACGTCTTGTCATCCAAAGTGCTATATAAATATTAGCTACTTTTATGTTGTTTTATGTTCGTGGGATCACAGATCTTGAGCTAGAAGGCACATGAAAGGCCATTGAGTCTAACTCTATTACTTAAAAGATGAGAAAACTGAGGCATGGAGAAGTTAAATGTTTTGCCTAAGGGGATAGTTCTGAGACAGGATTTGAACCCAGATCTTCCTGATGTCAAGTCTAATGCCCCATTCACAATACCATACTGCATCTGTCCTGGGTGAGGGAGGAGGTGGTAATTCTATGTGGATGCAAGATGGCCTAGATGCCCTCTGAGTTCTTCCTCCCTTAATTCTAACATTTGTTGACTCTCTGCCATGGTGAGACCAGCACTACACTGGGGTAATAGCCAAATGGATTCACATAGACTCTGATATCTCAGGAAATGGATTCCCCAGCTACATGACTGTGTAGGGATGGGTACCTTGACTGCTGACAGCATGGGCCAGTGCCACCAGAAAGCAGGTTAACAGCTGGAGATTCATTCTGATGACTCCCTGGAGAAGAATTCACAGTCCTGCACAAAGAGAAGACAGAGAGTAGGTAAGATTGAATCCCCCTTCCCATCACCCCCAAATAAGGACCTAAATCCTGGAAGTCCTCCTGAGTTTGACAGTATTGCTAGAGAAATGAAAGTGGGTGCCCTTGCTCTATATCCCTGTTTACTCACCCCCTCCTCAACACTTGATCACTTTGGGGCTTTTTGTCCACATGGGCATGCAACAGAAGCTCCTAGACAGTCATGCTAAGTCCTTGAGATACCAGAATTCAGAGCTGGAAGAAATCATAAAGACAACCTTGTCCAATTTTCTCATTTTTACTGATGGAGGAAACCAAGGCTCAAGAAGGGGAAAAAGATTTGCCCAAGTTACATAGCTAGTAAGGTAGTCAGCATTTGAACCCAGGTTTTCCAACCTCAAATTCAGTGGTTTTTCCAGCTATGCCATGTTGTCTCCTCTAGCCCTTGGGTTTTGTGTGGCCACTGTACTCACCAAGGGCTCTGAGTTCTCCCAGACCTTGAAGCCCACTGTGACCTCTCCCTGCTGCACTAGGAAGCTGGAAGTGGCTGGTACTGTCAGAGGCTTTTTCCTTATAAGCAGGGCCTCCCTCCCTCCTCTGTTTCCCACCCACCACAGACTCTGTTCTAACAGGCCCCAGCAAACAAAGGCCCTCCCCTCAGCAGTTCACTCTCTTCTCTTCCAAGAAAAGGCAGGTTTTGATGGAAGAGACTTTGTACAAGCCACCTGTACACCTGTGCACCTATGGCTGCATGCTATTGTCATGCCAAAGGGAGTGTGGAGGTGTGGGTGGCCTAGAAGCACAAAACTGCTTTTCACTGGCTTCTGGCTCTCCTGCAAGAAGGAACTCCGCTGTCCTCTTTCTCATTTAGAACAAAGGCCTCACAGAAAGAGCTGGGAGGATCCTTAGAACGTAGGATATCAGACTTGAGAGAATCCTTAGGACAGAATGTCAGCTGGCAGGACCCCTAAAATACAAAATGTTAGAGCTGGGAGGATCCTTAAAATGCAGGATGTCAGAGCTGCGAGGGTTCTTTGGACATAGAAAATTCTAACAATAGATTAATATTTGCTGATATTTATGTAGCACTTAAAGGTGCTTTACGTACAGGCACTTGCTTGGCATACTGAATGCCAGCCAGGAAGATCATTAGAACATAGACTGTCATCACTAGTGTAACATACATCATGGAAATGATCACATGAGATAATAGAATCTTGGATTTAGAGAAGGAAGGGGCCTCTGAGGCTGTCTACTATAATCCCTTCATGGTCAAGAAACTGAGACCAGAGAGATGAAGTGAATCTCCCTGGTTAATGTAAGTAGTGACTGTCACTACTGAGCTACTCTCCTATCTCTTCTCTTTCTCTCCAGATCCCCAGCTTTCTTCACATCCCAACTAAAAGCCCACTTTCTTCAGGAGAGTTTTTCCTATTCCCTCTTAATGTTAGTGCCTCCCCTCTATTCATTATTTCATATATATTCTGTATATAGCCTGTTTGTACATATTTGCTTGCATGTTGTCTTTGCCACTAGATTGTGAGCTCCTTGAGGGGAGGCACTGTCTTTTGCCTTTCTTTGTATCCCTAGCACTTAGCATGGTGCCTCAAATATAACAGGGGCTTAATAAATGTTTATTGACTGACAGAGTCCAGGTAATCTGCCTCTACATTCAATGCTCTTTCCACTGTACCAAGCCATATTTGAAGTGCTTTGCAAACTCTAAAGTGTCATACAAATGTCAAACTATTACTAACATTATTTTGTCCAACCCCTTCATTTGACAGATGAAGAAACTGAAACCTGGACAATTGAAATGATTTGCCCAAGGTCACATAGTGAGTCAGAGGTAGAATTGGAACTCAAACCCTTCCTTCTTGACTCAACATGCAAGACCAGAATGAATAAATCTATAGATTAAAAGGCTATGTCACCATATCCAAATTGTTAAAAATGGGGTCATGATAGTTGACATCCACATGTAAGGAGCCCCTATGAATTAATTCCATAATTCCATTTACCTTTAATGAAAACTATTGGTTGATTTAACTATGACACCTGGGTAAGAAACACAATGAGGTAGTGTTGTAAGGTTTTATTTGGGGTGCATGAGAACCTTGTGAGGAATGTACTGCAGACATTATGATTTCCATCTTACAGATAGAAAACTGAGACTCAGAGAGGGTGAGTTGCCAAGGATGACATAGTAAGGATCACAGGCAGGATTTGAACCTGAGTTTCTCCCAATTACAAGTTCAGAGACTTCTTTTTGGTTCTGACCTCTATTATATACAGATTGCTTTTCTTTTAAGTATGTGAGTTCAGCTCGTAGCTTTCAAAGTTTTCCTTCTTGTCTTTGTCAAGTCTTCCTTCTTTTCTCTGCCTTTATCTTTTCTACCATATAGTGCCAGCTAATTAGGAAAAATCAAAACATATGTGGAAAAATCTGGTCCTAATTTGGCCCAAAACTTGAATCTGCGACCCTCAGAATACCTGTGCTTCCGAAGTTAAAATTCAATGTGATTGAGATTAAACTCAAGATTATTCAGCTCTCTTCCTTTGTTTCCCCACCCTCAGACTAAGCCCTAACCCTAGATTTTGTCCTCATTGTAGACAAATTCTAAGGCAGAGACTTGAGCTTAACCCTACACTGAGCCCTGACCCTAGAATAAGGCCTGATTCCTGCCAATGGCATAGCTCTGACCCTAATCTGAGCCCTGACCCCAGTTAAGGAGTGGGCTTTGACCTAAATCTGAGCCCTAATCCCAACCAAAAACTGAACTCCGAATCCTGACCCCAGCCAAGGCTGAGTCCCATCTGGACCTGCCCTTCAGCCCTCTCCTCCAGTAAGCTCCACAGACTCTTTTTCCTGGAACTTTGCATTTGAATTGTATGACAGAGTGTATGTGTTAAACACTGTTCTCGTTCTGCCTGATCTTCAGCTCTCCTGGAATCCCCGAGTGGCCTTGCCAGTGTGACAGGCGTCCACAACTGTTTAAAGAGTGAATGAATGAATGCTTCCTGATTTTCTAAGAAGCCAGAACAATGCCCTTGGCTTTATCATCAGGGCCAAATTACATCTAGTTTCTGTTTTATTTACACACAAAGTGTCACATTGCTAAGTGAGGTGTCCCATAGACTCGGTCCTGGACTCTCTTCTCTTTTGCTTCTGTACTATTTCACTTGGTGATTTCATTCCCCTATGTTGATGATCCCCAAATCTATTTTTCCAGCCTTAACGCTTCTTCTGACCCCTAGTCTCCCATGTCCAACTGCCTTTAGACATCTCAAAATGGATGTTCCATAGACATCTTAAGCCCAACTCATCCCACACTGAACTTAGTATCTTTCCACCAAACCCTCCCATCTTCCTAACTTTCGTATTGCTGTTGAGGGCAACACCAGCCTCCCTGCCATCTGGGCTTGTAACCTAGGTGTCATCCTCAACTCCTCACTCTCAGCCCCAATATCCAAGCTGTAGCCAAAGCCTGTTGATCTTACCTTCATAATGTCACTCAAATGCATCCCTTTCTCTTCTCTGACATTGCCACCACCCTAGTAAAGGATGTTACCACCTCACACCTGGATTGCTACAGCAGCCTTTTGGTTGGTGTCTGTTGCAGATCTCTCCTTGCTTCCATCCATCCTCCACTCACTTACCTATCAGAGTGACACCTTGGGGTGTGGCATGCATCCCTCCGCTCAGTAAACTCCATCAGTTCCCATCAGCTCCAGGATCAAATACAAAATCCTCCCTTTACTTTTTATTACTGTTGCAATTCATTCTTCCATCTCAAAGAGAATCACATCAGGAGGGTGATATCTTTCGAGTAAATTAGATTTAAATCAGGCAGTGCTGTGCAAAGTCATCAGCTTCACTCCTCCAGAGTCAGTGGGGTCCAGTGGACAGATAATTAACAATGGCCCTTCCATTTGGTGGTCAATGTCCTCTATAATTTGGTCCCCTCCTGCCTTTCCGGTCTTTTTTTACACCTTCTAATCCCCAGTGACACTGGCCTCCTTGCTGTTCCCTAAACAAGAAACTCCGTATCTCAATCTCCGGCATCTTCTGACTTTGGAATGTTCTCCCTCTTCATCTCTGCCTTCTGCCTTTCTTGGATTCTTTCTAGTCCTAACTAAAATCCCACCTTCTCTAGGAAGTCTTCCCTGATCTCCCTTAATGTTAGGGCCTTCCTTCTGGTGGTAATCTGGAATTTATTCTGTCTGTAGTTTGTGGTTGTTCAGTTCTGCCTGACCCTTTTTGACCCCATTTGGGGTTTTCTTGGCAGAGATACTGGAGTGGTTTGTCATTTCCTTCTCTGACTCATTTTACAGGTGAGGAAACTGAGGCAAACAAGGTTAAGTGACTTGCCTAGGGTTATACAGCTAGACAGCTAGTAGGTGTCTGAGGTCAGATTTGAATTCAGGAAGATGAGTTCTTCTGACTCCAGGTCTGGCACTCTATCCACTAAGTCACCTAGCTGCCCTGGTTAGTAAATACTAGTCAGTCATACTAGTTAGTAAGAACTGAACTGAGAATTTGAAAGTAATGAATTACAGTAGTTGGACCATGAGATTCAATGGAATCATAGATCACCAACTGGAATGTTATTGATGAGATGTTTATTGTTGGAAGAGACTATAGATGCCATAGAGCCAGACCCCCTCACCTTACAGATATGGAAACTGAGGTCCAGGGAAATAAAATGACTTACCCAAGGTCCCCTAAGTAGTAAATGGAATTGTACCCAGACCTCCAACACCAAAACTAATACTCTTTCCACATGAGCTCTTCTGGTCAAGCACCAGGTCTTCTTATAGGACTAAATTACCTTGCAGAATAGTGGCACTGGGAAATGATGAAATGAGTCATCAACTGGGAATTAGCAGATGTGGGTTTTCTTCCTTACTGCACTGGCTCATTATGTAATTTCTCCTCTCTTGGCCTTGGTTTCATCCTCTGGAAATATAAGAGGTGGTACTAGAGGTTGCTAAGATCCCTTCCTACTCTGAAATTCTGGGATTTGGAGTTCAGATGGAAGGAGAGTTTAAAGTAAGTTTTAGGTTTTTTTTCCCACTGCTGTCCATCCCTGGTGTTTTGTTGGAATCAAGACCTAGGTGAATTGGCCCAATTGAAATCCTTGCTTTCTAGAATCCTAATTGGATCACATTCCTTCCTACAGTGATCAGGGATGGGGGGGTAGGGAGGATGAGGACAGTGCTATGTGAGAATTGAGTTAAAAGTCAAGAGATTGTCAGAAAATGAGTTCAGTCTTCATCATCTAGATCCATAGAATTTCAGAGCTAGAAGGACCTTTAGGACACAGAGTGTCAGGGCTGGGGGTCAGTCTTTAGGACACAGACTGTTAGAATTAGGAGGGGACACAAAGTATCAGTACTGAGGGGACATTAGGACACAGAATGTCAAGCCTAGGGGACAGTCTTTAGGACACAGACTGTCAGAATTGGGAGGGGAACCTCAGGACCCAGAGTATCAGGACTGAGGGCAGGGTTTAGTCACACAGAGCATCAGGACTGGCAGTGTCATTAGTACATGGAATGTCACAATTGGGCAGAGTGTCTTAGAACATACACTCTTAGAGCTGGGAGGACCCTTTGATCATATGAAATGTTAGAGTTGGGAGGGATGTTAGGTCATAGAATAAATATTTTTTTATTTTGAAAAAAAAGAAAAAAAAACAGTTCCCCAAAACTAATCTAGTTAACCTAATAACCTAAATCCACCTATCTGTAGAGTTCCACACCCACAGTAGCTCTTTATCTGCCAAAAGAAGGAATTGATACCTCACAATATTCAGTTTCTTTTGTTTTACTATTGATTTACATTGTTATGTCACTGTTTCTATTGTTTCCTTGGTTCTGCTTATTTCATCAGTTCATATGTCTCTCTATGCTGTTCCTCTTACGAGATAACCACATTTATGTACCACCACTTTTTTTAATCATTCAAATGAGTGTCCACAAGAGCTTGCTCTTTGAGGAAGGGTTAGGGAGAAGATACATACGCATACATATAAGGAAATGTAAGTGATGTAAAAATATCAGTAAACAATTTTTTAAAAGAAATGCTGAATAATCCAAGCAAGTTTTATGAAACATGAGATTCATGAAACTCTGTATACAGCACTCATGGAAAGTCAGAAAGACTTGATTTAAGGAACAGCAAAGTAAGAATAAATAGGGAAACCATTTAAATAGAGACCACAACGTGATACTGAAAGATTTTAGAACTCTGATCAGTGCAATGACCAATCATGACTTTAGAAAACTGACATGGTGGGAGGTGAAGCCCAACCTGTAGCCTCTAGGCAGTGAAGCAGTGGACAGAGATGTGAAAGGAGGTATGAGTTTTCAGAAGAGACCAAAATAATGATTCATTTTACTTGACCTTATTTCTCACGAGGAAGTGAAAATTGTCAGTGGAAAATAACAGTGATTCGTAGAAAAGAGTAAAGGGCATTAAAAAAAGACTTAAAAATAAAAACCATGGACTGTCACAGGACGGCTCTTAGGACACAGAATGTCAGTGCTATAAGGGATCTTAGACTATTTAAAGAGGACCTTAGAACTCAGAATGCCGGAACTAGAAGGGCCCTTAGAACTTAAATTGTCAGCGCTGGGCAAGACATTAAAATTGAGAATGTTCAAACTTGAAAGGATCTTCGAAAGCGGAAGAGTGATAGAAAAGACCTGAAGACAAAGAATGTCAAAGGGGGGACAGGGCTTTCGCAGATAGGACGTCAGAGCCGCAAGGGATCTTAGAACACAGAAAATCAGAGCTGGGAGGGCCCTTAGAATACAGAACGTTGGGTGTGGGAGAGGCCTCAGAAACCATCTGGTACCCGGATTCTTGATATTTTTGGTATCCTGGACCGCTTTGGCAGTCTGGGGAAGCCTCCATACCCTGCCTTAGAATAATGCTTTTAAGTGCACAAAATAAAGTGCATAGGGATTATAAGGAAACTAATTACATTGAATAAGTACAGAGGAGGACCCCCTAAAATCCATCCAGGGACCCCAGGTTAAGAACTCCGGATCTAATCCAATTCCCTCATTTTACGGATGGGAAAACGGAGGCCCCCAGCTAAAATCCAGCACGATTAATGGGCTGGGAGCGGGGCGGAGCTGGAGCTGGTCCTGCGGGCTCTGGGAGGGGCCAAGGGCTGGGGGCAGGGCCTGGCCCAGCTGACAGCCTCCAGTTGCGGCTGACTGTCTAGAGAAGGAGAACCACCCGTCCGCGCTGTCTCCTGCGGGCCATGGATTCCCCGTCCTGCCGAGGGCCGTTCCGCCTCTTGGGCCTCCTGCTCTGGGTACGAGCCGCCGGTCTCGCTTGGGGCTCCTGGAGCTACGGGCTGGGCTGGGTGTGGCCAGGATCGCAGGGCTGCGGCGCGGGCTCAGTCCCGACAATTTCGGTTTCACCAATTCACCAATTTTCCTCCTCCCTACCCCGGCGCTTGCCGCGCGGTGCCGGGGAGCCCTGGTCTGGCAGTCGGGGGACTCGGGCTCTGGTCCGGGCCCCTCCACTGTCAGTGCGCCGTGTGACCTTGTCCAAGTCCTTCTTCTGGGCCAGTGTCTGCGTCGGTTAAAGTGAGGGGGAGTTGGCCTCGACGCTCCTTAGCACCTTTCTGCCCGACAGTCTCGGACTCTGGTGTTTGGGGTTTGGGTAAGTGAACACCTGGGAAAGACACCGAGGTATGTTGTGAGAAAGGTGACTGGCCCAGGCTACTGGTACTGATCATTAACCTACAAGCCAGGGCAGTCACTTTAGGAGTTAGGAGGGGGAGGAAGGGAAGGGAATACCCGATCTCCGCAAAAGGGAACAAGAGGGCTTGTACTCGTTCTGCTTGGCCCCAAAGGGCAGAAATAGGACCTTTGAGGTTAAGGAAAAGCTTCCTGATTCTTGCAGCGATTCAAAAGTGCAGTAAACAGCCTCCAGTGAGGTCCGCCCCCAACGCCCCTCTCCCCTTGGATCTTCAAGCAGATCTGGGGTGAATTTCTGAAAGGTGTTGTTGAGAGGGCTTTATGTTGAGATATGAATTTTATTTCTTGCCTCTTGAGTGTTCTTCCAACGCTGGTGTTTTGTGATGGGATGGGGGGGGGGGGTGGAGAGAGAGAGACAGAGAGACAGAGACAGAGAGAGAGACACAGAGAGAGACAGAGAGAGACAGAAAGAGAGAGACTACCTGGAGGAAGGAGGTGAATTTTGAACTTGTGATTTACTCTGTGTGAGGGAAACTCCCAACTCTGTAAAAACTACCTCTGCAAATACAGATCAACAACTTGTGTATCTTAGTTGTCTGGGGACATTGAGAGTCTGGGCTCACAAAGCTAGTGTCAGAGGTAGTACCTGAACTCCAAAGCTGGCCCTCTATCCATTCTGCAGTGTGGTGGAAGTGGTACAAATTGTTGTAGTTCTTATTCATGGACCATATTTTACAGATAAAAATCTTGCAATGTACATAGTAACAGCAACATTGTACACAGTAACCAACAGCAATATTTTTCAGTGATCAAATGATTGATTTAGCTCTTCTCAGCAATGCGATGCTCTAAGACAATTCCAAAAGACTCCTGATGGAAAATGCTATCCACATCCAGAGAAAGAACTATGGAATCTAAATGCAGATAGAAGCATACTATTTTCACTTTTTTTTTTTTTTGGCTTTTCCCTTTTGCTCTGTTTCTTCTCTCACAACATGACTAATGTGGAAATATGTTTAACATAATTGTACACGTATAATCTATATCAGATTGCTTGACATCTTGGGGAATGAGCATGGGAGGGCAGGAGAAAAAATTTGGAACCCAAATTTTATTTTAAAAAATGCTGAAAACTCTATGTAATTGGAAAAAATAAAATACTAGTTAAAAAAAACAAACAGCTGCAACTTGTTAAGTCCAAATGTGGGATCTCCTGTCTCCAAAGTCAGTGCCTCACTCATTTGAGGAGCAAAGGTTTTTCTTTGATTCAGTTGAACTGAGAGGAGGAAATCCTCTGATCTCATCCCTCAGCTTGACGTCCTCTCTCTGTAACCCTGTGGTTTGTTTCTTCTTCCTTTCATTCCTTCCCTTGTCTATTTTTACCCCCAAGCAAAGCAACTCCTACCAATCCTGGCAGAATATTCTGATAGGTCCAAATCACCACCACCACCACCACAGTCCCTGCAATTCCCCTACTCCCCAGCCTAGAACTCTGTTCTGGCTGCAAGGTGGTGCCCTACTTGCAACATGGGAGGGTCATAGGCTAGATGTTCTCCGAGATCCCACATCCAATGTTCTAGCAATCCTTTCAGTGAAATCCCTGGTACTGAGTCAGCCAATGGTGACAGTGGAATATGTGAGCTCTTTGAAAGCAGGGACTGTTTTCTATTCCAAACATCCCCTAGCACATTGCCTGGCACAAGTAGACACAATAAATGTTTGTTGGATGGTCATGTTGTTCTTGAAATTATTTATAAGTTCTCTGCAGCTTTCTTGCAGCTCTCTACAGTTTCAAGGAATATTTTTGCCAAGTCTATGTCTTGACCTTGTTGAAGTTTGTGTGTATGTATAGTAAGGATGACTACAACAGCCTTTAGTCAGCAACTCTGGCCATTTCTGCATCCATATACATCTGTATTCATGGGGCCAGCATCTTCATTCAGCCCCTCTGCCTGCCCTTTGGACTATTTTAACAGGCTCCACCACAGCTTCCCTGCCTCCAGTCTCTCCAAGCTACCTTCCATACTGCTTGCTAATTTACTTCAATTCAGCGAGCATTTATTGAGGGTCTACCCTGTGCTAGGCACTGTTGTGATCAAATAACAAAACATGAGAATATGTTCTTTGGGGGAGAAACAAGATGAAGCCTTCCTTCCCCTCTTGAAGCCTTCCCTGGTTTCCCACAGTTGATTGAGTCTTCTCTCTTTCCTCAAATACAGCTATGCAAAATGTATAGTCTTCCTAATGAATGATTCTAATCATGTGACTTCCAAGCTGAGGAACCTTCAATGTCTCACTATTGCAACTAGGAAAAGGCACAGGTTCCTTCGCCTGGCATTCAGGGTCCTCTACACTATGACTACAACCTATCTTTCCTGGTTTCTTGCATGTTTATCCCTCTTCACATATTCCATATTCTATCCAGACTGGAATAAAGCTGTTTTCTGAGCCTGTCCTGCCCTCTCCTACTTCTGGGCCAGCAACCCCCTGTGCCTGGAATAAGCTCCCTCTTCATCCCTTTTCTCCTTTTCTTTCTTTTAGGCTTAACTCGCTTCCACTTCTTTAATTAATCAATAAGCATTTATTAAACATCAGACCCCACTAGAGATACAAATACAAACATGAAACAACTCCTGCCCTCAGGGAGCCTATATTCTGCTTGGAGAAGACAACATATTCACAGACAGGTACAGGAAAAATTTACACAGTGGAAAGTGGGCACTCGCAGCTGAAGGAAATCAGGCATAGACTTTGGAAGGAGGCAACATTGAAGGTTCTAATAGGGAGAGGTGAAAAGGGACAGCATTTCTGGGATTGGGCACAGCTTGGGCAAAGATGTGGAGATAGGATATGCAGTGTTGTGAAGCAGGCCAAGTCCACTGGAGCATAGAATGCATGAGAGTAAATGATGTGTAATCAACCTAGAAAGAAAGGCTGGAGCCAGATTCTAAAAGGCCTTTAAAGGTCAAATGGGAATTTGTGCTTTTAACCTAAAAGAATGGGAAATCCTGCAGCTTCTTGCAGAACTGCAGTAACGTGATCACGGGCTTTAGGAGCGTCGGTGTCAGCCTTCACTGATTCCCACAGCTGAGAAGCTTCTCCTTTTTCAGGTTATCTTAGGACATTTTGTCTGGGTCCTTCCTTCGTCTACTCTCCCCCCCCCCACTTGCACACACACTCTCTTGTATTCTAATCATCTGTATCATGCTACAGCAGCCCCAACTTGTCAGAACCCCCAAATAGTACAAGCTCCTTGGGGTGGGTACATTTTTTTTTTTGGTATCCTTAGTAATAAGGAGGTATCCAATAGGTATTTGATCGATTAGCTGCGCTAGACTTCAGAAACAAGCATGGAAGTGCTTTCCATTGCTGGAGGGGCGGGGTTGAAGGTTTGCTCTGCACTCATGGAAGGCCAGGAAGGCCTGCTTTCCTTCTTTCCTTTCCCTATTCGTCTGCCTGGAAGTCTCTTCCTCATCCTCATCTACCTTCTTTCAAGTTCCAGTTAAAATCCCACCTTTTATAGCTAGCCTTTCCTTGTATCATATAGGCTTTATCTCAGTTGAGTATTTCCAACTTATCCTGTCTATATCTTGTTGTACATATATGTTTGCCTGTTGTCTTCCCCATTAGACTGGGAACTCTTTCAAGGCAGGAGCCATCTTTTGCCTTTTCTTCCCCAGCACTTAATCCAATGCCTGGTCTGTGGTAGGCACTTAATAAATGTTCACTGACTGAGTAACTGATACATGGCTCTTGTGTTTCAGGGAGCTGCAGGTGCCATGGCTTGGGCTGGGGTCTCTGCCCTCAGAACCCACAGGAGTTATCAGGATTTCTGTGACAATCCTTTCTTGGAGGTGCTGGGCTGTTTGGTAGTGGCCACAGCTCCACTGCTGCTGCTTACTGGGGGCCTGGCTGTTGGCATCTCCCGCTGGAACACTGGTCCCTGGCAAGGCCTGGTGAGTATGCCTTTGGCTTGGGAACAACTCTCTTCTTCCTCTCACACAGGCCCCATGTGGAATCAAATCCTGGGAACTGCCTCTTGCCTTGTCTCTCTTCTGGGAGCTTAGTACCTTTTCAGATGGTTCAGTTGACAAGCATTTATTAATAATGCTCAATGCCAGGTACTCTGATAGGTTCAGGAGCTATATATACAATAAAAAGTGAAATAATTCCTACTCTTGAGGATAGAGTAGAGATCCTGTAGTATATTCTTTTTTTTTATAAATTTACTTTTATTCTCAACTTAGAACATTTCCATTCCCTCAACAGAATACAAATTTAAAAATACATAATCAGTTTCATATGCTACTTTCAAAATTGTGCTTTTTATCTGTGATTCCTTCTGTTCTTCCTTCAAAATGATCTTGAGTCATTTTAAGTCACCCTCTACCCAACTGCCAATTTAGTTCAATTCAGAAATTCAATTCTTTCTGTATGTTTTTTAAAAGGTTACAATTAGCTTAATGTTAATATCCCAATATATACCCTCCCACACAATGACCCTCCCTTGTGACAAGGCTCACTGAAGCACTGGGCCAGGAGTCAGGAAGATCTGAGTTTAATTCCAGCCTCAAATGCTTCCTAGCAGTGTGACCCTGGGAAAGTCACTTAACCTGATTGCCTGACACAACAGATCCACAGAAGAAGGAAATGGCAAACCACTCCAGTATCTTTGCTTAGAAAATCCCAAATGGCGTCATGAAGAGTCAGGTGCAACTCAACAAAAGCCGTAGTGAATGTTTTCCAGGTCACATTTTCTTCACTTTGCAAGCATCGTCTCAAGTTTTAAAGAGTGAATTCCTCAATTTTTTTTTCCCCAGAACACCACAATATCTCATTATATTACATTTGTCACAGTTTGTACAGCCATTCTCCAATGGATAGGTATCTCCTTTGTTCCTGGTTTTTTGCTACCACAGCAACCGCTGCTGTTGATGGGGTGCTTGGATGCTTGTGTTTGGACCCCACTTCCAAGATCACATTTCTCCATAGCCTCAAAACACTATCCCCTGACAGCTTTCTTCCCAGCCCAAGGACAATATGCCTAGCAATAACTCACGAGTGGGCTCCAGGAAGGCAAAGTATGTCTCCCTGTTACAAGAACAAGCTGGCCTCTGTAGAATTTCCCTTGTATGAACAGGACTACCTTGCACCAACAGAACTGTCATGTACTGATTCCTACAGTTAGTGTATACAATCCAGAGGTCAAGCTGTAGACGTCACCTCCTGAAGCTATCTTGTTACAGACATAACAGACTAAAAACACACCCCTTAGGAACATTTCCAGCAGTGAATGATGCCTGTGACCAAGGCTGTGTGTTATCACCTAATTAGCATACTTGTCATATAATCCACTACTTTTCCTATATAAGCTTTAGCATCATTCCTCTTAGGTTGCAAGTTCCCTAAAGAGCTCTGCCCTCCATATTAGCATTACAATAAACATTGCCAACTTGACTTAAAGAATGCTTGAATCCATGAATTCATTACAGACGACCCTTTCCTGTATTTCAGTCCTTGAGGGGTCCCTGAACCTCTCAAAGTGCATCATTATGACTATGTTGATGTCTGTGGCACTTTTTATTTTCTTTCTTTGACCTCCTAGGCATAGGTCAAAGCATTTGAACAGTGTACTGACATTTTTTAAAAATTTTAATTCCAAATTGTTTTCCAGAACAACTGGACAAATTCATAAGCCTGTCAATGGTATATCAGTGTATGCATACAAAAGCCTTTCCCCACCAACATATCATAAAGTAGCATTAGTTTTATCACAATTTTATGGATAGGGAAACAAAAGCTCTGAGAGATAGAATGTTTTGCCTGGTCAGCCAGAGGGACTGGGACCTGAATAGTTCAGGAGACCAGTGCTTACTATGGACTCTGATGGAGCATCTTCTCCCACCTTAGGGAGTTGAGAGGTGCAGAGATAGGACAGAGGCAGCAAAGCTCAGTAGAGAAGTTTTGGCCTGACATTTCAAGATGTAGGTTCAAATAATACCTCTGCTTTTTACTAGCTGTGTGGCCTTGGGCAAGTGATTAAATACCTCTAGGCCTCAGTTTTCTCATCTGTAAAATGAGGAAGGTTAGACTACAGTCTAGAATCCCCTCAATAAAAGGATTTGTTCTGTGAAGTTTGGATTCAGGTCAAAGAGCTGCCCTTGAGGATCTAGAGGGCTACGTGTGGGTCTCAGATTCCCCACCCCTGGACTAGATGATCTCTAAGGTTCCTTTGCAGCTCCAAATGTCTCCTGGCATAGGGGATTGAAAGCCAGCCTTGGCATCAAGAAGATTTGGGTGTAAGTTCTAGCTGTTATACCTATAGGCCATGTGGCCCTGGGCAAGTCAAGGTTAAGTGCTCAGTGTCCCTCCTCCAATTCACTAAGACTAAGCTGGGAAGTAGTTATTGATCTTCATGGTAAAGGCATTTCTTAACTGAGTATTTCCTATATCAATGGAATCACAATTCTCTGCTGGGATCAAAGCCCACCTGATCACAAATCCCCTTAACATCTTCCCTGAAAAGTGACCATGGAGCCTGTGCTTGAAGATTTTCGGTGGTGGACCACCCTTTTATTTTTATTAGTTGTTTCAGTCATATCTGACTCTCCATGACCCCATTAGGGGTTTTCTTGGCCAAGATCCCAGAGTAGTTTGTCATTTCCTTCTCTAGATCATTTTACAGATGAGAAAACTGAGGCAATATAGCAGCAAGCACCCTGACACATCCAGGATGGCCTGCCAGCACAACTTCTTAGACCTGCTTTTGTAAAAGGAAATCAACTTTTGAGGGGTCAACAATATTCTTTAATCACATATACCAACAGAGAAAATACAGGCAGAGAAATAAAGACCAACTGACGGGGCTTCTGTCTGACCATATGCAATATATACGTTATAAATCAATAGACAGATCCAACTGTCTGATCATTACATACACGCATAGTTACTAGAGAGAGAAGCACCAAGATGGGGGGCTTCTTAATGGCTGCCCAGTGTCTCATCTGGCACATGAACCTTCTTCCAAAGAATAAACCCAAAGCAAAAACCTCACCTCAGAGTACATATACACTTTTCAGAGTTGGAGGGCATCACAACCCTCATGACCCATTGCCTCATTAGAAATGAACAAAAGGTATGGGCCTTTCTACAAAATAAGCCTCACCTAATCAAGCTTCACTTATTGGGCTCCATGTGAGGCCTATTAATGGATGGCGAAAGATCTTCAACTCTCATTACAAGCAAATGGGGTGAAGTGACTTGCTCAGGGTTGAACAGCTAGTAAGTGTCTAAGGCTAGGTTTGAACTCAGGAAGAGGAGTCTCCTGACTCTAGGCCCAGCACTCTATATACTGCACCACCTGGTTTCCCCTTTTACAGATGAGAAAACTGAGGCAAACAGGGTTAAGTGACTTGCCCAGCATCACACAGCTATTAAGTGTCTGAGGCCAAATTTGAACTCAGGAAGATGAGTCTTCCTGACTCCAGGCCAGGTACTCTATCCACTGTGCTACCTAGCTGCCCCATGGACCACCTACTCCTCCTCCAGAACAGCCCATTCTACTATAGGATGGCTGTCAGTGATAAGATGTGTCTTCCTTATGTTAAACTAAAATCTTCTTGTAACTTTCCCCATGGCTCCCAAGTTGGGCATTCTCATGTTTGCCTCCTGTCTTCCTGGCTAACCATCAGTCAGTCACCAAGCATTCTGTAAGGACCTGCTCAATGTAACTGGCAGCCGTGAAGGAGCTTACATTGTTTCAGGGTATCAACATGTATGCATAGATGTACATACCAAGAAGCTACCAAGAAGGTAACGTCAATGGGGAGGTACTAGTAGTTGTGAGAAGGCCTTCATAAAGAAGATGGGGCTTGAGCATCAAAGGAGGCTAAGGCTTCAGAGAATTCTAAGTGAAGGTGAGAATGGAGGATATTCTAGGCATGGTCAATAGCATAGAGGTGGGAGATGGAGTGAAGAAGTCCAGTTTTACTGAAACAAATTCAAATAGTACATGACAGAATCATTTATAATAAGACTGGAGAGGTGGTTTGGGGCCGAATGGTGAAGGACTTTAAATGACAAGCAGGAATTGGTTATTTGATCCTAGAGGTAAGAGAGAGTCACTGAAGGTTTTCGGCAGGTAAGGGTGTGTGTGTGTGTGTGTGTGTGTGTGTGTGTGTGTGAGAGAGAGAGAGAGAGAGAGAGAGAGAGAGAGAGAGAGAGAGAGAGAGAGAGAGAGAGAGAGAGAGAGAGATGCTCAAGTGCATACTTTTGGAGTATCACTTTAGCCACTGAATGGAGGATGGATGGGAGAGGGGAGAGTCTTGAGGCAGGGAGACCAATTAAAAGACTATTGCAAAAGGCAAGGTAAGAATAATGACGGTTTGGACTAGTGACTTATCTATTCTTTCAACCTACCCTCATATGCTATGGTTTCCAGTCTCTTTTTCACCTTGGTTGCCTTCTTCTGGGAGAACTGTATTCTAATAGTCAAAATAAGGCAAACTGAGCACAAAGTACTGAGCATGGCCAATTTATTAGCAAGTATGGATTTACTAATAAGTAAGATCTCAGCTTCCCCAACAAAAGCTAAGATCCTGAACGAGAGGGTCAACTCTTTTTTATAGTTCTGGAGTGCAGAAAAGAGGAAAGCTAGCTTTATGGGTGTAAGAAAATATGATTGGATGGAAACAGGCTAGCAACAATCCCCTCCCTTTCCCCCTGTTTCTAAGAAATGTTCATTGTTTGAGTCCAGCTGCATCTACAAGGACAGAGATAGCAAACCAGACATTTTTGGATAACGAACTAGACATCCTTGAAGGATAGTTTGGTGCAGTAAAGATACTGAACCAGACTCCCTGGGGTCCACTTATATTTTTCAAGAATAACAAATATCCTTGATGGAAGAATAAAACAGCGATTAACAGGAGGGTTGAATTTCTAAATTTAACTTATTACAGACCCACTAAGTTTCTGAATTAAGTTCAGAGACAAAGAATCATGACAGGCATGTACAGAGCAAAATTACTTCACTAATTAAATCAATAGGACCAAATCAAAAAGACACTGAATCAATCTGATTATTTCAATATCTTTCGTGAAGTATGGTCTCATAACTGGATCTAGTACATTCTATGTGCTAATGAGGGCAAAATTTAGTGGAACCTCCTGTGCCTTGGGCGCTAGACTTCATATTACCCTAAGACTACATTAGCTTCTTGACTGCCATGTTGCTCTACTGACTCTCTTTGAAGTTGCAGTACACTAAGACCCATGGATCATTTTCATGTGACTCATTGCATAGGATGCTTCCCATTCTCTATTTGAGCTATTTCTCCCATATTCTAGAAAAGCAAATACCTCTCCCCAATACCCAAGTAAATTACGGTCTCAAATTACAGGCTAATAGAAATCTAGTTCGATCTGTCCCAACATGTTTGGTGTAGTATACAAGGTGCTGGGGCTGCAAAGATAAAATGAAAAAACACTTCCTGCTTTCAAGGAACTGATATTCTAATGAAAACAGTGTGATTCTTAGCTCTAATATTTACTCGCTCTATGAGCTTGGGAAAATAACTTTCCTCCAGGCTCAGTTTCCTCATCTTTAAAATGGGGATGCTTTAAAATGTGACACTTCTTTCAGAGTCTAGTTGTTAGGAAAATGCTTTGTAAACCTTTAAGTCTTATGGAAATAGGAACTATAATTAGTATCGTAGATGATGACAGTCGTTTTAACCTAAAGTTCTAGTTTTCTCCCATTTCTTCTGTTGTCCTGTAACTATGTATTTAAAATTGGCTCATATTTGAAAGTCTTTTTTTTAAAATTAAGTGACTGGAATAAAAGTTTCAATAATGATAACTCCAATTTCTATAGCATTTTGAGATTTATGAAGCACTTGCCTTTGAGTTATGGGTCAGAGAGTACAGAGAGCATTATTCCCATTTGTAGATGAAGAAACTAAGGCTCAGAGAAGGGAAGTAGTTTTGTCCAGGATCATATAGCTTGTGTAGGTGGCCAGACTGAGATTTGAATACAGGTCTCTTTGCCCTGCTCTAAGAGAGCAACCTGGGTGCTGTGCCTTGGCCAAGGGTAGAGCCCCCATGTTCTCACTAAACAGCCTCATGCTTTCTCTCCTATCTTCTTTCTCAGTTTCTATATGGGGTCATGGTTCTGCTTTGCATGGAAGCCTCCTCTGCTGTCCTGGCACACACCTCCTCCTGCCAGGTAAGTATCCTATAGAAAGGACCAACCTTCCTGTAGTTTTCCTTTTAGACAATTGCTATTTCGGTTCAAGGTCACAGTGGATAGAGGCACCACGTCTGGAGATGGGAAGACCTGAGTTCAAGTGTGGTCTCAGACACTTCCTAGCTCTGTGACCCTGGGCAAGCCATTTAATCCTGTGTGCCTCAGTTTCCTCATCTGTCAAATGCACTGGAGAAGGAAATGGTAAACCATTCTAGTATCTTTTCCAAGAAAATTCCAAATGGGGTCATGAAGAATCAGACACAACCAAAATAATTGAATGATAACTATTTGGGATCAGGCCTAAAGAAGGTGAGACGTGGACCTTAGGGGTCTGTGCCCTGAGTGATCGTGAAAGTGGCCTAGGCATGTTGGTCAGAGGATCACAGGTCTAGAACTGGAAGGGACCTCAGAGGCCATCTAGTCCAATCCCGTCATTTTACAGATAAGGAACTGAGGCAAAGAGTGGTAGAGTAACTTGCCAGGGTCCTACAGCCAATCCATGTCAGAGGTGGGAGGTGATACCAAATTCTCTGATTTCAGAGCTACTGTTTTTTCCATCACATCAAGCTGGAGGTATAGACTCTCAGTGAATAAACAGCAGGCTAACAGACATAAGGCTTTAGAACTGGAAGGAACCTTAAAGATCATTTACTATGACTCCCTTCATTTGATAAGTGTAGAAACTGAGGCCCGGAGGAGTGGAGAGACCTTCCCAAGTTCACATAAGCAACAAGATCCAACCCCGATTCTTCCAATTCCAAACCTCAATTGGAATGCCAAATAGAGAAGTTTGTATTTTAATCTAAAGGTATTGGGAAACCACTGAAACTTCTTGGGCAGAGGAAGAAGATGGTTAGATCTGGGCCTTCCTTTATCTCTACAACTTAGAGTGAGCATACATTCCTTCCTCAAATTTCAAGACCCAACAGGCTTCTCTCTCTACCATCCTGTCTCTCCATGGAATCGGGAAGCCTAGGAGAACATTCTGATCAGGCAGTCTGGCGTTAACTGTTGATGAAACTGAAAGGCAGAAATCATAGGGGTGGGCAGATGGAAAGGTCAACCCTAGTGAAGATGAGAAGGTGCACCTAGGGAATCATGCTGCCTGACAGGTAGGGGCTAATAATAACTCCCATTTCTTTAGCCCTGTAGAGTTTACAAAATGCTCTCCTCCCAAACTCTCTGGATACTACATAGAATATCCTCCATTTTACAAAGAAATTTTAAGTGTAAGTATTAGTACATATTAGGGCCAAGAATCAGTACTGTTTCCATTAGAATACCAGCTCCATAAAGGCAGAAACTGCTTTACCATTTTATCTTTGTAGCCCTAGCACGTTTTGTGTATATCACATTTTGATATTCAGCAAGGTGAAAGGACGTTGTCACTCAACCAGTCAATGTCAGAACATGGAATTTCAGCCCAGGTCTTGTAACTCCAATGCTAGAACTTTTCCTACTCTATTTCCACATTTCCACATTTCCTCTATGAAAGTTATGGATTCCTCTGAGGAACTGAAAGCAATTATGACCCCAAGCTGTCAGGTGCTTAATCTGAGAGTCTTTCAGAGTGCAGCACATCTGGTTCGTAGTGGGTGACTAACACATACTTATTAATTTACAAGTTCTACCCTTTTCCATGTCCACCAAATGTCTCTGGGAATAAAGTCTGATGGGTCATTACCAGGCCTAGGCATTCTTCATATGCTGTACATTCCTTATGTCCCATTTCCCATCTAACAGTTTAGGCTACTTTTCCTCTAGAACTTCAATTCAGCATTAAATACTAAGTGCCTACTGTATGGAAGACCCAATTTTGTGGATGCAAAGATGAAACATGATTCAGTTCCTACTCTCAAGAAATTTATGCTTTGCTAGCTATGTGATCCTGGGCAAATCATTTAACCTCAGCTTCCTCATCTATAAAATGGGTTTAATTGTAGGTTGTGAGGATACAGTGAGATTAATGTCCATGACGCACTTTGCAAGCCATGCAGCACTGTGGTAACACCAGCCATCTTTATCATTTGTGGTCTTCAGGTGTTTGAAGAGTTGCCATGTTGTTTGGTTCTAGAGTAGAAGTAGGAGTGATGAGGCTAGTTATTCAACTTCTCTGCGCCTCAGTTTTTTCATATGTAACATGAAAGGTTGGACTTAGTGATCTCTGAGGACCTTTCCAGCTCTAAAACTGGAGGTCCTTTTATCCTAAGTTGAAAAGTGGCAGTTTGGCCTGGGTATCAAGAAAAGCTTCTTAACACTCAGAGTTGTCCACAAGTGGAACACAGTGCCTCCAGAGACAGTGGGCTCCCCACTACTGAAGAGCTTCCAGTGGAAGAAACGTGGGGCATCACTTATTGGGAATGTTATAGATGGGGTTCTGCTTAGGTAGGGATTGAACTTCTTCCCAGTTCTGGAATTCTGGGAGAGATGGAGAGACACTGGGGAAAAACAATTGTTGACATCTTGCTGAGACACCAGGGATCAAGGCTCAGTCTGACTCCAAGGTAAAAGATGTCTGAAAATTGGTCTGAAAGGCATCCCTTCATGTGTATGACCTGTGTTCTACAAAGTAGAAAATAATCAGAACAAGGGAGAGCTAGGTAAAATCTTCTAGGAAAGCTTGAGGAGGAAGAAATCACTTTCAGCTGGAGGAGTGGGGAAAGCTCAGTGGAGGAGGCAGAGCCTGATCGGAGACTTAAAAGGAGAGGAGGCAGCCTGGAACAGTAGAAAGTAGATGCTGGGTTTGAAGTTAGAGTCAGATGCCCTGGTCTTGACCTGGGTAAACTATTTAATCTCTCTGGACCTCAATTTCCTCAACCATAAATGATGGAGTTGAACTAGATGGCCTCTAAGGTGCCATCCAAGCATATGGAGAATCTATAATTCTGTATTTTGTAAGGGTGACTCCCTGGTCTATGGGGAAAATCCCTGGATAAGTAGCCAGGATACCTGGGTTCCAATCAGGTATGTGCTGGTAAATATTTAACAAATGACTGTCAAGGGGAAGGAAGGAAGGAAGGAAGGAAGGAAGGAAGGAAGGAAGGAAGGAAGGAAGGAAGGAAGGAAGGAAGGAAGGAAGGAAGGAAGGAAGGAAGGAAGGAAGGAAGGAAGGAAGGAAGGAAGGAAGGAAGGAAGGAAGGAAGGAAGGAAGGAAGGAAGGAAGGAAGGAGAAAGAGAAAGAATAAATGATGCATGCTACTTTTAAATTGAATCCACATTATTAACATTCTCCATCACTTTCTTAAGCCTAGACAATCCACCAAACCACCCTCAAGCCCTGATTTGTAATGTTTGCAGTTTCAGAGTTATAAACTCTCACCCTGAAGATTTCATCATTGTTTCGAGCTGGTTTCAGTGTTTCCATTGGTTCTAATACTAGTTGTTTCACTAATATACTGTGTGACTTAAGAATCATTTTTGATGACGATCCTCTGTCAAATGAGGGATTTGGAGTTGGAGAGTTGGAGTCAACGTCTCTACTTTCAACCCAGAGTCTTGTGTTTTGTGACACTATCAGTTACGGTTTGCTGAAGAGTGTACCAAGCCCAAGGGTACAAAGAGTGACTTTAGAAGGCTGAAATTGGGGTCTATCAAGCTGGGTTCAAATCCTGGCTCTGCCATTTACTACTTGGGAGACTTTGGGCCTCACTTGATTGATCTTTAAATGAAGAGCTTAGACTAGCTGGCCTCTAACATCTCATAATTAAAAGTATATGATCTTGTGAGGATGTTCCACATCTGGGGGTTCTCTTTGGTAAAGACACAGAGGTAGGAGAAGGTGGGAGGAGATTGGGGACTTCTGTGCCATAAAACTGAAAAAACTAGGCCACCATCAATGTATGGAGAGCTATAGTGAGTTGTGTTACTATGTGTATTTTTGGACAGATCTTTTCCTGCTGGTAGTAACATCTTTTGTGGGTAGGAGCCTAGTGGAACTGCTGAAACCCTTTTGTTTTGTGCACTTTTTTAAAATGCATTTTTGTCAAACAAGAAACAATACACTGAATCCATCAAAAGTGAATTTAATAGAGATAACTGTAAAGTCCTTTGCTGGGGTTCTAAAAATCATTTTCACAAGATGTTGGCATTGTGAAAATAAATCTAAGGGCTTTTATGGATCGTAAGCCCAATGTGAGTCAGAGCTGTGACACAATAAGTCCAAAAGGCTAATTTGAACCTAGGCCGTATCAACCGAGTACCAGTGGCTAGGAGGAGGGAGATGATTGGGCTTTTGTACTCTGCCCAGCTCTAGCCACCTCTGATGTATTTCTGGATGCCACATTTTAGGAAAGACATCGATGAGCTGGGTAGAATATAGAAAAGGACCCCAGGAAAGGAAAAACCCATTGGCGAGGTGGGGAGAAGGAGGCACTATGGGTAGTCCTGCGGGACAGGCAGACCCGGGATTGCTCTCCCTTTGTAAAATATGGATGTTTCTATCATTGTCAGAGGGACTGGGAGACTCATGTGCTGGACAATCTCCTCCATCAGTATGGAAACCAGTCTGACCCCAAGACCAAAGCTGTTGATCAACTCCAAGAAGAGGTGAGCCCAGAAGACAGATCTGGCATCCTGACTTCTTCTGTGGAAAGGACTACCTGATCTTCAGCCTGCCCACCCTCCTTACATCACCATCCCTAGAAGTGGCCACTGAGCAAAGCATTATCTACATTGATTTTGCCTGGGAAAGAGGAGGCAGAGAGACACAGAGTGCCCTCTTAGGGGGCTGGGAGGAAGGAAAAGGGAGCAGAGAACGTGTGTGTATCTGTATGCCTTCGTGTGTGTGTGCCACACACGTGCATGCATGCATGAGATGGATCACTGGTGGAGAGAGGGAGCAGAGAGGTTGTAGGTCCTGAATCTCACCCCATAAGAGCCACGTTCCAGGGCTCCTTCTCAAGCTCTCTGTGGTCCCTTTGTCTCTCCCAGCTGCAGTGCTGTGGACTTCACAATTACACGGACTGGAGGGTGATCGGCCACTTCTCTGCTCCTCTAAGCTGCTGTCAGAAGATCTCGAATTGCACAGGTGCCTTCAGCTCCTCTCAGCTACTGTATCAGGAGGTAACTACAGGGGTGAGGGGGAGGGGAAGTTATTCCTAGTGATAGCTTCCATTTACATGGTACTTCAGGGTTCACGAAGCACTTTGGATTTGAAAACTTCACAGCATCCCTGTGGACTAGTTACTATCGGTTTTATTTCCATAGGAAGCTTATGGAGGCAACACTTAATGAGTATAGAATGTTGTAGTGGGAGGAAGGAAGGACTTAAGCTTACGAAGATCTGGGTTTGATTCTAGATTCTGACCCTTACTAGCTATGGGACCGCTTAACTTATCAGAGCCCAGCTTTCCTCATCTGTAAAATGACAGTAATAATACCTGGCTATTTTTAACTCTATAAATGTCAACTGTTATTCATATATGTAAGATCTGAACATGGCTCTCTCTCTCAATGCTGAGTCCAGGGTTCCATAGTGCACTGCTTCTTTAATTTCCAACCCACTTCCCCCCAATACAGGAAAGAGACAGCACCTGGCTCTTTCTGCCTCTCTGCCATGTCTAGGCATGACCATTGGGTGTTACAGGGTGTCTTGTTTCTACTTCCTAGGTACAGGGGCTTTGAGGTGAGGAGTGGGAAAAACCCTACTGTGTGCAAAGGTTTATGCTTGGAATCTTGCTCATAGTAGATGGAAAGAACTGAAATCTTTGTCAGTGGGATAAGAAGAGAAGCCCACCTGGAACTCCTTGGGCTAGTGCTGTACTCTTCACACAACACATTCTGAAAAATATTCACTGAATTGAACTGAGGTTGAAAAAGGGAGCTGTTTCTCTACAAATTCTATATTTGTATATTAATCAAATGACTTTATAGCTCTATGTAGACTAATTGTTGTAGCTGGTGCATTATGTGGGTCAGATCACCTGGGCAAAGGCTGGAATGTTTCTCCAGAGGTCAAGACTGTGTTACAGTGGGAAGAACCCTGGATGTGGAGCCAGGGGACCTAGGTTTGAGTTATGTCTCCACCACGTACTAGGGGAGGGAATAAATGTTTATATACTAGCTACAATGTGCTAAGCAATTGTTAAATTTTATTATATATATAATATAATAATATAATGTAATATTATATATATAATGTTAAATATTGTCTTATTTGGTCCTCACAATAACCCTGTGAGGTTAAGTGCTATTATTTTCCCCTCTTATATAGTAAACTGAGGCAAAAACAGGTTAAATGACTTCCCAGGATCACACTACTAAGTGGCCGAAGTAAATAAAAATATAATGCAGTATAGATAATGTGAATTTGTGGTTTTCTAAGTCAATATGCAGCCTAAAGGGAGCAGTTTCTATTTGAGTTTAATGTCACCAATCTAGTCCAACCCCATCCCTTTAACAGATGAAGAAACTGAAGCCTAGAGTGGTTCAGTGACTTGCTCAGGGTTAACACATAATAAGTGTCAAAGGTGAGATCTGAACCCAGATCTTCTTCCTTCCAAGTCCAACAATCTGCCCATTATTCCATTCTTATTCAACTTAAAATGGGTTAATAATATTATTATTATATATTATTTATTTGTATATATTTAATATATGATATATATCATATTTGTTTATATTAGATATGTTAAATATATATTAAATAATGTTATATATTATTATGTAATATTTACTTCAGTCATGAGAAAGGTCTTCTGTACAACAAAAAAATCTATTTGATTAGGGGTGTCTGCCAAAGCTGGAGCATCTTCGAAAGGTTGTCCTCGACCACGTGTTCTGGTGCTGTGTGGGGGCTCTGGTTCTGGAGGTGAGTGCCTGAGGTGGGACATATCCTTCTCAAATTGGAGATGAGGACGCTGGTCATTTCTGATGCCTCCTCCTGTGGCTTGGGCTGTTTGGAATTTTGCCATAAACTTCTTGAAAGAGGAGTGGATGTCTTTACTTTCTGATTTTTACTGTTTCCCCCACATACCCACACATCAAGTGCGAAGCACTATGGTAGACACATAGTAGGTGCCCCTAGTTAGGGGGTGAGATGAGGATTATATAAGCCTCAAGAGTATTGTTTATATGCTGTAACACGGTGAGGGAATGTAGCAAGCATTTATTAATGGGCTATTATGCCAAGTACTATTCTAAGCACTTTACACTTACTCTCATTTGATCATCACTACAACCCTGGGAGAGAGTTGCTAATATTAACTCCCTCTTACAGGTGAGAAAAAAAGAGACTAACAGGTTAAGTGACTTACCCAGGGTCACACAGCTGGTAAGTTTCTGAGGCTGAATTTGAAGGTGAATATTCCTGACTCCAAGTCTTTTGCTTTGCCCAGTAAGTGACTTGCCCAGGTTCCTACTGCCAGTCAGTGTCCAAGTCAGGATTTGAATTCAGGTCTCCCTGACTCCAAATCCATTGTTTTAGCCAACGTACCTATTAAAGGACTTGCTCTATAAGTGACCTGCCCGGTGTCATACTGGGCACTACATAGAAACCAGGTCTTTCTGGCTCCCAGGCCATCTCTCTTCACCTTACTGTCTCTCATTGAAGAGGACTGAATTAATTGATTTGGAGAAGATAGAAAAGAACTGGTCAGAGAAGGAGGAAGAATGTAATGTAATGGATAATGTAATGGCACAAGGCTGAGAAAAGGAGAGAGTTTTAAGGAGGAGAATGTAGCCATTTGTGCTGACTGAGAGGTTAAGAACAAAGGTAAATGAGAAAAAAGATAGATTTAGGAGGAGTTCGAAGCACCACGGAGGGAAGTGTTTCAGGGAGGGGGTAAGGATGGAAGCCAGATTGCAAGGGGCCACAAAGTAAGGGAGGAGGTTGTGGGCGGATGGACACACTGGATGTGGATGACCAAGAAGGTTGGCTAGGAAAGGAAAGAGACAAATAACATGGCAACTAGCACATGGGGCAGTATCCAGATAGTGGGAAGGGTTGATCTGAAGGGGGAGGGCAATGATCCAAGCGTGTCTGAAGGCAGAGGTCAGGGGAGAGAAGCAACTGGAGAGGGAGAAGGTTCAAAGGATGTTGGCAAAGTGGTTTAGAGAAAGAGGACTAGACCTGGAGCCAAAAGTGGGTTCAGATACCAGTCCTACACGTAGAAGCTTGATTTTAGGCAAGTCATCCTGGGCCTCAGTTTCCTTGTTAGTAAAATTGGATAATAAAGTTCATGCCTGCCACCTTTTAGGGTTGTCGTGAGGTAAGCATCTGATACAGATACGGGTGCCAACTATAACAACAGTAACAGCAACAATGTGAGTTTCCAAAGGAACCAAGGAGGCATAAGAGAGGAGAGATGCATGAGGTGTCCTTGGATCCCTTGAGCTGACAGAAAGGGGAGGATATGGCTCCAGAAGGATACTCTGCAGCTAGTCGAGAGAGTTCTTGGCATGGGCTTCTCGTGTCCTCCTTTGAGCTACCTTCCTCTCTCATCGTTCTTCCTGAGACTTGCTAAAACATAACAAAATGAATCAGAGTAGTAACGAGGCATCGTAGTACAGTGGGAATAAGATCTCTCTCTCCTTTCACTCTCTCCCCCTCTCCTTTCTCCTCTCTCTCCTCTGTCTGTTTCTCGAGAGATATCTATAAGTAGATCTTTATATATAGATAGATGTTGCTCTTTCTTTATTTATGTATATATATATATGTGTGTGTACACACACAAGACACATACATATATCCCTTTGTCTCTCTCCATATATTTATATATGTATATATGTGTGTATGTGTGTTTAAAACTTTGTAAACCTTAAGGTTGACATTTAAATGTTAACTGTTAATAATGGCAATAATTACCAATTGGTAACTTGTCAAAAGATAAGACTTTAACAAAATTTGGTTTGTATAATTGTTTTTACACTAAATCGGTGTTACTTCCTAAGGTCTTTTAGTTCAGAGATCAGAGAACAGAGCTGGAAGAGACCTTAGAGATCACCTAAGACCCAGTTTAGAGATAGTGACTTTGAGATTCAGAGAGGTTAAGTCACTTTCCCAAGGTTACACAGATAGTAAGTAACTTAGCAGGAGGTTCAAATCTTGGTCTTCTGAACCCGTAGACAGTGCATTTTGTCACTTTCCAGACTACCTGTGTTTCATTTGCATGGATGACCCCCATATTGGGGTTCAAGATAAAGTGACAATGGGGTATTAGGAAAATCTCCCACTCTTACCAGGTTGTTCTCACTTTGTATAGAGTGCTTCCTGAGAAGGTTCATGTGGTATTTATAGGTATACAGGCCTGCCTTGCCAACAGGCTACTGTCTGTTGATCAGGGGGAGATAAAGGGGAGAATGGAGATGTCTTATCTTTTCCTTGTTTTCCAGCTGTTTGCTGCACTCATCAGTGGATTCCTCACCAGGCAGTCACCATTTCCGGATTACCACATCTTGGAGTCAAGCACGTTTTCCTAGAAGGAAGTTTTCCTATGGAAATAGGGGAGACCACTATTGCTTCATGGGCACAACTCAGGATGAGCAATGGAGCCCAAGTCCTCTATCATATCTGGTTAGGCCCATTCAGGACCTTAGGACTTGAGGAAAGTTGGTGATGGTTTCTGGCCAAACTGGTGTGTCCCCTCCTCCAGACAGCTCCCAGTGGGCAACTGGGGAGAGTTGGCTTTCTCTGGACTTTGGGTAGGGGATGGTAGAAAGACAAGCCAGTAGGATGTGCAATTGAGTTCTCCCTGTTTAGAAGAGAGGTCCATTCAATGTCCAACCCAACAGATGGACTTTCCCTATCTAATCTTCTCAACTTTTTGACCTCCCCACTCCTTGCTGCCCTCACTCCTTCCCTTTCCTTGTTCCTGGTTACTCCCTCCACTTGCTCCTTTCATGCTAAAACCCAATAAAGCAAGTTTATACCAAATTAAACAAGTTAACCAGTTTAGCAATATATAACGAGTTTGTACCAAGTTGCTATTACTTCCCACGTATCCAGTGTAGTCTAAGAACTCTGAACTCAAACTCCTGGTGCTGTCTGGCTATAGTCCTCAGGCTCTGAATACATAGCAGAGTAGTTCAATGAACAAATAGACCAGAATGGTTTGCTCAGTCATGGGTTCTTAAAAGTGAATTCCAATCCTATTAAGTTTAAGGAAGATGCGTTTCTTACAGCGAAAGAAACTTCCGGTCTGGGAGGTAGGGTAGTACTGTGAAACTGACAGAAGAAAATCTGAAGATCTTAGAAGCACTCTGACACTGTATTCTCATGATATAATCATTGCAGGACCCAGATGGAGGTCAAAGAGCAGTTGGTAGCAGAATTATGCTAGCTGTGTTGAAGGAAGAGAATGACAAGACCCGAGCGGAGAAATTGAAGAGAATGGAAAAGAAGAGAATGATTTGGGTAAATCTGAAAGAAAAAAAGAGGCAATGAACTTAGACCCCCCAGGTGGTCTTGGCAGGCAAAGACATGATTAATGCTATAAAGAGTAGAAGACTGATGCTGTCCAGGCCAAGCAGAGAGAAAATCAAATGAGGTAGATAAGAGTGAAATTAAAGAAGACACTAAGAGGAGAGAATTGTCTTAAGACTCATGAAGACCTGGGTTTGAATCCTGTCTCAGATCCTGCCCATGTGACCCTGGACAAGTCATTTAACCTCCTTCCTGGGCCTCAGTTTTCTCATTGGTAAAATGAGGAGGTTGGACCTAATGACCTCTAATAATCCTGCTAGCTCTAAATCTATGGTCCTACAACTTTTTAATTGTCTTTTCATTGCTAATGGAAGTAAGTAAAGATATAGAGAACAGATACTAAACTATAGTGTGTGGGAATCCTCTAAATGGCTGACCTAAACTGAGTCAGAGGCTCCAGGGCAAAGAAGGAAGCAAAATTGAGCCTGTGGGTATTAAGAAGCAGGGCTTGAAGATGTAAGCTATTCCACTAATAAATGTAGGGAAACTGAGGCAGAGACTAAAGATGCTGAAAAGCTAAGGGATGATTGATAAAGGAGCATTCTGAACTAGGGTCTGGGATTGAATTCGGCCTCTTCCACTTACTAGCTATGTAACCAAGGGGAAAGGGACTCAGTAATAATAATTGTTGATTTTTATGAAGCACTTTAAGATTTGCAAAGCACCATGCATAAGTTATCTCAGGGCAGCTAGGTAGCACGGTGGTTAGATCATTACTGGCCTTGGAGTCAGGAAGACCTAAATACAAATCTAACCTCAGTCACTCAGCCACAGTGTGATTTTAGTCACTAAACCACTTTTCAGCTTCAATTTTCTCATCTCTAAAATGGAAATAGTGATAGCACCTGGGGCTATTGTGAGGATCAAATGAGATAATGTTTTAAAACTCTTTGCAAACTTTGAATCAATTTACACTGATTTTATTGTGGTGGTGGTGGTGGTAGCAGCAATTCAATCTTTAGAGAAGCCCAGTGAGATAGGTATGATAGAGGAAATATTAGTACCATTTTATGGATGAGAAAACAGGCTTAGGAATGTTAAGTGACTCTCCAATAGAATGTAAGCTCCTTGAGGTTAAGGGATGCCATTTTTGTCTTTGTATCTATAATGCCTAGCATGGTACTTGGCACATAGCAGCACTTAATAAATGCTCCTTAACTGAGCTAATTAGAAACCAACCAAGAGTTAAATTTCAAAAGAAATTTTCAAAAGAATTTCCAAAGAACTGGTGGTAGGTTTCAAATTCAAGTTCTTCCTGACTACAGGCCCAGCATTATTTCTATGACATTCCACGCACGGCCTCAACTGGGACGGGCTTTATTTTATCTGTAACGTAAGAAGATTGAGCTATACGACCTTGATGCTTCCTTCCAGCCATCAGGTCCCAAGAGCCCAAATGGAAGAGATACTTTCGCTGAAAGATTATCGAATAAAAGGTTAGATAGAAGAAGAAGGGAGGAGTAGTAGTGGCTGATGACTTCCTGCCAGAGGGAACTGAGATAGCTTGGCAGGTTAACCAAATCTCTCTTGGTGTTTTGCTTGTTGTTCAGTCAAGTTCAACTCTTCATGATCCATTTGGGATCTTCTTGGCAGAGATACTGGAGTGGTTTTCCATTTTCTTCTCCAGCTCATTTTACAGATGAGGAAACAAACATACAGGGTTAAATGACTTATTCAAGGTCACACCACTAACAAGAATCTGAAGTTGTATATGAACTCAGGTCGTGCTGACTCCAGGTCCAACTCTCTATCCTTTTGCACCATCTGTGAAACATATATTCAGGAAATGACTGAATTTTCTAAAATCTGTCATGCCAGATGACTGCCACCCACTTGTGGTGATTCATAAAAGAGATGCCAAAAGACTGGAAATGTTGTTAATGATTACAGTGTTTTGGTCAAGAAAATAAATACCTTAGGAGCACTGGTGGTGTTTTCATCACTTCTGCCAAGCAAAGGCAAAGACTTCAGAAGAGAGAAGCAGCTTTCAGAAAGTGAACAGCTGATGAAGATAACATTGATTTGGGAACTGTTGAATAAATGTGAAAACATGAATGCAATAGAATACTATGTGCCATAAGGAATGACAAATAGGCAGAATTCAGAAAAACACAGGAAGATTTGAATGAATTGATGAGACGGAAGTCAGCAGAACTGGAAGAATAATATACACAACTACAATTTTATATATGTATATGTACTATATATACATACATACATAAAGGGAGCTAAACTCTAAGTAAGTGTAGTGACCAATTTTTAATCCCAAAGTGCTAGTAATTTGAACCCCTTCTCAACAGAAAGATGGGAATCTGCAGGGGAAAAATGTTATATACGTTGTCAGAAGTAGTCACTATATTGGCTGGTTTTCTTTATTGTTTAAGAGGTGCCCTTTTCTGATCCTCCCCCAGCTACTAATACCTTCCCCTCCCACCTCTCCCTAATGACCTTTTATTAATTTTGCATTGACTTATAGGAGAACATGCTATTTTCTCTAGTAGAATGTAATCTCCTTGAAGGTATGGCTCCAACTTTTGTCTTTGTATCCTGACTGCCTGATTTTACTCTCTTCCTTCCTGCCCAAAGCAGAGCAGCTAAAAATTGTTTGACTTGTATTAAACTGATCCTTCTGAAGATAAAGGAACAAATAAGAAGGACTTCTATTCTGAATCTGATTTGCAATAACAAAAAGGAGGTGGTTGATTGGGTGGAAAGGATGGGAACTCTGAGAGGAAGTGCCCAATCTATTTGAAAATTTAGGAGACAGAAGGGAAGGAAATCCAGACATATTCTGACCTGTGCTCTAGATTTTGGCTGAGCAGATTTCAAAGGTTTAAGAGGCAATACAGGTAGACTCTTGTGGACTAAAATTCTACAAAGACAGTTAGCCCCACTGAATGGCAAAAGATATCCAGAATGAAATTAAAAGAAAAATAATTTAGATGAGGAAAAGAGGAAGTCAGTTGAAGAGAATGATGTTAATGATGTAAGGAACTCATCAACCAACTTAGATTTATAAAAGACATTCACAGAAGATGGAAATGAGAGCAGACAAGTGAGGAGGTATACAAAATCATTGTATTGATCCCATAAGAGTGTTAGAAGAACTGACAGAAATTCTTATTTCTTATTTTGCTTCTTTTCTCTGTCAAGAAGTATGACCTTTGGATTAGAAAAGGCAAACATAGCTAATAGGGAGTTCATATCCAGGACAAGTAAGGAGGTAGTTGTAAAAAAAAAAATCACCTGGCTGCTTTTGATGAATTCAAGTCATTGGGCCTAGATACATTACTTACGATTACTGAAACTGATCATTGAACTACTTGTTAGTGCTGTTTTGAAAGATCATGGAAAGTGGAAGACAAGATGTTGATGGATTGGGAATGAGGGGACAAATGTTATGCCAGTTTTTAAAAGGAAGAAGTGGGATCTGCAAAGTATATGCCAGGAATCTTGGCTTCTTTTTATGGCAGAATTCAAGAAACTATTGTTATGGTAAAGTATATAAAATTATAGTGAATATCTTTTCAGAATATATGTTTATATTTCATGTAAGTTATTTAGTATGAAATACAGAAAAACCATCCCAGGAGTTTGCAGGTTGAGAAGTCTGGAAACCACCACAGCTTGCCAGTGCCCCAGCACCACAAGCCAGCTCTCTCCAGTCCTGCCTGTGCTGACATGGCCTAGAGTGTTCTACACTCCACTCTGAGCCCAATGCAACAGATCCTTCCCATTGGCCTGCCAGATTGTCTTGGGCTGTAAATCCCTGTAAACCACGCTGTCATTTTGTGGTTTCTGCTTCTCTAGAATTTGTTTAGAATCATTTTTACAGGTATTTTGAGGGGTTTGCGGGGAGAGCTCAGGTAGGTCCCTGCTCCTACTCTGCCATCTTGGCTCCTGTTATGGGAGTTGTTTGAGGGGAAGGTATATCCTTCATATAATCCCAAGAACTCAAGAATTGGAAGGCATCTCTTTCCAATTGAAGGGCAGTCCCCTCAACAAACATCCCACCCCTCAAAAGTGATCATCCAGCTTTCACTTGAAGCTCCCTAGTGAAGGAGACCCACTACTATTGAGGGCTGGAAGTGGGGGGCATTACAGGAACCCAAAACTGGAATTTCTGCGTGGACTGTCTGGAGAAGAATTCACAGACTCAAGCATTGTTGAGGTCAAGGTAAAGATTTATTATGCTTTTCAGCAGGCAGGAGTTCTTAGGGAACCTGTAGCCTTAGAAGGGTACAAGTAAAATTTATATAGGATATTCCATAGTAAAACATGTGCCAAATATGCTAATTAGGTGAGTCAAGGTGGGATTAGAGAGTGGTTAAGAAGTGGTTAGTTCTTAAAGGAACATGTACTTTTGGTATCTACTGCTCAGGTGTTTTACCCAGAGTTGATCAGGAAATAGCCTGAGAGGGGGCCTCCATGGAGGTGTGATTTTAGACCTGAAACATCACTAAGTCAACTAATGATCAAGGCTGACTGAGAAATAGCCAGGCTACTCGCATCAATGTCTTGTCAGACAAGATAAACGTAGGGCAGTATACGTATGTCTAAGTTTAGGATACATACGATTGGTCAGTGAGGAGTAAATATCGTTATGACCCAGTGCACAGCCTGTTCAGCCAGTACACAGCTGGTTCAGACTAATAAGTTCTATAGGTGCAGCTGGCTGCTATATCAGGAAGGGGGATAACAGTTGTTGCTGGGGCAGGCTGTGTCCTTGGACTGGGGAGAAACTGCCTGGGATAGTGTTTTGAGGCTAGGGAGAAATGTGATTTTTAAAGAGAAATGTGATTTTAGACTTGGAGTCCAAACACATACACCCAAGGACCCTGAAGCAGTCCGTTCCACTTTTAGACAGCTCCCATTGTCAGGAAGTCCTCTCAGTAACTTTCTTCTATTACTCCTGGCTCTTTTCACTGAGGACCAAGCAGAACAGGTTGAATCCATCTTCCACATGAAGACAGCAATAATATCTCTTCATATCTTTTCCAAACTCTTTCCACTGATCCTCATATGGTGCAGTCAGTCTCCAGTCTGCTACTAACCTTCAGGTCAATAAAAGGGTTTGGGGCAGGGGTGGGGAATCTGAGGCTTTTCTGTAAAATTTGGATTCAGTCAAAAGGCCGCACATAAGGCTGTAGAAGGCCAAATGTGGCCTCAAAGCTGTAGGTTTCCCATCCCTGGTTTGGGGGATAATGGCTTTTATAATAAGTACAAGTTTGTTGACAACAATCACTACCATAGTCCAAAGTGTTCAAGATAGGCCTCCCCTAATCTCTACCTATGGCCGTGGTTAGAAAGGGATAACCCTGATGTTGCCAATATGAAATATGCCCATATTGTATCATTTTAGCCAAATTATCTTTGCTGATAAGCAAGTACTAGTTTTTTTCTCTGCTGTATCACCTCTGTTTAAGGTAATTAGACAGATGACAAAGGAAGGAAGGCGGAAGGGAGGGAGGGAGGGAGGAAGGAAAGAAGGAAGACTCCACATACAAACCCTTGCCCTATGCCCCACTCTAAGTCAAGGTTTACTTCCCAACTGTAAAAGTGCTTAAAAGTCTCTATATAGAGCTACTCACCTGAATCAGTTGATGATACTTTAACCTTCTGAGATGTAAATTCATAGTCTAAGTCTGAGTTTACATTGATTGTCCTGGGATCTTGGATGCTAAAGTATGAGGAAGTAAATGGAGGGGATACTTGTATTCTGGATAAACTGCACTTCCTCTGAAAGAAAAATAGAGTTGAATGCTCTGGGCTGGCTGACTCCAAGGATAAGGTATGGAAGAAGAGGTTGAGGGGAAGAGCTAAGAACTAATTCCCAATATAGGGCAGCTAGGAATGCTGGTCCAGAGTGAGGAAGACCCGAATTCAAATCCACTCTCAGACACTGAGAAGCTGTGGGACCCTGGGCAAGTCACTTAACCCTGTTTGTCTCGGTTCCTCTTTTGTAAAATAAGCTGGAGGAGGAAATGGCAAACCACTCAGTATCTCTGCCAAGAAAACCCCAGATGGGTTCAGGAAGATTTGGTCAAAACTAAAACGACTCAACAATTCCCAATATAGTTACTTGTAGGATCAAGATTAACTGACAAAATCCCAATAAAATTATACCTTTGTTATTTCAGTCTTTTCTGTTTGACCTGTAATACTTATCGCAAAAAACCTACTTTAAAATTCACATGAATGAAGCTTAGTGTGGTGAAAAGAACACTGGACTGGCAGCCAGAGAACCTGGGTCCCAGACATAGCAATGTCATTTACTACTTATTTCATCTTGGGCAAGTCATCGTAATTTTCTGGGTCTCAGTTTCCTGCTCTGTAAAATGAGGAATTTGGATTTGATGATCTCTAAGATTCTTTCCAGCTCTATATCTGTGGTCCTAAGGTCATTGTGCTGGTTAAGAAATAAAAGAAAGGAAGAGGTTTGTCCTTCATCCTTCCCTCCTGTCTTCACCCCAGAAGCCAGTTCAGTTTGTCCTCAGCTGACTTCTGGGAGAAGAAGTGACATTTGGAAACTTGCAGAGGATAACTTGGCTTATTAGAGGGTGAAAAAATCAATTATATCAAAGAGGATGTTATGGGCCCCTGGCAACATACCTCTTCTTAAAATAGTGATCATTTCCCAATAAGTAATTTATAATTCTTTGACTCCAAAAGAAAGACTGAAATAGTAGTATTGTGGAATGAAGAGTGAGGCTAGATTTTACAGATTATCTAATTCAATGCCCTCATTTGACAGAAGAAGAAACTGAAGTCTAGAAAAGTGATTTGTCCAAGGTTATACAGGTGTACGCCTCATGAGATAGCATGTTGAGCTTGGAGTCATGTAGACCTAGGTTCGAATCCTGCCCTAACACTAATTAACTATGTGATACTGAGCAAATCACTTAATCTCTCTGCACCTCAGTTTTTTTTTTATCCATAATATGGAAACAATAAGAGCACAAGGGACAATCCAAATGATGTAATTTATGTAAAGCTCTTGGTAAACTTAGAAGTGCTTTAGAAAGGTAAGTTATAACTAGTGAGTAAAATAGATGTAGGAATTTATTTCAAGTATTCTGATTCCAAAAGCAGTAAGAATGTCCTTTCCATATCATCTCCCATACTCTGTTCAATTTAATGTTCACTCTGCTACTCCTACCACCATTTGAAACAATATCTGGACAATTTAAAATGCATTGGAGTGCAACATTAAAGGGATCACAGGTCCTAATATAATCCTAAAAGTAATTGGTGGTGTTTTGGATTTCTCCAAACTTTTGTTATCATGAAAGAGAACTTAAGCCTCCCATAGAAAGTCATATAGTCACCTTTTCAGACAAAATACTTAATCAAATGCCAATGGGTCTAACTCCAGTATTATAACAAACTAGATGACTTCTCAAAGGTTCCTTCCAGGTTCAAATTTATACTCTTTAGACACATGTTCTTTCCATTGATTTAGGGGTAAATAGTAGCTAAAATAATAATGACTAGTATTTACATATAATTTTAAAGTTTGCAAAGCATTTTACAAATATCTCATTTGACCCTCCCAACAACCCTGGAAGGTAGGTGTTAGTATATTCCCATTTTATAGATGAGGGAACATTTTTTTATATATGAGATTAAAGTGAACTTGAGTAGGTTCACAGAACTAATAGACTTCTTCCTTTTTTTTTTTTTAAACACAGGCATATTTTTATATAATGGCATAGCAAGAACAGTAGATATAAAGCATCACTCCCCCCTACAATATCAATGCTGGTTCATATTCAAATTGTAATTTAGTGAAATACCTATGTCATTCAGCTAATAGGCTTCTGAGGCTGGTTTTGAACTTAATATCTTCCTGATTCCAATATCCACTGAGCCATCTATTATAAGGAGTACTCTGGCATTTGCTTTCCTATCTCACTACAATCTGTACAAATGTTTTATTTGCCTTATCAGTCTGAGTTCTTGGAGGGTGGTGCAATCTTGTTTTATTCATTGCTGTACTACTTACTTCACATCCTCTAGTTACATATAAAGCACTGAATTTAGAATGAGAAGCCCTGGATTCCAATGGCTCAGTCTCTTATCAATCAACTTTAACGACCTTGGGCTTGTCACTTCACCCATCTGGTGCTGTTTCCCATATGGAAAATGAGAAGGTTAAACTAGATGCTCTCTGCTGTTGCTTTCATTTCTAAATCTCATAATTTTATGATTGCTTGATAAACGTTGAATTTAATCAAATTGATTCCAGTGCATATATATAGCTTGCTTGTTTAGCCACTGAATGTGATTGTGCCATGCTTCACAGCTTTATTAGTTGTCTTGCAAAGATAAAATAATTATGTTTTCTTAATTAGGTCTAACTCTTTATTAACCAAAAATATAGTTTGGAGCAAATATCTTTGCTTTTGTATTTGTATACCCAATGCTTAGCCCTGTGCTTGGTACGTATTATAGTAAACACATAATTAGTACTCCCTCCTTCCTTTCCTTCCTCCCTCTCTCCTTTTTCCCTCCCTCTTTTTGTTCTCCTTCTCTCTTCCTTCTCTCCCTCCCTCTATTTTTTCCACTTTCCCTTCCCCCTCTGTCCTTTCATATCTTCCTCCCTCCCTACCTTCTTTCCTTCCTTCCTCATGTGAGAGACAGTGGGGTATAGTGGAAGGAGTCAGAAAGATCTGGATTTGAATCTTACACCCAACATTATTATTGTTGTATTGGAGGAGGGGATGAATCTCCATCTGTGAAAGGAGGGGAATGGTGTTATTTATTTCACAGAATTGTCACAAAGATTAAGTGAGATAATGTATGTAAAGTACTTTGATATAAATGTCAACTATAATTATATCAACAAAATTACCACACTTCCTATTATTTATATGAGTGTTGATTACTTTCCTTCTATGATGTTTAACTAACTTCAGTACCTTTAAAATTTTAAAGTTTATAAAGAATGTTTAATGCAAATATTACTATCCCCTTTGACAGATGAGATAAGGTACATCATATAGCAGTTTGTAAACCTTAAAGCTATATAAATGGTGGCCATTTTCCTAAAAGTAAGTTCTGAAGATTGTTTTTTTAACATGCCAAAACAAGGTATATTTATTAGACTATAAGATTATCTTATGTATGACATGGTGCAAGCTAGGTTCTCCTTAAGGTTGGTAGCCACCTAACATTTTAGCTGTGGAAAAAATGATCTTAAACCAAATTCTCTCTTTGAGTGTTCTTAGATCTAACTGGTTGTTTTCAGTTCAGCTTCCCATAACTTCATGCCTAGCCCATTTTCATGGCATGTGGCACATTTCAGAATTATGAGCTGGCCACACCAAAAATATTCTTAGAATATGACAACCACACAAATGGCACTTAAACTTATCTATCCAGCAAACACATAGCTTAAAATTTTCAACTCTGACAGACAAGTACAAGTGTTAATCTTTTCTGGTGAATGATGTTCTCATTCCGGTCATGTACAGAGGCCTGAGACTAGCTCAGAAAGCTGGGAAGTGGCCTTTGCAGCTAATGGTGCCCACCGCCCAGGACAAAATAGGAGCAGTTTGGTTTGAGTGTCTGAATAAATACGAAAGGAATGAAAAGGCTTTGGGCTTGGTCTCAGGAGAATTTTCCAGCTGGATTTGGGGGTCCCAGAAGGCCCCCTGCTTCCTTGGTGGCAGCCCAAGAAGGGGCAAGGTCAAGCATCTTCTGAATGTTTTGTCTAATAGACATGGTACAGAGGATATAAAGAAAGATGAAGGAACAGTCTGTATAATCTTCCCCCAACAAATTTTAATGAGATAATCCTTGGATGTAGGAATGAGAAGTGAAGGGAAGCTTGGCCATCACCCTGCCATCAAATATGGAATTAAACATTGCCATCAGACAGTAAAACAAAAGCCAGTAGCAAACATAGATTGCATTAGAACTACTGATGTATTCTTGTCATTCTTCAGTTTCTCTGGCTGCCTCTGTATTTTCTTCTTTTGTTGATGCCTAGCAGATTGTGTTAATGTTTCCTTCTTCTTTACCAATTTTTTGCTCTGCTATTGCACTTCACCTTTTAATCTCTTATACTTGTCCATCTTGTAAACCAGCACCCAAGTTATACCCTTGATCAGCAGCGCCCTGCACTTGGAGATGAAAACGAAGAGGAGGGTGTCCTCAAATATGGTGCTCATCCTGCCCCATGCCTCCAGTTCTCTGAGCCTCCCTGCCTCCCCCCAAACTCCCAGGGGGACATGGAAACACCTCAACTCTGAAGATTCTCATCCCAACTCCTGTTCCCACTAATGGTTGGGTTCCCAGAGCTTGGCTACATCAGAACTCTAGTTCTTAGAGTTCTAGGATTGTAACTGAATAATCCTCCAATGCCATTGATTCAAATCCTCATTGATGTGCCTCCGTCTAAGACTGTTAGTTGAAAATCAATTTAGTTAGGCTTAAGTGACCTCTGGAAAGGGCTATTTACTAAGATGATATAATAAGAATACTAAAAATGTGTATAAAACATTTCCCCAAATGTCTTTGACACATTCTCCTACAAAGATAGGGGAAAGTGATCTCAAGCTTAGAGACTGCAAAAGAGTGGCAAAGAGATAATGGCTGGAAATGGCATGGAAAAGCTCATCTGTGAGATGTTCAAAGTTCCCTTTATGAATGAGGGAGTTTCTTTTTGGGGCTCCTTGTAAATCTGAGTCTAGCCTATCCTTGGTTCCTGATGCAGGCACTGCCACTAGCTATAGCTTTTCTCGGGGGGACAGTGAGAAAATAACTGCAACAAAGAGGACACAGGAAATCCAAAATCTGCTTTCCCCTTCAAAATCTTACAGTCCTTTTTTAGACAAAGGGAGAACTGGGGGGAGGGAGAGGGAGACAGGAAGGAGACCTGGCAAAGTCAAGGCCAAGGCCAAAACTAAAGACTCCTCCCCTCTATCCTCTTCAGGGGTATCCTGGAAATTTTCTGGAATTGACCCCTTTTCAACTTGTTTGATAATTTATAGATTTCTAGAGTATGAGAAAGTTTCTTCAATCTATTTGCACTGTCATTACAATGCAGAGGTCTTTTATGCTTTAGTCTAAGGACCTATAAGTGACAGATTGAGTCAAGTACAAACCTAGCTATAGTTTCAAGACACAAATGACCCTGAAGTGGTTTTGGCCTCTTTTGTACAAGGAAACTGAGGCTCAGAGTGTAAATGACTGGCCCAAGGCAATACAGTCACCAAATCCTTGAAGCCAGTTTCATCCAGTTTCAAGTGCAGCACAAACTCTCTGTTGTCTCCTCAGAATCAAAGGGATTTGTGGTATGTTTCTAGACGTCAGGTATTTCAGGGATATTTTATTAATATTTGCCATCTTCCTGCTAAGTGTAACAATTTGTTCAGAAATCAGTACCTTTAGGAAGCAGCCCTGTAACTTTTCCTTAGTCAATGGACACTTTTTCCTCCCTTTTGGCTCTTCTCCGCCTCGCAAACGGACTTTTCTCTGCCCTTTTGCTGAACTGAAACATAAAACATGGCCACTCCCTTAACTTCCTGCCCGTCCTTATGACCAACTGGCCCAAACAGAAGAACAGTTTCCCTAGGACTGAATAATAGGTCCAACCCCAAGGAATTCCACTCGTGGGAGTTTTTTCCTTGGCTTGCTCCCAAACCAATCGGGTAGTGTGCTTAGAAGCTTCGGTTCCATTTGAAAGCTAACAAGCATCCCAGTTGCCTACAACCCAATTTCCATTTAATTAAAAAAAAAAAAAAAGATTAAGCACTTAACTGTGTAGAGAGCACAGCATACAGAATGTAAGCTCCTTAAGGATAGGGTTTGTTTTTGCTTGTCTCTGGATCCCCAGCACTTAACAGTTTCTATTACATAGCAAACACTTAATAAATCCTTGTTGACTGGTTAACTAAAACACTGGTTGGAACTTCTGTTTTCTGACCACAAAAGTAATTGTAGCTTTTCCATAGATTCTAATAGATTTAGTAAGCTAAATTAATAGTGCAAATTAGATAAGGTCATGAAAAGCCTACTTAAAAGAAAATGTAATAAAACACTTTTTTGGGATCCAGACCTGTGATTTTATGGCCATTTTCCATGAGGAAATTCTCCCTCCCAGTTCAGATAGGCAGCTAACTATAACGCAATTTCTGTTTTCAGAGGGTTCCACAATGGTGTTAAATGAGTTGTCTAGGGTCACAGAGACAGTAGGTGCTAAGGGCAGGGCTTGAACTCACGGTTTCCTGATTCTAAGGTAAGGTCTTTGCTGTATTTCCACCTTTCCACCACTACCAAGTTGCCTTTTTTTAAGTACATTAAGTCAGATTAATATTTCTTTTAACAATATTTTTTTATCATAGACAGGCACAGTGATGTTTGATAGAGACTTGGTGATGACGTGGAAAGAACACTGAACTTGGGCTCTGGTACTAACTAGCTCTGTGACCTCGATCATATAAAGGTCTCAAAATTACATCTGTAAAATGGAACTAACGCATTACCTTTAGATCCCAGAATTGCTGTCAACATCAAATGAAGTAACTGATGTGAGGCCCTATGTAACTCTATAACATTATATAAATGCAAACTCTTGTTATCACTATGTTATTCCCCTGATTTAAAAAAAATGTTCAGTGGCTCCCACTAACTACAGGATAAAAGTCATTTATTGAAAAATAATTCTTTTATTTTTAAACTCTGCAGTTTCTCTGTCAAGATTTCCCCCTATTTCACCACAATCTGTCTTTCAAATCCTACTTCTCACTACTCCTCAAAATGAACCTGCCACTCTGGTCAGACTGGTTCCCTAATAAGCCTTATTTATTTGCACTTCCACATGTCTGCTTATGATGTACTGCCCTACCTTGAAGAAGGTACATTCTCTTTCTTTATGCTATTTTCTGCCTAAATTACAACCAAACGTCATGGTCCATCACAATTCTTGCTTTTTGTGTGAAGATGTGCCAAATAACCTTAACATAGTCGTCTCTCTTTCTACTGAATTTCTCACTTGTTGCATTTAAATTAATGATATGCTTCGCTGAATTCTTCAGTTAAAAAGGACTCCAGAGACCATCTAATCTAATCCATATCCAAAAAGTATCCCCCCAACTTTACAATAGACCCTATGAGTGGCTAAAGTAGAGTCCCTACAACTTTTACCCACTGTTCTCAGGTCTGCCTTTTGTGGTCAGACAGGATTATGTCTAATTCTTTATTCATATGACATCCTTTGAAGAACTTGAAGATGGCAATCATATTCCCCTGATCTACTAGACCATATATTATCCTTTAGAGAAATTTTAGGGGTTTTTATTAATTTATTTTTAATTTTCAACATTCATTTCCACAAGATTTTGAGTTTCAAATTTTCTCCCTATTTCTCCCTTCCCCCCCCCCCCACATCAAGATGGCATGTATTCTGATTACCCCCTTCTCCCAGTCTGCTCTCACTTTTATCACTCATCCCCTTTAATGCCATTCCTCCTTACTTTCTTGTAGGGCAAGATAGATTTCTGTTCTCCATTGCCTTAACATTTTAAATGTTAAAACTTTGAGTTCCAAATTCTCTCCTTTTTTCCCTCCTCACCCACCCTCACTGAGAAAAGGCAAGCAATTCAATATAGGTTATACATGTGTAGTTATGCAAAACACTTCCATAATAGTCATATTTTGAAAGACTATATTTCTCTCCATCCTATCCTGCTCCCCCCACTTATTCTATTTTCTCCTTTGACCTTGTCCCTTCTCAAAAGTGTTTGCTTCTGACTACTGCCTCCCCTAATTTCCCCTCCCTTCTATCATTCTCCCCCTCCCATCCTCTTCCCCTTTACTTTCCTTTAGGGTAAGATACCTAATTGAGTGTGTATGTTATTCCCTCCTTAAGCCATCTCTGATGAGAGTAAGGTTCACTCATTCCCTCTCACTTCCCCTCTTCCCCTTCATTGTGAAAACTTTTTCTTGCTTCTTTTATGTGAGATACTTTAATTAATTTTATCTCTCCCTCTCTTCTTCTCCCAATATATTCCTCTCTTACCCCTTAATTTTATTTTTTAGATATCATCCCTTTATATTCAACTCACCCTGTGCTATCTATCTATCTATCTATCTATTTATCTATCTATCTATCTATCTACATATATATTTCCTCCAACTACCCTAATACTAAGCAAGGTATCATGAGTTACAAATATCATCTTTCCATGCAAGAATGTAAGCAGTTCAATTTTAATAAGGCCCTTATGATTTCTCTTTCCTATTTAGCTTTTCATGCTTTTCTTGATTCTGGTATCTGGAGGTCAAATTTTCTATTCAGCTCTGGTCTTGTCAGCAAGAATGCTTGAAAGTCCCCTATTTCACTGAATGTCCATTTTCCTCCCTGAAGTATTATACTCAGTTTTTCTGGGTAGGTGATTCTTGGTTTTAATTCTAACTTCTCTGACCTCTGAAATATCAGATTCTAAACCCTTCAATCCCATAATGTAGAAGATGCTAGATCTTGTGTTATCCTGATTGTATTTCCACAATACTCAAATTGTTTCTTTCTGGCTGCTTGTAATATTTTCTTCTTGACCTAGAAACTCTGGAATGAGGCTATAATATTCCTAGGAGTTTTCCTTTTGGGATCTCTTTCAAGAGGTGACTAAAGGATTCTTTCAATTTCTATTTTACCCTCTGGTTCTTGAATATCAGGGCAGTTTTCCTTGATAATTTCTTGAAAAATGATGTCTAAGGTCTTTTTTTTTTTCATTATGGCTTTCAGGTAGTCCAATAATTTTAAAATTATTTCTCCTGGATCTATTTACCAGGTCAGTAGTTTTTCCAATGAGATATTTCACATTCTCTTCTATTTTTTCATTCTTTTGGTCCTATTTTATAACTTCTTGATTTTTCATAGTCATTACCTTCCATTTGCTCCATTCTAACTTTTAAGAAATTATTTTCTTCAGTGAGCCTTTGGATCTCGTTTTCCATTTGGCCAATTCTGCTTTTTAAGGCTTTCTTCTCCTCATTGCCTTTTTGGACCTCTTTTACTATTCGTATTAGTCTATTTTGTAAGGTATTATTTTCTTCAATATTTTTTGGGTCTCCCTTAGAAAGCTGTTGACTTATTTTTCATGATTTTCTTGCATCACTTTCATTTTTCTTCCTAATTTTTCCTCTATTTCTCTTGATTTTCAAAATCTTTTTTCAATTCTTCCATGGCCTATGACCAATTCATATTTTTCTTGGAGGCTTTTAATGTAGGAGCTTTGACTTTGTTTTCTTTTTCTGGTTATATGTTTTGATCTTCTTGGTCACCAAAATAAGCTATAGTCTGAGGGTTTTTTTTAAACACTGTTTGCTCCTCTTCCTAGCCAAATATTTGACTTTCTAAGCCTTTGTCAATGTAGGAATCTGCTTCCAGTGAGAGTAGGGATAGGGTTGGGTGTACCATCCCAGACTTCCATGGTTTTGTTTCAGCCACTGGATCCCCCACTGTCTGAGGGTCCAAGAACTCTGGAAGCAGCCACTCTGCTGTTGCTGCCACTGGTGTCACCATCTCCACCACCCCAGGGTCAGGGCTGGGGCTGGACCTCAGTCAGACCGTGCTCCTCTTTCATCCAGGTCCCACAGAGTTTTTCCACTGGTCTTCTATGCTGTCTTTGGCATTTGTGGGTTCAGAAGTCTGGAGACTGCCAAAGCTGCAAGTGATTCAGGCCCCTGAGACCTGCTCTGGTCCTGTCTCTGCTGGGGTGGCCCACACTGGAATGTGCTCTGCTCCCAGCCGGTGTGATATACCCTTCCTCTCAACTTTCCAGGTGGTCTTGAGCTGTAGATTTGTTTCACTCTGTCATTTTGTGGGTTCTGTAGTTCTAGAGTTTGTTTAGAGTAATTTTCTATAGCTGTCTTTTATTAAACTAGACATTAAAAGTGACTTGAAAAAATAGGTAAAACAATGCCAATCTTCTCACTTATTTTTTTTTGTTTTGTTTTGGAGCATATAGCTATTTTTCTTTAAGAGTATGTTATTTGTGTTAATGTGATGGGTTTGTTATCTGAAATTTTAAAATTTTATCCATTTTAATTTTGAATATGATAAATCCTAATATAATCCACAGAAACAAAAGCTCTTAGGGAAGGAGTTCTCAATAATTTTTAGGAGTTGTAAAGGCCTTCTGAGACCAAAGACTTTGAGAACTACTGTTCTAGCCCATTCTTCTGCAGGTTTTCCTTGAAATCAACCCAGGTGTCTATAAAGAGAGGATATACTAGGACCCTGACTTTTTTGTATACTTTGGTTTACCCCTTCTGAAGACAGATATATGAAGCAAAGCAGGAAGTTACCAGAACACAAGTCAAAATCTCTTCTTGTTAAGGACCTTCTGAAGGTTCCACATCCCTTTTGTGTAATCCATTTCAGATTCAAGCCTGAAGTTGTTCCTTAGAGCTAGCATAACACCTTCATGCCATTGTCCCATTTTCCATGAGGAAGACTTATCTCCCTAACAAAGTTCCTCCATGGCATGACCCAATCTTCATACTCTGGATCTCTTTCAGGTGCCTAACATTGTTATGAACATCACTCAAAATATTTGTTGTTTTAAGGGGAAAATACTTTGATACATTATATTATGTAAAAACACTGGTAATTAGAAACTAGTCTTTAAAATAAAAAAATAACTTTCCCAAAGTTGCAGGATATAAAATAAACCCACACAAATCCTTGGCATTTTTGTATGTTACCAACAAAGCCCAACAGACAGAGATAGAAAGAGAAATTCCATATATGGTTACTGTAGACATTATAAAATATTTGAGAGTCTACCTGACAAAACAAACCCAGGAACTATATGAACACAATTACAAAACACTTTTCACACAAATAAAGTAACATCTAAATAGCTGGAAAAACATCAGTTGCTCACAGAGCTAGAAAAAATAACAACAAAATTTACCTAGAAGAACAAAAGTCCAGAATATCAAGGGAATTAATGAAAAGAAATGCTAGGGAAGGTAGCCTAGCATTACCAGATCTTAAATTGTATTATAAAGCAGGAATTATCAAAACTATTTGGTACTGGCTAAGAAAAAGAGTAGTGGATCAGTGGAATAGGTTATGTACATAAAACACAGTAGTCAATGAATATCGTAATCTACTCTTTGATAAACCCAAAGACCACAGCTTCTGGGATAGGCACTTGCTATTTGACAAAAACTGCTGGGAAAACTAGAAAATAGTATGGCAGAAACCGGGCATAGAGCAATATCTTACACCATATACCAAAATAAAGTCAAAATAGGTACACAGTTTAGATATAAAAGCAGAGACTATAAGCAAACTGGGAGAGCAACGAATAGTTTAGCTGTTAAATTTATGGAGAACAGAAGAATTTATGACCAAAGAAGAGATTAGAACATTACTAAATGCAAAATGAATAATTTTGATTACATTAAATTGAAAAGATTTTGCACAAAGTCAATGCAACCAAGATTAGGAGGGAAGCAGAAAACTGGGAAAGAATTTTTATAACCCATGTCTCTGATAAAGGCTTCATTTCTAAAGTATATAGAGAACTGAGACAAATTAATAAGAATACAAGTCATTCCCCAAATGATAAATGGTAAAAAGATATGAACAGGCAGTTTTCAGAGGGATAAATTAAAGCTCCAAATCAGTATTGATTAGAGAAATGCAAATCAAAACAACTCTTAGGTACCACATAATCACACCTTTCAGGTTGGCAAACATGACAAAAAAGGAAAATTATAAATGTTGGAGATGTGGGAAAATTGGAACACTAATGCATTGTTGGTAGAGCTGTGAACTGATCCAACCATTTTGGAGAGCAATTTGGAACTATGCCCAAAGGATTATAAAAATGTGCATACCCTTTGACCCAGCAATACTATTTCTTAGGGTTGTATTCCAAAGAGATCATAAAAATGGAAAAATGACCCAAATATCCAAAAATATTTATAGTGGCTTTTTTTGTGTTAGCTAAGAAATGGAAATTGAGGAAATGCTCATCAATTGGGCTGAACAAGTTGTGGTATATGAATGTAATGGAATACTATTGTGCTATAAGAAATGAAGAAAAACCTGGAAAGACTTATATGAACTGATGCTAAATGAAGTGAGCAGAACCAGGGGAACACTGTACAGTTACAACCTCATTGTTCAATGACTAACTTAGATAGACTTACCTCTTCTCAGCAATGCAAAGTACTAAGACAACTCCAAAAAGTTCATGATGCAAAATGCTATCCACATTCAGAGAAAGAAGTATGGAATCCAACTGCAGATCAAAGCATACTATTTGCTCTCTCTTTTTTGTTTCTTCTTTCTTGTGGTTCATTCCATTGGTTATAATTTTTCTTTACAACATGACTAATGTGAAAATGTTTAATATTAAAGTATGTGTAGAGCCTATATCAGATTGCATGCCATATTGGGGAGGGAGGAGGGAAGGGAGGAAGAGAAAATTTAAAACTTAAAAACTTGTGGAATTGAATATTAAAAACTAAAAATTACTTTTAAAAATTATCCAAAAAATGAAATAAAAATTAGAATATTATACCCGACTAGGAATAATAGTTGATACTTTATTATCTATATGTTTATATTATGTAGATTAGAATAGTAGACTGAATGTTGGGTTTAGAGTTCAGAAAGACCTGGGTTCAAATCCTAACTCTGACAGACACGAGTAATGTGACTCTGGGCACATTTTAATCTGAACTTCAGTTTCTCCAGAAGTAAAATAATAATAATATTTGTGGTAACTGCCTCCAAGACATGTTGGAAGGTTCAAAAAATGCCATGAATGTAGGAGGTACTATAGGACAGTGTGGTGAGAGGACCTGAATTCAAACTCCCTGATACTGTGACCTTGAGCAAGTCACTTGATTTTGGGGAGCCCCAGTTTTCTCATCTGTAAAATGAAGACGCTGAACTAGACGATCTTTAGTGCCTTTTCCAATTCTACATCTGAAATGCTACGTCAAGTTCATTGCCAATTTTGAGGTATCATTGTTAGTTATTACATAACATGGATAGACTGTTGAGCTTGGAGTTTGGAAGACCTGAATTTGAATCCTACTTCAAACACAAATAGGATGACCCTAGGGTATGTCAGCCTCCACTATAAAATGAGGGGGTTGGACCCAATAGCTTCTAAAAACCACTTCTGATTCTTAGTCTGGAATCTTAACCTTAATTTGAGGAAATGATTGTTGATTGCTAAAAGTTTGCGAAACACTTTTCTACACATTAATTCTTTTTCATTCTTATAGTGCTGGGAGGTCGGTCCTGCTGTTAGCATTCCCATTTTGCAGATGAGGAAACTGAAGTTCAGAGAGGTGAAAGTTATTAGCCCAGAGGTTAAAAGGTTTGCTAGGAGTGACACAGTAAATAAATGCCTGAGGCAGCATTTGAACCCAGGTACTCCTAATATAGTATATATATATATATATATACTATTTCCTTTACAAAGGATTGAGCAGCTCATAATGTTCATGTCAGATCTGTGAGGAACTTTAGGTTTTACAGTTGACAAAACCAGGATAAGGAGTTAAAATCCCTTGGTCAATTTCATGTGCCCACTAGTGGCAGACTGCTCTAGATCCTGTCTCTTCCCTCCCAGTCTGTGGGTTTTTTTTCCCTTTTCCCCTAGGGATACTTTGTTAAAACATTTCCAGTTATCTCATTTTATTTTCCCAATACGCCCCACCCCCCTCGGGGGACGACGGGACGGACGGGTATTATTACTCCATTTTACAGGGAAGGAAACGAAGGCTTTAAGGGGCTAAGTGGCAGCTCATTATTGATGGGTTTAGCCTTCCAGTTTTTACAGCACTAGCCTGAGCTAATTCAGTTCGGCTGAAAATTTATTAAGTGCAAACCATGAGACCTGGCCTCATCACTAAAGAGCACTTTTCCTCTCTAAGCCTAAGTTGAGAGTGCAACACTCAGAGCACCATAGAAAATTTCAACGGTCCCATAGGACTGGAATTTAAGAATGACTCCTGAAGGACCAAGCTGGTTTGGAGTCACTTAACCTCCTGGTCCTTTTTCACAAAATTGTTGTGAGGAAAGCACTCCGTGAATCTTAAATGTAAGTAACGGCGATAATTGATTATTTTGATGATGGTGATGATGATGATTGAAGGTGCTGTTCTTGGTGCTGGAGAAAGATAAAAATACCGGGACAGCCTCCTGCCCTCCAGGAGTTTACTTAAACTAGGAGAATGAGTCAGGTCTGGTTCAAAGCCCCTCGCTTTACCCTGCAGGTCTGCCTCAATTCTATGTTCAAAGATTAAATTGGCTTTTCTTTAAAACCTAAGCAGTTCCTTTCTCTGATTAAGCCCTCCTGAAAGTGGGTCAGAAGCTACTGGGTTCCTGCAAAAGAATCCCCGCCATTTCTCGTTCAGGATGCAGTGTCCTCTCTCCATCTCCTTCTCTCTCTTTTTTTTGGGGGGGGGGAGGAACTCTTTATCTGGGTAAGTTTAGACAAGCCTCTTAACCTTTCTGGGCCTCAGTTTCCTCCTCTGGGAAACGAATGAGACGCCCTCTCAGGTTCCTTCCCGATCTGAGCCCCGCGAAGCTAACAGAACCCACATTCCCAGAATGGGGACGGGAAGAGTAGGCAGACACCCACTCACTACCGGGTGCTCCAACAGGAGAGCACCCACCTCCACATTCATCCTGGGGGGTGGGGATGCACCTCCGTGCACGCACCGCGGCACACTCCCCCCGGTCCCCCTCCCCGGGGAACGCGCAGCCATGCACTCTCTGGGAGCACACGCACCCCCATACAGCCGGCAGCGCGGGGCGCGTGGGGGATGGGGGCAGAGACGTGAGATCCGAGCTGATTTGGGCCTCCTCCGCTTCCCAGCCTCGGGAGTGAGGGGGGGAAGAGGCGGACCCGCCTCCCAGGCGCTGACACTGGGCAAGGCGCCGGCCCAGGATCCCCCAGCCTCCCGCCGGCCGCTAGCCCCCCAGGCCGCGCCTCCTTCCTCAGCGCCGGCGGCAGGAAGTCCCGCCTCCCCACGGCCCGCGAGGCTCTGTGACACACGCGTCGCCCAATGAGAAGAGCGCCGTGGAGGAGAGGGGCCAATGGGTGGTCGAAGCGGAGGGGGCGGTCCCGGGCTGCGCTGGGCCGGAGCGGGGTTGTGCGCGCTGAGGAGGAGCCGCCGCCGCTGCCGCCGTCGCTGCCCCCGCCGCTACCGAGGCCGAGCGGAGCCGTTATCGTCCCGCCCGCCCCCGCCCCCAGCCTCCGGAGGAGTCCCGGGCCCGCCCGCAGGCGCACAGGTGAGGCCGTGGCCTGGGCCGGAGCCGGGCTGGGGCCGGGGCTAGGCCGCAGGGGAAGCCTGGGACTCGCTTGAGCCACGCCGCCGCTCGGACGTGGGGGCCCGCGGGGCTCGCGGCGCACGGCAGGCTCGGCGCTGGCTGAGGGCCGCTCCGGAGCCCGAGCGCCTGGGGGCGGTTCCCGGGAAGTTGGCCGCGGGATGGGCAGGGGCCGGGATGCTACGAGCGAGGGCGGAAGGAAGGAAGGAAGGAAGGAAGGAAGGAAGGAAGGGGGGCGGCCCCGGGGGAGGGGACGGAGAAGGGGGGGGGGCCGTCCGGCGATGGTCAGCCGTCGGGGCGCTGCCTTACAAGGCCAGCACCACAGGCAGAGGGCCTCGAGCCCTGGATTCCTTAGGGGTCCGGAGCTGCAAGATGCCAGAGACCTTCGAGAGGGAAAAGTGAGGCCCAGAAAGAAACGGCCCCCCCCGAGCCGAGGCAGGCCCCTCCGTTCCCTCGAGGGTCTTAGCATTCACCCAGTCTCGGGACTAGAAAGGACTCAGAGGTCATCCAGTCCAGCCTCGGCCGGCAGAACAGAAAGCTGCCTCCTAGTGCACCATCCCTTGACTTCCTGGGGATCAGAGGACTCCCAGTGCCTCTCCTGGTCCCAGGCTCCCGTCAGCAGTCAGACATGCACGATTTGGGTTGGCGAGGTAGAATTGAAGAGTGTCCCTTACAGGATCTTAACCAGAGGAAAGACCCATCCGAGGGTGGAAGAGCATCTTCCTTCCTTGGCAGCAGTGTGCTATGGGGAGCTCCTAATAAATGCTTGCTGCCTGCCTGTTAATAATAATGATAATAGCCAGGATTTTTATGGTGCTCCCAGGTTTGCTTTCTCTCTGTCTTTTTTTTTTTTATCCTCACAACAGCCCTGGGAGGTAGATGCTATTATGATCTTTATTTTACAGATGAGGAAAGTGAGGCAGAGACTTGCCTAGAGTCACACTGCACATCTAGTAAGTGTGTGAGGCAGGATTTAACGTCAAGTATTCCTCAATCTGGTCCGGTGCTCAATCCATTGAACCACTTGCTGCCTCTGTTTCCTTTTGTACTTGGGATCCCCAGTGCCTGGCACATGGTAGATGTTTAATAAATACTTGTTGACCGATAGGACACATTTGGCCTGTGTTACCTCGTTTGATTTTCATAGCAACCCCCAGGGAGTAGGTACTGTAAGTTGTCTACATTTTATGGAGAAGACAGTCGAGGCTCATTGACAGCTAACAATTTGCCCATAGTTGATTACACACCTAAGTGTCAGAGGCAGAATTGGAACCCAGGCCTTTGGTGACTCCTTCATATTATATCATGCTGCTTCATATGTCCCTCTCATTTACAATAATTTCTACAATAAAATTACAATGTGTTTTGTACCGGGATTGAGACAGGTGATAAGATTTGCCCAGTAGCAGAGCCCTGAGCCCTTTCAATTCTACAGCAGTGGGAGGCAGCATGGCACAGTGGGTAATGTGCTGGCATAGAATCGTAAAGATCTGGATTCAAATTCTGTCTCTGATATTGGTTACTTGCATCACCCTAAGTCATGTAACCTCTCTAGGCCTCAGTTTCCTCATCTGTAAAATGAGGAGGTTGGCTTAGATGGATTCTAAAGTCCTTTCCAGCTCTAAATCTGTATGCCTATGCCATGAACCCAGATGTGCATTTCACTTTGCCATGGTAAGATTTAAGGGTAGAAGGGACCTTTTGATTTTAAAAAGAAACTGAGATGCAGAGCTAGTAATTCAAACAGACTCCCTGTGTTCAGATACAGGTCTTTCCTAGTGAATACTATCTATACTGCTCTTTTGACCTTTTTATCCTTTTTTATTGAGAAAATAGAGAAGTGAACCCTGAAGGAAAATAATAATGTATATTTCTTTGTACTCTTTTTACAAAGGTCAAAGGGCACAAAATTCATTGTTAGTGGCATTTTACCAGTTCTTTTGAAGAACTGTAAGAGAATGTTGGCAAATTTGGAAACATGTTATGAAATCTATGCATCTGTTTATGTCTGGCTCATCACCAGAAGGTTGGCCACAGGGCATTGAATTTTTTTTTAGTCAAAGCAACCTATGAAGACCATGTACTGTGATGTAGAGGAATAGTAGTGAATTGTCTTGGTCAACCTAAAAAAAAAATCAGAGATACGTGAAGTAGTATATATGTAGATATATCCATTATATCTACACATTTGCATATTCCCAGCTATAGAAAAGGGATATGTTTTATTCTGTTTTTCAAACATGTATTCTGCCATGTATGCAAGTACTTATGGAGTACTCCTTAAAAAAAAAAGGAAAACATCTTTACTGTTAGACAGTTAATCAGGTATTTATTGGGTACCTGTTCTGTGCAAGGTAATGTGTTAAATACTTGAAGGGAATTCCCTCCTGGGACTGATGTACAAGATGAGAAGATAGGATATGCTCATTCCAGTATCAGCCAGCATTTAACACGATCCCTTGCACATTGGTGCTTGATAAATACATTTAATTAAACTGAATTGGTAACAGTGTGCAGATTGAATTGACTAACGAAGGTCAGTCATGAGGAGACAAGGCCTGAACTAGGGCAGTGGTAAATGGAATACAAAGGAAGAGGCAGCTCTAAGAAGAGACATTTCAAAAGAAGAGCTGACAAGATTTGTGTCTGTATATTTTTGGAGAAGCTAGATCTGTGAGTTTGTTGGTGTGGAAATTCCCACCACCAGTGCTTGATAACCAGAGATTTTCTGTAACCTAATCTCAGTATCTGGGCCACTGATAAGGTTGTGACTTACCCATGGTCCTGCATTTAGCATATGCCAAATGTAGGATTTTAATTTAGTTTTTCTTGATTCCCAGGCTGATCCTCTCTCCATTAAGCTGTGCGCTCTCTCTCTCTCTCTCTCTCTCTCTCTCTCTCTCTCTCTCTCTCTCTCTTTCTCTTTCTCTCTCAGCTAATAAATGCTTATTGAATTGAATTGGATATGCGTAGCAAGGGACAGGAAGGAGTCAAAGGTAGATCTGGAGTTTCAGTCTGGGTGTTGAGGCAAAATGGCATTGGTAGGATTGGGGGCAAGTGAGAAGAGAATAGGAATTTAATTTTAAGCATATTGAATTTGAGATGATGGCTGGGCATCTACTTGGAAATGTTAGCAAAGGATTATGACAATACATTCAGTTCCCTGCAATGCAGAAGGAGGGAAAGTGGACCAACATTTCCCTCACATGCTGTTTTTTGGGGTAAGCCTATGGTTACCCTCCTTTTGCCACTAGGTGTCATGTATGCATTAGTAAGTGTATATAAAGCCTTTAGTGCCCTGTTTGGAGACCAGATAAAACAGAGAATAAGAGATGTAAGGAGGAGAGACATTACAATTGTGTTTTAAGCAGTGTAAAATGTTGACTGGCAAAATACTGAGGATTAAAAAACAGACACTATTACTATTTTTGCTGCTGTATTTGTATTTTGCCTTACAATTTGTAAAGTACTTTCACACACATTATTGCATTAGATCCTCATTGCAACACTAAGAGGTAGGCAGTCTGTTATCCATGTTTGCAGATGAGGAAACTGAGTGAGAATTGGACTTACTCAAGATAATAGGGATAGTAAATGGGTGATCTACCAGATCCCAAGGTTTCTGACTCCCAATCAAGTGCTTTCCCTCCTCTCCCAGGTGGCCTTTCTATTCTTGCTATTATTACTACTTTATATTCCTATGCAGTTTTCATTTGTTTTGCCTCCTGATACTTCTACTCCAAATATTTTGGAGAGGAGAGGAGGAAAGATTCATCATATGAGTAGGTTTTAGGACTTCATCACTAATCAAGAAAATCAGACCAAATATTTAATGTGTGTTTACTGTTTAATTCAACAAATATTTATTGAAGCCCTACCATGTGAAAGACAATGTCCTAAATGCTAGTAGGAGTAGTGAAGGAAGAAAAGTTAAGAGACAGCATGCTACAGTAGAAAGAGCCCTGGATTTGAAACCAGAGGACCTGAGTTCAAATCCAGCCTGTGCCACTGACTCACTGTGTATGTGACCTTGATCAAATTACTTCACCAGTTTGGGGCTCATAAAACAAAGAGATTGAACTAGATTTGAACTCTTTGGTTCTTTCTGGCTCTAAATCTATCATCCTCTGTTTTTGTTCTCAAGGTGTCTGTTTGGGGAAGTCAGACCTGCAAGTAAATTAAATGACAGTCTAGGATTTAAATAACAGTTTGACCTTCTTATACTTTGAACTATGAGACCAGTTTAGATCTTATCTAATTTTTAAAAAATCTCTTGTGCCTACCATAGTACTTTGCATACAATAGGTATTTAATAAATGTTTATTGTTATTGACTTGAACAAGCATTACTGTACATGATTAATTGTTGGTGGATTGTACAGAAATTGTTACACCTGTTCAGAGGAGGACTTGGGAAGCCTTCTGGAGAAAATGAAATTTGAACCAACTCTGGTAGGGTGAATAAGATTTGGATGGAAATCAGTCAATGAAACAGGGTGAGCAAAAGTGTGGAGGTGGGATGCTCGAAGAGGGGGAATAGGACTCAAAAATGAATAGGATTATAGGATTTGGAGCTGGAAGAGACCTTTAGAAATTAGTCCCTCTCATTATACAGGTGAGGAAATTGAGGCCTAGAAAGGTAGAGTGACTTTCCTAATAAGGTCACTGATAATAAGTAGAATTTGGATTTCAACCCAGACCCTATGACTCCAAACCTATCCTTTGCACTCTACCAGGATGCTACTGGAAGTGTTTAGAAATAAGACTGGAAAGGTAGATCAGGGCCAGATTGTAGACAGAGTGCTGGGCCTGGAGCCAGGAAGACTTGGGTTCAAATTTTACAAGTACTTACCAGCTGTGTGACCTTGGGCAAATTACTTAATTGCTGTGATCCTTAATTTATTTGTAAAATCAGGATAATAATAGTATTTATTTCACAGGGTTGTTGTGAGAATCAAATGAAATATTCTTTATAAGGTACTTTTTCAAACCTGTAAAGTGCTATACAAAGGTAACAATTATCATTATCAGGACTGAGGATTTGAACTTCATCCTTTGGATAAATGAATGAAAATTCCATTGGAATTTTACACAAGCTAGTGAGACTGTCAAATCAGTACTTTAGGTAAAGTAACATTATGCCCCCTAACAAAGAATCCTATTTGGTTTTGACAGTAATACAGTCATGAAGTGGTAAAGGCCTGAGCAAGGGGCTAACAGTGTCAAGGCAGAATAAGGACTGGTATAACAAGCATTATGAAGACAGGATTAAGAAGATTTAAAGATTGACTGTTGAAGAAACAAAGATCACCCCCAGGATTTTAAGTCTTTTGGGAGGCTGGAGAAGAATGAGATCATTAGCAGAAATAGGGTAGGGTACTCTAGTGGTAGATGGAGAGTAAGAGAATTTATTTCTGTTTTATGTGAGTTGAGTCTGATAGTGGCAAGATGTCCAGGTGAAGATGCCCAGCAGACAGTTGGAGATAAGTAGCTGGAGTTCAAGAGATAGCAAGCTCAGAGCTGGAAATACTGATTTGGAGAGCACCTCCGGAGAGGTTGAAGCCACATAAGAGAATGAATTCTCAAGAGTGTAGAAAGGAGTGGGAGCATGAGCATGAAACTTTGAGGAATGTCTACATTTAAGGGATGGGAAGAGGAAAAGGAACCAGTACATAAATAGAAAAGTAGGAAGAAAATGAATGTAATGTAATGCCAAGGGAGACAAGGGAAGAAGTTTAAAGTATGAGAAGGTGGTCAGTGGTATGTGGCAGAGTGAGGTCAAGGAGATCATGGATGGAGAAGAGGCAGTTAGGAAGTTAGTGAGGACCATGAAGGGAATTTACAGAACTTGTAGGAGGTGGGCTCCTCTGTAAGGAAAGAACATGAAATGAGGAAATGAAGACAGTGCTGGTAGAACTTGAGAAGTTAGCAAAAGCAAGTAGTTAGAATTGTAGCTAGAGGAGACAGGGAAAAGTAAAGGGTAAAAAATAAAAAAAAACCATAAAAATATTTTTAGTTGAAACAATCTGGGCATCAGATGTTGGGCAACCCATTGTTATCCTACAATATGTATATCTGAGACAGATAGGACAAATGGACACGTTGGACCCAGAATTCAACAGTAGAAGGAAATTGGACTGAATCGCCTTCAGAAAATTGTAAAACCCCTTTAATGACTTCCAAGTTTCTCCTAAAAACAAAGGCCTATCTGTTAAATATCTTTATTTTACCAGAGTTTTTGTATGGCACAAACCATGGAAGAATTTAAAATGACTATCACACAGGCAAGGTGTATGGTGAGTGTGAACAGGCAGCAGGATCTTAGAAGAACAGGAATAAAAATGTCATTGAGGAAGTTCGTAATTGGAAGAGAAGATGGATTGGACATGGCAAGGGTGAATCCATGAGAGGTGGACAGCTGCAGTGTTCTACTTATATCCTCACTATGTAAGGAGAAATTGAGGAAAGATGAATTCTCCCATGACAGACTTATAGGAAGGCATTGAGGAGACCAGATTAATTGTGATCTTTAGCACTGAAATGAACCTACATATCAGTGAGATCATAGTTTCATGTGAGTGTCTGCGTGTATTAAGATAGAGGATTTATAGATAAAGGGGAAGGTGCCTGCCAGTAATAGTTAGCATTTATACAATGTGTTATGGTTTGCAAAATGCTTTAGAAACATCTCATTTTATCCTCACCACATCCCTGAAAGAGGTAGGCTACTATTACTATTTCCATTTTACAAATGAAACTGAAGCAGGCAGAAATATTATTAATTTGCCCAGGGTCACAAAACTGGATTTGACCTCAGATCTTCCTGACTTCACTGAACCACCTAGCTGCCTAGAGAGGGAGAATTCTTCCATAATTTTCAAGGTAATCATAGACAAACTTAATATAGCTTCTTTTCTTTGCTAAGACAACTTTTCCAAGTGTAAAATGACAAAATTTCAAAGGCAGAGTTTAAATACCTTTGGTGTAGGGCTAGGAGAGGCAGAGTAGGCTCCTCACCTCTTTTCTACTTTTTTTATATATCATACATTCTTTTCTGTTTGTTCTAAAGCACAACTCATGTGCCACTATATCTAGATCTTTTTTTGATGTCCCCATTAGAATGTAAACTCTTTGAGGGCAAGGACTGTTTCATTTTTTGTTTTTATCCATAATGCTTGTCAGTGCTTTGCACATGATAGATGCCTATTAAATGATTACTGAGTTGAGAATAAATTTCTCTACATCTAGAATGGGTATAAGCTGATATGAAAAAATAAAACAGATAAGATTGATTAGATAGTTGAGCACAAATGCTAAAATCCATTTTAAAAATACTTCCAAGATCAGTAACCCCTCTTCTGAAGTCTTCTCAGTTAGGCTTCTGAGACATTGCCCTAACCTGGTTTTCTTCCTACCTCTCTAGCCGTTCTTTGAGTATTTAAATAAATCTGGTTTATTTGTTTTTTTTTATTCTACCCTTTGTGAACCATTCTCAAATAGTCTTAGACCTCTATTCTTTTATATATTCATGCCCTAGATAAAGTCACTTTCCATAAGTGAGGATTTCTATAGATAAATGACATCTAAATCTTTCTTTTAGTCCTTATTGTCTCCTAGTTCATTGATATTCTGTTGTCTGAATGTCTTAGGACCCAGCAAATTTCAAACACCAGGTCCCCAGTGATGCTTAGTATTTTCAGCAAAATCTTATTAGAAATCACGGAAGTGTACTTTGTTCCTCCAATTTGTGTACATTCAGATTTTACTGTTATTTGAAAAGAAAGCTTCAGCACCAGGACAGCACCATTTGGTAAGGAGAGAGTGAGAACCAGGGTAGGGTTTTCTCATTCACTCAGGTTTTAGGCTTTTTCAGTCCATGTAATGGCCACTGGCTCAGAAAATGCAGTGGATATTTTGCTCAGGTCCCTCTTTGAGTCTTTTCAGAGGGTCCTTAAGACTTTTTGGCAGAGCTTCAGCAGCCCTAGCCTGGGACTTTAAATCGTCTTGCATTTATTTAGTGCCTGTTCTACCATCCTAGGCACTGTAGACATAAGATAGTGAGCACTCACACACTGCTTTCAGGGAGTTTACAGCCTTATGATCTAATACAATCCACTTCACCAAATATAAGTACTCAGTATTTTTTCCTAGGTACTGGGAATCAGAGATAAAATAAAAATGCATTCATGGAGCTTACATTCAGATGAATTCTGACCTAAGATTGGAAACCAATTCCATGTGAGAATTGAAAAATGTAGCTGCTTAGCTTTTCAGCTCTGTTGTAATCCCAAAGCGGAAGGTTAAACCTTCATTCACATTTTTGTGCTCATTATCCTTTTTGTTTTAATTGTTTTTGTTTTAATTTATCCAGCATTTTTCACAAAGAACTCACTAACCTTTCCCACCTTTTCCCAAACTCTCCTTAGTGTTTCATTGAGCCATTCTTTCATCATTCAAATACCCTTACTATTACTCTATCCTCAGAAGCTTTGTCAAAGTCTATCTCTTTGTGTCCCTACTTGTCAAAAAAAATTTATTAAGTGCCTGCTATTTTAAAGACACTGTGCCAGGTATTGGGGAAAACAGAGACAAAAACGAAATAATCCCTTACTCTCAGGGGACTTTGTTTTAATAGGGAGACACCGCATGTAGCAATGCAATGTAATTTTAGGAGAAAGAAAACATTTACAGCTGGAGAGGGGGATGGGGAATCAGAAGAGAACAGGCTTCCATTAGTAAGTAGTATTTGAACTCAGCAGAGAAAGGAGTCAGAGATTCTAAAAGGTAAAGGTGAGGAGGGAATATATTTCAGTCTTGGACAGGGTGGGAGGTGGGGTGGAGAAGAGGCACTATATATGCAGAATCATGAAGACAGGAAATAGAATGTGAAATTTGGGAAACAGGTGGTAGGTCACTTTGGCTAGGTTATGTGAAGGGAAAGAATATAAAATAAATCTAGAAGGGAAAGAATATAAAATAAATCTAGAAGGATAAATAGGAACTGGTAAAGGTGAGGGTTAAATTCCAGGCTCTAGAGTTTATCCTAGAGGCAAAGGGAACCATTGAAGATCTTGAATGTCATGTTTAGTTCGGTTTTTTAGAATATGAATTTGGCATCTGTGGGGAGGATTGATTGAAGAGGAAAGAATTTGGAAGTAGGGAGATCAATTAGATGGCAGTTGTAATAATCTTGATGCATGTGAGAGATGTTGTATATATAGGCAGATTCAGTATGACTGGACAGTTGAGTTGGATATGAGAGATGAGAAAAGGGGGAGTTTCCAGGGTGAGTCCAAAATCGTGAACGTAGTTGGGTGATTAAAGGAATGATAATATTCTCAGTAGAAAGAGGTAAATTTGAGAAGGGATACGTTTTGGGGAAAAAGATGATAAATTCTTCTTGCATTTGTTGAGTTTGAGATGCTGGAGGGTCATCTAGGTGGAAATGGCTAGTAGGCAGTTGGTAAGGTAGAACTGTAGTCCAGAGGAGAAATTAGGGTCTGCTATATAATTATGGGAATTATCTATGTAGAAGTGATTGAATCCATGGAACTGCTAAAATCACTTAGCAAAAAGGGCCCATGAAAGAGCCTTGGGAGATACCCATATTTAATTAATAGGAGATAGAAGATAGATAGATAGATAGGTAATGCTTAAGATATGGTCAAGAAATGGTGGTGCTGGCCAGCAACTCTAATCAGGAGAGCAGGCCCCTAGGCTGAGTCCTCTTGAGGTAGCAGTGTAGCAGGTGGAGATGACAATCATGAGATTTTAAATTTTCTTTAAACTTTTTTTTCAATTAAAACTCTTCATTTTTGTTCTTCCTCCTTCACCTCTCCCTTTAGAAGAAGAAAAATGGTGCCAGGTAGGTGACACAGTGAATAGAGCACCAGCCCTGGAGTCAGGAGGACCTGAGTTCAAATCAGGCCTCCAACAGTTGACACTTACCAGTTATGTGACCTTGGGCAAGTCACTTAACCTCAATTGCCTTGCTTTTCCCCCTCAAAAAAAAAAAAGAAAAGAAAAAGAAAAACAAAGTCTTTGTAACACATATTCATAGTCAAGCAAAATAAATTCCCTACATTGTCCATGTCCGAAAAAAAATGTTTCAGTCTGAGTTCATCATCTATCTGCCAGGTAAGCAGCAGAATGCTTCATCATGTCCTCTAGAATCATGGTTGGTCATTGAATTGATCATCATGGGATTCAGAGCTGAAAGAGGCCTTAGAAATTGACTAGTCCAACCAACTTCTTTATAGATGAGAAAACTGAAGCCCCAAAGGGGTTGGTTGAATGTTTTGCCCAAGGCTACATAACTGGTAAGTAGCAGAGTTGGAATTTGAAACCAGGCTGTCTGACTCCAGATCTAGTATTTTCCCCCTACTGTGCCACTGGACCTTGTTTGAGTTAACAAAGGGGACTGAGAAGGAACTGTCATGCAGGTAGGTGGTAGAGGAGAACCAAGAGAGACCAGTATTATGAAAGTCAAGGGAGGAACTAAGTATTCTGGAAGGGAGAAGAGGAGAAGGGATGGTCAGAAGTGTCAAAAACCATAGAGAGGTTTGGTAAAATAGAAACTAAGAAAAACCATTGGATTTAGCATTGAAGAGATCTTAGGGAACCCTTGAGAAAGTAGTTTTAGCCAGATTGCTAGGGGACTGAAAAGTGAGCTGGGAGGCAAGGAAATGGAGGCAATTAGTTTAGCTGATTTCCTAGAAGTTTGACTGTGACTGGAAGGAACGGATGATAGCTTGTGGGCATGGTAAGGATAATTGATGGTTTATTAAGGATCGGGAGCCTTGGGACTGTTCATAGTAAACAAGGAAGAGCCAGTGATCCCTAGAGAGTGCAGTGTGGATAGAGTGCTGGACCTGGAGTCAGGAAGACCTGATCTCACGCATTAACTGTGTAACCTTGGGCAAATCACTTAACTTCTAACTCACTTTCCTTAACTGTTAAATGGGGATAATAATAGCACCTACCTCTCAGGGTTGTTATGAGGATCAAATGAATTATTTGTATAACACTTAGCACAGTGCCTGGCATGTAGTTGGTGCTTAATAAATGCTTGTTCACTTTCCCTTTTACCCCCCCTCAATGGATAAGGAGATTGAAGATGAAAGACAATGAAGGCATTATTGAGAGGACAAGATCGAAGAAGAAAAAGGGGATGGGATCAAGGGCACAAGTAGAGAGGTTGATCTTGACAGGAAGGACCACCTCTTCCCCAGAGTTTGAAGCAAAGCAGGTGAGAATGGGGGATGATATAGAGGGATTTCAAGGTGTGGACAAGGGGAGACAGCAATGGTGGCTTCTTTTTTCCTCTGTGAAGTAATAATAATAGCTAGCATTTGTATAGTGCTTTATTGTTTACAAAGCACTTCACAAATATTATCTCTTTTTATCCTCAAAAAACCTACCTGGGAGATAGGTGCTATTATTATCCCCATTTACAGATGAAGATAGAGGCTAAGTGATTTGCCCAGGGTCAAATTTGAACTCAGGTCTTCATGACTCTGGGTTCAGTCTTCTACCCACTGTGTCACCTACCTGCTTAGTAGGAGCAAAGGAAGAGATGAGGTGATAGGATCATAAGTCCTGTGCTGAGCATGAAAGAGTAGGGAATACCATGTAGCCATTGTGGGGAATAGAGTCGGTAAAGAAAGAGTGAAAGGCTTACCGTGTAGCAGTGAGGACCCATTTAAGATGAAATCCCATCTGTCTGCAGGGGACCTAAGTCTGTGTGGTTAATGTGAATTGGCCTAGCGATTTCATTAGCGCTCAAATGTCCTGGTGGAGCAGCTAGGGTGGTGGAGGTAGTTTAGTTTTCGGGTTTGGTTTCCTTCACTTCTCTAGTTGATCCAGATCTGTGACTATGCCATTTTTACTGAAACACTTTCCCAGGTCTTCATGTTTCCCTAATTGTGCTCATATACTTACTTTTACTTTACTAACTCCCAATGCCCAACTCTATCCCCATTCCGTTAACATTTTACTAACATAAGTTAACACTTAACTTGTTCAGTGTGTGCAGGGTACTGTGTTCAGTACCGGGGAAGATAGTGTCAGGACAATACATGAGCCTTATCCTTATGGTGCTGCTGGTGTAGTAAGGGAATAAAGTGCAAAAACAGATAATCATAATGGATATTACATGATAAGTACGTTGAAAAACAGTGTTGTGTGAGAGCTGATAAGGAAGATAGTAACTGACAAAGAGAATCAGGAAAGTCTTTATGGAGGGGGTAGCATTTCAATTAGTTTTTAAAGTTTGAGTAGGAATTTGCTGCCAAAAGGCAGTAGAGAAGACTTTCCAGGCATGAGAAATAACATCGAATAAAGGCTTGGAGTTTGGAGAGCTGTACAAGACAGATATTTCTGGGTTAGAGAATAGTTAGAACAGGGATTCTTAATCTTTTGTTGTGTATTACTGAATTTCTTTGGCAGTCTGTTGAAACCTTTCTCAGAATAATATTTTTAAACACGTAAAATAAAAAATAAAATACACAGGGTTACAAAGGAATCAATTATTATAATGTTACCAAAATATTAAACAAATTTGTAATCTAGGAATTATTAAATCTAGGAAATATTAGGCAAATTTGTAATCTAGGATTATGTATTTTATTAATACATTAAAATAAGACAGTGATTGCATTTAAAATATAGGCAAGCTAAAGTTTTATTTTCTAGATTTCTAAATTTTATTTTCTAAAGACATATCAGTGTTTAGAGGCTTTTGTTGTTTATAATATTGTTTAAAATAAGAACATTAAACTGGAATGGTCTTTGACAAGGTTACATTTTCAGTCATGATGTGATGTTATATGAAAGTATCTGATTTCTATTGAAGACAAATCACAAGTACAGCTAATATTAGTATGGTTTGTTACCCACTTTTAGAATTGAAGGAAATGCTAAATTTCATTGAGAATTTAGTGAAAATAAAGATGTAACATTTTTTTCCCATCCAGGTTCATGGATTCCCTAAAATCTCACTATGGTCCTGGGAGATCTGTGGGCATCAAGTTAAGAACACCTGAGCTAGTAGGCATTTAGAGTGCCTCAGGAAAGTGAGATAAGGCTGAAAAAGCAAGATATTGCCAAGCTGTAGAGAATATTGAATGCTCTCAGTAACATTTTTTTCTTCTTTTCTTTTCCTTCTCTCTTCCCCCCGCCCCTCATCCCCCAATTATCCCTTATGACTGGTCCCAGTTTCCACATTCTAGATCAATCATTTAGCAAGCATTTATTAAACACCTATTGTGTGTCAGGTACTCCTAGGTGTTGGTGATACAAAGGCAAAAGTGAAAGAGTCCCTGCCAAATTGCATTTCTATTTCAATATAACTGGTTTCTTTCTTTGTGATCCTGTGTACTTTATTTTATGTGTTTGAAAATATTCTTGTGAGAAGGAACTATAGGCTTCATCAGATTGACTGTCAAAGGGATCTAGGACATACAAAAGACAAGAACTCCTGGTGTAGAAGGAATAAGGAAGGCATAGGAAGGAATTATAGTGAAACTGTCCATTATCCATGTTTTTAAAAGAGCTATTATGGTGGCAGGGAAGCTTGAGATTCAAATCTAGAAGAAGAGAATGATTCCACTACATTTATGGGTAAAGCCTCAGTGAAAAACACAGTTCATACACAAACTCAATTATAGAATGCCTGGAAGAGACAAAGCAAGATTTTTTTTTAAAGAGTTAAAATGTTCTTGTAAGTAGAATGAGAACACTTGAAGAAAAAGTTGGAACAGAAATGAGAAGTATGGAAGAAAGATTTGGAAGGGAAATTAATGGCCTAGAACAAGAGGTACAAAACTTTGCTCAAGCAGTAAGTTCCCTGAAAATTAGAATGGACCAAATAGAAAATAGGATTAAATCTGAGTTATCTTATATCAAAAACAATTGACCTGGAAAACAGATTGAGAAGAAAAAAATTAAGAATTAGTGAACGCCATGACCAAAAAGACCTCATATTTCAGGAAATCTTAAAAGAGAACTGCATAGTTCTTTTAGAACCAGAGGTCAAAGTGGAAATAGAAAAAAATCTAACTTTTGGAAGAAACTCTAAAATGAAAACTCCAAATAGTTTTCACCATTAACCCGTGTTTCCAGGTAAAAGAAAACACCAGGTTAAAAAAGCCCCACCAAAATCCAGTGTAAAAGAAAAAAAATACTACAAACAGCCAGAAAGAAAGAAATCAATCACTACAGCACTCTAAAGGAGCAGAGAGCTTGGAATTTAGTATTCCAGAAGGCAGAGGATATGTCTGGACTTAGAACTAAGAATAACTTACCCAGCAAAACTCAGGAAGGGGGAAGAAATGGAATTGTAATGAAATTACAATGTAATGAAATAGAGGATTTTCAAGTATTCCTGATGGAAAGACCAGAGTTGTTCAGGAAATATGAAGTTGGGTCACAGCAGTAAAGAGAAACATTAAAAATTGAATATGAATAAACAATGACAAAGGACTAAACAAAGATAAACTGATTACATTTAAATATGAGGAAATGTGTTTTCTCTGAACCCTAACAACCAGTGTCATAGAGGGAGTCTCATTGGACAAGACCTGGCAGTGATTCTCTTATGTCTTGATGATCTTAAGAGAAGAATGGAAAGAGAGGAATGAAATACATGATGAAAGAGGAGATAAACGGAAGCTATAATCAGGATATGTAGGTAGATAGGTATATAAATTATGAGAAGGGGTTGGGGGAGCTGCTGACACTTGAATTTCACTGATCTGAACTGGTCAAAAGAAGGAAGAACATATACATAGAGTTGAGTACAGAAATAGGGAAAGAGAAGAAGGGGAGGAAAAGTTTAGAGAGAGTAAGTTAAGGATTAGTTTTAAGGAAAACAAACTAAGGATATGCAAAAATAATTTTAGCTCTTTTTGAGGTGGGAAAGAATGGGAATATGATGCTTATATATTAGGGAATGGGTGAATATGTTATAATATATAAATGTGATGGAGTATTATTGTGCTGAACTCTTTATCAGCATGATGATCAACTCGGATTCCGGAGAACTCATGATGAAACATGCTCCCCACCTCCTGATGAGAGAGGTGGAAGACTTCAGTGCAGAATGAGAAATGCTTTTTGGACATAGCCAGTGTAGGAAATTTGTTCACATTGGCCATACATGTTTTAATGGGTTTTGTTCTCCTTGTGTTTTCAATGGGGGAGGGGGAAGGAGGGCAGAGAGAAGGTAGATTTTGGTTGATTAAAACAAATAAAATGTTTTTTAGAAAGAGATCGTTGGTAACTTTGGATAGATCACTTTCATTTGAATGTTGCGGTTAGAAATCATACTGAAGAGAGCTAAGGAGAGAACAAGAAGGAGAAAGTGGAGGCACCACTTGTATACAGTTTTCTTCAGGAATTTAGATATGAACTGGAGGAAACAACTGACAATTCCCCCCTGTCCTGAGAGCACACCATATTATATTGAACTTGACCCTACATTCTTGAAGAAGGCTTTGCTATTGCATAAAGAACTCTGACTGGTGCTACCAAGCCAGAAAGACTTCAAATATGGAATGGTGTTTGCTTCTGTGCCTGCTAAGTGTGAAGGGGCTCATCATTAGAGCAGTGGCCACCCAGTGATACATTTTTTGACCATAGCAATTCATGAAACTGTCTACTAATCTTGAGGAATTGGGGTTGGGGTAGGGGTGGGGTGGAACATGGAAGAGGATTGTGATCCATGTCAATTGGGAGATACTTATTGAAATCATTTCTCCCTTAGGTAAGTATACATGACTGTCAGGTTGTTCATGTCTTAAGGCTAGTAATGAAGAATAAGTTGAAGAAAATAAAAATGTTTCCTTATATTTATATAAAGGCTCTTAGAGTTCAACTAGTCTAGGAATTTAGTCAACAAACATTTTTATTAGGTCCTATGGATAAGGCACTATACCAAATATGGGGGCACAAAGAAAGGCAAAAATGTGGTCCCTACTCCAGAGGAATTTATATTCTAAAGAGGAAGACAACATGCAAGCAATTATGTACATATGAGTGCTATATAGATTGGAGGTAATAAATTGGAGGTAATCTTAGAGAGAAGGTACTTAGTAACAAGGGATTAGGAAAGGCCTCTTTCATATGGTAGAATTTGAACTGAGTCTTGAAGGAAGCAAAGAGGCAGAGGTGAGGAGTGAGTGCATTCTAGGGATGGAGTCAGGAAATGGAGTGTTGTATTTAAGGAACTATAGAAGGCATATGTTGCTAGATTGTAAAAGCATGTAGATGAGAATAAAGTGTAAGAAGACTAGAAATGTAGAAAGGGGCCACATTGTGCCTAACAGATTTTATATTTGATTTTGGAGGTTATAATAGGGAGCCAGTAGGGTTTATTGAATTGGGAAGTGATATGGTCAGACTTGCACATTAGGAAGATCAATTTGACAGCTGAGTAAAGGATGAATTAGAGTGGAAGGAGACTTGAAGTAGGGAGAGTAACCACAAGGCTATTTCAGTGTGAGGCGTGATGGTGTGAGGTGATGGAGGGCTGCTTAAGGAGGCCACATCAAAGAGGCCTGCTAACCATTGTATGACTGGAGACAAGGGTTCTAAGCCTATTTTGTGTAATGAACCTCTTCGGCATTGCAGTGACACCTGTGGACCCCTTCTCAGAATATTGTTTTCAGGTGCATTGAAAAAATGCATTGGATTACAAAGGAAACCAATAATACTGAAATAACTGTAATTTTTTTCCCATTCAAGTTCATGGATCCCCTGAAATATCTCCATGAAACTCTGGGGTCTGTGGACCCCAGGTTCAGAACCCCTGATCTCAGTTCAACCTCTTTGATTTTATAAAGGAAGAGGCTGAAGCTACGAGCCAGATTTGAAGCCCACATCCTCACTTCAAATCCAGGGCCCTCTCTGCTGCATGGTGTTATCTTCTCATCCTCTTTCCCCAAAATGAAAACAGGAACGGGCCCTGTAGGGAATTCATGACTGTGATTAACAGTACTTTAGGGTTCCAAGGCATTTTCTTCAGGACAGCCCTTTGAGGTAGGTAGTGTAAGCATTGTTATCATTATTTTATTTTTGAGGAAACTGAGACTCAGAAGGTAACTTGCTTAAGGTCACACAGCCAGTAAGTGTTTACATGGGGATTTAAAACCAAGTCTTCTTGATTTTAGAGCTCAGTGCTTTTCCCACTGTACCATCTTATTAATTTCATTTCTTGTGAGATATAATGGCTAAATGATTTAGATAATTCTAATTCAGGGTAGCTAGGTGGCTCAGTGGATAGAACCCTAGACCTGGAGACTGGAAGACCTGAGTTCACATCTAGCCCCAGTGATCCTAGGCAAGTCACTTAACCTCTGTTTGCCTTAATCTTCTGGGAGAAGGAAATAACCAAACCTCTCCAATATCTTTGCCAAGAAAACCCTGTGTATTGCATTGATGTGATATGGTCCTTGGGGTCATGAAGAGTCAGATACAACTGAACAACATTAGCAAGTCCTTAAAAAGAAATTAAGTGAATTATTTTTAAAATGGCCTTTTTGGTAAAGATTATCTGTGTCAGACTTCAGAAAAAATTCCCATCAGCAGCTGGTGAAAAGGCTGAGGTGAAGAGTTCCTAAATTCTGGGCTCTTCAGCCCAGCAGAGAGTAGTCTCACTACAAGATTAGAGTTAGGATTTTGCTAAGATCTAGAACCTTGGGGTTCACAAGATCATAGATTTTGAGTTGGAAGAGACCTTAGATGCCATTTAATCCAGTGCTTTCATTTTGTAGACAGAAGGAAACTAAGACAGTGTGGTCATACAGCTAAACAGAAGTAAAATTTGAATATAGACCTTCCAACACTCTTCTCGTGGTGCTTGTGATTTATACAGTATTTGCCTCAATAGTCTTGTGAGGCAGGCAGCAAAATGATTATCATTTTTCTTCTTACACATGAAACATTAGATGATTTGCTTATGGCCACACGATTAGTACCAGAACCAGTAAGGACCTGGGCCCATGTGTTCTGACTCCAAGAGTCTTTCCATTGCAGTGAATGACTTCTCTCAAGTCTAGCTCTGAAGTTGTCATATGCACAAGAGATGAGCATCTACTCCAGGAGGTCTGTTCAGTCCCTGAAAGGTGCCCTTCTTGGTCCTTCTGGTGGGCATCTCTTCTGCTTGTCCAGTTCAACCCACTCTGCTGCATAGTGGCTAGTTATGGTTTCATAGATGAGTGCTTATAAAGGACTTCTGAGACTGTCTAGTCCACCTCCCTGTTTTACAGATGAAAAAACTGAGGCTCAGGAACATGTGACTGGCCCAAGATCACCCAGGTTGTGTCAGGGCAGGATCTGAAACCAGGTCCTCTGACTTGAGGGTCAGCATTCTTTTGTACTGTGCCATGTCCTCAGCTTGGATTTAGCAAGGCTGAGGTTCACACTGCAATGCTGATACTTACTCATTTGTGATGAAGGGTAAGTCACAACCTCACTCACCTCAGTGTCCTTGTTTGTAAATTGGTGATGCTAATTGCTTGTGTTACCTGTACCCTAATTCTGCACTTACACTCTTGTGTTATATTGTCATTTAGAGGTAGAAGAGGACTTCCAGGTTATCTTATCTACATCTCTTCTCCCTTTTACCGGTGAGGAAGCTGAGGCCCCCCGAGAGTGCATCAGTAATCATTAAGCACCTACTGTGTGCCAGGGGCTAGGGTACAAATACAGAATGAAAAGCCTTTATCCTCTTTGAGTTTACAGTCTAGTGGGGGGAGACAACATCTACATGTGTGGAATATACAAAACAGAATGTGCTTTTTCAGGGAATGCAGTTAGTGGCTAGTGGTGGGGGGAATCAGGAAATGTGTCATGTAGAAGGTGGCAATTGAGTTGAATGTTAAAGGAAACTAGGGCTTCTAAGCATGAGGGACAGCCAATAAAAAGGCAGGAAATGTGCAGGGTATGCAGGACAGCAAGAAGGCCAGTTTACCGGACCATACTGTACATGGAGGGGAATACTGTGCAGAAGGCTAGAAAGTTTGGTTGGGGCCAGGCTGGGAGGGGTTTAAAATACTGAACAACATATATTTGTATATTATCCTATAAGATAGGTTACTGAATAGGGTTGTTAGTGGTCACATTTGTACTTTAGGAAAATCAGTTTGGCAGCTGTGTGAAGGAGGGATTGAAATGGGGAGAGACTGGAGACAATGAGACTAACTAGCAGGTGGTTACATTAGTCTAGGACCCAGGGCTTCTTAAGAAGTGCTGGATGTGAAAGGTGATGAGGGCCTGAAGTAGAAATGTGGTTGTGTAAGTGTAGAGAAGGAGAAAGATAGAGAGAATGTGGATTGTAGACAGAAATAACATTTGGGAACTGAGTGCATGTGTTGGAGGAGTAGGAGTGAGGAGTCAAGGACTTCTAAATCCTAACTCTCTCTGCTGTTGGTTATTGTTATTTCAAGGTCTAACTTTAGTTCAGACTTCTTTTAGTAACCTATTACTGGTTGTTATATAGGATTTCCTATTCTCTCTGTCTCTCTCCGTATGTATGTGTGTGTGTGTGTGTATACACACACATATATATATATATATATATATACATATACACACACTATATATATACATACACACACACACACATATGTATGTCCCTTCCTCAATGGGACATGGAAATAGCCTTAGTGAATCAAACTGGATTTTATAATGGTATTTGTTCAAATATTCTTTATTCTCAGACCCTGAACACAGCCTGAAATTGAGGGACTTAACAAATACCTGATGGGTTAAATAGGCTTTCTTAAACCAGATGGGACTTTAATCATATTAAATCAGTAAGGAATATTTGGTCTAGTTTTCAAATAATCACTATAAATGAATGTTTAGAAGATGATTTCTTTGCAGATTGATATATGTTCTCTTACCAGTGCTTGCTTCTTTATTCTAAATTTCTGCAACATCACCAGTGAAACTAATTTTCCTTGCATTTTACTCAAGCTGTGGAATTAGCATGTATTCTTTAAGCCTGATATTGGGGAACTTTTTTGTGACATGGCCGTTTATTTTGACACAGTTTTACTCCCAGATGACCATTGGAACAGTCCTTGATAATGCCTCCAAACATTCCTTTACTGACTTCTGTGGAAAGATTTGTGGGAGAGTTGGTTCATTTCTTCCTGTTTTTTCAGAGCTGAAACATGTTTGTTGGAAACGTTGCAGTTTAGACAATATCGGCCTTTCTTTCCGTAGCACTAACAGTGACATCTTTGGCTAAGAGGTGGATCTGATGAGCTCCACAGCTGGGGCTATTTTTAATTAGCTGGGAGCTTCCTCAGGATTTCTTCTCATTCTGGATGAGTTTCCAGCACATTCTTTCATACTGGATCTCCAAAAATATTAGAAATTCTTTTCAGTTTGTTATAATCTTCACTGGAACTTTTTAAAAAGTAATTTCCTAGGTAGAAAGATAATTTACACTTCTGTTAATTAAATGTTTGAACTGAGGTTTCCTAATTATTACTGCTTCTTAGTGAGAGACAATGTGCTTGAATTTTACAGGTCTGTGTGTATTACATAGTCTTTATCCTGGCATTGACCTGCTCTTAGTATTATAATGGAGTGATGTCTTCCAGCAAGGCCAAGGATATGAGAGATATTAGTGATGCTCACAGTAAAACTCAGAACAAGTCCTCTTTGTGAATAAGGGCATTATTATTGTTGACTTTAGTTTTCGAGGGATGAGAATTCTGGCTTGTGCTTTCTCTTCTGTATCACATAAGTATTTTGTCGTGGTGAGGTACTCCTTGTGGGAATTCTCTCAACCAACCAACCAACCACGATTTAGTAGAAGTCCCAGGAAATTGCCTTGGGCACATAGAGGTGTAGTGACCTGCTCAGGTTCTCTAACCTGTCAAGTCAGAGGAAGCATTTCAACCCAGATCTTCATAACTCTAACCCTGCACTGCATCTACTATGCCAGACTTCCTCTCTTATGCCTCATTACTCTGCCCAAGAGAACAGTTTATTATTTTAGAATTTTTGCATATTTCCTTAAGTAATCTATGGTAGTTAGGGGGCTCAGTGGATAGAATGCTAGCCCTGGAGTGAGGAAGACCTGAGGTCAAATGCAGCTTCAGGTACTTATTAGCTATGGGACCTTGGGCAAATCACTTCACCTGTGTTTGCCTTAGTTTTCTTTGATTGTAAAATAGGGATAATAACAGCACCTCCCTCCCTCAGGTGTTGTGAGGATCCAATGAGGTAATTGTAAAGTCCTTTGCTTTGGGCCTGGCAAATAGTAGATACTCTATAAATGCTAGCTATTATTATTATTTTTACTCATCTGATAGTACCATGGCATAATGGAAGGAACACTTAACTCAGGGTCAGAAGACGTGGGTTTGTTTGAAGCTTTTTAGCTTTCATCATAGTTGCTGTGAGACCTTGGTCCCTTTCTAGAGTTTTGTTTTTCTTTTTCGGGCGTATGAATAGGAGAGTTTGTATCCATGATTTCGTTGAAGCATGGAACTCTTTGTGATGAAATTCCCCCTACTAAGACAGACCAGCAATTTTTATATAATTTAATGGTCTTAGTTGCTTGGAGAACTGAGAAGTTAAACAACTTGCCTAGAGTTGCATAGGTAGCATGTGTCAGGCAGGACTGGCACTTAGGTCTTCTGTATTGGAAACTGTTTCTCTCTCTACTACACAGCCCTACCTCTCTTCAGCTGATAACTCTTAAAATAAGGAGATTGCACCTGATGATCTCTAAGGACTTTCTGATCTCACAGCCTAGGAATCTTAAATTGGATTAGTAAATCCATTGTCCTTTTCTGAGTTGTCACGTTCTTGAACTCTGTAGCATTTGACCATATATCTCTTCCCTGATGTTTCATATACTGCTTTTCATCCTTCTTTGTCTGACTGCTCTTTCTTAGTCCCCTTTACTGGATCATCCTCTGTATCCTCCTGTCCCTAACCATAGGTTTACTTGAGAGCTTAGTTCTGAGTCCTTGTGGTGATTTTGTCTCATCATCCCCTGTGGGTTCAGTTACCACTATGAAGATTACTTCCAAAACTACATGTCCAGTCCTAATCTCTTTGCTGAGTTCTGCATCACCAGCTGTCTGCTGCACCTGGATCCCTGTAGACATTTCAAATTCAACATGATTAAAATGGAGCTCATTCTCTTTCCTAAAACTCATTTCTCTTCCTAATGTCTCTATTTCTGTCAAAGGCATCCTCATTCTTCCAATACCTCAGATTCATAACTTCAGTTCTATTAAACTTATCCCACTTTCTCAGTCCTTATATATTCATTTAGTTGCCAAACCTTGACAGTTCTCTCTCCACATCTCTCACACCCATTCCCTTCTTTTTTCCCACCCACGCAACCATTATCCTAAAATTCAGGTCCTTAATTACTCTCTTGCCTGAGCTATTTTAATAGCCTTCTTATTGGTCTCACTACTATTGCCAAAATAATTTTCCTAAAGCACAGATATGATCATGGCACTTCCTTTCCCAGGAAGTGTCAGTGGCCTCTTGTTGCCTCTAGGATAAAATATAGTCTCTTCTGTTTGATATTTAAGGTCCTTAACAATCTGAGTCCAAGGAAGGCAGTAGGACAGAATCATAGATATAAAGAAATTAGAGAAGGGGGATGATTGAGGACTCAATCTGCTAGACAAGGCATAGGGGCATAGGATTAAGGATAAAGCAGTTGTAAATTAAGGCTCTAAAGAGCTTGACCTTGCAGAGGAGAAGGGCTACATCTGAATCAGACTGGAATAAAAGAGGAGCTAGTGGGGGATGAGAACTAAATAGTGTAAGACTGTAGAGAATGGGATAAGAGGGAGCTCCCTGCAAGTGATCTCTATTTTCTCAGTAGAGCATGAAGCGAGATCTGATAGAAGGAACACTTGAATCAACTAATAAGCATTTATTTAGCACTCACTGTATTCCAGGTACTGTGTTAGGTGCTGGGCCTGTAAGTACAAATATGAGGTAGTCACTGTGCTCAAAGAACATGTGCTATTTCATAGCAATTAGAGCTATCCAGACATGAAATGAACTGTTTATCCTTAGGCAGAGGTCAGATGGTAACTTCTCAGCTTTATGACAGTCTTCCTCATTAACCACAGGAATCCATTTAAACCAGAGGTGTTGATGGACACTTGGCCAGATTCTAAAACTGTCATCATCTTTAAGACTTAGAGAGCAGAACAATAGTGACAGATGACCTAGATCCCTGTACCAATACCTACTAAATTTATTTGAAGGATCTCCAAAATTGTCAGAAGCTCAGTAGGTTTTCATCAAATATGTCATTGATACGTCATCAAATGGAAGCAACACCTGCAGAAACAAAGTCTGGCTCAAACGGTAATAAAAAAACATTATAGATGAGAAATCAGTCCAGGTCAAAATGACAAATCATAGCCTTTGTTTGATTTCCAAACACTAAATAGATTTGCATCTTCTTAACTAAATGTGAATGAATCAAATATTAAAACCAAAAAACTCAAAATGGGCTTTAATCCAGAGATATTCAACATGTCCTCCCCAGACATCACCCATACCTTATTAGTACACAGACTCTGGAGTTTCAGGAGGAAGGAGAGAAGAGTGAGGTTCACTGAGCCTTGCTTTCAGCATTTCCTTGGCTGTTGCCTGCTGGGGCTAGATAAAATACCAGTCTTCTGAGTCCTAATGGACCAGACAGGCAAATTGTAGAAGATAAGCTTTCTGCCCGAGTACAGGGGAAGGGCTTGATTTATGTCATCTACTCATATCCAAGCTCAGGACAAACCTGGCTCTTTCCTGGGTTCCCATATTGAGAGGAACAAGAAATCTGTGCAGAAATATATGAGCCAGAGTATGCAGCAGAAGTCCCCAGACTGCTACTCAAGACAGTGGAGCCCTAGTGACTCTGGAGCTCTGGGTCCCTTGGGTGGAGGGGCTGCTGTTGAGTGGGGAATCTGCTGAATCTTTCTGTAGCAGGCTGGAAACATCTGTCAGCCCAGCATCTGACTGGGCTCTCACTGTAGGATACCAAACTCACCAGGACATGATGAGTTACTTATATAAATTTTAATGTAACAATAAGATGATTGGCTCTAGGCGGATAGTTAGGTAAATAGTTACCAATCTGGCTCCAACCTCTTTCTAAGCTGATTTCACATTACTCTGCCTATATATTCCATGTGTAGCTAAACACAACTTCTTATTCCTCATATATAATACTCTATCCCTGTGTTTTTTGCTTTGCAATGGTTATACCCTATCCGTGGAATAGCTCATCTTCTTTCTTGGAAGCCTTTACTGTATTCAAGGGACCTTTCCTTTCTTCTCCTGTTATCAGTCTCCCCAATTACTCTGAACTTATTTTGTAAATGTTTTATATTTGTTCATCAGGGTTTATGTTGTTTTCCCTCTGAATGTGAATTCCTTGCCTGCTATGTGGCAGGTACATGGTAAAAATTTTCTGAATGATTGCTTGAAGGGGAGCGCTTATTTTCGTTTTTCTCTTTGTATCTGAATGCCTTAGACACTGCCTTGGAACTAATTGTTCAGTCTTAGTTGTCTTAAGTCATACTTTTGTCAGGGTCAGGAAAACACAGGTACTGGAATTTCTGTCTTAATGAATCTCTGAAGTGCTTTAATGAATAGATGGCAATAAGTGTAACACCAGTCACAGGCAGCACACCTGAGGACTGTTGCTGTGAATGATTTCAAGGGTCTAATTTCATAGTATAACAAACTCTGTTCAGCAACAAACTAGGCAATGTTCAGTAAAGTAAAGCATGACATTCATATCAACCATCCTTAAGTAAAACACTTCATTCAATCATTACATATCTCATAACAGCAGCAACATCCTAAATCAATGCCAAGCATCTAGGTAAAGTCCTTTTTCAGAATACCACATTTTCCACCCCTAGGTCACAGTAAGAACAATGTCTTTAATCAACAGCAAATATACAAGTAAAGTCCTATTTCATCTTAACTCAAAGTTGACTTCCACATCCCATGGCTCTTCCTCTGTGAGCTGACCACTCCGGACTCTTTGCCTGGATTCACATGTAGGCAGCTCTGTGCTCCTGCTCCTTGTCCCAACTCATGGACACTGCTCCACTCCGCAGCTTTTCTGTCTCTAGGAAAATAGCTCAGCAGGGCAATAACAATACTAACATACACCATCAGCACCATCATCTCAGTTCACTCACAAATACCAACAGACAGGACTTCTGTCTGAGAAATCACCACAGATCAACAGATAGGACTTCCTCTTGGCTCTCAGATGTCTTTATGCTATCAGAGGTCTCCTCTCATCTGTCTTCTTTTCAATGCTGACTTACCCTTTCAGTGCTGGCTCTCTTCATGTCTACTTCTCTCAGTTCTGGCTCTCTTTATATACAGTTCTACTCTGCATCTGAAGCCCATATGTATCTAATTGGTTAGAACCAACTTGCATATGTCTGGTAAAACTCTGTCTACAAAATATATATATTGTTTCTTATTAAAGATTTTTGATTAATCAAAAGCAAGGTTCAATCAGAGGCACTTGACTGTTTAAAATAAAAACAGCAAAGATCCTACTTTGCTTGCCATTGTAATAATTTCTAATCACTGCTTTATTTATTTGCTAAGCCTAAGTATTTATTGAGAGATTGAGTATTTTGAATGGAATACATGAAGAAGATGAAATAAGTTTCTTGACCGGTGTTTTGACTGGATGAAGGTTAGTACCTTAAAGAGGAATGGGGAATGTGAATGGAAGTGGGGAAGGAGAGGAAGGAATAGGTTGAATTGGTTATGATGTATTATACATATAAGAGAAGATGACCTGAAGGTATTCTTTGATGGACTTCTTTGATGCACAGGCAAATTATAGCCTAAAGGCAATTCAAGGGTCAGGTTTGGTCACCTCACAACAGCTGACCAAAGGTACCCAGTGTCATATTTTTTCTTTCTTTAAAAAATTTTTATTTATATTTTTAAATTCAGTTTTATTTTCAGTTCTTCACCCTCTCCCTCCACTTATTCTCTTGCCTATTGAAAAGACAGATACTTCTTTTTGGTAATAACCATCTCCTAAGATTCCTCTTTCTCTCTTCCTTTTCTCCAGAGGTATGAATTTATGCCTTCATTCAGTAAACTAGGCCCTTGGAAGGATATAAAGAAATAGAACATAGGATTTTTGCTTTTAAGGAGCTTATACCTTATTATGCACTTCCTATGTTTAAGACACTGCTGGGGCTAAAGATGTGAGTAGTCTTTGCCCTCAAGGAGCTTGTAATCTAATAAGCTAGCTAGAACTGAGACAAATAACTACATTACAGATTGCAATGTGTTTAGTATTCTTTAGAGATTTTAGGAAATAGGAACTCTCTTCTACTTGGGATAAAGAGAGAATGCTTCATGAAGAAGACAGCATTTGAGTTAGATATTCACGAATGCTCAAAATTGCCATAAGAGGATGGGGAAACTTGGTGGGGGAGGGGACAGTGATGTGAGATGGACAGATATGTATTTCAGGCATAAAAAGTGGCATGAGAAAAGACATAGGGGTAGAGGAGGGTAGGATGAGTTTAGGGAGCAGATTTTCAATTGTTAGGATATAAAGTTCATTGAAGGAATTAATTGAACAATTCATCATATAATGTTGCTATTACTGTGTACAATGTTCTGGTTCTGTTCCCTTTGCATCAGTTCATGTAAGTCTTCCCAGGTTTTTCTGAAGTCATCCTGCTTGTCATTTCTTATAGCACAATAATATTCCATTCCAATCATATACAATCATAAACAAGCTATTGTTTAGCCATTCCCCAATTGATGGGGAATTTGGTTTTTGGATTAAAAAATTTAGTTTTTATTTAGTAGGCAGTGAGGAGTCTCATTCCTAATTTTTCCTAAAATTTCTGCATTTGACACTATTAATCACTCCTTCTTCTTGGGCATTCTGTTTTTGCTGGCACTGCTTTTTTCTGGTTCTCTTCTTATGCGTCTGGCCTAAGTCTTCCTTGCTGGATCATCATTTTCTCCTGTTCCCAAACCATGGATATCCTCTAAGGCTCTGTTGAGGCCCTGTTCTTTCTCTGCCCCACCCCTCTTTGGTGATCTTATCAGCTTTTATGTTTACTTTATCATCTCTTATGCAGAGGACTCTCTGATTTATGTGTTTAGCCTGACTCTCCCTTTAGTTCTAATTCTACATCACTGATTGCCTATTGGAGAACTCCAACTGAATGTCGCATAGGGATTTCAGTGTCATTGTCTAAAACAGAAATAATTATCTTTTCCTGAAAACTCACCCCTCTTCCTAACTTACCTATTTCTATTGAGGACTCTCAAATAGGCAGCCTCAGAATTGTCTTCAACCCTTGCCTCTGCCTCATCCTCTATAACCACAGTTACCAAATCTTGTTAATTCTAGGTTCACATTTCCCATATCATCCTCTTTTTTCCATTTACAGAATTACCACCTTAATTCAAGCCCTTATCGTTTCTCTTCTAGGCCACTACGGTAGTCTTCTTATTGGTCTTTTTGCCCCTAATCTCTCCTCTCTGATCCCTCCTTGACATGGCTGCCAAATTGATCTTCTGAGATCCCATAACTTCTCTGTTCAAGAAACTTCAGTGGATAAAATGCACATCACAATTTGGCTCCAGCCCATCTTTCCAGAATGATTTCACAGTCTCCTTATGCAGTCTATATTCTAGCCCAGCTGCTTCTAGCATTCCCTTTCTTGTTCCTGTGCCTTTGTGCAGCCTATCCTTCGTGACCTCTGTCTCTCAGAATCTTAGCTCAGTGCCATCCCCTACATTAAGCTTTTGCTGTTCTTTTGTAGTCTCCTTACCCTACCCTCCACGGCTCCCACAAGAATTTCTTTTATTTACTTTGCATATATGTTGTATTTACTGTACCTGCTGTTTCCTTCAGATAGAATATGCTCCTTAAGGGCAGGGAATATATATCTTTGTATTTCCAGGGTCTAATACATAGTAGGTGCTTCATAAATGCTGAGTGAATCTGACATTTCATCACTCCGGTCACCTGCCTTTGGACACTGCAGCTTGTGAGGGCCTTTCCTCAAATGTGATTTCCAGAATTAAATACTATACTCCAAATGTACACTAATCAAGACTGAGAGCAGAGGGACTGTCATCTGGAGAGTATGCCTCTCTGAATGTAGTCTGATCTCTTGATGCATCAGCTTTTTTGGGGCCATAACATAGTATGGCCTTATACTTTGTAGTTTAGCACCTAAAACCCTGTATCTTTTTCAGACAAACTGCCATCTAGTAGCCTTTGCTGCTTGTGAAGTTGATTTTTTTGAACATGGTACAAGACTTTACATCTTTCCAAGAATTCATGCTCTTGCATTTTGGCCCAACATTGTCACCTATTAAGATCTTCTTCCATCTTGACTATAAATATGCCATCTATATATTTATCAAAATAATTGATTAAGAGTATTAAGCAACACAAGGGCTTTTTATTAAATATCACTTGGGACACTCCTCTACCTCTTTCCAAATTGACTTTCTACACAGCTAAAATTCTCAGTCTTTTTCAATATGAGTTTGTCAGAGTGAGACTGCCATTCTATACTTTCATGCTTGATTTTCTTTTTTATGTGAGTGGCTTTATTTTTATCCATGTTCAATTTCTTCTTTTTAGTTTTCACAATTTATCTTATTATTTCCAGGATGATTTTACATTGTTTTCCCTTGTGGATTTTTCTGTATAGTTTTGTTTTCATTATGGTTTCAGCCTGTTGAAGTATTTGAAATTCCATTTCTGTCATTCAGTGTGTATTATGCTGGCCTTTTCAATCTATCTAAATAGGATTAGCTGATAACATTCAAACTTTTTAAATTTCCTTCCTTCCTTCCTTCCTTCCTTCCTTCCTTCCTTCCTTCCTTCCTTCCTTCCTTCCTTCCTTCCTTCCTTCCTTCCTTCCTCCCTCCCTCCCTCCCTCCCTCCCTCCCTTCCTTCCTTCCTTCCTCCCTCCCTCCCTCCCTCCCTCCCTCCCTCCCTCCCTTCCTTCCTCATTATCAGGGTTAAGTGACTTGCCCAGTGTCACACAGATAGTTAAGTGTCAGAGGGCAGATTTCAATTCAAGTCCTCCTGACTTCAGGGCTGGTGTTTATCCACTGCACCTTCTAGCTTACCCCTCTTAGATTTACTTTTGATTGAGAAGAATGTAAGATTATATGCAGCCAACTGACCAAACAAGCAGAGTCTCTAGGTTCTGAAAACAGTTTCTTCATTCAGAATTTGTGCATCTTCAAACTGACTTCTGAGAATGAAGAGGGAGAAGAACTTCTTGCCAGAAATACTACAGTTTAGTGTAATTATTATCCTCTGTCCACCAGTAAACTGGAAGGATAGTAAAGGGATATGTGTGATGGATGAGATTTTGGACTGGGTGTGTGACAGTATTACTTCTTTTATGAATGTCATCTAGTCACTGACATTTTTAGCCTCTGGCAACAATAATAATTTGGAGAAGAGGAAAAAATAGGGCAAGTTCCTCAGAGACAGATGGCTTGGTATTGGAAGAGTTTTTTAATTTCATGAAGGATATAGAAGACAGTGTTGAATTTATGGTTTTAAATGTTTCTAAGTGAAAATATACAAGTTGGTTCTGTCTTAATGTACCACAGTGTGAATACACAGAACTTATTTAATTTTTTTTCTTTGCAGATATTTTATAAAATGTCTAATGGTTATGAAGATCACATGGCTGAAGATTGCAGGGATGATATCGGTAGAACGAATTTAATTGTCAACTACCTCCCTCAGAACATGACACAGGATGAATTACGAAGTTTGTTTAGCAGTATTGGTGAAGTTGAGTCTGCAAAACTTATTCGTGATAAAGTAGCAGGTAAAAAATTAGGCATTTTTGTGAAAAATATATTTATATTAGTCATTCTAAGTCATTCCCATTAGAGAGATTTTGAATGTCTTCCTTGTATATACATTCCATTCTCTCTCCATATACAGAGCAGGTATATTGCTGAATGTTGATTATAAAGTGAAATTATTTTAATATCAAATTCTATTTCCCATTGACTTTTGTTAGATGATTGAGAAATTGGCTCCCTGACACAGCAAACTCATGTAATCATGCATAAAGAAAGGGTGTGGGATGTGAAGCAAAAATAAGGGTATCACAAAATTTAATAAAGGGTTTCTCAAGCTATGAGGAAGGAGGAAATGGCTAAAACAAGGATGCCAGCATCAGACAAGAGAAATGTGAGTAGGGAAGACTACAATTTCCAAGATAAATCTTACTTCTCCGTTCTTTTGGAAGAAAGTTCATATGAGAAGCTTTAGCGTCCTCTGTGAGCTGAGAAAATATCAGCACCCTGAATATGGCTGTAACGGTTACTTTGGGTGATTTCTGGTCCCAAGCCCAAACCCCAGAGCAAACTGGAAATATGCATGTGTTCCTAAGAAGGTTGTGGCTCTAAAATAAAAGACTTCTGATGAGAATAATTCTCAAGCCTGGAGGGAAATCAGGGTTAAACATTAAAACATAGAGAGAAAACATTGGGTCTATTAGTTTATATATGGATCCCCCTTGAATGTAGGCCATCTCTTTAAAATAGGACCTCTTTGAAAAGAAAGGAAATAGTCATCCACTAAGAAGTGTTCTCTACCAGTGCCCTGTTTTGGCAACGATGTAGTTGGTTTATCAGTGAAGTTGAATCTGCAGAACTTAGAGTAAAACAACAAATAAAATTGTACAATGTCAGTGTGTATGTAGGAGCTTAGAACTTTAGACTTTCTCTAGCTAAGGAAGAGTCTGTTTACCTTCCCTTCTTCCACTAGTTCTATGACCAGTGCAAGCCCTAATTCAATTAAAAAGGCTTGAAAACCATATTACTCTAATGTCCTTCCTCCCTTCCTTGGAGACTTTCATGCTAGAGCCATCTCTGCAGCTGTGAGCAACAGCTTTAGGATCTTTTGTCTTTAGGTAGAAAGTAAAACTCAAGTATAGAGGAGAAGTATAAAATTCTTTGTGATGGGGAAAAATCTTGGGCGTTCCCTTATAACATTCATTCCTAGCAGCAGTCTTTTCCAGTCTTGAGAATGTGGCAAGGAGGAGCCATAGAAGAGAGACTCAGGAAGTGATATAGACAGTAACTTAGAATATACAAGTAGAAAGACTCTTACCTTGGGACACCAGTTTACAGAGGTGTCTAGCACAGGTTTATCAAGCTTATATATGGATCGCAGAACTGTAGATCTAAAACTGGAAGAAGGGCTCTTATAGGTTAAGTCAAACACTCTCATTTTAGAGATGAGGAGACCTCTCTGGGCCTTGGCTAAGTGACTTGTTAACTAGATCTGTAGTAAATCTAATCACAAGGGTTTTAACATGGTTAATGCAGATATATGTTTTGCATGACTTTTTATGTGTAATGGGTATCCTATTTTTTGCCTTTTCAGTGGGTGGGGAAGGAGTGGAAGGAGGAAGAGAATTTATAACTGAAAATTTAAAGAAAAAAAGGAAGAGGGAGGAAGAAAATTGCCTATGAATATTCCCTAAGCTAAATACTACAGAGAGTAGCCACAATGAAGGAAGATGGAAGAGACACCCAGAACTTCATAAGAGAAGAAAAAAATCCCAAGGAACAAGACATAAGATCCCTAGCCTCGTATATTTTCTCATCAATGCCCCAAATTTAGGCAACAAGTATGAAAACCAGGGGTCCTAATTCAGAGAGGCAAATTTAACTTTGTAGGTATTACTGAGACTTAATGGAGTGAGACATATAACCTCATGGCTCTGGCTGGATCATATTGAATAGCTTCATATGAGCTATCTGTGCCTGATCTGTACTAGAGATTTCCAAGCTTGTATTGGTCTGATCAGCCACTGTTGGACAAACTGTACATCGACCCCAGCGTAGTGGTATATTTTGGTCTTTTTAGAGCATAAAGGACAACAGCCAATCACCCAATTAAGTAGCTTATTGGGATAGGTAAGAAGGATAGGTATAGTACCATTTTATACTGATAAGGTATGTTCATGTGAGGAATCCAGGAACTGGAGGGGGAAATCAACAGACAATATTTGGTTGAATAATGGAATAGAAGCAGAAGCATTCTACAGCGAAGTGTATCCTGCAGATCATTTGGGCAAAGAAGGGAAAAGATAGTTTGGAAAATAGATCTGAATCCTGGCAAAGAGACATGATAAGGTATGATTGGTATTTCATTTATCCCGTTATCTCCTGTTATCTCCTAAAGCATTCTCTGCCAAAAGTGGAACAGCCAGTAACTTCTGGTTCTGCTTTGGTGATAATTAGTATACTGTCCTCTTCCCCATTCAACTGGGAGCTCCTTGAGGGTAGCAATCTTTGCTTTTCTTTGTCTCTGCAGTGCTTAGCATGTTGCCTGACTTAGTAGATGCTTGATAAATATTGGTTGACATATTCACATAATTTCATCCTTCAAAAAATTGAGGAATCAACATGGGGAAAATAATTTCTGGATCCAATTCCTAGTAACAGAGAAGGCCTGGTGGCTGGGGTTAGAAATGGTGGGGACTTTGCCTGGAAGTGATGGCTCCCTCCTAAAGTTTGGCAGAGAAGAAGAAGAAGGAAGCTGGTGTTATCTGACATATCCCTTAGATTTGGGAGAATCACATTTCAAATGATTCAAAGACATGCCAGACAGGATCCCTTGGCATTCCCCATTTCTATAGGGAAAGCCAGTCCAAGAGGAATGGGAAAGTCCTAGGAGGGAAATCCCAAAGACCTAAAGGGAAGACACAGATTCCATCAAGGAGGAAAAATGGAAGTCATCTAAACAAAGTGATGTGGATGGATGCACAGGGACATCAGCAAACTTTGGTTTTTAAAATACACGTTAAAAAGATGGAAGCAAGATCAAGAACCAAGGGGTGGCTGGGAGTTTCAGATGATGCCATAAAAATATCAGGAGTACTGCATAGGAGGATAAACTGAAACTGGAGAAGCCAGCTGAGAAAACTGTATCTGAGAAAGAAGTGGATCCCTGGCTTGGGGAGATTGGAATGGTGATGGTGCCTCACAACAGAAAGTCCAAGCTGTGCACTTAGTATTTTGTTTCTGTTTTCTCTTGTAAGGAGAATGTTCTTTGCAATGAGAATGAAAGAATCAATCTACCTAACCCAGGAGCGAAGCCCAAGGTAAATGAGGAGCTATTAAGAGTGCTTCTAGCTGCCCTGAATGAATTCTAGTCACTTGACCCAGATGAACCACATCCTTGGGTAGTGGAAGAACTGGTCATTGTGATTATTAAGTGCCCCTTCGTGATCTGTGAAAGATTCTGGAGATTAGGAGAGATAAAGTGGAACTAGAGAAGGGAAGAAAATAGTCTATAAAGTCTGGCCACTGAGGCCAACTTTTATTTTTGGGATAATTCTAGCGTGGAGCATTAAAGAAATGAATGGTGAACGTCCAGAACATAAAGTGATGATTACAGAGAACCAGCATTGGTTTCTGGAGCACTAAGCTGAAAAATCAAGGCAATGTTTTGGTTAAACCTACTTTAAACCAAGTTTTCAATCTCTTAACCTAGATTTTAGCTGCACAATTTTTGTGGGGAAAGATGGCGAAATGCAGAATAAACAGCACAAGGAGACAAAAGAATGGCTGTACTCTGAGTAACCACTAATGATTCCATGTCAGCTCAGCAGGAGATCTCCAGGGGAAGTGCCACAGGGATCCCTACTGGGCTCTGCACTGTTGAACATTTGTGTTAGTGACCTGGATAAAGATACAGATGACAGAATTATAAAATATTCAGGTGACGGAAAGCTGGCTGGATTAGCTAACACTGGGATAACAAAGACAGGGTCCAGAAGAACTTAATTGGCAAGAACATTGGGCTTAATCGAATTAGATGAAGTTTGGGAGGGATAAATGTACAGTCTTACACCTGAGCTAAAGGAGCAAACTTCATAAATATAAAATGGGAGTCATAAGTAGCACTTTGTCTGAAAAAGAACCAGGGGTTTTAGTACGTTGCAAGTTCAGTATGAGTTAGCAGCACGAGATGGGGCAGTCAGAAAAGCTCAGGAATGCAACCTTGAGCTATAGAAGAAAGGCACAGCTTCTCATCAGGTCCCTTGCAGCCTTAATTGTGATCTTGTGGAGAGCCGGATGATGGGTCCTCAGTCTTGTGCCCTGGTCAGACTACATCTGGAGTATCATGTCTCATTTGGAGTGCCACATTACAAATGAGGAGTGTCTACAAGAGAGCAAGACAGCCAGGATGGAGGAGTGATTTGTGTCTGGCACCTGAAGTTCTGTTAAAGGATCCCAGACAAGATTGGACTCTGTAGACATGAGACCTTGGGATCAGTTGAGCCCCCGAAAACAACCAGTAACAGGAAGGGCAAGTTGCAAATAACCAAATTTAGGCTTGATATCAGGAAAAACTTGCTAACAGTGAGAGCTATTGAAAAGAAGAATGAACTTCAAAAATAGGCCATCTGATCCAACCTTTTGCATTTGTAGTTAAAGAAACAGGCCCATAAAGGTCAAGTGACTTGCTCAGGGTCACACATGGGTAATAAGTGACAGAGGTTGGATTTGAATCCAGCTCCTCTGACCTGCTTTGGTTATTGTTTCTGTTGCTACGGGAACACAAGGAAATTTTAAGCCATGGTCGTAAGATCCAAGTTGACTGGGCAAGGGGAACCTTAGCGGGTTGAGAAGAGTGTGACATGAATATACAGCAAAAAAACAAAACCCAAATCCCAAAACTGCATATAGGCTTACATTTAGTTGTGTATACATTTATATATTTCTTTGAATATTGTTATAAATATCCTTATTGTTCAGTTGTTTTCAGTCATGTCAGACTCTTGTTACTCCATTAGAGATTTTCTTGGCAAAGATACTGGAGTGGTTTGACATTCCTTCTTCAGCTTAATTTTACAGATGAGGAAACTGAGTGACTTGCCCCAGGGTCACAGAGCTACTATGCTAGATTTGAACTCTGGAAGAGGAGTCTTCTGGCTCAAAGCCCAGCACTCTAGTTGCTACCTAGCTGCCACCTAGCTGCCCTGTCCCCTCCACCCCAATGACATGCCTTATTTGAATATAATAGTTATAATGATATTTTGTTAGCATGCCTTTTCAGGCAGCTTGTGCTTCTTGGGCGGTAGTGCGTCTGAGTTCTTCTCCCCATCTCTCCCAGCTCTCTGGTTTATTTGTGGCTTAGAGTAGAGCAGATTGGCTTCCAACTCTAGATGTATGCACTTGGTTCCTGGAGATTTGGGATTTATGACTCTGTGAAGTTTATCATTTACTGTAAGAAGAAAGTGTCAGAAATCTGTGTTTCTCTCCTGTTCCAGCAGACCAGCCCTTACCAAACACATCGAAGTTGCTATTTCTGAGTTCATAGGATGGAAGGAAATTCCACTATGTCGCAGTTCTTTACTTTTCTCACATATCAGCCAGTACATTGTGGTAGAGAATCTTCAGTTCTTGCTTGTAGTAATGAATTTTATAGCTTTTTATTGCTAACTTTACTGTACCTAACCTTTTGTCCAATTCATTCATTCTAGTTTACAAGGGAATATGAGCATGAAGCATATATAACTCATGACCTTGGTGAGCTCAGTCTCGCAAAGAAATGATTCTAAGGATTTGCTCAGAGCCATTGAAACCAGCAAGAGTATTACCATGTAAAACATAAGCTATATTTAATTTTTTTTAAGAGTATAATGTTAGTGAGTTTTACTCAGTTCGGTAAAGCAAAAACAATTTGGACATCAAACACCCTAAATACTTAGTGGTATGCTCTCACTCAGCGTATAGAGAATATCCTCAGTGAGAAGGAAAAATTCTGAGAATCTGAGGATTAAAATTCCTTAGGGTTCCCATATTCCAGGAGCAATACTTAGGGGGCTCTATCCCAAAGACAGAGTGTGTGATTTGAGGCTGATTATACTGAAGCAACTGTCTATTTAACAACCTATAAATGTTCTATTTTTTTCCTGTTCAGATTCCATTTTTCTTTGCTATAACCTTAATGTATATTATTCACAACTTCAACTTTAAAGTTCACAAAGGACTTTCCTTACAGCAACTATCTGAGGTAGATAGTACAAATGTTATTACCCTCATTTTGTAGGTGAACAAGTCTCAGAAAGGTTAACTGCCCAAAGTCACGTAACAAGTTTCTGAACTAGGATTTGACTCCTGACTCTAAATCTAGCTATACCACACCTGTTCTAGAAAATGTAACTAGTACCCTTGAAAGCTGTTTTTCACGGTGATAGTTTTAAGATTAATCTTAGTCATGTAAAAATGTAATGGTACTTTATATCGAAGCTAATTAAAACATATATTTGTGAAATTAATAGGAGGTAAAACGCCTTAAAAAATATGGAAACTCTTTTTGCTATACCTTTAGATTAATTGCCTTCCCCTAAAGCAAAGCACTGAGGGAGAAAAAACTCAATACATTTATGTTCTGGATATTGTGCTTTGAGGAAATGTGTGTGTGTGTGTGTGTGTGTGTGTATGCATATACACATTTTACGTATTTTATGTATATGTATATGTGTGTGTGTGTGTATATATATATACACACACACACACATAAGTATATGGAGAGAGAGAGGCTTATTTTAAAAGAGATATATTTTGTACTTTTTAGTTATTATTTTAGTTCTCTCTGGTTAAGCTGAGCTGTAATCATGGACTTTTATTTGTAAAAATGTGGTCATTGATGTAGGTGATCTCTAATTGTTCTAGAATTCTGTGATTCTGCTATCTGTTCCAGATACATAAACATATATATGTAATATATATACATATGAACATGTATGTACATCTCTCTATATACCCATTTAGATATATACATACATACACACAAATACCTAAGAGTTCACTGTAATAAATATAACATAACCCAGTGTGTTACTGTGGATACAGGACTTTCTCTTTGCAGCTCACTTCCCTCAACTCTACTGTCCCCCTACCCCCAATCTATAGAGTACTGTAAAGTACAAGGTAAATATCTTATTGTTAGAATTATTGTTATGAAACAACAGACCATAAAAATTGTGTCCTAGTGAGACCTCAGTTCATTAAAATCATAAACAGGGGAGCTTTGAACATGTCCTGTATCTCAGTGACCTGAACATGTTTTGATTCACAGTGATGCTACTGCACTGATTTGTCCCCTTTGTCATGAAGGCTCTCTGGAGCAGGGATGTCTCTTGGACTTCTTTGGTAGTCTGGGTAGATATGAACCCTCTCACAGAATATTTTTGAATGATTGAAGGAAATGATACATTTTACTTAGAGATTAGTGAAAAGAAAATTGGGCTCTCTTGAAGTGAGGAGGAGGAGGAAGTGCAGCTGTTTCACAATCCAAAAGAAAGCTCAGCCACTGACAGGACATTAGCAGGTATTTATGAAGTACCTACAATTCAAAAATGGTGCAAACACAGCCATTGCCATCGTAGTTTGGTAGCATTTGGTATGTCCATATGCTCCTGTGTTCATGTCCAGGGAGAGGCTTGGGGAGAAGGGGAGATAGGGAAGGCCATGGCTGCTCTCTCTCTCCTGAACTCTTCTGTGCCATTTTCATTGACTTTGCAAAAAAGATTCTAAAGCTAGCCAGATACACACAAAGAACCTATCAGATGTCTGAAATGGTATTGAAACATGTACACAGGAGCTGTTTAGAGCACACTGGCTCACTGTCACTGCTGCTGTGATTTCCTTCTGGCTAGGCAGCATCTGCACAGTCCTTATTTCCTGTTTGTCTGCCTTCCCTGATCCGAAGCCAAGACTTTTGGCTGCTTGGTTTTATAAATTATAAGCTAAATTTTTAATAAAAATTCAGGGTGATCTATGTATGCCAGGGTTGGCTTATATTTCATAAATATTAGGTAGTAAGAAATGTCCTTTGGATTGTAAGCCCTATGGAGGAAGTATGTTGCTGTGAGACAGAAAGTCTGCCTTTGAATCCTGTCTCTGCCACTGAGTTAGTGCCTGGGTCACCTGGAGAGAGTCCCTTCATGTCTCTGGACCTGTTTCCTCCTCTACAAAATAAGGGCTTTAAATAAGATTGTTTCTGACTTCGCCATTCTAGCTCTAAATCTGTGATACAACTTACTTTAAAAAAATTTATGAAAAAATTATTTCCAACATTTTTTTGCAAAAAGTGAGTATTACCTTGTCCTGTAGTGTGGTGTTAATAATATTGAACTGGGAGTCAGGAAATCTGGGCTCTAATCTTGACTGTGTCACTAACTCACTGTATGATCTTAGGTGAGTTGCTTTTGCTCTCAATTTTCCCATCTGTAAAATGTGGTAATTGAAGTAGGTGGTCTCTGATGTCCCTCCTAGTTGTAATAGTCTACGATTCCACTTCATATTCCAGACACATATACACATACATGTACATGTAAATATATGTATGTATACACATACATAAACATCTATATAACTTGCCAAAGTAAAAGTAACAAGTATATTCACACTGATATACAGTGTTCAGAGGGTTCTGAGGAAGAAAAAGAGCTTTTTCCCAGGAAAGTGAAATTGATATGACCAATTTTGGAAAAGAAGAGAATAAATATTTATATAGCTCCTACTATGTGCCAGTCATTGTGTTGAGTGGTTTACAGTTATTATCTTATTTGATCTTATAACCACCCTGTGTTTTAATTTACCCCATTTTACAGTTGAGGAAACTGAGGTAGACAGAAGTTAAGTGACTTGCCCAGGGTCACGCAGCTAGTTAAGTGTCTGGGACTAGATTTGAATTCTGCTTTTCTGACTTCAGATGTAGCACTCTATCTACTATGCCACCTAACTGCCTAGCTCCACTTAGCTTGCTAAGAAGCTTCCCCTTCGGGAGAGGGTGCTGATTTTAGGAGGAAAATTAGGAGTTTTTAATTAGACATTGGAGTTTGCTTGTTATGTAGCGTAATCATTGTATTCTGCAACACCTGAAATTTCCAAATTGTTTTTGGAAGTATCCCTGTAAATTTTTATTTATAAGGAAAAGTAAGTTGTAACATGTCATTGGAGAAAGAAACAGAAAAATGATTCTTAAGCATAGGCTCTACTTGAAGTATCCCTGTAAATCCAACTTCATTTTATATTTTCAGTCTGAAAATTCTAATTTTTCTAAAACTTTGTGTTTCATCAGTAGGTTAAATTCTCCATGACCTATTCTTAAGTTGTCAGTTTGTACATATCTACATAATTTACCTTACGGAAATTATTTGTCCTTACCAGGTGGTGACTGCTCCTTCCTATTCCTCTGTTCTTGAAGTAGAGACCTGGTATTAATTCCTTCTACCCCTACCCTCACTGTTTTATCTTTTTCAGAGGAACTCCTAAGCCCAAGTGCCTTCTTTTCCTCCTCTTCCTGTCCCCTCCCACCCTCCTTTGAGGTTGCCTTAGAACTAAAGGTCTCCTTTCTCTTTCTCCAGCCCTCCTTTAAGCCTTTTTGAATGAACAAACAAACCTTATGGTCAAGCCCAGAACAGTCACTGAAGGATTTAGCTTACTGCTCCCTGAATTTTCTTTTCTCAGCCAGTCCTCCTTGCCCCTTTTTGCTACAGCTTTTATTCTCTTAGAGACCTCTGGAGGAATGCAGAGGACATATCCATTCCTTCACAGAAGTGTTTCTAGACCAATTTCCATTTCTGCTCCTGCCCATATCCTATTAATTTGGAGAAGGGTGATGCTCTTCCCAGCTCTTAACTGCCTTGAAAGCAAAGGTATTGGTGGCCATATTTCCTCCTAATGTGTAGACTGCTAAGGAAACTTCCCTCTGCCTGGATGACTAATCTTTGTTATGCAAAACTTAGTTTTCTTTTCATGCTTTCATTGTGAGGAAGGGACCTTTCTGGTGTGGCTAACTTTCTTGTTCTCTTCTCTCCACTTCACCTTCACCCTGCCCAATTATCTTCTACACCCAATCCTTTTTACCTACCTAAGTCCCACAGTTATGTTGCTGGACTTTCAGATCCTTCAATGGAGTCTAGTGACTTTAGATATCTGCCCATGAGTGCTATCAGTGGTGGCTCTTGAGTCTTCTAGGGGAATTCATATCCTTCCAGGATTCGTAGCTCCTTAATCTCAGGCAAGCTGGCTATTACCTTCTTGCAACGAGAGGAATTTGGTGGAAGGCCTTCTTCCTGGAGGGGAGCCTAACCTGTGTGTAGAACTGTCTCTGACAGTTTTCTCATAGAATGTTTCCACCTTAGGACCATTGTATTATTTTCTCCGCTTCGGTTGATCCATTGGATCAGTGCTGGAATTTCCTGGGACTCAGACAAATCACACATGGATATGGCTTGGAAGAGGAAAGGCAAGTTCTCAACATCACAGTTGGGGGATGAGGAAAGGTATATGCCTAGAATCCATACCTCTGATTGTAATAGCTTAACATGTCTCAAGTCAAGCTTACAGAAACTTCCTTCTTCTTCGTCCTCTTCCTGTCCATCATTCCCCCTCATGCAAAGAAAGGCAATGGATACCTCTGATCCTCCAGAAGCACAGTCTACTATTCACTGTTTTGGGGGATCCTTCTGTTGTTGGCACTATGAGCAAGAGGAGAGAGAAATAGCCCCCTCTCTCACTGCTGTGGCATAGGGGATAGCAATAGAGGAGATTCTCCTTTAGAGACTGGAATTGTAGTAGAGTGAGAGATGTCCTTGGCATTTTGAATTCTAAATTGGAAATTGGGGTCCATTTTCCCATAGAAAAAAAAAAAAGGAAAACTGAACTTTACCTTGGCTGTCTTGCTAGGCACTCTCTTCTTACCTCCACCTCAGTCCTATTCTTTTACAATGCAGTTCAAGTTCCATTTGCATGAAGCCTCTCCTGATCCTCCCAGTTACTAGTGCTTAGCTTAAGAAAGAACTGTGTTGTTATGAGTGTGTAGATTAAATAACTTCTAAGCTCTGTCAACTCTAGATTCTTTGAGCTCTCTGGTAACTAGAGCTGGCTATTGGAACACTGCTCTTTGAGTAGAGGTGGGATGACCATCTTTGGGGGATATTGAACAAGGGATTCCTGTACTATATGGGAAGTTGGATTAAGGGAACTAATTTGAGTAGGGAAAGTGCCATTTCAACTACAACTTCAGGGAAAGATGAGCTGAGGACAAAATTAGTGATGTGAACTTCCCTCAACACCTAGTGGATCAAGTGTTTTATCTAGGCACCAGAAGGTAATAACATTTTGATCGGTCTCCTACAAGGTCAGTGTCCCAGACCCATTTTTGGTCCAGATATTTCACCTGTTGTTAACATCCATTATGTAATCCATTCCAAGAGAGGGGGTTAGTTTAGATAACCCCCTTTCCTTGAATGTGAGGATGAAAAACTCCTAGAATCATGAATCTGCAGCTGGAAGACAGCACAGAAGCCAGCAAGTCCTGACACTTCCATTTCATGGATGAGGAAAGTAAGGCATAAAGAGATTAAGTAGCTCAGTGTCATCTATCTAAGATGTATCTAGAGCAAGCTTTTAAGCCAGATCTTCCCTCATTCTTGAGTCCAGTACCCTGTCTGCTCTGCCCGAGGCCTGTCTTCTACATCAGGGTGGTGAGTTACACTGGTATGGGTGCAAAGGAGGAATTGGGCTGGGAGATTGGGTGTTTTCCTGGCTCTTCTTCTGTAGTAGACTGTGATTATTATCATGGTTGTTGCTGTCCTGTTAACCAGCTCCTGTTAGTTTTCTTGAGGCTTGGGAAGCTGAGGTTGCCCCTTCAGGAGCGGCATTAGGGAGTACCCATGTCCATCATAATGGAAATAACCTGCAAGTCAGCCAAAAGCAGCTCTTTTCAGAGATAGTTCTGTTGTCATTGGACATCTAGTGTTTTCATATTCAGAGAAAAGGAGCCTCAGGTAAGTAACTTCATCTTCCTTGTCCACTGAGAGTTATGCCTCCAGGTCACTATATGGATCAGTTTAAAAAAGAAAAGAAAACCAGCTTCTTGCCCCAAAGCATCAAATTTGTCCATGGATGCTGGCTCAAGAGGATGGAACAGATTGCATAGTCTTATAAAAGATAAGTCAAAGTTTGCAACTCCCCTCTTATTCATCCCCCAAAGAATGAGGGTAGTGGCATCATATGATAAGAATGATGCCACGACATGGTGCTTGCTCCATGCTCCTGGCTTCTTTTCTTTATGAAAGGCATAGATCTAGCCTCTGGTTTATTGTTAATAATGTTCCTATCTCCATGGTCTTACAGTTTTTCTTATTATCTACAATTGTTTGAATTAACCTGAGCTAAAAAGATGAAGCATTTAAGTCAGTTATTTCATGCTTAGAAGTGGGGTCCTGGTTTCAGGTATCCCATAGTCCTTCACTCAGTTCTGACAGCTTCAAGGTACTTTCCCAGGTCTGCTGGGCATAATTAGTGAAAAAATTGACTAAGTCTTTGCTATTTGGGTGTGGTCTTTAGTTATAGAGGGAGATTTCTATAATAGATAACAAACATTTTTGCGAAAAACAAACCTTGGGATGCCTTGGTGGTGGTGGTTCATTTTAAACGTTATATATGTTCTTCCATGCAGGACACAGCTTAGGCTATGGCTTTGTGAATTACGTGACTGCAAAAGATGCCGAAAGAGCAATAAACACACTGAATGGCCTGAGACTCCAGTCAAAAACCATTAAGGTAAAGAGGTTTTATTACAATTCCCTTAAAAAGTGTTCCAATGACCCAGCCACTTCCTAGTGTGTAATTAAAAGAGATTCTCTTCCAAGTTTTGGTACTTCAGAGACCATGTTTTATCTCCATTCTTTTTCTATTTGAGAAATTAAATAAATCATGTATGATAGAATCATATTCCTGATGGTTGAAACTAAAAATCAAAGAAAAATAGATGGTTTCCCAAGGTTCCTGCAATATTGTAACATCCAGATTCTCCATTTGGAGCACATTAGTAAGACTATTACCCACAGGGAAATGTTCTGCTAGCTTTCAAAACCACCCAAGACATGGTAATATGCCAGATGTTGTTTCTAAGGCCTCCTTTGGCACTAGCCATAATCACAGGAGTAAGTTAAAAAGAAAATAGTACAGAAAGGACTTTAAGAAGTCATTGAATTCAAGGCCATTCACTGCTCACATGTAAGCTTCTTGAGGGTCGAGATTACATAGTAGGGAGGGAGAAAGCAGTATTCAATACTTGCTGTGTACGGGCATTGTGCTACTAGCATTTTACAAATATTACTTGATTCTCACAACAGCCTTGTGAGGAACGTGATTATTCTCATTTTACAGATGAGGAAACTGAGACAGAAAAAAGTTAAGTGATTTGCCCGGGATCACACAGCTAGTAAGTGTCTGAGGCCATATTTGCATTCAGGTCTTTCTGACTGCAGGCGCAGCACTAACCATTGTAACACTTAGCTGCCTCAGGTGTCCCCCACTGCCTGGAGGTGATAATTAAGTATTTTGTATTTGACCTTAGTTGATTAATTGTAATAATCCTAGGCTTTATTTCACTTTTAACTCAATTTTATGTTTTTCTTGTCCCCTCTTCTGTGTCCTTTCTTATTTTTTCCCTCTTTACATAGTCGATAGTCCATCTGACTTATCACAGGTTAATATTTGCAAACTGTTCACCTATAATTTGAATAAAAAAATAAGAGCAAAAGGAGGCATGTGTGTTTGTATGGGGGGCAGTGGGGACGTTGGAGGCAGCTGAGTGACTCGGTGAGTAGAGTCAGGAGGAGCTGAGTCCAAATGTGGTCTCAGACACGTCATAGCTGTGTGACCCTGTGCAAGTCACTTCACTTTTGTTTTCCTTAAACCACTGAGAAGGAAATAACAAACCACTCTGGTATTTTTGCCTTGAAAACCCCATTGACAATTTGGGCATGTTATGGTCTACAAGGTCACGAAGAGTCAGGAATGATTGAACAACAAGAGATACATACCGCATACATATACGTGTACACACACGCGCGCACACACGCACACACGTTTGTATATATATGGGGGGTTGGCAGAGATGGCCATCACCTAGGGTTTTCAGCATCCTAAATGCAGTGAGCTGACCCAGATTTAGAGTCCCTTACAATTTCACAGTTCTGGGAGCCATGCTGTTAGTTGCCATGATACCAAGAGTTTGCTCTTTGTGTTGTTGCTGACTGAAAGTAATGCCAAAAAGTTAGCTAGCCAGGTCTGCTTAGCCCTTTACCAATATTTATTTATCTGGATTAGGTACAAATGAAGTCCTGGTCTGAATTTCTGGGCTTATTTCTTATTACTCCTCCTCAGTCATCTACATTCCAGCCAAACTGGTGTATTTCCTTTCTGCTGACCTGTTTTCTACCTCCCTTTCTTTGTGAAGGCTGTCCTACCTGCCTAAAATAAACTTCCTCATTTCAATCTCTTAAAATCCTTGACTTTCTTCAAGGCTAAACTTAAGCCTTCTCCTAAGGGAAGTCTTTTTGATGTTTCCAGTTGTTAGCGTTCTTTTTCTCTTCCAGTTTTCTTGTATGTGCTTACCTGTATAAATGTTGTCTCCTCCCAAGCTCTTTGAGGGCAGAGAGGCTTTTTAGGATTTTTTGTCTTGGCATTTCCAGTTCATTGCACAGTGCCGTGTACATAGTAGTGTGTTTATAAGTGCTTGATGAGTTATGCCAGCCCAGTGGTCTCTGACCCTGACCACACCTCGGAGATTTGGCAGTTGACCAATGTGAGCTTGCTAGGAAGCCCAGAATGGGCAGCCCAAGAGTCAGGGTTCTTCTGGATGGGCCAGGCTCTGCATGTCTGCTTCTTGAATCCTGCTTCTGGATTCTATCAGAGTGATTCCTGGGGGCTTCAGCTCTGGCTTGCATTGTAATGAAGTGTCTTGCTTGTTGTTCCTGGTGAGGGATCTTGTAGACAGTATTTGTGCCCAAAGATGTTGAATTTGTTAAATGTCAGCTAGCCAGCCCCTGTCCAGGGTAAGTTAGGTACCAAAGTGGTAGGAAGGGGATTGCTGGAGGTCCCTGTCATCCTGATGTTTCTTATGTTTTCATGTTTGTGGATCGTCTTTTATGTAGTGATCATTCAGCATGGACTACAAGGCACGGAAATAATTACATATCATCCTTTGGTTTACCAAATGTACTTTGGGGTGTTATTCTTCGGTGGTTTGTCAGCTCATAGTTGGGTGGTTCCTTTGTTTTTGTTTTGTTGTTTATTTTTGCCAGTTGCATTGGTTCCATGAAATAGTAGGACTTTTTGAAATAACTTCCCTAGGTTGTTGTTTGTCCTTTGTTTTCAAAGAGAACCAGTAACATCACAGGGACATCTTGACTTGCATGTGAATTGGATTTTGGTGAGGCAGAGCTGCACAAAGTCGTTAGCCTTACTCTCTCTTCCAGAGACATTAAAGTCCGGTGGCAAGACAAAAGTCAGGACAGATCTCAATGGTCTGGGATACAGTGGATGACCATAGTTATCTTCGATGGGAACCAAGCCCTCTAAGAGCCCCACAGTGCCTGCTTCAACTGTCTTCGTGGCTCTTGGAACAAATTGTTCTCATTTGCCCATTTTGCCAGGGAAAGTCTTCACCTGCTTGAGGTAGACACCCATCAGTTATCCTTAACCTGGTTTAGCCTCTGCCCAAATGGTTTATTGGGGTGCGTGTGTGACACCTTGGAGCCACAGATGAAAGTTGAGTGCCAGGTAGACACCAAAGGTGGATGGATGAGCAGCCCTGAAAAGAGCTTGGCAAGTCTTTACCAGAGGTGCAAGTCCTTCTTGTACCCCAAACCTCCCTGCCCTAGGTTAGTATTTGGTATATGACCAAAGAAGACAATGAAACTAACTGAGCCACATCTTGTAGGTCTCCATTAACATAGCAGCCTGCTCTGCCAGTCTCAGATCAATAGGCAGTGCTGTCACCCCTCCCAATTACTATCCAGTGTGTTTCTTTTATTTTTTTAACCATCTCCCTGACTATGTGATCTCTGCATGTTGTCTTCTGTTTCTCCTTTACCAGTCTCTTCTTAGCTTGTTACCTGGCTTCCAAACTCACTGCTCTACAAGAATTGCTTCCTAAAAGGTCACCAGTTACGTTCTTGTCAAATGCAATGGTCATTTCTTAGTAACCTTGATTTTTCTGTGTCATTTGAACACTAACTTTTCCTCCTTTAGTTTCTGTGATGCTGTACTTTTCCCGTTCTCCTAGCTCATTCTTTGTCTCCTTTGCTGCCTCTTTTTGCTCCTGACCCCTACATGAGAGGGCGACCCTTTCAGGCTCTTTTTTTTCAGATCTCTGCCCTCATTCACTCCCTTGAGGAGGTCATTCATTCTCATGGCTTAAACTCCCTGCAGATAATTCCTAAGTTTACAACTTCACTCTGTTTTCAGCTCCCTGCAAAATATTTTCATTTTGATATTCTTTCATCCATCAGCTCAATCCCCAAATGACCAAAACTGAATTTCAAATGAACTAACTTCCCTCCAAAATGATAATTAATATATTAGTATTATAAATATATTATATTTATATATAATTATATTAGTATTTATATATTATAATAATATTAATATTATATATTAAATATATAAATATATTACACCATTATATATTTATTATATTAGTATATTAATATAATATTATATATTAAATATATTGTAATGATATTAATATTATTATATATAATACATATTAAATATATATTATAAATATATAAAATGATAAATTAACAAGTACCATTTCTGTTAGAAGTACCACTATCTTTCCAGTTTCCCAGACTGGATTCCCTTTCTTTTATCCTGTATGTTTTGTATGTCATCAAGCCCTTTTATTTCTTCTTTCAGGATATCTCTTGTTATGTTCTTTTTTTCTCCATTTCTACGATGAATTTGTTTTTTTAACAAACATTTATTAAGTGCCTCCTCTATATAGTGACGGGGGAAATACCACCCTAGTTCAGACTCTAATCCCTTCACTTTGGGATTATTGTAACAGCCTCCTAATAGATCTTTCTGCCTGCGTTCTCTTGCCTTCTCCAGGCTGTCTGTTTTACCACTGCCACATTCATCTTCCTAAAATTGTTTACATATGCCTCATCCTTTCCCCTCGGTTTCCTTTTTCACACCCATAGTTATCATGGTCATTTTTCTTCCTTGGTGCCTTTGCTGAGGTCCTTCCCTACCATTTACTTCCCACTCCCTTCAACCCTCCATAGCACATGTTTATACATATACCCCCCCACCTGGATGTGTACACACATACATGAATTGCACAGTGCACACACATACAAACATTACATACATGCATGCCATACATACACATATACTGCATACCACACATACACCACATAGTCACACAGTGCATGCTTATACACTCCATGTATACACCATGCAGTACACACACATGTAGTAGACACATCCATGTACATGTGTGCATGCTATACAGTGCACATGTGCACTACATGTGCCACATGTACATATACAAATGCACACACCATTTACATTCATACACATACCTGTCTTGATCATGGAGTCAGACAGAATTCAGAAGGGCCCTTAGAAATTACCTAGTTAACCGCCTTTTCTTTACAGATGAATATATAATAGAAACTGCTCTTTCTCTTCCATTATTAAATCTCTAATTTTTTAAGGTCCAACTTAAGCTCTGTCATGTCTTGTTTCTCCAGTCCATGTTTCTGAAGTCCTATTATGTTAATATTGGTAGTACACATTTTATCATTTAGTTAATCAATCATTCAACAGACACCTACTGTGTGTAATTTTACTTTCTAGTCACATTGTAAACATCTTAGAATTGTATGCCTCTTAATGCTTTAATTGGTTTGGGCAAGAACTGTTTGTATCCTTTAGTGTTAGGCATATAGTAAGTGCTTGATAAATGCTTAATGAATTCAGTGACATAACCCCAAGCTCTCAAAGCTAGTAACCTCCTGGCACTAGCACGTCTACCAGGTTGGGACCCTGGAGATGTTCTGTACATCAGCTACCCGGTAATTGGTTGGCTGAGTGCAGAGACTCATTACAGAAGAGGTGACCGCTGGTTGATGGATTTTTCCGCCACAGCACACTTATGAAATAAGGAAAGTTGATATTTGCTTTAGTGGAGTAAGTAAGTGTTCACACTGATTAAGTACCTTTCAGTGGTGTTGATGTAGAGTAGTCATAGTTTCTGTGGGTTTATCCATCACTGTGTTCTAGGGAAACTCTCTAGGAAGACCCTAACAAATGTCTCACAAAGAGAGAGATGGTAGAATCTTCTTTTCTGGAGGCACTTAAAGCTAAGCTAGAGAACCATCCCTCCAGGGTGGCTTAGATACAGCCCTTCCTGAAGGGTAATGGTCTGGGTGATTGGGATAAAGGGGAGTTACCATGGTTTTTATATTTTTTGAAAACATGTTTTTTGGGAAACAAAATAATAAAGTAAATTAAATAAATAAGGAGTTCAATTTTTTTTTAATTGAGGAGAGGTGGCCTTTTTTATGCCATTCCATATTGATGGTGAGATTTCACTTCCCTCTTTAATTTCTTGTTCTTCCTTATCTTTTCCCTTTGTCATTTTTCAATTCTGTCCCTGTAAGTACCTCCAGCTAATAAGTCTATTCCTGTTTTTCTTCCAGTATTATACTTCCTGCATATCAGTTTTTTTTTAAAGAGGAGTCTTATGATTTCATCAGTGGGGGTTACTCCCTGTGGGAAAAGTACCTTGCAGATTAAATACAGGTGAAAGGTTTCTCTGTAAGTTACAGTCTTGGAGAGTTGCTTGGGGCACTGAGGGGTTAAGTGAGGTCAGAGGGCTAGCTGAGTCAGGGGGTAGTGTTTAAAATCAGTTCTTAACTCCAAAACAGCCCCCTTTATTCACTGGACTAGTCTAGATCCAAAATGCTTTGTGAACTTGGAAATCCTGGAGAAATGGGAGCTACTGTTATTGTTGTTATTTATTTTCCTCATTGGTTTTTCTACACATAACACTGCTTGGTGTGTTCAGTAGCCAATTGCAGTTGCCATTTTCTCTTAGGGATTTCTCTGGTGATTCCACATCTTTTGGATACCTATTTCCTGTTATTTCACATAGGGCCATTCTGTTTTGGCTTTGTACATCGAGATTCCTGGGTAGAAGGTATTGCCCCCGTATTTATTAGTAGATGGCACATGTATGTTATCATGTTGCTGTAGCTTATTCCAAGCTTAAAGTACTCCTTTTACTCTTAAACAATCTTTTTTGATACATAATTGAGGATTACTAATTCCCTGCATCTTGATTTTTCTTTATACTACTCTTTCTTCCTTGCTCTGGCCTCTTCCCTTATTCTCTCTCCCTTAGACTTTTGGGAGAATATTTAGATATTGCTCTTTAGTTAATCTCTATCTTCCCTACTCATCTATCCCTTGACCCCTAACTAACAGCTGGACCTGACCCAAGACAGTGGAGGATGTGATGACCACTTTTTAAAATTCTTCTGCACCTAATCTAGTTTGTAGTGAAATCATAAACTGGGGTGGGGACAGCTAAATAAAAGCACATCCTTCCTCCCACTCCTTCCCATCTGGTCAGAACGGATAGCCTAGACAATATTTTAATAAAAGATCTGTCTAGAAAAAAGAACTTACTAGCTTACCCTCTGCTTTGTCTTTCTCTGGAGGTCTGAATCATCCTACAAAGGCTGTTCATTTGCCTCTAAGGGTTAAGTTAGGTCAAGTCAGCAAACATTTATTAAACACTTACTGTGTGCCAGGCACTGTGCTAAGTACCAAGAATACGAATATAAGCCAAAAAAAAAAAAAGATAGTCCCTGTCCTCAAAGAATTTATATTTTAATGGAGAACACATAAAAGTGACATGAAAAGCCAGAAGGAGTAGGTTAGCCCTACTTGACTTGATGGAGAAATCTGGAGACTCAAGAATAGAGCTAGGAAAGGAGTGACTCTCCTGAAAACCACACTATCTGGCACTTCATAGTCCTTATCTCATTATTTACACATTTATGTAAGGGAAACTTTAGGAAGAAGGACTACAACTGAAGAAGGATTTGGGAAGGACTAAAGCCAGAGGATCTGATAAAATGAAGGAGGAGCTGAAGGAAGAGAAAACAAAAGGTCATTCCTTCAATCAAGAGGAAACCATCTCGTCATTTGCCACCAGCTGTTCTGATTGGTTTCAGATCTCTCATCTTCATTATGTCTTGCCCAGGAAAAACTTATCACTAGGAGAATTATCATCATCATGGGATTTGCTGAAGCTTTGTTGGTCATACCTCATCAGTACCTGCAGATGCAGGTACCTCTGAAGGGCAGAGTGAAAAGTTCCTCCCATAGTCTCCCTTTATAGAGGGTTTCAAATCTGTCTCTTCATTTGACACAAGTTGTTCTGCTTGGTTTCAAGTCTAACATCTGCTGCAGCATGGTGCCCCCTTCCCCACCCTCAACCCACCCCCGGCTGTCATTCAGCTTCTTTCTGGGTATTGTCTTTCAAGTTCCTTGAGGGTAGGGACTTTCTTTTTCTTTTCAGATCTCCAGTATTTAGCACAATTCCTGGCATATAGTACATGCTTAATAAATATCAAAACAGGTTAGAGCATGGTAAAAGAAAGGAAAAGATGTTGGGTATGACTGTTGTAGTGATAACACTGTTCTTTGGAGATAAAGAGAATGACAATTCCAGAGCTAAAAGCATGGACACTTTTACATAACAGTTCTTCCATGAGCTCCTAGCAAGAATGGCTAACAGCTGATTATCTCATACCCAGGAAGTATGGAGCATTTTTCAGGGGCTTTCACAGAGGGTACAGTGTTTGTATATCTTACATATCCAAGTGATTACTGTTCTTAAAGTACAGACTGGTCTTTCTCCTAGAGGAAAAGGTAAAGTGATAATAACCAGTTTTGAGGTTATCTGGGAGAATGACTTAAAAACAGAAACAAGCACAAAGAAAGGCTTCAGTGTGAAAATGAAGAAGAAAAAGATTTGAAGGGTTAGAGGGGAATCTTAATCTGTTATGAAGTTGAAGAATATGATACAAAAAGGAAGGTTCTGGACACACTGAAGAGGAATCTGCTTCTGCTTCCATTCCAACAATGATGATATGGATCCCCGGTTGTTGTCAGGTAAGAGATCATCTGGTATAATAAAAGTGAGACTAAAAAGAGGTAAATAGTGGTTGATGACTCCCTGCTGAGGAGGCTCTGAAACTGACAACAATAATACCAAGTTCTACACTCTTCCTAGGACATCTAGGACATGGTTGAGAACTTCCCAGGACTTGTCAAATCAGATGATTCACATGTGCACAAATAATTTTGCCAGAAAGAACCTAGAAAACAATGATAAAGATTACAAAGCCTCAGTCAAGAAACTGAAGATTTTAGGGATATAGGTGAATGCAAAGGACATCAGAAGAAAGAGGTAGATTTGGGAAGCGAAAAACAAGTTAAGAATAATGGTGTTTGAGATTTGGATTTCTGGACTGTGCCTTAAAATATAGGAAAAACAGCAGTGGAACACAACTTATTTGGGTAAGTGTATTTGCCTGTTGTGTATTTGCGTCTTACAAATCTAATTAAAATGATCTTAAGCTGAAAAAAGAAAGGGAGGGAGAATGATGACTATGTATATCTACCCAGCTAGGTATCTAGAGAGCAACTGTAGTGTTGAAAGAATAGCAGTAGAGATTCCCAGAAAGTCACAGGATCCAAAATCCCCATGTAAGAAAGATATCCCCATATAAAAAAGAGGCAATTATACTATAGACTACCTTGACAGAAAGATGAACTAAGTGAATATTTTGGGAAGCAGCACAAGTCTGGCACAAAGCATAATGTAGTATTGATGAGGAACTCCATTTGTTTGGAAATCTGCTGGAGCTCTCAGCTATAAATGAAGAAGCTGATAATTTCGTAATTATTGTTTCATTCTTCAAGAGGTAGAGGAACCAACAAGGAAACTTCTATTCTGTATCTGAATCTCACCATCAAGAAATGGTTCTTGAAATGGAGATAATAGGAACTTTGAAGGAATGGAACCAGATCATTTTCAAATTTGTGATAAAGAGAGGAAAGCCAGGGATAAAGTGAATTCATCTTACACTTTAGAATAGTCAGTTTTTAGTAGGTAGGATACCATAAACTAAAATTCTATGGGAAAGTCACCCCAGAGAGAAAAGAAGCTATCAAGCCTGATTTGAAAGATCAAGAAGAAAATTTGATGAGGAAAACTAGACATTGTCTAGAGACCAATGTGGACATACAACCTTACCAATTTAGATTTATAAAAAATCTGTATGGAAGACAGAAGTAAGGAAAGGTGATAGAAGATGAATACAAATCCTTGGCATCATCCTGGAACAATAGCGTCAAGAATTGGAAAGCTCGTAGTAAGTTGAATCTAGTAAAGAAAACTAAGGAACAGGAAGGCTCAAACGATGAATAAGGTTAATGCTTGGGATAAATGAGACAACAGTAACTTATGGAGAGAATGCAGTGCTGTTCAGTTGTTTTCTCTGCCTAGAATCTTTGGACTGGAAAGAATAGAATAAAGATGGCCACTATTGAGTTGATACCCAAGATGAGTAAGATGATGATAAGAGGGCGCAGCTACCCTTGATGGGTTCAGGTCAGATGAACTAACTATATCTTTGGTTTGAAAGAACTGGCAGATGTGATTGCAGAGTCAATGATTTTTGAAAGACTGGGTAGGATTGAGAAGGCATTGGAGGATAGGAGAAGAGCAAATATTTTTGTTTTCAGAAAAGAAAAGATAATGGAATCTGCACATTGAAATTCATGGCAGAATTCTAGAAAATATTTTAAAAGGATGGTTGGCTTGTTGTAGATAGAGAGCTAGCCTTGAAGCAAGGACAACCTGGGTTCAAGTTCAGGCTTTGAGGCATACTGGATATTTGACCTAGGGAAGGTCACTTACCTTTTCTGTGCCCCAGGCAACTCTCTAAGACTAATTTGCATAGAAGGTGATATTGATCTTGCTTTTATAGTGGGAGTTTTCTTGCCTGGGAATTCCCTATACCAATAAAATCAGAAGCTAGTTCCTATCTCTGTGCTTAGTGAATATAGGAAAAGGAAGTGGTGACCATGTAGAACTAGCACAGCTTCATCAGGAACAGGTGTATCCTAGATTAATTTCATTTTCTTTTTTGACTGAATTATTAGGTGGATAGGTTAGGGGAATGCTGTAAATATACTTTACTTAGAGTTTAGCAAAGTATTTGATAAGAGTGTCTCATGCTATTCTTGTGGAAAAGATAGATGTTGACTAGACTATTGCACATTTAGGAGGGCATCATTTTAAATAACTTGAAGTCAGTTAGAAGGAGGCCTTTAATAGAGAACTGTGTCACTTAATATTATTTTCAGTGATTTGATCAAAAGCATAGTTGGCATGCTTATCCAATTTTCATATTTCGTAAAACTAAGAGAAAACACTAACACATGGGATTATAGATTTCAGACAAAACTCTGTACACTACAACACTGGGCTGAATCTAATGAAATGAAATTTGGTATGTAGAGCTAACACTTGGGTTTAAAAAATCTACTTCACAAATCCAAGATGGAGGAAACATGACTAGATAGAAGTTTATCTGAAAACAGTTTGGGGTTTTAGTGCTCAGCAAGTTCAGTATGTGTCAGCAATATCATCAGGAAGCAAAGAAAGCTATTATACTCTTGCCCTTCAATAAGAGAAGCAGTGTTCAGGACAAGAAGGGAAAAATTGTGTTATACTCTTGTCTGATCAGGCCACATCTAAAATGATGTCTTCAAGTCTAAAAGCTGTATTTTAGGAAAGTTGATAAACTGGAGAGTGTTCAATGAAGAGCTATTATGATAGTGAAAACCATCAGGTCTATGTAATAAGGATTGGTTGAAGGAATGGGAGTGATTTTTCCCTAGAGAAGAGAAGGCTTTAAGGCCGAAGAGAACTCTCCAGGTATTTCAAGGACTGTCAACATGGAAGAGGGATTAGACTTATTCTGATTGCCTCCCAGGACCAGGACTGTGAGCAATAGGTGGAAGTCATCAAGAAACATTTAGTCAGTCAGTTTTTCTGTGTGTCATATTTAAGTTTTGATTTAAGGAAGATGACACAGAACTGTCTCCACCAGCACCACAGTAAACAGCAGGAACTTTCTTTCCCCTCCCCACCAACAGATAACAGAAGGATAGACTGATCAGTAATTATGGGAGCCAGGGATTTTCCCCTTCCCCAACCAACCTTCATTGCCCCACTGGCCCCATTTTTCTTGAACACAAGAAGTCCATTGCCACCTGAATGCTGAGCTCCAGTTCCCTCTCTCTGTTGGAGATATCCCAGAGCCCCACTTCACTCCAACACTCTAATCCACTAGCTTCTTGGTAGGAAACCAGCTGTCTGCCCTTCAGTTATTCCCCAGAATGCTCTACGCCTTGCCAACTGTCCTTTTACTTTCCCTGCCAGAGTATGACCTGGCTTTTCCATCTTCCAGGAATTAAACATTAACACCAACCCTTCTTTCTATGTTGTGTCCTCCATTAGAATGTGAGTAGTAACTATCATGATTTTTCTATTTGTATTTCCAGAGCTTAGCATGATGTTTGGTATATAATAAGAACTTAATAGTGCTTTCCTGTTCGAAGGAAAAATATCCTACCATTAGAGCTCTCCCAGAATAGTATGGGCTGCTTTTGAGGATAATGATTTACCCCTCACTAGAGCTTATTCAAATAGAGATTTCGATAACGAAGGACAACAACCAACCAGATGACCAAGTTGTTAAATATGATTCCTGTCAAGCCTATAGGTTAGAATAGATGAACCCCTTCCAACTCTGAGATTCTCTAACTAGGCCTGTCATAACCTTCTAGCCTTATCTCTCATTATTTCCTACCTGAGCCCTGAATGTTGACCCCTGTATAAAGCTTGCTAGTTCCCCTCTCTATACCTCTACTTTTGCTTCTCTTTAAAGTCTGTAACCTTTTTGCAACTCAGAATCCTATTAATGGAATGTCAGAGCAACATATTATCTTATAAATCCTCTAGTCCAACCCCCTTATGTTACATATGGAAAAACTGAGACCCAGAAAAGGGAAAATATGAGGAAGATTAGATCCCAGGTCTTTTGACTCCCAATTTAATGCTATTTCCATTACACTGTGCTTTCAAAACTCCCCTCTTTTAGGTAGCCTTTCCTCCTTTTCCTTTGGTCATGCCTTAACACTTCATCAATGTTTATTTTCATTTATTTTCATTTTATTTTCTTGATAAGTTGCTTTTTAATTCCAATTACAGGTTTTACAAATTGGTATTTCCCTTCCTTGAACTTGTAGGTCTTTGTACTGTGTCTCTATTGTTTGTATAGCTGTTGTCTCTGTGACTTATCTCTTCTGTTGTTGTGAGATACTTAAAGGTGGAATTGATAGATGGTCAAAGGATATGAACAAGCAGTTTTCCGAGGAAGAAATTAAAGCTATATATAGTCATATGAAAAATATTCAAAATCACTATTGATTAGACAGATGCAAATCAAAACAATTCTGAGGTATCATATTACACCTATCAGATAGGCTAACATGATGAAACAAGAAGATGATAAATGTTGGAGAAGATGTGGGAGAGTTGGAACGCTAATTCATTGTTTGTGGAGCTATGAGCTTGATCCAACCATTCTGGACAGCAATTTGGAACTATGTCCAAAGGGCTATAAAAATGTGCGTACCCTTTGACCCAGGAATATCGTTTCTAGGGTTATATCCCAAAGAGATCACAAAAATGAGAAAAGGACCCACATGTACAAAAATAGTTATAGAAACTCTTTTTGTGGTGTCCAACAATTGGGGAATGGCTGAACAAGTTGTAGTATGTGAGTGTAATGGAACACTGTTATACTATAAGAAATGACAAGTATGTGGACTTCAGAAAAACCTGGAAAGATATACATGAACTGATGCTGAGTGAAATGAGCAGAACCAGGAAAACATACACAGTAACGGCCACAGTGTGCGAGGTCTGTTTCAGATAGACTTAGCCCTTCACAGCAATTCAAGGACCTGAAACATTCCCAAAGGACTCTTGAGGCAAAATGCCAACCATATCCACAGAAAGAATATAGAATCGGAACACAGAATGAAGCAGACTTTTTTCTCTTTTGTTATGTTTTATTTTGTTTTGCTTTTTCTCATGGTTACTCCCATTCGTTTTAATTCAATGCAACATGACTAATGTGAAAATGTATTTAAGAAGAATGTATGTGGAGAAGATTGCACATATAAGATTGCATATCATCTTGAGGGAGGGGGGAAGGAGAAGAAAATTTAAAACATATGGAAGTGATTGTTGAAAACTGAAAACAAATTAATTTTTAAAAAGATACTTAAAGGTGGGCTGATTGTCTTTTACTTGGGCACCTTCAGTGTCTCTTATGAGTTTATATAACATATAGACAGTTATTGCTTTATCCACTCTAGCTCAGAAAACAGCTCTTGGCAGGTCACAGCAACAGTGTATGTTGTATGGTGGCAGCCGCACAGCAGGGCTAGTGTAGACTGATGCCAGGGGTCCTCGACACAGAGCAATTAAAGGGGTGGGACCCCAGGAAGCCCCATGAAGAAAGAGTCTATGGAACAATCTGGTTTATATATTATGTGAGAACTGATTATACTTGGGACACAGGGCTCCAGGTTATACTTTTGAAATGAAGTTTAGTTGCCCTGTTTGAGCTTTGGCATATGAGCAGTGATGTACATCAATAAATTCCATTTATAATAAGAGTGCCTGGCCTCTTTGTATCTCCATAGGAGACCTTTCTTGAAAGTATCTGGGAAAACCTGAGCAAATCTCAGACATATGTTGAAGAAGAAATCATTGTTTATCAATCATCTTCTCATTTCCTAATCCATAGCTATTTGTGCATGCAAACTACCTGCAAAGTTAGCTACTGGCTCTTTCCCCCCAGCAGAAGTTCTGGGTGGTACCCATAGCTCCTTGCATTGTAGAAAACAGTTACTTTGGGAAGTGGAAGAGAAGAAAAAAGGAAGGAAATGAATTGATTTTACTAAGTAAGTATTGGGAATACAAATTTTTCAAAAAGCAAGACAACCCCTGCCTTCAAGAAGGAGCTCACACTCTGATTGTGGGAGACAGCATATAAAAGAAACAAGCTGTAGGGTATATCAAAAGCCCCCAGAGTTCTAAGGGTACAGCAGCAGGCAGATGGCAATGCCCAGGCCTTCCTAAGTTGCATTAGTACAGCTGGCAGTACCAGAGATCTGGAAGGCATAGAGCTAGGACAGATGGTCTGGTGGTCCCTCATGATATACAGAGTTATAGTTGGTATCTCCCATCCTATCCAAGCTGTGTGAGCAGTCAGGTAGCTCCATTGTTTGACTGGCCTGAAAAGGGTCTGAACAACTGGCAGAGGGGATGAAAGGACAGTGAAGAGGGGAGGGTTAGAATGCCCCTAATTGTGGCAAGTCAAACTCCCTTTACCTCTGTTGTCCATTCTTAGAGACTTATTCCTTGCCCTTCTCTCTGTACAACCCAGGTTCATCCTGAGCATGGACGTACACAGAAATATTTGATAGAGATATTCTGCTCTTTCCTTCTAAGGGGACAGTGCCTCTGAGCAAGAACTATGGGTTAGGCACTTCCTCAGCCTTTAAAAAGCATGTGGTGGCATTTATACAAATGATTGTGATATTAAATGGTTACAATTTTATCTGACATATTGATAAATGTCTGATAAATACGGTGTACATGTACACCACACACTTTGAGCAGCAAATCTGGTATTTAGCTGTGCCTTTGAATCTGTGTCATGTTTCAGGAAGCTGGACAAAAATGCTCATGTATCTGACTGTGAGGTATTGTCAGAGATCCTAGTGGAAGGACTCACTTTATTGTTTTTGTACTGTTGAGGAGATAAATGTTAACAATGTCATTTCTCAACCAAATTATTTCACACCTGAAGATTTTATCAGTTGTTAATTAAATACTTTGTGTAAGGTTGCTGTTTTATTTAAATCTGGAAAATTGACTACCAGATATTCATTAATTCAATGATTTATAAATGTATCTGCCGTAATAAAAGATAATAATTTTGTTTTAAAGGTATCCTATGCTCGGCCAAGCTCAGAAGTTATCAAAGATGCCAATTTGTATATTAGTGGACTCCCAAGGACAATGACACAGAAAGATGTGGAGGACATGTTTTCACGATTTGGACGTATCATCAACTCCCGTGTACTTGTGGATCAGACAACAGGTATGCCAGGCAACATAGGATACCTAAGGATTGTGTTGGCTGATGTTTTTCCTGGAAGCTATCAGGTTTTTCAGGGAGATAGAGAAAATTTCGATATGATTTGAATGTCTTATTCCTCTTTTGGTGGGCAGTTAAGTAATTGGATGATTGTGCCTAGGTTTAAGAATTCTTAAACACATGAGTCCGGAGAAGGAAGTGAAAAGAATGGGAGTCTCAGCTTTATAGTGCCTTTTGATGTTGAAAGCCAGAAAAGGCATCATGAATTTACCCTATCAAATCCATGTAGATAAGGGGGGCTAGGCCATCTGCTTCACTAGGTCTTTGTTATTCTAATGCTGTTAGTCAATCAGTAAACACTGTTTAAACAACTACTATGTTTCAGGTATTATGCTAAGTGTTGGGGATACCATGAAAAGCAAAAGACAGTCTTTGGCTTGCCAGAGCTCACTATCTAATGGAGGAGAATAGCTACAGACAGAATAAATAGGAAATGATCAACAGAGGGAAGATACTAACCTTAAGGTAGATTGGGAAAGGTTTCCTGTTAAAAGTGGGATTTCAACTGGGACTTTAAGGGAGGTCAAGATGAGGAGGTAGAACATTCTAGCCAGTGAAAATGCCCAGAGCCAAGAGATGGACCATCTTGTTTGGAGAACAGCCAAGCAGACCAGTGTCATTGAATTGAAGAGTATATGTGGAGGTGATGTGAGGTGTATATAACTTTGATTTTGGAGAAAGCAAATATCTCACAGCTAAAAGGAGCAGGTTTAGCATCTCTTCCTGTTGTGTATTATTAGTACTGTCATAATTGAGAAGCTCCATGGCTGCTTCTTTTTGTAAGAATACCTTTCCATGCTCTTCTAGGATTTTTCTACTGAGTGCCCATCTTCCACCAGAGTGTTTTAATCTGACATTTTAAATGTTCCAAGATTCAAGTTTTGAAAATCAAAAATCAAGGCTAAATAATTCCATTGGCAAATCTACCTGCCTAATCATTGAGCTTCTCTTTCAAATCATCAATCGATAAAGGATTTGTGTTTCAGACTGCTTGTTATAGTGTGTTTCTGTAATAGCTAAAAGAATCTGAATTCAGTGGGAACAGATGATACCAGCAAATGAGAAAATGAGATTTTTGGCAAGTGATTCCAGTGGGAAGATCTGGAATTGACTCAAGGAGATTTTGGTATACCTTCATCAGTAAGCATACATTTTACCTTTCTGTTGACTAAACCCCATATATACTATAAAAATAGTGAAAACTATTTTTTTCCAGTCTATCCTGAGAGTTGTCAAGTGGTTGAATCTTTAAGACAGACAGCAACAAGCCTGTGGAATAATTGAACCACAGAGCTAGAATAGAAGGTAGCAGGATCATGAAATAGCCCTTGTTGGGCTGATGTTTTGAAGTAAAGAGTTTAGAGATTTACTAAAAATTGAGAAATGGTATGGAAATGCATTTGAGGAGCCAAATGGTCAGGCTTTGTTGTCATGTTACTTCCTAGAACAAAGTAGAAATCTATCTCAGAGTACACATTTGTCATTTACCCAAAACTGATTTGGACATCTTTTTAAGAATGTAGCATCAAATCCATTTTCTCCTGGATTACCAAGCCTTTACTAGAGAATTACATTTTCACTTTAATCTTCTTATAAGAACCTCAAAATTCTTCCCTTAGTCCTTGTTAACTTGTCATACAATCAATCAGTGAACATTTATTAAGCGCCTGCTAAGTGCTGGGAATCCAAAAAAATGCAAAACACAGTCCCTGTTCTGAAGGAATTTACAATCTAATTGGGGAGACAACGTGCACATAAATATATACAAACCAAGCTATATTCATTATATGTAGGGGACCATTAAGAGAGGAAAGGTACTAGAATTTAGAGGAGTTGGGGAAAGCTTCCTGTAGAAGGAGAGATTTTTGTTGGGACTTAAAGCCTCGGAAGTCAGTAGGTAGGGTGGAAGAGGGACAGTATTGCAGGCATGAGGGACAGCTGGAGAAAATGCCCAGAGCTGAGAGATGGAGGATCTTGTTCATAGAATAGCCAGGAGACCAGTGTCACTGGATGGAAGAATATGGTTTGGGGAGTAAGGTGTAAGAAGACTGGAAGGGTAGGAGAGGACTAGTTTATGAAGGGCTTTGAATGCCAAACAGAGCATTTTGTTTTTGATCTTGGAAGCAATAGAAAGCCACTGGAGTTCATTGAGTTTAATTAGGGCTTGCAATAATCCAGGCATAAGATGATGAAGGCCCGCACCAAGATGGTATCAGGGTCAGAGGAGAAAAGGGGGCATACTTAAGAGATGTTGCAAAGGAGAAATTGATAGGCTTTGGCAAAAGATTAGGTATGGGGGGAGGAGTAATGAGATATAGTGAGGGGTCCAGGATGCCTCCTAGGCTGTGAGCTTGAGGGACTGATTGGGAGGATGGTGTTGCCTTCTCTAGTAATAGGAAAGATGATAGGGGAAGGAGGATTTTAGGGGGAAAGATCATGGGTTCCATTTTGGACTTACTAAGTTTAAGATGTTTGCTGGATATTCACCTCAAGATATTTGAAAGGCAGGTGGTGATATGAGATTGGATGTTAGCAGAGAGATTGGACACAACAGGTAGATTTGAGAATCATCAACATAGATAATTAAATCCATCAGAACTCATGAGATCACCAAGTGAAATCAGATAGAGGGGGAATAGAAGGTGCCCCAGGACAGAGCCCAGAGGGACACCTATGGTTAAAGGGAATGAGCTAGAGGAAGATCCAGTAAAGGTGACGGCAGGGTGGTCATATTAGGTGGGAAAAAGAGGAGAGAGTGGTGTCTCAAAAACCTAGGGACAAGAAAGTGTCAAGGAGGAGAGTATCAAGGAATCACAGTGTCAAAAGACTACGTAGAGAGGTTGAGAAGAATGAGGATTGAGAAAGGGCCTTTAGATATGACAACTAAGAGACCACTGATAGTTTTCAAGAGAGCAGTTTTGGCAGAATGATAAGGTTAAAAACCTCTTTTTAGCCCTTCTGCTACTTCAGGTGAGTAAAGGCAATGAAGAGAGTAGTTGTTAGTAAGGTGACACATAAAACAGTTCTCATTTTTGTCTTTGGAGTTAGGAATTAACCTTTTTTAAAAGAGACACCATAGAATGCATCAAAGAGATAGTAGAAAAGGAAAAAGTTCGATTGGAATAATAGAAGGAAAAGGGAGGAAAGTAAAAAGGAAGTTTTGATGAATAGTAGCCATGCAGTGGTGCCAGAAGGCATCATTAATGCCTATCATTATCTGCTCTCTTTCTTCTTCCTTCTCTCTCATTTTTTTCCCATTTCAGTTATTTAATTTTTTTAAGGAAATAGCCATGTGCATAAAAATTTAAGAGGTGGAGTGCAAAGTAGAATAAGTCATTTCTGAACCTGCTTTACCTCTTATGCCTCTTAGGGATATTGTGTTTGGAGGGGAGATGGGGCTTAGCTGGTTGTCCCAGGTACCTGCTTCTTGTTGGTAGGGCTCTTGTTGCAGGTGATGTCCTACAGGGCCTCTTGCTACTAAGTGGCCAGAAATCTTACTGCTGATATATGAAAAAATGGTTTATTTTGCACTATAAGCTAAATGAGGATGAAGGATGATGGAAGAAGTAGAAATTTAAAAGTATTTCAGTTGGAAACTGAAGTTTTGTCTTTTGTTCTTCTGTATGAAATGGTCTCAGTCCTAAGTGGCAGTCCTGGGGTGAGGAGGAGCACTGGTATGGTAGAGCTGGTAGTGGCTGTGGAGAGGGGATCCTACTCGCAGTTCCAGGGCAGAAAAGAGTGCTTGTGGTTGCTCACAGACCACAGCATAGGCCAGGAGAGGAGTGAATACCTCTCCCTTCATTATGTCCCATTGGAAGAGTTGAGAACTTACAGGTCCCTAGAGATAGCTCAGACAACAGCTGCACAAAACCTCTGAAGACTGGGATGGTATACCCTCCACTTGACAAAGTGCTAAAAAGTCAAGCAGTTGGCTGGAAAAATGCCCAAAAAGGGGAAAAAAATAAGACTGTAGAAAGTTACTTTCTTGGTGAAAAGATATTTTCTTCCATCCTTTTGAATGAGGAAGAAGACCAAAGCATACAACCAGAGGAAGACCAAAGCATTCAGCTGGAAGAATACAGCAGAGTCAAGGACATTCAGCACCTCCAAAAAAAAAAAAAACCATGAAATGGTCTCAGGCCATGAAAGAGCTCAAAGGATTTTGAAAATCAAGTAAGAGAGATGGAGGAAAAATTGAGAAGAGAAACGAGAGTGATGCAAGAAAATCATGAAAAACAAGTCAACAGCTTGTTAAAGGAGACCCCCAAAAATGCTGAAGAAAATAACATTTTTAAAAATAGAGTAACCCAAATGGCAAAAGAGATCTAAAAAGCCAATGAGGAGAATGCCTTAAAAAGCAGAATTGGCCAAATGGAAAAGGAGGTCCAGAAGCTCATTGAAAAAATAGCTCCTTAAAAATTAGAATGGAGCAGATAGAAGCTAATGACTTCATAAGAAATCAGGAAATCATGGGACAAAACCAAAAAAGTGAAAAGATAGATGACAACATGAAATATCTCATTGGAAAAACAATTGACCTGGAAAATAGATCCAGGAGAGATAATTTTAAAATTATTGGCCTGCCTGAAAGCCATGATCAAAAAAAGAGCCTAGACATCATATTCCAAGAAATTATCAAGGAAAGCTGCCTTGATATTCTAGAACCAGAGGATAAAATAGAAATGGAAAGAATCTACTGATCATATCCTGAAAAAGATCCCAAAATGAAAACTCCTTAGAAAATATTATAGCCAAATTCCAGAGTTCCCAGGTTAAGGAGAAAATATTACAAGCAGCCAGAAAGAAACAATTGAAGTATTGTGGAAATAGAATTGGGATGACATAGGATTTAGCAGCTTCTACCATAAGGGGTGGTAGGACTTGAAATATAATATTCCAGAGGTCAAAGGAGCTAAGATTAAAACCAAGAGCCACCAACTCAGCAAAACTGAGTATAATATTTCAAGGAAAAAAATTGAAATTTCCATGAAATAGAGGACTTCTAAGCATTCTTGTCGAAAAGATCAAAACTGAATAGAAAGTTTGACTTTCAAATACAAGAATCAAGATAAACATGAAAAGGTAAACAGAAGAGAGAAGCCATAAAGAACTTATTAAAGTTGGACTGTTTACATTCCTACATGGAAAGTTCTGTGTATGTGTATATTATATGTGTGTATCTATATATGTAGGTGTGTGTGAGGGCACAGAGTGAGGTGAATGTGAAGGGAGAATATTTAAAAAAATAAGATTTACTGTTGAATGGAACGTACTAGGAGAAAGAGAAAGGAAGATGTAGAATGTAGCAAATCATCTCACAAAAAAGAGGCAAAAAGGAGCTTTTACAATGGAAGGGGAAAGGGGGGAGATGAAAGGGAATAAGTGAGTCTCATTCTCTTGGGATTTGGCTTAAGGAGGGAATAACACACTCAATTGAGTATGGAAATCAATTTAACCCTGCAGAAAGGCAGGGGAGAAGGGGATAGGAAAGGGAAAGTGGAAGAAGGGACAGCAAATTGGGGAAAGGAATAATCAGAAGCAAGCACTATTGTGGGGGGACAGGTCAGGGGAGAGAATGGAATTAATGGAGGGCAGGACAGGACAAAGGAAAATGTGATTAGTCTTTTGCAACATAACTGTTATGGAAGTGTTTTGTATGGCTACATATGTGTGACCTATATTGAATAGTTTACTTTCTCAATGAGGGTGGGAGAGGAGGGAGGGAGAGAATATAGAACTTGAAGTTTTAAAAGTGAATATTAAAAATTGTTTTTGAATGCAACTGGGAAATAAGATGTCCAGTCAGTGGGGTATAGAAATTTATTTTGCCCTAGAGGAAAATAGAGGGGAGGGGGATCGAAGAAGGTGGGGTGATGGAAGGTAGGAAATACCAGGAAAAGGGGCAGATGGGGTGCACGCTGTCCTAGAGGTGGGGAGAGATGGGGAGAAAATTTGGAATTCAAGTTCTTGTGGAAGTGAATGTTGAAAACTGAAAAATAATGTGTATTAAAGAAAAATTGAAGAAAAAAATACTATTTTCCTACTTATGGGTAGATTTATCTCTAGTTAAAGAAATAACCTAAAATTTGTCTTTTCTAGAAATTTTTTTCATCTTCAGCTAAATCTCTTCCAAATTTTGTAGAAAACCTAATACAATCATCATTTGTAATGTTATTTCAAACTTAATACAAAGAGGTAAAAAGTTATATGTGTATTTGTAATCATCTTTCATATTGAAAGACTAATGTTTTTCCTAGGGAATGAGCTTGTTCCCTTATTTTTTTTTCTGGGAAACACTAATGGCTTTAACTTTGTAGTTGTTGCAAAGTTCAGTGGTAGAAGAGTTCTCATGCAGTTAGTGTTGGTTTGTCAGATGAAGGATTTTGAATATTTGAATAGTTTTTACTTCTGCTTAGTCACAAATCTAATGAGAAATATTTCCAGCAAAGATGAGTATCCCATGGCTCTTTTGTACTTTTGATATTCTATGGAGAGATAAATTTCCTGGCTAGGGAAGTTTAGAAATATTTTCTGGGAAAAGTAACCATTTCATATATTGGGGCTTAGCTTCAAAAGAAATCTAATTTGTACCTTGGTGAGAAAGTGTTCTCTTTGTGTGGCTATATAAAAATCTTCCATGGGATCACTTAAAATTTGATCTCATGTTCCTTTTTAAATTATTGATGTGTTTTGTTTTTATATTACGCACATTTTCACATTATTTTTACTCTGTGAGAGATCTTTTGTTACTAATAAGTGACAATGGTAATGCAGTAACCTCATCTAAAAGTGCATGTAACATTTCACATTTGTAGAATGTTCCACATCTGTAGCATCCTCCAACACACATCTATGTTTTAAAAAAAAAATTTAAAAAAACCTTTTCTCTCCCTTATCTCCATCCCATTGATAAAAAGAGAAAAGAAAAATAAACTTACAAGTATGCATCAAGTTTCTTTGTCAAAGGTCTTATTTCCCAGATATTTATGGAACTGTTTCAGATTTATAAGAGCCATTCCCCAATTGATAATTGATCTACTCCAAGGATGTGAACAGGCAGTTTTTCTGGGAAGAAACCCAGGCTATCAGTAGCCATATGAAAAAATGCTCCTAATATTTAGTAATTAGAAAAATGCAAATTAAAGCACTTTGAGATTCCACCTTACATCTGTTGGATTGGCAAAAATGATAAAAAAGGAAAATAATATGTATTGGTGGGGAGGGGTTGCTGTGGGAAAACAGGTCCCTTGGTCTTCCATTAGTGGACCTCAATGACATTCAACCATTCTGGAAAACAGTTTGGAATTGTATTCAAAAAGCTGGTAAACAGTATATCCTCTTGAACCCTGCTAAACCAGTGATAGACCTATATTCCATAGAAATCAAAGAAATCAAAAGTAAAGGGCCTATAGGTATAAAAAATATTTGTAGCAGCACTGTGGTACTATAAAGACAACTCTGAAAACTCTAAGAATTACGATCACTAAAGTGACTACCCATGATTCCAAAGAACCAATAATCAAACATACATACTCTACCCTCCTGACATAGACACAGTAGATTTAAGATGCAGTATGAGACAGGTGTTTTTGTTTGTGATCAGTGAAGGAATTTGTTGCGTTTAACTCATGTTCCTCTTTTAGAATCTTTTTTAGAACATGGCCAGGAGTAGGACTTAGAATGAAAACTTATTAAATATCCCTTCACAGTTTGTAGACTCTTTTCATGTATGCAGTTAGGGTAGTATACTAGTGGTGAAACTGAGTCTTTCATTCCTGTCCATTACCCAATACAGAGAAAGCTGTTTTTTTGTTGGTAGATGTGATTGTCTAAAAGAAAATTATAAGCATGATAGTGTCCGATTAAGCACTATTTAGTATCAGGCAAATTGGGCTCAACATTATTCCCTGGAAAAGACTTATTCTTTGCTGCCTTTTCAGTTTCAAAGGGAAGGGAAAGCTTACTAGAGTAGAGAGAGGCTGCCCAGGGGGAGCACAGTCAAGAATTATGAGCTACTTTGCTCACAGTTAATTGCTTGGGTTGCTCCATTTGGTCTTCAGCATATTTATGTTTAAGGCTACCCACCATATCAGCCATACTTAGAAAGATAACCTTGATTTCCCATCAAAGGATGCTACTCTTACCTCCAGATCTGTAGGCTGATGATAGACTATAGAACACAACCTCTTGTCTGTAATCTTTCAGACTGCCCCAATCCACCCTACTCTTAAGAATCATCTGAATTCCCAGTTCAGGAGCATGCCTGCAGGACTTCCCTATCAAATTCAAATTCCCCTTTCTAGTCTTATGTTTTAATAATCCTATTCACTTTCTTTTGCCCTGTCTCTAGTTCTCAGTAAATACATTATTTCTTTGCCTGGATTCATTACTCAGTTTCATCTGTTTGCTCTCTTATATACCCAACTTATTGTCTTTACATTTAATATTTTCCTCATTTAGAATACTCTTCTCTGTCCTTTCATCACCATTATCATCAGACCGCCCTAAGTAACTGCTTTTATAATGCTGGGCTTGGCATTGTGGTCTCAAGGATTATCTAAGTCTAGTTCCTACTCTTTAAGAACATTTAGTCACTGACACCCAAGTATAGGACATGTAGATTGCTAAATAGAAATCCTAAACTGTGAATGGATTATAAGGCATTTAAGTGATCTAAGTGTCATTTAAAAGTGTACTGTAAATTCATGAGAGTAGAAGTCAGGGACACTCACTCCTTGAATTCCATGTCCTGAGTGGGTGAGGCAAAGGGAAGCTAAAAACTCTTTTTTTGGATCAATCTTGGAAGACTGTAGGAAAGTCCAGGTTTCAATAACTGCTTATTTAGTAGGAACAGGGTTGGTGGGTGATATTTGGAGAAGTATGAAAGCATTTCTGGTGATTCTCTTGAGTGGATGGTGGATTGGGCTAGTTTTAGGGACAGATTAGAGACAAGGAGTTGTGATCTAGGAATACCACCAGCCTGGAGCAATCTAAGGCAAAGTAATAAATTTTGATATGTTTTTTTGATATGTTCATAATAAACATGGATTGAATAACTGACGAAACATATGGCATTGACTTTAGTGTTTACCCCAACAATGGCAGTTCTAATGAGATTGGTGATCTAATTTCCTGGCCCATGGAAGGTGAGAGATGGGTATGTTTGTGGGGGTGGGGTATATGAGAGAGGGGGAGGGAAATAATACTGCCATTCGCACCATATGAGTGCATGAAAGGTAGAATAGACAGCTAAAAGTGCTTTAAAACACAGGGGTGAAAACTCAGCAGTGCAGGACTATCTTCTGTAGAGGGGGATAAATAGCCTTATTAGTCATGAGTAGCCCTTGAGGGCATTTCTGTTGTAGCCCATCTCCTTGTAGCTCTACAGACACCTGGCAACAGCTGTGGTTCCATCTCCATATCCTAAACAACAACCACTGAGAACAGAGGTAGACACCTCCTGTCCCAATCATCAAAGTAATTGTTATCTGTTGTTAAAAAGAGACAGAACTGTGTGATTACATCAACTGTGATTAATATGAAAAAGTTTTGAACTTAAGTGATTGAGGTTTAGTTATCTGGAAAATTCACAAATAGAAAATTTCTGATTTTCAGGGATGCTTGATAAATTAGGTGTAACTTTGTATTGAATGATGTCAATAAAGACTATCAATTTCACCCAGTATTCTTTACTAGGACTGATATTTTGGCTTCCAGAAGAGAATGGACTCGGTTCAGTAATTGTAGCTTTGAAACATCTGAGCTGTCTGTTTGTATTAGCAGGAACCTTTCTCTGGCCTTGCAATAGTAGGGATAAATTTGGTACTTCTGCTGAGCAAGTGGGCCTTGTGTCCACTTTTTCCAGCATTACTGTTCTTCAACTGGAGGGAGGGAGCTTCTGTGCAGATGTCATCTGGACTTTATCTTGGTGGAGAGAAGCCAGAGAGACAGATCCTATGTTTAGTTCTCAAGGGACGATCTTCTCTGTTTCTCACAGTGAATGGGAAGAATTAGAGTGATGATTAATGGAAATCTATATTCAAAAGCAGAGAATAAAGTTGTTATTGGAAGTGGTTCCACATTAAAGCTTAACTAAAGATAGTGGTGACCTGTTTTAGTTGCTGAGGTCCCTAAACTGGGGAGACAAAGCCATCCTATGAGGTCCAGGTAGCGTACATCAAGCCCTTCTTCTCTCTAGGTCCCTTTTCAGGTAACAAGAAGCAAGGAGTTTCTGTCCAGAATGCTATTTTGTCCTTGCTTATGTAATTTGTTTTTTGTTTTGGGTGGGGAGAGGGAGATACCTTGTTGTCTTGATTTATACTATCTACAAAGCATACTTACAGGTATAAACACATTTCTTTTATTTCCCAGCTGCTGTCATTGGATTTTGATTGAGCATGTGTTCATGTTTATGAGTATACACACCAATATGTATTAAACATTTTAATTTAAAATTGCTATAAGATAGTCTTTAGGCATAAAAGCAGCTTGTGGGATTTGTCTCAGCGGCAACAAGAAAGTCTGTCTTAGTATATTCTTTTTCAAATTGCTTTTGAATTGAATGAGACATTTTGTCAAGCATTTTGGAATATTTATTGTTCCTAAAAGTGTGATTTGGCACCGTATTAACTAGACCTTAGTGTAGTCATTTAGACTGGATGACAACATTCAGTTTTCTGTTAAGATGAACAGTCATTTGGTGAGTTATTTGAGAAAAATGAGTTAATTTGTTCTCATATTTAGGTCTATTGTTAATATATCCCATCTACTGAATTATCAATATAAACAGTTAGGTTGTGGAAGAGTTTGACGTTTGTTTTTCAATTTCAAAAGTGCATGCATTTTTCCCTAACTGCATTTTTATTGATTTGTTAAAAAGGTTTGTCCAGAGGGGTTGCATTTATCCGGTTTGACAAAAGATCAGAAGCAGAAGAGGCAATTACCAGTTTCAATGGCCATAAACCCCCAGGTTCTTCCGAACCCATAACAGTGAAGTTTGCAGCCAATCCTAACCAGAATAAAAATGTGGCGCTGCTCTCTCAGCTGTATCACTCACCAGCTAGACGATTTGGAGGGCCAGTTCATCATCAGGCACAAAGATTCAGGTGGGTCAGGAGGACTAATTCACTTCAGGTCTCTGCTGTCACTCTTACCCCAATCCATTTACATTTAGGACCAGAGCTGCATTTTTAAAGCTGTAAATAGCTTTGTCCTGGTGTGTGCATTAGTTATATGAGAATTATTGCTAAAATGAAATTGTTCAGAATTAATATGTTGTATTGGAATCCTTCCCTCTCCCCAAACCAAAACTGTATCTTTATGAAAACGCTGATTTCCATAGCAGTGTCTTCTTGAGCTGTAATCAAGGGGGAGGGGTGGAAAATGGACATGGTCCCTGTTACGTAGAGTGATTTGTAAAGTGCTTGAACTCAGTCTGCAGTTAAATGAGACTCACAGAACAAGCTGAAGCAGCTCACGCACAGGGAAATCAGCAGGCACCGTTGTATGGGATATTGTTTTGTAAAAATTTCAAACAAACTTTTAGATGTTTGACCAAAAGCTCTAGGGCAAGCCTATCTTTTTTTTTGTTGTTGTTGTTGTATACTCTATTCTAAAGCCCTTTTTCTAAATGTAAGTGATAATAGATGAAGGGACCTTGGTTTTTTCCACCCTGAAAATGCCCCAATAATAGTGGTTCTCCCATGTCAGAAGGCTGTCCCTATCTCATAGACTACAATAAAGTAGATGCAGAACTGGAATTTCAAAGTTGGCTTTGCTGCTACTGCCTTGCTGCCCACCCTGAGGCGGGTCACAACTTTCTGAGCCTCTTTTTCTGTTAAACAGAAATGGCATGTTGACTGATCTCCCTAACGGGCTGAGGATTTTTCTTCATGACTGTAAATACCAGAAGTACGTTTCTCATCAGATATCCTCATCTTTGTGTTTGAGAAATCAGGTCAGAAGGACTTGTTCAATCCCACAGGTGAAATTTGTTTTCCAAGGCCTGATGAAAGTTTAGTACTCCATACCTCCTAATACCCTGTGCTGCAAATGAGTTATCTGACCTATTTTACATGGCTTTGCTAATTTGAAGGCAAATCATTGGAGGGTCTTTTTTTTTTTTTCCTTATGGAGAAGTAAACTGGATACTCTGAAAATCATAATGCAGCTCTCACAGCTCCCACTCTCTGGCACTTTTCAGATTTGTGAAGTGCTTTCCTTATGTCCACCTTATGTATGAAACATAGAGTTAGATATACTATTATCCCCATTTTATAGCTGAGTAGGTAGATATACATGAGATGGTCTCATAGCTAAGCAATGTCAGAAGTAGAATTTAAACCCAGGACTTCTGACGCCAAGGGTAGCAGTATTCTTTCCACTAAGTCATGTTACCTCTCTTGATTGGTGGTGAGTATAGAGTGACTGCTAAGTCTAATGAACAATCAGCAGGTCATGGAGCTAGAGAAGAAGGAAAGAACGGGGACTTTTATCCAAGGAATTAGAGAGAAAGAAAAGAAGGAAAACGGAGAACTAACATTTCAGAGGGAGGCAAAAAGCTCGAGGAGCTAAAAGAGAGAATTGCAAAAAAGCCTAAAATGTGAGAATGGGAAGGAGGTGGCAGGGAAGACTAAAGTAGGGATGAAAAAGGAAAGAGTTAGTTACCAGAGAACATCTGAAAACAAAAAAAAGAAGAGGGCCCACAAAAACCTTCAGTGTTGAATGCGATGTTTGCTTTAGCATAAAGCCTTCATGAGTAAGAAATGTATATGAATCTTCATATTAAACATAGGAAAAAATAAGAAATAGGTTATTTTTTGTGACTATTGAGGTAAAATAAATCAGCTGTGATTGGCAAAATAGAAATCCACTGACCAGAATTTCAAATCACAAAAATGTAAATAAAACACAACTGAAATAGCAGCTCAGAGGTATTTTTTCAGTGTAGCCAAAGTCACATACAATTTTGGATACATTTTATTTTGTTCATGTTATGAGTTATTCCTATATTTAGTGGAGAAGCTGGGGCTTGTGGGAATATTCTACAAAGCAAAGGTTTTTCTGAAATTGTAGACCTGTTTTTAGTTTAAAAAAAAAAAGCACCTTAGCAAAAGTTTGTGTATCTGGCACTTGAACACCTTTTTTCAATTATGGGCATTAGCTAATTGTTGTCCCAGATAGCCTTGAAATTCTGAAAGAGAGTCTTACTAAGTTATCATACCATCTTAGATGTTTAAAAGTTGTCTCAAAAGTTTAAAACTGTGGCCATCTTCTCCATCTATTAGAAAATAGGCCTCTTTGAAAAATATGCTGCATGAAAGCACAAAGATAATAATGGCCCTTGGATCAGTAAAAGACATTTCATTGCCCAATATCTTATCCACCCAATAATGCTTTAATATCCTTTCAAGGTATAGCATGCTTCATAATTGGACAAGCATATATATTGGATCTGCTGATTATTACCCATTATAGTCCAAATCCAGTCTTTGCACTTGTTTGCTATAAGTCACTTAGACGAGTAGAATTAATGGCCATCTCCAGAGTATTTTTCAGGTTTTCCCCGAGTTCTGTTTCATGTTTCAGCAGTTTTTAGCTTTTTCAAAGACTGAATCTTTTAAAATTGTAAGACATCCCTTGGGTAGAATGAATCCTGTGATCTGTACTTCTACAAGTAATTATCTGTAGAAGTGTCATTTTGGAAAAGGGTGATTTACAGATGTTGTGGGATCTCAACCAGTGATGTTGCTATTCTACTAGGTTTCTGGTCCCAGTGGGATGAGTCATTTGGGTTATAAAGACCTCAGTCAAATTACCTGGTCTGTTGTTCTGTTTTACAGGCAGGTACATCTCGATCACTTCTGCTCATTGAAGATTGCCCTGTGCTAAGTTATCCTAGTTGGTACCACAGATCCTTCAGGAAAAGGAATGCTTTCAGCAGAGATGCCCCAGAGCTCTTTTTCCATTGATCTTTTAGAGAATCTAAAGGAAAGAACAGTTATCATAGGGAGAAAAGGGCAAAAATAAACCAGTCTCCATATTCTTTCTTCCCTTTAAGAGAGTTCCTGATATATCAGAAAAGGGTTTCTAGAGAATAGTGAGATCGGTTAGATCCAGGGAACCCACGAGGGACATTCTAGAAGCTTCAACAGTTAAGATACTGAAAGTTAGGGTCAAACATAGTTCTGAGAGAGCAAAAATGGCTTACTTTGGGAGGAGAAATCATTTTATGGCCCCAGACTTACCTTTTCAAAGTGATCAGTGTGTCTCCATCTTAGCCTTGGATAACTGGAGTCAGCAATTTCACCATCTCTTGTGACTCCTGCTCATTGCTTAATATTTCTTAGTTTAAATATGTGAGTTGCTATTGTGCCCTGATGATACTTAAGTTTCCATCTTCTCCACCACCAGTAGTATTGAGCAGTCATACCGTTGTTACTTTTATTTTTGTTTGGGGGAAGTGGGTATGTGAGGAAAAGGGCCCACAGACTGCCTCCATTGGTGGTTTGAGAGTTTTTGTTATCTATCTTCAGTTGTTTTTCTTCCATGTTGATTCATTTGATTGAATTGAAATTTTACATGAATATTGTGCTTTTTATTTGCTAGGTTCTCCCCTATGGGTGTAGATCACATGACTGGGCTTTCTGGTGTAAATGTCCCAGGAAACGCATCTTCTGGCTGGTGCATCTTCATCTACAACCTTGGTCAAGATGCTGATGAGGGAATCCTCTGGCAGATGTTTGGCCCCTTTGGTGCGGTTACCAATGTGAAAGTTATTCGCGATTTCAACACCAACAAGTGCAAAGGTTTTGGTTTTGTGACCATGACAAACTATGAAGAAGCCGCCATGGCCATAGCAAGTCTCAATGGCTACCGCCTGGGGGACAAAATCTTGCAGGTTTCCTTCAAAACCAACAAGGCCCACAAATAACTCGCTCCCGCTGTTTGGTACGGAATAGCTCACTCAAAGTGACACCAGTTGAAGCATCTTTTTGTTAGTGTAAAACTCATTTTGCGCCAATTTTCACGTGTTTGTCTTAGTCTAAATGAGAAATGAAAAGGTTTTTTATACTCTGGGATGCAACTGACATGTTCAAATGTTTGAGATCCCACAATGTTAGACCAATTTTAAGTTTCTTAAGTTATTTCCTTTAAAATATATATGAAACAGAAATCTTAGTAGACTGCATTAACTAACCAGCCCCTCTGGATGGTGGTAAAATTGAAGCATGCTTTAACTTATAAGACTGTCTAACATTTGTTTCATTTAGTGTTTCCACAAACTGGAAAAACAATTCTTTTTCTTCTTAGTTGTTATACTAAAGATGTTAGACTGATGCTGAGTGTGCTTTTTCTCAATAGCTTAAGCATTTAAAATTATTGACGCCTTAGTTGACAGTAAATTGCTTTCTGAAGCAGTTTTCATTGCCACTTTTCTTTTGATTTAATCTTCAGTTGTTTTATTTTGTTTTTTTTTAAAGTGGTCTTGTAAGTAGTAGCATGCCTGCCTGACTTTTAACACCATTGGGGAGGTAAGTTGCACGCTGAGCCGTGGCCAAGCTGTCGAAATTAAAGTACAAAGATTTTTCAGAAGCCCAAGTTTGAGTAGGAATGGACCAAAGAGTTTCACAGAAACTCCAAGAAGATTCCACAGTCAAATTTAATATCCAAAATAGTGTGAACATATGTTGCTCCTTTGACATCCTGAATCTTTTGTCCAAATAGCGTATGCCTGGTGCACCACATCCTGGTACATTATCTTTTGAGAGAACTTTGCAGTTTCAAAGATCATTCAACATAGTTTAAATTCACAAGAATAACTCTATTTTGTAATAACACATAAACATTTGAGCATTGTATTTCTCGCATCCCTTCTTGTGAGCGCTAGATTCTTTTTTTCTATTTTAGTAGGGTTTTGTTTTGAAAATTTGCTTTCATATGAACACTCAGCAGAAAAGTACTTACTTCTTGCCAGTTATCTATTAACAAGAAGACTTTAATTTGTAGTTTTAAAGATTAACCCCCAAAGTTTTCTTCATGCTGCCTTGACTATTTTGGGTTGTTCTGTTTCTGTTAAATTTTCTTTTGCTTTTTTGTGTTTTTTGTTTGTTTTTACTTTTGCATTTAAGACCATTAAATTTGATTTTGTTTTGCTCAAATTTTGTTTTGTTTTTTATTTTCAATTTTCTTTTGTTTTGGATAGGTATTATACAGAAGGTCCAACATTCAGGGAGAATTGTCAGGTCTTAAGGAGAGTTTACTGGCCTCAAGAAAAAAGCCTTGACATATCTGTGGTGGCATTATAAATTGTATCATCCCAGAATGATTCTTTTCTAAATCTACAGATGTTAGGCAGTTAGAAAGAGTCCACAATGGGCAGTTAGGCTGGTAGCACGCAGCAAGAGAGAACTCCGGGAAACTGTTTCAAGAACCTGATCTGACTTTTATGTAACTGATGTACAGAGAGAGACTCAAAAAAATGGGATGGCTTAGGACCAGCAATTTATCACTATGACATGAGATGGAACTCTTTAAAGGTGATGTTTTTTTAGTTATTGGCATAATGGAATTACTAATTTATTTTTTTAAAAGGACAAATTAGGCAATAGGTAGCCTCTTCCAATGCAGTTATTATTTTCTGAAGCTTCTGGATGGTTGGGCTCTTGACTGCCTTCCATTCACCTAGTACTTCCAAAGTATTGAGTCCCTACCACGTGTTTGTATTTGCTTCACAACTTTTTAAAAGGTTTCTTTTTTCACTTTTTACACATGTTGAAAGATTGGTACAAGGCTTGGCCTTGAGAGCTAGCTGGACACTGCCCAGTATCCACTTTGCTCTCAGAAGTACCAGACTCCAAAGGGTTACAGCCACTTTTATGACAAGGACTTGTGGCCTCTGCTCCATTTGCTGTATTTTAACTGGGGGGTGGGGGAGGGTGGGGAAAGTGTAGCTTCTGTTCTGATCTAGAAACAGTGCCTATTTGCTGGAGTAAATGGAAAGGTAGTCACTGTGGTCTTGCTGTGGAGAGTTTTTATATTTTGAGTCAGTGTATTCTATGAGAAAATTAATACTTTTTTGGTCATGGCAGCATTCAAAGCCTTTCTTTTAAGTCCTCCAGATGAAGACACTGTCTGTGGTTCTGAATCTCGCTTTCAAGCTTCTGTGTTGACAGTTTGCTGCCAGCTTTGGCTAGTGCTTGACGTCAAGTGGTGATGGCATCTTCGCCACATCAGTATTCTCTTTTCCTTTAATTCAACTTGGTTCTTCAGACCCTGGGACTAATGGGAAAATGTGGAAGTATTTGGGCTTTGGATATGTCTGTCACCTAACATTTTTCTGGGACTTGGGGCCCCCATGGGTTTGAATACACTTGTCACCACAAGTCTCAGGTGCTTCTTCAGGAACATTTGCAGGAATGTGGAAAGTTTTAGCCATTGATATATTACTTCTGGAAAGCAATCTACCATCCTGATAGTTGCTCTAGCCACTCTACTTTCCTAGGAACATTTAGTAGGTTAACTCAGCCCAAACCAGACTGTCAGGTTTGTTTCTAAAAGGGAGACCTCACTTATAAAATGTCATATTGCTGAAGGAATCCTTTTCTCAAACTTTACTTAGAAAGTTCAATTCCACTCCTGTTGATAAAGATGAAGACTCTACTTACTTTTGGAAGTTCCTGTTTTCCCAAAGCTTCCTTATTTAAAGTAACTTTATGAAAAGAATTGCGTAGACAGTAATAATTTAGAAAGAATAATTTTGCAGATATTTGAGATATTTTGATTTGATTCAGTTATCTTTTAGCTTCTGATTTCCCTACTGTTTATCAATTTGATCTCCTCATGATTATCTGCTAAACAATACTTAGGCTGTGGTAATTTTTTAAAAAAGATTAAGTTAACATTGTTGATTCTACCCTTGCAGCTCTGCCTTAAATTGATTCCTCATTGTAAAATACCATGTTCCCTCCAGAGAGGGTTTTCTGTGTGCTAATTCTACCTCTAATAGGAAGTTCTTTCATTATGATTTCCCACCCAAGGCCATCTGTTCTTTCTTTTCATCATCTAACACGTACACTATTACAGCAGATCTAGATTGTTTTTATGAAGTTGGTACCGGGTCTGGTTAAGCTTTTTCTGCTTCCAAAAAAATGAGATTGTTCCTATTCTGAAGGCAGGTGCCTTACGTAATGTTTATAGATCTGCACTTGCTCTCAATTCTGGGAAAGCCTAGGACCCAAAGACCAGTATAGTTGGTGGATAGCTAAGCAGCTGTGGTTATGTGCATATTCTGTGTTGAAATTGCTTGGTTTAAACTCAGCACAGTTATCAGATCTGGACACTGAAATGAACATTACTCAAGTTGTTTGGTTTCATATCAGATGCAGCATCATTTTGTTTCTGTATGCTTTTGTAGTATTCTTGTGAGAGTAAGATGGTAAAGACATCTTCCCCTTCTCCTCCGGCCCCCTTTCCATAAACCAAATGCCATTGTACTGGATAAAACTCCTCTGGTCTTTGAAATACACGACCCCCTCCCAGTGTGATTTGTAAGATATGGCGTCCGTGTTCCCTGTGGCCCTGCTACTGGCACCTCCAGGCTACAGGCCATCATACTTCCTAAAGATTGACAGGCAGCACAGAAGGAAACTTTTTGGTTTGTTTTTTTTGTTTTTTTGTTTTTTGTTTTTTGTTTTTCTGTTGAGTGGAGTTTGTAATTCATGAGCCATTTTAATAATGATAGAAAAGATGAGCTACCACCAGAATCTTCGAAATCCTATGGGGTTTCCATTTCAAAACTTTGATTTTCCTTTGACTTGTAATAATTGTTTCTTATTTCCAAGCCACCCTTCAGTGACATAGTTAAATATTTTGCTTGGTCATTAAAAAGCAAATGACTTGACATTTTGAGCATATAAGTTGGGATAATTCGTGATTTGACCAGTAACTTTGAATAGTACTGTACTTTAAATCTTGACCTGAAGTCTTTTTTAAAAATTGGTTCCATCTCTTTTAACATGTAACATTTCGCTTACAAAGTAATCTGTTGTGGGACAGGAGGCTTTATCAATTGTTTCCCATATTGTACAGTAGATGGTTAAACATTTTGTATATTTAGTGTGTTTTAAGTTATTGATTTGTTTTATATAAAATAATTTATTTTTCAGGTACCATTTTTTTTCATTTTAACTTTGTTTTTACATGGGTTTGTTTTCAATAAAGTATGACATTGCTGTCCAAAAGTCTAAAAGAAAATGAATCCCATTGTGTTCTTTTGAGAATGCTTCTGTAATTAGTTTTTGTGATTTTCAGAAAAGCACTACTGAGTTCTCCATCTTCCCATTGCTTTTTTATTCATATGATTAAAAGACCTTTAGTGTTTTTTAAAAGAAAAATCAGACTTAGGTTTTGATAATCAAGAAGATTTCAGATTAATAAAGAAGCTTTGAAAGAAGAAACATTTTTTAAAAATGTAGTCTGAGTGTGAATATTATTTTTTTGTCGATGGCTTTCTCAAAAAGAATGAAACTTTTGAATCGTTTTCAGAGTTTTTATAGATGCCAAATTCATATATTGACATGTATTACCTAGATTTTATATGTAGTGGAAACATGCAAAACATTTTATTAAACTTGTTCACAGTCATATAGACATTTGAATTCGATTCCAAAGATAAGCTGATGCTTATTTTCAAGTACAGTGTTGTGGTTTGGGGTTTTCTTTATAAATCCACCTTTATTTGTGCGAATACTTGATTCTTTTCACAGGCATCAGGGATGTGTTATGCCTCACATGTTAACCTATAGTTTGAATTTTGTGATATTTTTAGTTGTAAACAAAACAGTAACTGACATGTTATAGTTTAGGAACTGATCATTTGTAACTTTTAATTGGCAGAAATGGAATTAAAATAATAATAATACAGTTGGTTTACTTTATACTTTTTAGGCAAGCATGTCTTTACTTCTCCCCATCAAATGGTGCTGTATCCTTGGGGAAAGGGTTGCCATTCCAAAGTCTTAGACTGTGAGAGGGGAGGGAGAAGGAAAAAATTATACTCTCATGTCTTGAATGTCATTTGTGAAGTTGTCTTATGTGTATTGTGTTCACATACTCTTCATCAGATATCTGTTCTTCATGGGGAATGCATTTTGTAGAGTTGAGAATTTTTTCCTGCTCTGGCAATTATATAAGCATACTATTGAAACCCCAAGAATTACCTAGTACCACCTTTTCCTGTGGTCCTTTTTACTTCTTTCTCCTAAAAGTTCACCTTCCAGGCTCTTTTATCGTAAAGAGCCCTTTACCTCAGGCTCCTAGAACTCAGGGCCCTAAGGATGTCAACTCTCCACCTTTGGGCATCTTTGGGCTTGCCCATGTTATTTTCACTTTATTTCTATAGTATACAGACCCTCTTAGCTCTTTCAGCAAAACTGGTTTTCCATTTTAATTGACTGGGTTTCCTCTCATCCTCCAGAGCCAGAACTTAGTTTTGCAACTATTCATTTCATATGCCATTCTTCCATTCCTGATTTTTTTAACATAGGAAATAAAGTATAATTTATTCACCCCAAGAAAACATCCTTATCAGCCAGTACTTCCTGAACATTTACTAGATTCATTGGAAACATGTTAAATTTCTCTTGACTAGACTTTTAGTAGAATGTTGAAGTCACTGGTTTTTCCTTTCTCTTTTATGTGTGTCTTGCTGTAGTTCTGTGTTTATTTCCCTCTTTTTCAGATGTGGAGAAGCTGTCCAACTGCTTCAAAGGATGTGCCAAATGTCTCCGGAATGTGTCCACCACTGTTAGACCTGCCCGGGGCCTGCACTGCCTCGGGGAGGAAATGGATGCACCTGGATAGGAAACCTGCACCAGGAATGTCCTTTGTATGTTCAGATTGTAGGGGAAAGCATTTGGCTCCCCAGTTGATCGTCTTTGATCCTTAATTGTCTCCAAGCAAAACTGCAAAATGTTGTCAACTTTTTGGTCTAGGCTTGCAAATCTTGTGTTGTTCAGCTCTGTGGATGATTGATATGTGGCCTTGGGCAAGTCACTGACCTGATTTCTGTTTCTCTTCTCTATAAAATGAGAAGAGTTTGGTGAATATGCATATTTCATCAATATGCATTGTGCCATTAAGAGGAAATTGAACCTGGTGGTGGTTTTGTTACAGAATCTTTTCTATTGAACTTCATCTACCTCAGGATTGATGGGCTTCCTGTTCCGTCAAAATCCTTCACTTGACTGTTGCTTCAGCGTTGGGCCTAGCTCTATGATGAGGAATTGTGAAGCAAATGAAAACAGGCTAGGTGCCTGAGGGTTTGGGACCTGTGGTGTATTTCAGAGGACCAACTGTCCAAAATTCTTCATAGCTTTCTCATTTGGCAGTCTGCACTTTGAGACAGTGGGCATCTATGGAATCTGCTTTCTTTTCTCCTACAGGCATTTTCAGATTAGGAGTCTGTGGTATATCATTATAATTATTATTTTTAAAAATTCATTAGTTTCTTGGAATGTTTTGAGGGGATTCCTGGAAGAGAAGTAAAAATCAAAAACCAATCCATTTCCTCTTAGTGAATCTCAATTTATATATTGCATTTTCAAGCTAGATTTTATAAAATAGTATAAAAACATGGGGGAAACTTGCTCTCATCAATCTAAGGCAACACAATCTACAGAATTCTGACTGCAGCTATGGTTTATGAGGTGAGAAGTGGGGAGAAAGAAAGCACAACTTATGTCATCCCTGCTTAACTCCCTTACTGTCTGAATGTTCAAAGGGGAGAGAGGCAAAACAGATAGGAGGGAAAATGATCGCAGCAGAGAACAAGTTTCAATACAGGATCATTTCAATCTTAGCCTAGTTCTGCCAGTACAGATCAAACCTTGTGTTCACCAGATGCTAATATAAGGAAAGGATAGTTGTGCCTGATCATCATCCCTTTCATTGTTGTTGCAATCATGTACAAGAGAATTTAGATCCTCTTGGACTTGGTTGATCTTTGACCTGTACGATCCAAAGAGGAAGGAAGAAGGTTAAGGAGGTACTCTTTTTCTGGAGCCTTTTATGATACAACATAAACATTCACTACCTGCTTCCTATGTACAGAGCATTGTGCTAGATCCTGGGGGACCTGGAAAATCTTGATCTGCCAGAGACCTTTAAAGTTTTCATAGTTTATTAAGAGGATAAAAGACCTTGTGAAAATAATTAGAATACAGAGTCTATAATAAGAGCTTTTCTTTGCAAGTCTTCTTGAGCACCACAGGAGAACGAACATGTTAGTTGAGCTAAAGAAAACCAGGAAGATTATAATCTCTTTTCTGCTTTGGTCAGGCCTCATCTGGAATGTTGTGTACAGTTCTAGGTCCCACATTTTAGGATGGGCAGTGACAAACTGAAACATAGTCAGGATGGTAATTAGCCTGGAGACTACAATATTTGAAGGATTTGAAATATTATTTGAAGGAACTGGGAAAGGTTAGCCTGCAGGAGAGAAGACACAGAATAGCTCTCAAGTGGAAGAGACATAAAACAAGGAAAGGGAAGGCTGGGAGCGGGGTGGAGAGAAGAGCACAGGGCCTGGCACATAGTAGATGCTTTATAAACGTTTCTTCCCTTTCCATTTTCCATCTTGATTACTCTTCTCTAGACATCTTATGATTTGCCAATTTCTTAACTAAAACATGGTGCTGAGACCTAAATGCTACAGAGGTCATCTGATAGGGGTTGAGTTCAGGAAGAATATAATGGTTACTAGAAGTATTCACACAGGACTGAATGATGCTTACTGAGAATGTTGAAGGGGGCATTCCACTGGTGTATTTTTGGAAGAACATTCAAGAATGGAATGACTGTCCTTCAATTCCATAACCTAAATTCTGTTGTCATTTCTTTGTTCAACCCACTTGTCTCTAGCCCTCTAATTAGGAACTTTGGAGATTGGAATTTGGAAAGGTAGATAAGGAGAGAGGAAATTGCCATATTGGAATAGATCCATGGTTCATCTAGTCATGAATTCTGCTACCATCATCAGAGATTCTAAAGCAGTGCTCTGTAGAAGCATTTGTCCCTCCTGTGATTAAATTAAGTCCAGCATTTCATAAGAGCCTATTGATTAAAAAAAAAATTGTCCAAATTTAAGAGGCAAATTTTATTATGGAAAATAGTACTTGTTCTTGTTTAAGGTTCAAAGGATGTTCTTAACCTAGTACTTGGGGATTTTGCAGGCAAATCTATACTTACTTTAGCCATATGCTTCATGATTTTATATGCTTTGGTCATATCTCTTCTCATCTTTCACCATTCCAGATGAAGGAGTCCCCACTTTTTTAATCTCTCTTTGTGTTTCATGGGCCACTTGCCTACCTCTGGACATGTTGTACCTTGCCAGTGTTCTTTCTATGATTCAGTTTCTGGGACTGAGCATCCTATACCAAATGTGGTACCCCCAGGGAAAGATATAGGAAGTTACAGTGAACTTAACCATTTTGGACAACCTCTGACATTCAGCTCTCTGCATTATATTGTAGGAAAGACATTAGCAAGCCATAGTGTGTCTTCACACTATGTAAAAGTGTCTTCAGGATGAGAAAGGGAAGGGAAGGGAAGAAACATTTATGTAGCACCGACTGTGCTAAGGACTTTACAAGTGCTGTCTCATTTGATCCTCACAACAGTCCTGGGAGGTGGGTGCTATTATTGTCCTTATTTTACAGTTGAAGAAACTGAGGCATATAGGTTAAGTGACCTGCCAAGAGTGACAAAGCTAGTGAGTACCTGAGGCCAGACTGGAAATCAAATCTTGATTTCAGGCCAGTCACCCCATCCACTGCACCACCAGCTGGGGGACTCAAAATGACACCCTACAAGTTTGCAATTGGGGTTATTGGGTATAGTTAGCTAAGAGTGTGTGAATATAAGGAATTAAATTAAACAATCACTGGTAATTCCTCATTCATTATGTAAATATGAGAGGCTTAATTGTAGAAACAAGGTAACATTTAACACTGCATTTCATGTAGTGACTAAACCAAGGCACAACTGCAGGACTTGGCTGAATTGAAGAAGGTTCTGGAAATCCTATCATTTAAGGATTAAAGGAATTGGGAACATTTAGCTTGAAAGAGGGAAGGTATATGGGGTAAAGGGAAGGGGGAGGCAAGAATGATTTTATATCATCTGAATATATTATGTTTTTATCATATCTGAAGGTCCTACCTATGGAAGAGGGATCAGATTTGTTAAGTGTAATTTCCTCATCTGTGTAATTGGATGATCTGCGTAGTTCCCCTTCCAGCTCTCAGTGAACTTAGGACAAATGGGTTGAAGTGGCAGCAGTGCACATGTCTGCTCCAAGTGATTTAGCAATGGATTACATGATCTTGGTGTGGACACTAAGTTCTCCATCATTGGAAGTCATAAACTGGATGACCACTTGTCAGGGATTCTTGATAATGTGAGCAAAGGACCAGAGGACCTTGCAGTCTTATTCCCATTTCTTTGGTTTCATTGCCAAGTCCAAGGTTTTAACCCTATGTTACTCAGGATGGACATAACTTTATCATGAATCAAAGGCTCTGTTTTGTTCCAAAATGTATCAAAAGTTAAGAGAGTGATCCTGAACAATTGGACCTGTTTGGTCCGGAAAAGATGTAATGGATCATGTGGTCATTACCTTTACGTACCCTGAAGGATTTTTTGTGGAAGAGGGATCAGACCTAGTCTATGACTTTCTGAGAAAATCACAGAATTGAGCTCTAACCTGAGTGGCACTTGGACTGACTTTACATTTGGTAGTTTGATACTTGAAAAAAATGAGATTATGAGAACCGGATGTTGCCTCTCATAACGAATAAAGGAAGACAATTGGATTGCTGTTGTTTTCAACCTAGGCTAGGAAGGAAAACATGACTAGTCCCATTGAAGTTAGTAACTGTGACTCACGTGATTGGAAACATTGGAAACTTGAGGAATCAAATAAAAGATATCTGATTAGAAGCATTGAAACGGTTGGTATTATTTAATGACATGACTCTTGTTTGCATGGCTCTTGCTAATTCCTCTTGGGAATCATGTTTACCTCTCTCCCCATTGGAACTGGGAGGTTTGAAGCTGGCCCAAGGAGCAGGGATGTCATGCCATGTAATCATCACAAAATTCATTCTTCTTTCTCCCCCTCCTTCCTAGAATCATGAAAGGTCAGGGCCAGGTCCTGTGGAGGATCTAGAGGATGAGAAAGAGGGATGTGGCCTAATGGGAAAGGCAGGCACACTGCTGCAGTGAAAGATGGGCCACAGAAGAGACCGTTCTTCTTCCCATAACATTCTATCTCAGGAGGTGAGATGCCATAAATCAGAATCCTTTTCTCACCTCTCTCCCCATGCACAAACTTGATAGGGTCTTTGGAAGCTGTGGAGATTCCATGACTGCTGAGTGGAAAGATTCAGAAAAGTAATTACTTTGCACCATGAAGGCAAGTGGAGTCTATACAGCAGAAAATCTGAGCCTTGGATATTCTCAACATCTTTAGTTCAAAATCTGTTCATGCTTCAGCTTTTACGGAACAAATATAAGGGCAACTGTTCCCTTCTCAGCGCTGTGCCCACCTCCATACTGCTGTTACTGAGTGATTCAGAGAATTAAGTCAGCAAAAGCAAGACACATTTTACTCCATTCCTTCTACTTCAAGCTCAAGAGAATGGAGGAGATAGCCTTTTTCTAGCCCCTGCTTCCTGTATTTCTTTGATACAGGTACCAACTCTAATAATACTGCCACGTTTTTGTGAGGTCTGCCCTATATAAGTCTTTGCAAAGGAAAGGAGTGGAGCGAAGAGCTAGCTGTTAAATTTCCTGGTAAGAGACCTTATTTTCTTGACTATTCATCTCATACCTGGCTGTCATGCACAAAACAAAGTGTCACTCTCAGAATCCAGAGATGCGAGCCTGAAAGGAGGAGGTGGGGCACAGGGCCGGCAGCTTAGAGGCTTTTTTGCGTTGGTTTGCATTTGTGTTCATTGTTCTTTTAGCTTACTCCATCCTTAGCTTTCAATTAAGCTAGGTATCCAAAATGACTCTCACCAACTTCTCTACCCAATTCCAGTCAGTGGCCTTTTTTCAGCTGCTGTTCACCGGGGCTTTAGTTCTTGTTTTTCCAAGTGCCTCCTTTTTCCTTCCATGTTAACTTGAGCTGGCACGTACCTAATGCTGTACCCACCATGACCCTCACGGATGCATTGAACTCTTTATAAACAAATTATATTTCAAAGTATATATTGAAAAAAATTTTTACTAAAGGGAAAAAATCCTCCAGAAGGTTCATTCCAGAACACAATTCTGAATTGTCCACAATAATCCAAAATCTAGACTCTGTTGCTTTAGCTAGCACAACCTCTGTTATGCTATTTTCAGAACCTGGGTCTTCATTCTACGGTCAGCCGTATGTTGCTCATCCTCTCTCATGCCTGTCATCCACTTTTCTGAGCATATCACAGCCCATCTCACCTCTGCTTCCAGCAGGCAAATCAGCTCAGGTGTATTTACTGTACGCTGACGTTTCCACCCCTTCCTGCCACGAGCAGTCTATCTTCCTTTTCTACTAAAAGAAAAACTAAAAAAAAAAAATCATTGGATTCAGCTTTTAGGCGATCCATTCCAATTTGAAGCAGGCTTGCCCCCATAGTTCATCTGAAAATAACACGACTGACAGATGTGAGGGTGTGTACGGATTCTTCACAGCCCCACAAAGAAGCTTTGAGACGTGACTTGGCTAACTGCGGCACTTCCATTGAAAGCTAGTTCCTGGAACCCGTCCTCGCCATGACAGACGAGCACGAGAGCCGGGCCCTGTGCTCCGCGAATGAGCAGACGGGCCGGTGTTCTGGGGACAAGAAGCCCAGATGGCGCAGGAAAGCCGGGCTGACGCCCGGGCGTGACGACGACCGGGAACGTTCTGTTTGAAGGCCGCTGGATCCTCCGGCCCCCGCCTGTGGAGCTCCGGGTCAGGAGCGGCGGTCGTGCCTCAGTGACAGCCCACGGACACGGCCACCCAGGCTGCAGCGCCCCCGGGTTACCGCCTCCCTGGCCGGCCTCCGAGGAGCCCAGAGCCCCGGAGCGTCGCGGGAGGACGGCGGCCGCCCCGGAGCCGCTCGGCTCTAACGCGCCGACGGTCCGGCTTGGTCCTTGGCAGCTGCCGCTCGTCTCCGAGCCGCCGCCTGTGCCCTTGAGTCTGTCACGCTGATCGCACAGTGCCAGTGAGTGCTGTCACATGTTTCATCCGTCGCTCTGCTCGTCCACTTCAAGTCTTCCCCGGGCCGCGCTCCTCCGGCTTGCGTCGCGTCGGCGGGCCTGCCGTTCCTCTGGACACCGCCTCTGTCCATCAGTTCACGTCAGACGATGCGTTCCGCCAGCAGGGGCCGCAGACTCCCAGGCAGCGCACGCGCACGCGCGCGCGCAGTAGCCTTCCTTCGGCGGCGGGGCTTCCGCGGCCCGGCGCCTCGGGCCCCGCCCTGGGCCCACCTCCTCGAGGCGAAGGTGGTGACGTGTTCCATCCGCGCCGCGGGAAGGTCACACGGTCTTCTCCAATATGGCGGTGGCGTTCATGGGTGGATCGTGCCGCTGCTATCGGGTGAGGTGCTAAGCGAGCGGAGTGGGGGAGAGGCGAAGGAAGGGGCGCGGCGCGCTCTCGGCCCGCGCTCGGGCCTGGGGGTGCGGGGGCTCCCGAGGGGAGGGGCCGAGCGGCGTGCCTCGGCAGGGCTTGGGGAGGGCGAGCCGGCGAACGCTCGGGGCGAGGCCGTGGCGGTGGCGGCCCGGCCTGGGCCCCTCCGACCCCACCTTGGGGCCCGCGAGGCTTTCGGCCCTCCTAAGGCTAGCGGTTTCCCAGTCCTGGGTGGGGGGCTGCTGCTCCGGAGGCGGCCTCTCCAGATAAGGGTTGGAAGGGCCGCCGAGGACCGGGGGCCCGCCGCCCCCAAGCAGGACAGCGAGGCCCTGAGCGACCCCAGCCCCCTCGTCCTGCAGATGAGGAAACTGAGGTCCGCAGAAGAGACTGGCCCAAGGTCACACTGTAGTATACGTCAAGGCAGGATACAGAGCCAGGCCTTTGCAGGGGAGCGGGCTTGCGAGTAGTACTTAATTGCTCAGGATTAGAACCCAAGCCCAGGACTTTCCCTCCTGGGCCCCCAGGCCAGGGCCAACGAGGAGAAAATGACAGGGAGGGAGGGTGATGTCAGTAAAGGCATGACCAGGAGACAGTGGGATGAAAGTTTGGGGCGGGTTGTGACATGGCCGCTTAAAAGCTATTTCAGAGTCCAGTAAGAGGGTAGTAGGGCCAAGAATGAAAGGCGATGGGCATTAGTTAGACCTTGTTGTGGTCATTTCTCATCACATAGTTTAAGAATTTTGACCAGCGGAAGAGTTTTGAGAGGATGGTGGAGGACCTTGCGTCTAATAAGAAGACCAGTTGAAAACTGGAGTCTTTAGCCTGGAGTAGAGAGGACTTGAGATAGATATATAATGGCTGTCTTCCAGTGTTAACAGGGCTCCGATGCTGAAGGCAGGTTAGATTACACTTGTCTTGATGGGACTTGGAGCAGTTTGAGTAGAAGTTACTGGGAGGCGTATTTAGCCTAGAGGAGATAAAACTTCCTAAAAGTTATTTCCTAAGTGTAATAGGCTGCCTGAGGAGGCACTGGGTTTCCCCTTCCTAAAGGTTTGCAAGCAAAGACCAAATGATTACTTGTTGGTTCTGTGGTAGAGGGAATTCCTGTTGAGGTGCATAATATGTTAGAGGTCCTTTGAGGGTCAGTAAATTCACAGTCAGCTTTACTTCCCTGCTTCTTCTGATAGGGCTACTTGAGGATTTCTGCTTGTTCTTATCTGATCACATCTGAAGTGTTGTATTCAGTTCTGGGCTTAGCTTGAGAAAAAACATTGATAAATGGAAAGTGACCGTCAGTATCGAAGGAACCCAAATATGTTTCATCTACAGAAGAGAAGGATCTGGGTGGGTGGAGAAACATTGGAACATTGTCATGTAGAAAAGGAATTGAATCCTTCTTTGGTCTCCAAGGGCAGAACCAACAGCAAAGTTTCAGCAGGAAACTGAAAAAGAGTTAAATTTGGACACTAATACTTGGATGGTAATGCATTTTTCCCTATAAAAGGTCTTCATGCACAGTTAGAATGACCATTTCCCAGGAGTGTTAAATTGGATATGTTATGGATTGGACAGGGTGATTACTGTAGTTTCTTCTAGTTCTAAACTTACGTAATTTTTTTATTCTGTTCTCTATGAGGAGATAAAATATCGCTGGGGGAGAAAGCTGTACATCTGTCTCAGAATTATGTAAAATGAAGGAATTATATTATTGCCCTACAGTGCATCTTGGAATATGAGCAAACTCTGTACACCTTTCACTTCTTTTCTTTGCTTAGCCCTTCGGTTGCAACATAATAACAAGCATGAACCCAGCTATAACATGACTCATTTAGACTTTCCTCTAGCTGGTCATGCAACATAAAAGTATCACAGAATTGTATCACTCAGCTTCCAGGGACTTAAAAAGTCAATGGCAACTGAATCTAGTGGTATTAGTGGCCTGATCTAAAAGCATTAGATGAAAAACAGAAGATCAGGGTTCTGATCCTGATTCTGCAACCAGTGAAAGGGAAGGATGGGAGGAAACTGGGGTTCAAAGAAGGGAGTGGACTTGCCCAAATCACACATCAGGTAGATCTGAGATTTACCACCAGGACTCATCCCACTGCCTCCTGCTACTCCAAAAAACAAAAACTTATATAGCCTCAGATTCTGAAAAAATTAGAGATACAGACCTAGAAAACACAATGAATTCTGTCTTTCATATTTGTTTCTACAAACACATAAAGTCATTGTGAACTTGCAAAGAGTAAGAAAGTGAATCTGAATGGAATAACTGAAGGCAGTGATTAGAAAGGTAGACTTAGTAGGAATGGCAGGACCATAATAGAAGTAAATCAGTGGAGCCAGGAAAGAACCTAAGGGGGAGAAGAGGGAGGGCAGGGGAAGGAAAAGGTTTCTGGCTAAAGATCTTCAGCAGTTTTTTGTCTACTTTAGGCCTCTGGATCTTAGAATTTGGAGTGAAAAGGGATTGGGGTATGATTTGGGGATTATATCCTCCAGCTCCTTCATTTTATAGATGAAGAAAATGAGGCCTAAATAAGTAGTGGTTTTTTTTTTCAAGGTCACATAGTCTAAACATCAGAATGAGAGATTCTAATCCAAAGTGCTTGACACTAAACTGGGGTACCTACTCAGCTGCCATAGGTTCAAATTTAAGTGGTAAGAAAGTGGATAGAATTCTGAGCTTGGAAGTTAGGAGATCTGGGATTTCCCTTTTCTTTGTTCTGGCAGCCATTTCTCAGGTTAGGCAAATTTTATCAATGTGGATAAAAATAACTGAGTGTGAATTGGTGGTAGTTTTTAATAGGTTTTATAAATTTAATAGGTTTTCTCTCAGGTAAGCTACCAGTTAAAATTAGCAGTAAATAATGGGAAAGGGGACTGGAAGAAGGGTTGGAGGGAGCTGGCAAAAAAAGGGAAAGAGACACAGTGCGGGGAATGACAAAATCAGAGAACAGTTGATATGAAGGTTTAAATCACAAAAGAAGTGATCACTTTTTGCCCAAGCTGAAGAATTCTGCTATAGCTCCCACTCTTCCTGTGACCTCGGAGCCAGTGTGTAATTTATGCAGATCCCAGTCATGGTATCTCATTTTATCCCTGTTTCTTTTCATTAGGCATAGGGCAGATTGATAAGAAGATTCTTATTCTTTCCCCTCCCTGCTAATCCTTCATTCCACAGAGGTAAAATAATAATTCCTGTTCTTTTTTTTTTTTTTTTTTTTTTTTGCTCTTTCCCTCCTGATTTTAGAGATGCTTTGGCAGTTCGATCCAGCTTCTCTCTGGCTGGTACCCTGGGCCAGTGTCCTATGGCCCTGTCTATCGAATATGCAGATCACGATTAGAGCTGCCGCTGGTAAGTAAGGAGACTTCCTCTGCTCTCCAGGGGCGTTGGAGGGCAAAGAAGGAACACTTGCTGGGAAAGATCAGAAAGTGATCTCTTTTGGCACTATATGGAGTGGTGGGGTTGCTGAGGAAAAATGGTCAGCACAGCAGTTAAAGCTCCGAAAGGATATGTCTAAAATTCCTGGGCAGAGCATTTACTCTTGAAGGTAACATACTACTCAAGTTTGTGGTAGATTCTACATACATGAGTCTAAAATTGTGTGACCTTCTCTGTAATCATTCCATCTTCAAATATTCATTCAGCAAATACTAACTTAGTACCTTTCATGTGCAGGGTGCTGCCCTCAGTGCTGGCGGGGAAATATAGAGATAAGTAAGGTCTGGTCCCTGCCCTCACAGAGCTTATGATTCAGTAGGTAGGACAACATACATGCCAATTACATGCTGGTGTTATAGGAATGGATGTGAGGGAGACACAAACCAAGAACAAGTGGAGAAAATCCTTTCTAGCTTGAGGTTCTTGAAGGGGGATGGAGATTGTGCAGGTGTTCAGCCAGAGGAGTAGCATGAGAGAGGCAGGAGGTGGGGGTGTGCAGGCTGATTTGGGGGAAGAGTGATTTGTAGGGAAAAAATTGGGAACAGTAGATCAGTACAAAACCAGGCAGGGCTAAGGAACTTAGGTTTTGTGGCACTGTCAGAGTACATGGAAAGTTGTTTAGTGGAGGAGTAGCCCATCGTGCACAGTGGGTGGGGGACTCAGTCTGTGAAGATCTCAGCTTTGAACGTTAGTCCAAACACTGCTTGTGGGAAATGATTGTGTGAAAAATGTAGCATCATTGGAGTTACAGCTGCCAGGGAATGTTGGGATATATCAAACTCCCTCATTTTGCAGGTGGGAAAATATGAGGCCCGCAATGAGAAATTCAACAAATATTAAGCAGTTGCTGTGTCTAAAGAGACACCTGTGGTGCATTATGAATAGCCATCTTACCTTGGACTTAGGAAAATAGAGATTCGTCTCCTTCCTTTGGCCCAGACTCTATGTCATTCTGAACAAATTATTTTCAGTACCCCAGGCAACTCTAAGGCTTTGAGAAGGTGCCCGCTTCTATTACAATAAAGATTTCTTACTAGGGTAGCTTCTGAACTGATGACATCACAGGTCAAAAAAAAAAGATATTTAAGGTACTGTGCTAGGATACAAAAAAAAATGAAAACAAGATCTTCCCTTAAAAAGCTTTTGCATCCCACTGGGTATATAGCACACAAACATGAAACATTCATAACATGGTAATTTGGGGTGAGGAAAAAGCCCAAAGAACTGGGGAGATAAGGAAAGACTTCACAGAGAAAGCAAAGAAGTTGAGTCCAAAGAGAAGGTGAATGATTCAGAAAGATGGAAATGGGGAGGAGGATGACTTGTAAAAGTGCAGGGATGTGGGAGATGTGATGTTGAATTAGGAGAACAGTTGGTAGATCAAAAGACTTTCCCTGTGGTTACAAAAGGTAGTGAGTAGGAGACTGGGGACTCTAAATCCTTAGGTCTTTCCACTGTCTTACCGTGGATACCAGCTGTTCAATAAGAGGGCTGATTGTTTATATTTTTTGGTTATACTATTGTCAACCAACAGCACCTTAGTGTGGGTATGAGCCTTTCTGGAAGCTGCTGTTCTAGGATGTACGTGTTAACTTTTTGGGCAAAGATGCTTTGTACTATAGCAGCATTTTCCTGTGTAATAATTAGTGCTTAATTTTGGCAAGATCTGTATTTGAGACTTTAAAATGCCTAATTTTGAGTGGATCATCAACAGTAACTTGTTTGGGTGATTCCAAATCTTTGTCTCCAGTCTTGAAGGCTCGGTGATTGTACAGTGTAGATAGATTTGGAACTGGGTGAATAGACTGGCCCAAGGAGTGCTAATTAATGGTTCCATGTCAGCTTGGAGGGAGATTTCCAGTGGAGTGCCCCCAAAGATCTGTGCTTGGCTCTGCATTCTCACCATTTTTATTTACTTAGATAATCAAATAGATGGTGTATTTATCTAATTTGCAGACAATACAAAGCAAGAAAGAATAGCTAACACATTGGGTGACGATATTCTCTAGTCCGACAGACTAGAACATTGGGCTGACTCTAAGAGTGATAAATGCCAAGTTTTATTAGATTTGGAGTCAAAACATTACCTTCCCTAGAAGATGCTGGAGGTGTGACTAGGGAGCAGTCTGAGCAGCTCTGAAAATTGCATTGGATTGACCTTGTGCTTGATATAAGTAATTTGCAGCAGTCAAGAAAGTTAATAGAATCTCAGTCTTCATTAAGAGAGGCCTAGTTTCTGGAACTTGGAAGGGGATAGTCCCACCAACCTCTGTCATGTCCCTATCACATATAGGAATATTGTTTTCTCTTCTGGGCATAAGTTTTTAGTTAAGAAAGAAAGTGATTGGATAGTTGAAAAGTGTCCAGAGGAGTGCAAAGTGGTTATAGGGAATAAAGAGCAGCCGAAGAAATAAAGAGATGTTTATCCTGGAGAATGGAATGCATAGGTGAGACATAATGGTCTACGTATCTTCACATATTTGAAGGCTATCATGTAGATGAAAGTAATATTAAACTTGTTTTACTGTGTCTGAGAAGTTAGAACCAAGAGCAATGTGTAAAAGTTAAAAAGCAATGAAATTTAGACTTAATGTAAGGAAGAAACTTCCTAATAAGTTGATCCACCTCAAAAGGTAAAACAGTATCCTAGAAGGTAAATAGATTCCCTCAGTCTTGAAACAAAGCTTTGTTTACTTGAGGTGGGGTAGAGGAGATTCTTGTTCAGGAGTTGAATTAGATGACTTCTGACATCTTTCTAATTCTGAGAGTGAGTGCAGACACTTCTCTCCTGAGCTCCAGAATTACAGTTCCAACTCTTCGTGGAATGTAGAATCATAGAAGGGACCTTTAAGATCATCTGGTCTTAACACCTTTTTTATAGATGGGCAAACTGAGGTCTTGAGAGGGCAAGTGACTTGCCTAAGGTCAATACAGATAAGAAGAAACAACTAGGTCTTCTGCCTTAGATCTTCTAACAACAAACTCAGCTTTGTTCAACTGAGCGCCCCACTTATGTAAAGCCCCATATTTATAAAACCAGAATTACCCTCTTCGAAAGCCTTTTTGGCTTCCATATTTCCATTAATGAAACTGCCACTAATTTACCCCAGTGAATTGTACACAGTGCTTGTGACTCCACAGTCATCTTGAATTCTTTTTTCACTCTTGTTCTCTTCCCCTGATTCCCTACCTTTCCATTTTCATTACTGTCATTCATGTTCAGTTCCTTGTTACCTCTTTTAAATAGTCTCTCTGTCTCTGGGTACTTTCCTCTCTCTACCACCTGCATCTTCGTTCTGTCTCTTACCCTGCTGGCAGAATCGTCTATCTCATGAATAACTTGGATCACATAATTTCCTGACTTAAGAACCTGCAGTGATTGTCTGTCCCTTAGTGGATGAAATTCAAGACCTTCCATAATCTAGTAACAACCCTGTTGCTTTTTCAGTCGTACTGAAAAATTCTCTTCTCTCCTCCTCTCCCCTTTCTCCTTCCCCTTTCCGTTCCATTCCCTTCCCTTCCCTTTTTCTTCCTCTCTCTCTACACCCCCCATGCTTAGAAGCAGCTAGATGGTACCTTGCTTTGCAAAGATTATAAGGAAGGTGCTCTGTAAACATGTTCTGGTCCGGAAGTCAGGAAGACTTATCTTCCTGAGTTCAAATCTAGCCTCAGACACCTGCTAGCTGTATGATGCTAGGCAAGTCACTTCAGCCTGTTTGCCTCAGTTTCCTCGTCTATAAAATGGACTGGAAAAGGAAATGTCATACCATTCTAATGTCTTTGCCAAGAAGACTGCAAATGGAGTCATGAAGAATGAGATATAATTGAATAATGAACACAGTTTATGCTTAAACAAACCAACTGTTCCTATCCTATGCTTTCCTGCCACCATCATGCTTTCATTTATGTTGTTCCCTACATATTCATGCGCACACACACCCTGTACACACATGTATATAGCATAGATACTATTTACATCTGTTGGAAGTCCCATCTTTCTTTCAGGGCCCAGCTCAGATGTCACGTTATTATGTCTTTTACTTTTTTTGTGCCTGTTACTGCTCTTGCTAAGCTCCTAGAGGGCAGGTACCATGTTTTAATTCTTTGTATCTCCCCAGCACTGAGCACATAGTTGGCGGTCTGTAAAGGCTTGTTAAAGGAATGAAGCAGTCAAGGTCTATTTGGACTGCTCAGGTCATCCTTGCTCCAGTGTTGTATTATGTCCTTCCCTTTCTAGTACACTGTGCTTTGTGATGACATGAAGTTGGGAGAATGTGTTATGATGGAGGATTGAATCAGGAGTCCAAAAGATTGCCATAAGCTGGGGCAACAGGCCACAGCTAAGAAGATGGCATTTAGCCTTGCATTTAAGGAGTAAATGTAAAATCCTGCATTTATTCTGGTTCAAAAAAGGGAATTGTATAGTATAGGGAAGATGTGACTAGCTATGAGTTCATGCAAAAAGACGAAAGGTTTTTAGGCAACTACAAGTTCAAACTAAAAAACTCATGAAACATAAGGCTACATCAATAGAAATAGAGATCAATAGTAATATAATAGAATCAATAGAAATCTGGTTTCCAGAACAAAGGCAGTTAGTTTTAGGTCCCACTGCCCGCCTTGATCAGATGCTATCAGGTGGACTGTGGTCAGTTCTGGACACTCTTTAGCAACTAGGATATTAACAAATCAGAGTCCAAAGAGAAGAAAGTGACTTAGCATCTTTTCTGTTTTAAAAATAGAAACTAGACTTAACTTGATAAGTTGAATATTTGATTCATATTCAGTCATGTTGGGGAAGTTAATGTGCTTCTGTTTTTTTCCGTGGGTAATGATGATTTTCTTTAAATTATTTTAGGCAAAGTGTTATTCTTCTGGAAGCAGGAAAAGTTTCCTGTCTGGCTTGATAGAAAATATCAAGCAGGAATTAGCGAAAAACAAGGAAATGAAAGACAGTATAAAAAAATTCAGAGATGAAGCTAAGAAGTTAGAAGAATCAGACGCCCTTCGGGAAGCGAGAAGGAAATATGTAAGTCACTTAACAGAATTTTCTACGCGTTCACTTTGTGTTTTCGAGAATGGAGATTTGAGAACAGAGGTTCATAAAGTCACAGAATGTCAGAGCTAAAAAATGCATCCATTCCCTAAAGGATCTTTTTGTCCCAGCTGTCTACTCCATGAAAGGAAATATCCTTTATCATTCATCCTTATCCTGTTTGTTTTAGATCACATGCCTGGGTAGTAGCAGAGCAGATCTGAACCCAGGACTCCTGGCTTCCAGCCTATTATTCTTTCTGTGTCATCATCTAAAAGGGTTTGATTAAGGAAAAACTTTGCCTTTTGATGTAAGTAGAATAGATTGGTTTTGAAGACAGTGCATTTCCCCTTAACTTGAGTTTTTTGAGCAGAAGCTAGGTGGTGGTCCCTCATCAAGAGTAGCATACAGGGGAATTCTTGTCAGAGGACAGACTGAATTAAATTGCTTTTGAAGTCCTTTCACACTTTTTCAGTTCTTCAGATACTGGTAGAGTCATGTAAGGAAAGGATGTGTGTTTGATTTTCAAACATAGTTTTCCCCTAGAAAAAGCCAGTTTTAAAAATATATAAGTAGACAATTCCAGGTCAGCTCCCATTGTTATGCAGATGTATTTCTATTTCATTGATGAGTCTCCTTCGACTTGAAATATTTAACCATTTGTTATAACTCATGTGTTATTCTTAGCTTTTCAAAGGCTTTGATTTGACTGGAAGAGCCACAGCAAAGGTGCAGTGGGGAATTATGCCCTGGGTTGCATCATTTTGGCCAGAACTGTTTTATTTGTATTTATTAATTTTACCTCAGTAACACTATGTTGGATGACATTAGAGACCATGGAATTCTCATGGTACAGACAATTTGGATATGACCTGTAACTGGTTTGTAATAGGATGTGAACAGGATAGGACATTAGATTTTAGCACATATATTAGCAACAAATGGCTCAGTTGGGGATGAGTGGGAACAAAATTGGGGTGTGTTGCATGGTTGATCTGCCATGAAGTGGGCAGTGAAAGAAATAGGGCCAGAGGATATAAAGAGTTACTTAGCCTGGAATGGTTTTGCTACCATATGTTTAGACTGTGACAAGAGGAAAATTACCTTCCACTTTGTCCAGATAGTTTTTCGGGCAGATTGATTACTCACAGACTAGATTGAGCCTCAAGAAGAGGTCTTGGGCCAGCACTAATGCAGCTTTCGTTGACCTGCTATGGTTAAGAAACCTGACTGTGTGAGGCTTGCTCCCTCTCCATGCAGTCCCTGTACCACAACCCTCGAGCAGCCCTGAGGCACTCTTTAGCTAAAGAAGAGAGGAAAGTCTGTGAGCATGGAATTTAGCAGGGCAGAAGGACTGACAACAGGCTGCCAGGGAAAGAATGAACTTTTCTGGTTGATTCTAGCCCTGCTGAAAACTAAATATAACTGATAGCTAATTTTTCTTCTAACAAAACTGATCTTCTCTGTTATAGAAAAGCATTGAATCTGAAACAGTCAAAACATCCGAAGTAATTAGGAAAAAAATTGGAACATTCACTGATACAATGAAAGAGGTAAGAGACTAGAACATGGCCTTGACTGGGGCCTTTCTCTGATTCCCACTTCTGCTGATTCCCACTTCTGCTGTCTTCGCTGGCTCACTACCACCTCCTGGTAGCAGAACCTACTCCAAGGTGGTTCCATCCTCCCTTCCAGCTTTAATCTCACCGTTCCTCCCCTTCATTCATTTTGTGCTTCTGCTGAACTACGTGAGACTGTCTCCCAAATGTGTTCTGTATCTGTCTCTCTCCCTTGGCTCTCATTAATCCTGATTCTCTCCTCTTAATTTCCTACCTGTCCTTTAAAGTTCAACTCAAGGGCTACTGTCTCTGTAAAGCCTTTTTTGATATTTGCTATTGATAGCAACCTCCACCTTAAAACTCACATAGCACTTTGCCTCTCTCTACTGTGCATCTCTTCTTGTTGTGTATTATAATAAGTAATCTCTTTGTGTCAGTTGCTTGTTACCAGACTGTAAGCTCCTTGAGGGCAGGTTGCATATTTTCTCTCATTTTTGTATTTTCTCTGGCCTTGAGCACAATGTTTTGCACTTAGCCATGTAATGAGTGTTTGCTGATGAAATGAATAAATAAATGCTTATAAATCGAGAAAGTTCAAGAGAGCTTACTCAGAATGTGAACTTTGGTTCCTAATCTTAAACTTTCCAAAAATTAGTGCACTGAATTAAATTAGGAAGGTCCAAGTCAGTCTTTTGAGAGTCAGTCACTATTTTATGAATTGCTTTTATAGGCAAGTATTTTTCCTCTCTCCTCCTCCTCCTCCTCCTCCTTTCTTTCCCTCTTGTCTTCCTCTTCCTTTCCCTCCCTCTTTAAGGTACTGAAGTGCTGACTCCTTCAAAAAGGATTTTCCCCAATCATTGTATTTATTTTGTATTTATGCTGTATTTGCTTATCTCTAAACTTGTATCCCTCTCATAAAAGGTGTAAGTTCTTGCATTGGTATTTGTATCCCCAGCACATGTACCTTGTGTGTTGTAGGTGTTTAATAAATGCCTGTTGATTGATTGGTGTGTGTAAGCAAGCTGAATTGTCTTAAATGCCCAAGGGTATGTTTTGACCTGAGGAGTCTCTGGTTTGTGTGCTGGATCCCTAGGTTTCTGAGAACACTGAGGGCCACTGTGAGAAGTTAGAACTGAGCCAGGATGCCATGAATGCTCATTACACCTAGGCTACCTCTCATTTGGGGGGAATCCTTGAGGGTGGGGGAGGACAAGGCCACTGCTGGGAGTTGTTCTGTATGGACTTATAGGGAAATCCCAGTTTGGCCTGGACTCCCCTAGAATCCTCTAGACCTTCAGGACCGGACTGGGAACTGATCTGAAGCCAGCGCTACCCTCCAGATCAGCTTTGGGCTTGAGAGAATCTGTTGGGATTAAGGCCACTGATGACAAAAGACAGCGCATGTTATACTTTGCTGTAGCAGGGAGCTTCTGTACTGCCAGAGAGAGTTGGCAGGGCCATGGAACATAGGCTGCATTGAGGGCCTTAACCACTTTTGTCTCTTGTGCTAGAGTTTGGATGAAGTAAGTAAAAGTGACCTTGGCCGAAAAATTGCAGAAGGCATAGGAACGGCAGCCAAATCAGCCAGGCAGTCTGCAGAGTCAGTGACCAGAGGTGGGGAGAAGCTGGGCCAAACTACTGCCTTCCGAATCATTTCTCAGGTAAGCCAGTGACTGGGAGAGCTCAGGAGATACTTTGTTCATATGTTATCGTTATCAGGTCATAGGTTCTGTAACTGGAAAGAGTCCTAGAGTCCAGCTCATCCACCACCTTTCCTCTAGAGATGAGGAAGCAGGTTCCAGAACAGATGTGAACATTGGGCACATAGTGAAGCTGAACTGTAATGCCTTTGTGTTTGCCTTTGTCTCCTTTGTGTTAAAAAAAATTTGTCTGATAGAGAGCCTGAGACAAAGAGAGTTTTGATTTTTCAAGTTAAATATTTATAGAACATCCCTCCTCTTAGGCAGCTGAAAGCTGCCCAGGCTAGGGAAGGGTGCAGAGCCTCCTGGTTATTCTTCAGACTAATTGACCTTGAGATCTAGTGGTCTTCTCGGAAGTGGAATGGAGTTTATTAAATTAAATTTGCTTCCCTGTCCAAAAAATGGGCAACATGTGAGGACGCAAGAAAATAAAAGCCAAAGTCTAATTGTACAAAGATGTAATAGTAATTTTTGCGTTTGTATGAGTAGAGTAGAAATGGCACCTACCCACTGTTCCCTGGAATTCAAGTTCAAGAACTTTTTGCATTGTCAGCTTCAGCAAATCCCAATAATTTGGGAGAGGATTTGGGAGGGATTCAGTCGGGCCTCCCATGGATCCAGAAACTAGTAATGCCTTGGAAACAGGTGAGAGATTTTTGTGATCCCTTGAATGATTACGTTTTTCCTTAGGGAATTGAAAGTGTGAAGAAGGAGCTAGATAAAAACATACTAGGACATAAAGGTACCTACCGAAGGCCAGAGAGACTGCGAAAACGGACTGAGTTATCTGGAGAGAAACTCCATCAGGATAAAGTATTTCAACCCAACAAGTAGGTATTTGTCAAACTAAATCCCTTGAGTTATTAACTATGCCTGGTTTTGATTTCTTAAGCATTTTATTTTCTGTAGGTAGGAAAAGAAGCTGAACTAGTAGCTTGATCCCATGTTCTCAGCCCTCGTGACTGCAGTGTTTTATTTTGGGGTTATTTTCAGTTACCTGTCTCTAACTTAACTTTCTGAGATACACCAAAAGAGAGTCCGTGAATCTGGATCTCATGTATCTCTGCACTGGATTCCCAGAGCCAAGATCATGGGATCTAGAAGGAGGAAGAGATCCTGCAAGTCAGGCAGTGTATCCCCTAATTGAGGGGATAAATGAAAGGGGGAGTGACTTACCCAAGGAAGAGCTGGGATTTGACTGTGGTCCTCTGGCTTCAGATCCATTGTTGTTTCTACTTCGCCATCATCCCTCTTCAGAATTAGGAACAACAGATAAAGGGAGCTTCTTATTGTATATATCAATACTGCATTGTGCACACACTTCTCCATATCTCAGCAGTGGATTCATCTGTGACAAGGCTTGGGGCAGGATTGTTTTGGCCTAAAAAAGTCAGGAAAACGAGGACAGTGACAGGCAGGAAAACAACCAGTAGATGCATGTGTGGGCTGGACTGGGGAGTTTTGACCATCAGAAGTTTTCCTGGAAGTATCTATCATGTTACCTTTTCAAACCTCAGGCCAAGGTTACTGATGAAATGAATACCTTGTGATTTTCCCCAGGGAAGCAATGGGAGTGGTGCTGCACAAGGATTCAAAATGGTATCAACAGTGGAAAGATTTCAAGGACAATAATGTCGTCTTAAATAGTAAGTGGCAAAAAACTTTCTTGACCTTGGGTCATTTGGAGTGCAGCAGCCACAGGAGCCTGTCTGAAGTCAACTTGGAGAGGGGTCTTTAACAGAGTGCTCCAGGTATAGGCCTGGTTCCTGTACTGTTTCAAGTTTTATCAGGGACTTGGAGAAAACAAGTGATAAGGATGGCTGTCATATTTGATGACAGGATACAAGCATCTTAATAGGTTTGAATAATGGGCTAAATCCAGATAAAATTGAGGTAAACATAAGTACTGTTCTTGAGTTATAACAAAATCAACTTTATGTGCTTGAGATGGAAAAGGCTTAGTTGAACAAAAGTTCATAAAAAAGATCTGGGGATTTCACTATCCCATCAGCTCCATGTGTGTCATAGGGCAGCCAGGAAGGCTATGTTGGCAAAACTCTTGATACTGATTCTGTTACAGCTGAGATTGATAAGGTGGGGTCCACTGCTCATACAAATGCTGACTGAAATCTCCTAGGTCATATGGCAAGAGGTTATCCCTCAGGAATTCAAGGATGCCTCCATTGTCCATCTCTAGAAAGGAAAAGGAGATAGGAGATTGGCGGTGTCAGTGTGGGTCTTATTCTTAGTCACTGCTGGCTAGATTCTTGCCAGATTCCTCCTTAATAGGCTAATCCCTTCTTTTGGAAGATGGTCATCTACTTTAGAGCCCATGTGGTTTAGGAAAGCACTGAGGAACAGTTGATATGGTATTTGCTACCCAAGAACTCCAGGAAAAATGCCAGGAGTACAACAGAGGTCTGCACACAACGTTCTTCAATCTCACAAAGACTTTTGGTACTTTCAGTTGTGAGGGGCTTGTGGAAAAATTGCAAAATTTGGTTGCCCAGCGAAGTTCATGATTGTATGTCAGTTTCATGACAGCATGCTTGCCTGGGTTATGGATAATGAAAGTCACCAGTGAAGTGAAGCTGGGTTGTGTGCTTGCTTCCATGCTTCTTAGCATGATGTTTTCAACCACCTTACTGTATGTCTTCAACAAGGATGAAAATGGCATCCAGGTCAGCTACTGCACTGATGGCAAGTTATTTAACTTGAAAAGGCTATAAGCCAGGATTCAAGTGGAGGCAGAGTTGGTGTGCGACTTTTTTTCACAGATAATTGTGTACTCAGTGCAGCCTCTAAGGCTGAGGTACAACAGAGTATGGATCAGTTTTCTTCTGCTTGTGCTAATTTTAGCCTTCAAGAAAAAAGAGCTTCTCCATCAGCCAGCACTACTGTTACGTCTATACATGGAATTATTGGTTATAAGTTGAGAAATTTTGTATACTATAGTTAAGTTCACTTATCTTGATAGTGTGCTTTCCAGGGATGTATACATTGATAATGACAGTGCCGCATGCATTGCCACAAACTAGCTCAAGTGTTTGAGAAACTTGAAGGAAAGTGTGGGAGAGAAGAGGTATTAGACTGCCTACTAAACTGAAGCTATTGTACTGATCTTATTGTATGCTTGTGAAACCTGGACAGTCCACCAGTGCCACGCCAAGAAACTGAATCGCTTCCATTTGAATTGTCTTAGAAAGATTCTGAAGATCATCTGGCAAGATGAGATACCAGACACTGAGGTGCTTTCCTGAGCTGAACTGTCAAGCATTCAAACTCTACTGCAGAGAGGATAATTTCAGTGGACTGGCTACACTGACCTAATGCCAGACATAAACTATTTTAAGGAGAACTCACATGGAGGTCAGAAGAAGTGATACAAGGCCGTTCTCAAGGTCTTTCTTAAGAACTTCAAAATTGCTTGTGAAACTTCAGAGATGCTGGCATTGCATGTCCACACCAAAGAAGACACTGTACTGTATGAGGAAAGCAGAATTGCAGTAGCTCAAAGAAACATGAGATGCAGAAACTTAGGAGACACTTGTCCACTCCAAATGTTCATCTAGATTATTTACACCTGATCTGTGGTAGAACCTTCTGAACTCATTGGTCTCATCAGCCACACAGTCAGCCTCACTGTGCCTTGAGTCCAACATAGTGATGTCATTTTGGTCCTCTTCAAGCACCGAGTACAACAACCAGCCAACCAACAAAAGACAGAAGGCTGCCCTAACTGTATCTTGGCTGCTGAAGCCCAGCAAGGGCTTTGGGAGTGAGGCTGTTGATGGGTCCAGCCATGGCTTTATTGGTTTTAGAATAGAAGGCAGTTAGATCTCATCTTTCCCTCTTTTCTCTTTCAATTTTATTCAGAAACCAAATTTGACCTTGTAGCCAGATAAGAGTCCAGTATGTGTGTAACAGTCACCTGAGTGCAAGAAGACACCGACCAGAGATGAGTAGATCATTATTCATTTAGAACCAAACTGATGAAACAAATGATTGGTCCTGTTACAATGCACTTGACATCCCTGGGCACCAAGGAGGGAGTATAGGGCTGTTGACTCTTGCTGTCTGGGAGCTCAGTCTTTACACACACATAGCAGATTACAGTGGCAGGCTGTATGACCAGTGCCAGATAAGAGAAGGCAGTAAGCGTTTAAGTGCTCAGTCTGTGCCAAGCACTAGGGACACAAAGAGAAGTAAAAGACAGCCCCTGCCCTTGGAGAAGTCACAACAGCACTGCACACTACAAGCTGTATACGTGATAAATAGGAAATAAGAGGGAAGGCATTAGAGTTCAAATGCCTCCCCTTGAGAGGGAGCATCTCCATTAAAATGTAGAAGATAGAATGTTAATTAATGCTTGAAGCCAGGGAGATCAAGAAGTGAAGATGAGGAGGGAGAGAATTGTAATCATGGAAGATGAAGACAAAATGCCGAGTTGGGAGATGGATTCACTTGTTTGTAAGGCCTCTGGGAAGGCCACTGTTACTGAATCAGGGCACCTGGGGGAGGTGTGAGGTATAAAGGGAGTGGAGAGATTGGGGGAGGGGAACTGGTTACCAAAGGCTTTGAACCCCAAACACAGGATTTTATTCTTGATAATAGGAGACGATGAGGTCACCAGGTGATGTGTAGAAGGAGAAGGAAAGGCCCTGGGCAGAACCCTGTGGGCCACCCATAGTTAGTGTCACCTGTGAGTATCCAGCAAATGAGACAGAGTGGTCAGTAGGAAGAAAACAAGGAGAGTAGTGTCCTGAAAATGTAGAGAAAAGAGAATATCAAAGAAGAGAGAGTGATAGTGTCAAAGGCCGCCAAAGAGTCAAGAAGGCTAAGGATTGAGCAAAGGCCACTGGATTTGAAAATTTAGAGATCATTGGCAACTTTGGAGGGAGCAGTGTCAGTAAAATAAAAAGCTGGCATCTAGATAGGGGCTTAAAAGGAGAGGAAGTCACCTGTTGTAGATGGCCTTATCTGAGTTCATCTGTGGGAGAGATCATGTGGGAGGAGTTCAAGGAAGAAGGCCCTAGAGATCTGATAGAGCACAAGACTCTGCATTTGGAAGTTTGATGGGATTTGGGTGATGGATTCTATCACATTTGTATCTGCTTCCCTCAACTTGGCAAAGTATACTAATGAAAAAGCTTATTGTGTGCCAAATTGTGCTAAGTCCTGGGGTGCAAATAGAAACAACATTCTCATGGAAGAAGTCCCACAAACAGGGAAGTGCTAACCAGGGATGACTCCTCGTGAGTGGAGACAGGGACGGAGGTTGCTATAGCCCTTTGATGTTCAGTAGCAGAGCCCATTTGATCCTGGTTCTAGAATATGAGTGTGACAGGGAGCAGGAAATGAAAGTGCCATGTTTGGGACCTTCCTGCAAGAATGGACCAAAGAGTTAGATTTCGAATGTTTGAAAGGCCCTCGTAGGCAGAAGTGTTCGACATGAGAAGGGTCTGGCACAAAGGAGGCCCTTCATAAATGTTTATTGACTCGGTGACCTTAGAGAGCAGACCCAGAGGAATATAGTAGGGAAGGTGCAGAGCAGCAGTTTCCATCAGGTCATCAGAATTTTCTGACAGGATATGGAGCATGAGGGAGGGGGAGAAGTCAAGGAGAACTGAGATGGTTGGGAGAGCACCGGTAACCAATGGGGCAGTTTTAGTAAATGATGCTGGGTTGAGAGACAGCCTGATGGAGATGTGGGACTTGGATTCAGGAGGGAGATCATCTGTCTGCATTGGGGGAAGCATAGAATGAGGCTCTACAGGTTGTATTTGCCCAAGAGCAGGTTTAAAATGCTTCCTCAAGCATTTGACTGTAATCTCAGGTACCCACTTGATAGGGGTCGTTCTCTTCCTTGCTGACTCCTCATCAAGTCCTTCCCTTTGTATAAAGCTGTTCGTAGGAAGATACCCTATCCTCTGATTTGACCTCTTGGTGTTTAGTGGCATAATTTTTTGATTGACATTTAACATCATAACTTGAGAATGCCTCTTGAAACCTGAAAGAAGTACACAGAACAGGGCATTCAAAAGAAGCAGAACATTTTCGTTATTTTGCTCAAGTTCCTGTACACTTATGAACTCTGGGAAAAGGAAGTTTATGGTGTCATAGTCAACATTTTATTTTGTTGTTTTTTGGTTTTTTTTTTAATTCTCTTTAGGTGCTTGTGTTGACAGTAACTAAGGTTAGAATGAATTTTTGAAATAAAAATAAAAGGCTTGGTCACAGGTCCTGCTGTCTGCTTTGCTTTCAGGATTCTTTGAGATGAAGATGAAATATGATGAAAGTAATAATATCTTCATTCGGATATTTCGAGCAGCAACAGACAAGGTTGTTGGCACCATGGGTAAGCTGACCACCCTCTCGTAGGTGCCAGGTGAGCGCACTGCAGAGACTTACGGCAGCGACTGCCGTGCAAGTGGGAAGGGGAAGCTTCCAAATCTCCGGGTGCTGGGCCGGTGTTGGAAGGCTGGGTGTAGAGCAGACCGATGAGGGCAGGACCTGAGTCTTGATCACACAATCTCATTCATCAGGTGCCCTGTTCTCAAAGACAGAGATGTCTAAAGTTCTGACTGAAATCCTCAAAGTGGATCCAACTTTTGACAAAGATAAATTTCTGCAGCAATGTGAACAGGACATCATCCCCAATGTCCTGGAGGTAGGTGTTTTCATGTAAAGCCCCCTCAGCACTTCTCCAGCATTTCTTCTTCTCAGGATGAACATTCATGAATCCATCTGACCGAGGGATAGAATTGAGCCTAGTTCATCAATATATCCTTTGACTCTAGCAAACAATCAGGCAAGTCATTGTTCTTAATTCCTCAGTTCTAGCTAATTAAAGATGAGGCCAATCCCTATCCCATCTCTGACTAGAGAGAGACTTTGAGGTTCTCGGAATACTAAGCACTTTGCATTTTGTGTTTGATCAATGAATGCCCTGGCCTGGCTTGACCTGGCACCTGCCTTAGTAAGTGGGGAAGAAGGGGATGGATTGGCAAGGAGTGTTTGTCCTCCCTTGGGGCATTACTGTCGATCCTGATAGCGTTGATGCCCTCCTCTTTCAGGAAGTTTCTCACTTTCTCAGATGGTAGTAAGGGGATCATGCCATTTGATAGATTAGGAAACTGATAGGTGGGCAAGCCACATTCAGGGGAAGAGTTGAGTGGAACCAATTTTCCTGGCTCCTGATTTGACTTGCTGCTGAACTCTTACTCTGAAAATTTTTGCAGTTTTTCATATTCATCTACCAATTCAGTCAGTACTCTCTGGGTGTAGCTGAAGGAGATTTGTGGGTGATTAACTCCCTTCTCTCCCCAGCACTTGCCCTCTGTTCCCACCCTTTGGACAGTGACTTGTGGTAGTTTGAGAAGATTGTACAAAAACCAACTTCAGAGGGAGACTTCCTGGTAGGGGCTCCACTCTCAGACTTCTTCTACCCTGCAGTCTTGAAGATTCATTTTGCAGGGAAACTTTGTGGCATTTTCCTTTCTCTTCTAATTTGTTCTCATGGTTTTGTCTTAACTTTCACTTACTTTTTTAGAGGCCCTAACCTCTATAATCTTAGTGTGGTACATTTAGGATAAAAATCTCCTGATTCTCCTTTGGTGACTAACTGAAATCTGAGCGCTTGTTTGGTACAAAGCACATGTGCTCTGATGACCTGCTTCATTGATTGGAGCTTTGCTAGCAGAAATAGGAATGATAAAGGAGGCATGGGATTGTGTGTTATATCAGGATGTGTGTGTTTCTGGACTTTGGTTGTGTATTCTTTCCCTTTGTGATGAATTAGGCTGCAGCTCTTATGGGGTGTGTGTGTGTGTGTTCGGTGTCTGGGGATTTTTAGACTCATTTACCATGTGATCCATTAATGACAAGGACAAAGCTTCTCCCCGTTGGCGTCATACCCTGGCAAACCTTGCCTGAGCTTTGTAAGAAACGGGTATGTTATTGAGGTATCCCCATACCTTGCTTTTGTGAAAGCCACAACTGAGCATGAGGAGGGATGGAATAGGTTTTGGTGGCCGAGGAGCCTGAGGAGAAAAGCTTTGTATGTAAACTGTAGCCACCTGACATCAGTCCTCTTTCTTTCCCTATCCAGCGTCTAAGTACTTCCTGGCTAAAAACTCTCCCTGGTAATTTAACAGCTGCACTAGGACTCCAGACATTCAGTTCAGGCTCAGAGAGCTGGGGGAGGCAGTGGGGACAACGCTTAAGCAGTGCCTCCTGCCAGCTTGCTTTTCCAAAAGTCTCCTCTTCCAGCTCACACTTTGCATTTTCTTTTTCAGGCGATGACTACTGGAGAGCTGGATATCCTCAAAGACTGGTGTTATGAAGCTGTAAGTTTTCACATTTTTAATTTCTGGACTTTATAGAACATTTTGGAAAATGAAAGGAATGCGAAGAGCTAGTGGTAGGCTGGGGATATTTTAGAGCTAACGTGATCTTAGGTTGCATTAAGAGAACATTTGCCCTTACAAGGGCAAATGTTGACAGGATGGAGCCTGTCAGGGGAGGGCTGCCAAGCTAACAGACTCTATGATGGATCAGGTGAAGAAACTGGAGGTTGTTTAGCTTGGGAGAAGTGAAGGCTTCGAGTAGACCTGAGCTCTGCTTCAAGAATTTGGAGCGCTGTTGTGAAGAGGACAAACGTGGCATGGGCCTAGAGGGTGGTGAGATTGGGAGCAACAATGAGAAATGGTACAGAAGCAGATAAACAGCTGTTCAAACAAAGGGAACTGCCATCTGACCCCAAACGGCGTGAGCCTCCCCATCATGGGAAGTCCTCAAGCAGAGGCTACATGAGTGCTGCCCACATGGTGGGACCAGATGGCCTCCAAGATGCCTTTCAGTCACATCGTATGTGTCCTTCAGCCTTCTCCAGCTTTACAGAGTACTAGCAAACCCTGACATCCCATCAAATACTAGATAAAACCTTGACCTCCAAACTATTGGACAAAATTATAAATTCTAACAAGACAGTCACAATACCACCTCATTTACAACCATTCTCTTTGAAAAGAGTATCATTTCCATTTCTCCTGCAGGGCTATTCACAAAGCTTCCAAGACCTGCAGCCTTTGTGGGTCTGCCCTCTAGCCCCACAGATTCTCTGACCCACTCATGCCCTGTCATCTGGAAAGCTCTTGTCTCTTCTGTCATAAATTCTCCACAGAATATCTACCCAGAATGCTGGGCACCTCCAGAGATTCTGCAAGTGCTTATCCTTTTATTAAGGGAGTTTGTTCTGTGAACTCTTAAGATATGGCTCAAATTCATCAATCCATAGCAGAGCTTGTTCTCTTTCCCTCAGCCGTCCCCAACTTTGAATTTGCTAATTTTTCACAACCATCTTTCAGTTTCACAAGGTTGTAACCCCAGTGATTCTTTGACTCCTCATTTTTGCCCAGCAGCTGTCAAATCCTGTCTTTTCTGTCCCCTTCTCACTGCTCACAGAGCTATCATCTCTCACTTGTATACCTGGACTGTTGTGAAAGGCACCTCAGTGACCTTCCCTCCTTGGCACCCCTCCTCACAGCAGTCCATCCTCCTTGGGGTTGCCAGGGTGACTTTCTCCTAAAGCACAGATTTGATCGTGTCATTCAGCTAGTCAGTAAGCTGTCCCTTTTGTAGAATGTAAGCCCTTGTGGGTAGGGACTGGGCACTTCTGTCTCTGGTACCCAGTATCACCTCTGGAACATAGGTGCTTTAGAAGTGTTAGTGAGGGCATAAAGAAGCAGGTGGGCATGTATCTTTCAGGATCTAGACTAGTTTTGTGAAAGCTGTTGTCTTCCCTGCCCAGTCTTCTCTGGTTTTCATGGTACCTCGCTGTCAAGGCACCTTTATTCCCTGGGCAGATACCCCTGGCAAGAGAGAAAATCTTTACAACAGGCAAAGCAGAACTCTGTGAAGGGAAGAGCCCTGCTCTCACAGGGTTTCTGCAGCTCCACATGTCTGACCTGCGGGTGTCATCACCACATACAACCAATAGAGGGCATTCTTGTACCTTCCATGTTCTGTGACTAGCACCCGGCCCTCCTCTGCCTCCAGTCCCCATCTTTGAGCCCTACCCTTCATAGTCTTTTTGGCCACATAAGAGTTTATAGGGCTTTTCAGAGTACATCTTCCCCTGCCCCACTGTGGCTTGGAATGACACTGCGTCATTAGAAGCCAGCAAGAGCATAAGCTCTGAAAGTATTTTCTAAGAGTCAGAAGGGCAGCAGTCATCAGCCTGGAGAAGAGTTGGCCACTTGAGGACCCAGCGGAGTGCAGCCATCGTCCATGATTCAACTCCCTCCACTGAGGCTACATGGGAAAGGACCTGCATGGCTAAAACAAGGAAGGAAATGATCGCTTCAAGGATCTGTGATGTTTGTCAGTGGGTGCACTCTCTCTGGCAGGGCACATTGAGCCCCTCTGCACCTTGATCATCTTTGTGAAGTTGCCGTGGGTGTGAATTCATCCCCTCGTCACTAAATTGCCACTGTATCACTGCGTATTTAGCTTGGTTGGTCCTCAGACAACAAACTTCATGTGTCCTCAAGATGTCCTACTCAAAGCCCGTCCGGCTTGTCAAGACCTGCCAACTCTTACGTTCTGCTGGCACAGCCTTTCAGAACAGCATCACCTCCCTACCAGGAGGAAGCGTAGAGCTTGAGTGAAGGGAAGGAAACTCGGGGAGGAGTCATGTGCAGAAATAAAGGAAGGGACAATGCCCTCAAACGTGTCTAAGTCTGTCAGTCTAAGCTCTTCAGATGCCTGCCCCTGCCAAAAGTTCATCCCAACAGTTTGTGCCACTATTCTCGGAATACTGAGAGCCAACTCGTTTAACAAACTAAACTGTCACCTCCCTAAACTGATTACATAGTTGACTCAAAATTCATAAAAATTCATTTAAACTGATACCAGATGATGCCCCTTGGAAAGGGGAGTTAAAGAATTCGTCTTCACTGCCACATTGCCAGGGCAGCATAGGAAAGGTTTGGGGTGCAGGGTCAGACTGTAGTGGGATAGCTAATAGCAGCGATAACTAACGTGTGTGTAGTGTTTGCTGTGTGCCAGCTGGGCAGCACAGATAGAGTGCCAGGCCTGCAGTCAGGGAAACTCATCTTCCTGATGACCTTCAACTCTAGCCTCATACGCTTGCCAGGTGTGTGGCTGTGGGCAAGTCACCTAACCCTGTTTGCCTCAGTTCCTCTTCTGTCAAATGAGCTGGAGAAGGAAATGGCCACCTCCTGGTATCTCCGCCAAGGAAATCCCAAATGGGGTCATGAGGAGTCAGACAGGACTGAGCAACAGCCGCGTGCCAGGCACTGCTAAGTGCTTCACAGTGATGATCTGCTTTGATCTCGCAAGAACCCTGGGTGTTAGGTGCTGTTCATAGCTCCACTTGTTCAGGTTAAGGAAACTGAGGCAGAGGTCAAGTGACTTTTCTAGGATTTGTGCCAGAAAGTATCTGAGGCCAGATTTGAACTCGGGTTTTCCTAACTCTAGGCCCATTAGAGGGAAATCAGGGAAAGCTTAGTTCCTAGCTCTTCGCACCTCCCAAAGTGTATCGCCAGTAATCTCCCTCCAGTCCCTTGATGTCTTACAGCATGGCCCACGCCCTCAGCTTTCAGGCTGCCCAGTTTGGTCGCACGCCCTTGGAATTTGCTCTTACCCCCTTCCTTGTATTTCATCCCACTCAACCTTGGTTCTCTGCTTCTTCGTATGAAGCAACTTCAAATCTCTTCTGGTTAATTTTGCTCTGTACTCATCTCATAAACAATGGGGGAAAGCAGAGATGTCAGGCCTTTGAAGCTCTCCTCTGCGTTGTGACTAATATAAGATGCCTTGCATGAGGCTCGGGGTTGGCTAAGATGGCTGAATGCTTTTGTTAAAATGAGAGGGAGTGACTATGCCAGTGAAGCTATTGCTGGGCTGGAGGCTGCTGAAGGGATTTTAAAAGTAGCATGTAAGACGAGCCCTTGCTTCTCCTAAGACTGAATTCTAGTTAGAGAAAAACACGTGTAACACCTTCTTGTTCTCAGTCCCAAGAGCTGCCTTCAGACCTCAGGCCACTCTAGGGGCTGTCAAGGCAAATGGAATACCAACAGGCTTGAGGCTGAAATAGGGAATGAGGAAACAAGTGGAACCCCTTTTAGTCTAATTGAATTTATTTGGTCTCTCCCATGCAGTTCCCCTTCCCCCCCTCCCCCAAATGAAGTATTGATGCCTCCCTCAGATATCCAGTTTTCTGAAGTGTTGGTGATCTGCCTCTGTCTCACCTGTGACTCCTTTCTTGCAGATGTATAATCAGGTGGCTCTACCCATCTATGAAGCACAATCCGTGGGCCTGCAGTTACATTCCAAGGTTCTGGATATCAGCAATGTGGATGTAAGTTCCTTAAGTTTTCTCCTTGCTATGCAGAAGTTAGCTAGACTCATAAGACTATAGTGGACTATTGAGATCTTCTTGGCCAGGAGATCTTCACCTGGGATCTGTGAACTTGTTTTTGTTCTTTTAATATTTTGAGTACTTCAATGCAATTACCTTTCTTTGTGGTCCATAGATTTCACCAGACTTCCTAAAGGATCCATGAAATAGAAAAGGTTAAGAACAGCTGGACTGAGACAGGCCCCTTGTCTTACAGATGTGCAGGATGAGGCCTGGAAGAAGGGCAATGACTTGCCCATGGTCATAAAACAGATAGGACCCAACCCTGTGTCGCTTGAATGAAGCAATGAGGGGAATGTTGCACGGAAGCAAATTTGGAACCAATGTAAGGAAGGTTGTCAAGAAATTAGCTGCCCAGTGTTGAATTAACTGCTTTAGGAAGTAGAGAATTCTAAACTGACTTGTAAAGGGAAGTCATGGACAGGATTCTTGCTTAGATTGGAGTTGGATTAGATTTACTCAGAGGTCCCTTCCCCCTCTATGACTCTATGACTCCAATTCTTTCTGCTCCCTCAGAGTCTCCACCCCCAGCTTAGCATGGGCTTTGTATATTTTAGGACTTCTGTAATGATTATAGCTTTAGCTTTTGCTCCCTAAGGGACCCTTAAGCCAGCAAACTTGATCTTGGCATTGTAAAGAGGAATAGCTTGGCTTTCAGAATAATAGCTGCTAGGCAAGGGATGTATGGGCCCATTTCTTATAAGAAGGAAGTGTCTTCTAGTGCACTTTGGGGAGGCATCACAGGCTCCTTCGGGACCTGGTTCCACCTGGCAAGCTTGGCAGAGATGTACTGAGGTGTTACAGTCTGTTCTTTGCCCATCCAGTGTAGTTGTGACTGTCCTGCTACTGACTTCCTGTGGCAGGCAGTCAGAATTTACAAGCTCATGACAGACAGGTGCAACTCAGGGTTTTGTGTCCATTCTCTTGGGCCATATACATCATTTGAAGTGAAGGCAACTACATCTTTCCCCTCTCCCTCTTTAGATTTGTCATGAGCTACTTGGAAGAGGAAAATGCTTGAAATGGGGCTGGCACTGGTGAGATCGGAAACAGGGCAAGCATTTTGTCTCCACTTGGTATAAGAGGAAACACTTCAAAATTAGTCAAGCTGAGCAGGGAAAGCCAAGCCTACTTGTGTCCCGTCCTCATAAGGGCTTGAGCTCAGCTGGACCTTGGCCCCTAAGACCCTGGAAAGAAGCCCGAACTGTAGTCCCTGGGTCACTGAGCTCCTTCTTAAGCAGGGATCCTTAATTGGTTTTGGTTCCTGAACCAAAACCAGTCTAGTGAAGTCTGTGGACCCTTTCTCATAAGAATATTTTTAAGTGCATTAAATAAAATTACAGATGAAACCAGTTCTATTTAAGTTCCTAAGCCCTGGGCTAAAAGCATCTATTCCAAAGAGGTTTGGGATAATGTTCTTGGACTCTGGCAGATGAAATCCAACACCAGAAACTTTGGAGATTTTTTTTTTTAAATTTCTGAAAATTATAGTCCCTGGGATATGTTTGCCCTGATCCAAGTTCAGGCCTTGGGCATCCAAGACCCGGAACCTCTAAATGCTGGTCTAGTTCTAAGGCCACAGGGACCTGAATGCCTCAGGACACTGCCCTGTAAGCAGGGCTTGGAGCTTGCAAGCAGAGCACTGAAAAATGACTTGCCTTTAGTGACCACACCTCCTTGGAACATACCAGAAAATTCAGTCATTCTCACTGAGAATTGAGAGAACTTGTCTAAGGTCTAAGATCTCCCAGAAAATGCAGTTTCATGAATGGTGGTTGGAAAGGCCTGGCAATTATTGACCTTGGTGCATGCGGCTGGAGAATGAGAGGTGGTCCTGGAGTGGGAACATCTCTTGTGACCGAAGCGGGCATCGGGGCCAGTCACATAGGCACACCCTTCCCACCATATCCCCCCAGCGTGTGAATTGAGCTCTGGTCTCTGTCCTCTCCCTGAATCTATCAGCCAAGACTGAGAGCTTGAATTGGCTGCTTCGGAGCTCGCTTGAGGATCCAGTCGGAGGTTGTGGATGCCAGGAGGGAATTTGCTGAGAGAGGCGTTCTGAAGCTCAGGATAGGAAAGAGTAATGGGAGGGCTTTGTTGAGCCACTGGGGGGGGTGTGGGGCTTTTGTGACTGGTCACCGTGAAGTGTGTGAGAGAGTCAGAGAGGCCCTGGGAGAGAGCAGCCTGGAGTCACTGCCGGAAGCTTTCCGATGACGAGGGGAACGTGGCAAAGACTGGCCAAGGGGCGGGCTATTTGGGGAGTCCTTTAACATGGACGCTCTCTTGATTTCTGTGTGACTGAGCAGGAAACAAGGAGTTTCATCCTCCTCCTCCTCCCATAGTCTTTTGTACTGTGGCCACAAGGCCAGACCCTTCTTATCCCTCAAAAGGTTGTTGGTGTTGTGTTTTCTTTTCTTTGGTTTGCCTTTGCTGCAGCTGGCAATGGGGAAGATGATGGAGCAGGGGCCGGTACTCATCATCACGTTCCAGGCGCAGATGGTGATGGTGGTCAGGAACCCCAAAGGGGAATTAGTAGAAGGAGATCCGGTGAGTGAAGGGATGGAAAGAACATCGGAACTGAATGGGGCTCATGGTATTGACCGTGTGAGACAGTAGATCCCATATCTCCTGATTTCCCAAATCCAAGGCTTTTTCTTCTCCCTCTAACTGATGTATCCATATAGGCTGTAATGATATCCTAGTGCCGAGGTCTGACCCCAGTATAGCTCCTTGGCAGTAGCTCCTCTGGTTTTCAGATTGGATCAGCAGGTCTTCATGGATGATTGACTGCATGTGTCTGTAGTAGCCAGGGAGGACTGGCTACTCTGTGACCTTACTGTTTCACGGCCCCTCATCTGTTCTGGTATAACTGAGCCAGGTATAGAAAGAATGAGCAACATTCTCATGTGCTCTCTTGGGACAGATGTCTCATTCACTCACATTCTCGAGGACTTCCTCTGTTCAGCACAACCTCTGAATAGGTTCGGCCCTGGCTTCAGCAGGGAGGCTGACCTCAAGGAGGTGAGCTGCTCTAATGTTTGGGAGTTTCTTTCCAACAATTGCCCCATGAAAAGCACAAGGGGGATCTTGGGGGATCTTAACAATCTTTTAATAAGGGTTAGTCCACTCCCCTTTCTCCTGTTTAGACTAGACTTCAACTTTTCCACAGTAAACACTTGTGTTTTTCTAAGTTCCAGAGAAGATACATCATCACTACTACCTGTGTTTTAATGACCTGAGTTCTCCTTTATAGCTGCCCCAGATGCCACCTACTGTGGTTGGATTGATTTGATGACTATGGAAATGATTCCTTTTTACCATAGACTCTCCATGTCAGAACAATATGAAGTTCCCTTTCAGGTTTTTCATCGCTGGGAAGATGATTCAATGGCTTTTCTTAGATGGCCTTTGCCTTTGTCTAGAACTAGGAAATACGGTTTGGGGGATAAGAGCAGGCCAGGGAAGGTGGTTTTGAGGGTTGGAGTAATGTGGTTTGGGAACACTCCAGCTTGGGCTTCACAGAAGCCCTTCTCAGCAACTTGGTTTCCATCCAACTTAGACCTTCATGACTTGGGGTTAGATTTTTCTACTTCTGGTTTGCTTGTAGCTTCATCAGAGGCCTGGACAGGGTCCTATTCTTCTTCTTTGCCTACACTTCTATCCCTGACTATACACCTCAATTGCTGATTTAAGCCTAATCCCAAGATAAAAAGGATCATGGCATCTCAGGGATCCTAGAGAGAATGACCCAGCTGAACAGTAGCTGTTTTAAGGGCTAATCCCACCCTTTATTATTCTGCCCTTGCACATTAGTTCCTAGGCCTAAACCAGGAATTGTCTGTCCTGGGGCCTTCTTTACATTCTATAACAAAACATCATCTACATAAAACAGTACTTCACAGTGAGTTAGCTCAACATCTGAGGGTCTCTGCCCATAGAGCATATGTCAGGCTCCATCAATTTTCTTTGTCCCTTTACCTCTTATTTTATGATTTTTACAGCAAAACTGAAATGAAATTCTTTGGTTCCCAGTAGCTAGTGGGAGAGGTAAAGCTCAGAGTAGCATAGTACCCTCGTAGACAGCCGAGATTACGTTCAGGCTGTGAGTCCTGTCCTGCACAAAGCAGTTTCCATGAACTCCATGTTTCTCTTTCATTTTGGGTGCCCATTCCCTCACGAGGGCATTGGTGAGGCAAATTGCTGATCTAAGACCATAAGCCATGTGCTTGAGGCTGCACAGCAAGTTTGCTTGGTCAGTGGGGCATTGGCTTGGGGAACAGTGAGCACGTTCTAGGCCCATTTGCCCAGTTCAGGAGCAGCATTTAGCAGTGTGGGAAGAGCCCTGGGATTGGAGTTACATAGCAGATTCATAATCCTACTTCAGATAATCAGTAGCTCTGTGATTAAGGGATCATAGATGTAGAGCAGAGGAGGAGTGCAGGGGCCATCTAGTCCAATACCCTCATTTTCCTCTTCTACAAAATGGGGATAATATTTGGAGTATTGCCTCAAAGTGCTATAGAAATGTAATGATTGCTAACTATAGCAAACTGAAATATATCCCCTAGAAAATATATAGATGATAGGGTTATGGAATTTTAGAGCTGGAAGGGACTGTCTTCTCAATTTACGGAAGATGAAATTGAGGCTGATAGAATGGTGCAAGAACTGGCCACACCCAGTGAGTCAGTGTTAGACCTGGGACTGAAACCAGGGTTAGTGATCCATGCCCCTCTCAGGCCTGTCGAAGAAGGGCCCAGCTCTGGTCTTAGGTCTTTCTTGTTACAGCAACTACAAGACAGGGAAGGTAGAAGTGGGTAGAGAAGGAGCTGGAGATATGAACCAAGGCTCTAGAGGCCAAGAGCGGGACAAAGAGAACTAAAATTTAGGGCTGAGTCACCTGGTCCCATGACTTTATTTCAAAGTCACAAAAGTGACAGGGTGGTTAATTGCCCCTCTGTTTCATGAGCAATGAAGGTTTTAGTACTGGCAGGCGCCTATATATTGGTGGCTGTTGGCCCCCCTTACTCCACATTTGCATTGAGAGCTGGCTCCCCTTCCCATCTTCCTGCCCCTGCAGTTAATTGGCCCCTCTCATCAGCAATAGCTTTTATTCAGGAGCTTGGCACGTTTCCCAGGGGACGTCAGAGGGAGCTTTGGCTGCCAATTGGCTTTTTTTTTCCTTTTTTCCATCTCAGCAGACACGTCCCAACAAGTGCTCAGCCTATTCTCCTTCAGCCCCCTGAAAGCACATTTTCTGAAAACAGTTTAGCAAAAGCACCCAAAAGAATGATGGTACTAATAGTACATCACCTTCTATTTTTTTTTTAATTTACAAAAAGGATGCATGTGGACTTCAGCTTTGATGGTCTAGTCAGTTCTGTGGTCAGGTTTTATTGACTTATTTTTCTTTCTGTTACAGTTGTTTTTCTATTGTTGTGTTCTTTGTCTCTGTTTTTCTTTCAGCTTTGCCTTCTTTACTTTATTACTACACATACCCATCTTCCCAAGTTTTTTCCTCATTCTTCATATTCATTCTTTATGTTCCATTATATTCATATACTACAGGTCAAAGGATATAATTTCATAACTTTTTTTGGTAACTCCAAATTGTTTCCTACAGTGGTTAAACCAATACACAGTTCCGTGTGCAGTGAATTAACATACTTGTCATCCCGTAGTCCCTCCAGCACTGGTTATCCCTTTATTCCTTCATTTGATGGCTTTAAGTGTATACTTCAGAGTTGTTTTAATTTGCATTTCTCTGATTCTTAGTAATCTTGAAATTTTCCAAATGATTATTGTGTTTCTTTTTGAAAACTTTTCACATACTTTGATTACTTGTCTACAGCTCTTAGTCTTACAGATTTGTCAATTCCTTGTGAATTTGGTGGCAGATTTTTATCAAGTATTTAACCAAAAAAATTCCTGGCCACTACCTTCTCATTTCTAACAGTACCCCTGTAGGACAGGGAGGTACTCTTATCTTGATTTTGCAGGTAAAGAAATACAGACTCAGAAAGGGTAATTAATTCTGAGTTAGGAAGATTTGGTCTCACCATTACCTGAAATGTGAACTTGCCCACTTAGACTGTGGCTGACTCAGAATTATAACCCAGGACTTTTGATGACCACTTCTCTGGCCTTTCTGTTATACCAGTTAAAATAATGATATATGATAGAGAGTTCACATTTATATGGTGCTTTAAGATAGCAAAGTACCATACAAATACCATTTAATCTTTGCAACAATCCTGAGAAGTAGGTCCTCATTTCTTGCAGGTGAGGAAACTGAGGCAAGGAAAAGTTAAGTGACTTGTCCAAGGTCATATAGTAAGTCTGAAGCAGGATATGGATTCAGATTTCACCAGCTGGCCCTCATCTAGCAGCCTCCTGACATCTGTTCTATTTTGTGAGAGCTCGGCATGTCCAGTAGTATAGGCCAGCACTGTTCTTAGAACAGCCCCATGTAGGGAAGGCAGTGTGAGGTCATTCTAGGAGAGAGACTGCATTAGGGGTGGTTTCACTGTTGTCTGACACCTGCTGAGAGGCAGAGGGAAGAGGAGAGAACCTGCCTTCTCTTCAGGGCTGCACTTGAGAAGTGCTGGGAGGATGTGAGGAAACAGGAATTGGTGGATGGGAGATATTCAAAGCCTGGAGAAGGAGCAGCTGCCTAAAGAGGGGGAGGCTTTTTTCTGGTGTACACCATCACCATTTTGAGTTCCTAGAATTCTGTCTCTGAGGATGTCATTCTATAGGATTGCACCATTTCCCAGGTTAATCTCCTGGACTTCAAGAACAGTGGTATGTCAGATCTAGGGGATCTTTGAGCTCCTTTGCCAAACACCCTTTTGTATAGAAGGAGGGTCCTGAGCACAGAGAGGCTGTGACTGTGGGCTCCCTGAGCCGTCTCCTCCATCCTCCCTTAGCATCCTGGGAATTCAGAAGTCTTTGTTTCAGGATTTTTTGTCTGATTTGTGTGTTCAGCACCTGAGGTCAGACCCCCTGAGCCATAGCCCTTGAAAGACTGACCAGAAATTTAGTTCATTTCATCAAGTGTTAATCCAGGTACAGAGGATATAGAGAAATAAAGGAAACTGCCTGTGCCCTTGGAACTTCCATCCTAGTAGGGATCGCAACAGCATGTGCATAGACAAATAAATATAAACTCTCTACAGGGAGTAAAGTGATGGAGGGGATCGAGGGAGGCCTCACATGAAAATGGAGCTGATCAGGGGATGGCATATTGAAAGATATAGGGACAGGGCATGAAGTATTCCCTGAGAGGGGACAGCCGGGCAGCCAGTGTAGCTGGAACACCAAAACCAACCAGAGCACCTGAAAGGACTAACCTTCATCAGGTTAGACACAACAGGATCCACTCTCACTGCCACCCCTTGCTGCTAGCTCTGTTTGAACACTCAAGTCTCTCAATTTTCCTCACTAGGACATATGACATAGCTCTCTAGGCTGTATTTCTTCCTGGGAGTCCAGTCCCTGGTGTGTGCCCAGGTAACAGAGTAACTGAGGAGAGCTTTCTAGTTGGAAATAGATAGAACAACGTAATGGACATGCCATCTAGCCTCCTGGTCCTCAGTTTCTTCATTTATAAAATGAAAGGTTTGGACACAGGCATTTGAGTTCCCTTCCAGCTCTTAGATCTGTGATTCAAGACAACAGCAAACTCATTAATTCACTGGGCCTTGGCTGGACTTGAAAGCCAAATGTAAAAATTACGTACAATAAATTTCCAATAGTTCTACATTGGGAGCACAAGGATTCCCTGTGGCATCTGGGGGGTAGTGTGAGTGCAGCCTTGGGGTCTATCTCTGGTAGGAAAGCAGCACTGTATGACTGTGTTCAACAGTGATCCCAAACGTGTTTTTTCTAGTCCTTTATGGAATTGTAGATGAGTTAAGACTAACCAGGGGTGGGGAACCTTCAGCCTCAGGGCCACATGTGGCCCTCAAGGTCCTCAGGTGCAGCATTTTGACTGAGTACAAATTTTACAGAATGGATCCTTTGATGAAGAGGATTTGTTCTGTGAAGTTTGGATCTGGTCAAAGGGCCACACATGAGGACCTGGAGGGCCACATGTGACTGCGAGGCGGCAGGTTCCCCACCCTTGGAACTGTTGCTCCATCATTGCCTGCATGAAGCTGGCAAGAGAGCTTGCATTGTTTTCCTAAATACATAAAACTCAAGAACTCTGGTTCTCCTATTAATGTTAGATGTCCCCATATGTCCTTTTGGCTTTTCACATGTGTTAATTCATTTTTCCAAAAGAAGGAGTTGGGCTAGACAGTGTCCCAAGACTCGTTCCAGCTGTCATATTTTGTGGTTCAGCTTCTTCTCAGTGGGAGTTACTATTGTTCTCTTGCCTGTCTATACTCTAAGTGCTCTATAAAGTTTTAGATTCTCTTTTCTGGGCTCCCTCTCTCCTCATGACAGCCTGTCTCTTTGCTTCTCCCTTGCTAGACCTCTTCTGTTGGTGGATAGATGTGGATTTTGTAAGCTGGGTGCCCTTGGTGTTTGCTGGTCTTTGGGGCGTATTGCTCCTAATACCGCAGAGCTTACTCTCATTGCTTAGAGCACCACAGCATACTTTGGATCATTTCACCAAATGCACAACTTCATGTTTAGCTAACATGCCTCCCCTCCATCCACCCTCACAACCTGGCAAAATCTTCCTCTATTTTATTCTCCTCAGGGTGCTCTTTCCTTAGTTGGGAGAGGTTAGTATCCTTTGCACACCTGGTGATACCACTACCATTGATCCCAGGAGGAAGGGTTTCCCCAGGCCATAGCAAGGATCAGTTGAAGGAACTGGGCCTGTTTAACCTTGAGAAGCAATAACTAGGTAAGGGAGAACAGGCACTCTTAACAGGCACTCTAACTATTTGAAGGGCTGGCTAAGAAAGGAGGTAGAACAGGTTTCCATGACTGGAGGTGTTCAAGTGGAAACTGGATGCCCATTTGTTGGGAATGTAGAATGATGATTGCACATATGTAACTGATAGCTCATTGCTTGATGTCTCAGGGAGAAGGGAGGGGAGAGTTGGAAGAAGGGAGAGAATTTGGAACTCAAAAAAAAAGATTAAAAAAATTTTCACATGTAATTGGGGGAAAAATAGTTTGGTTTTTTTTAGAGAGAATGCTGTAGAGAGAATTGCTACTAGGTTACAGGTTGGACTACTTTAGAATTTCTTTTCAATTTCCACGATCTGTCACAACCATCCTTCAGGTCTCATGGGGGCTGATTTTACAACAGTAGGATTTCCACTGGTCCACTCACACAAACCTGTTTTTGCCACAGCACCTGCCACTTGGGTATGAAGCTGTGCACCTCCCCAGAACTCGTATTAGGAGCTTAAAGCAGAGCTCATCCATCTTTCTGGGAGAGGTTCCTGTTCTGAGTGTGCTTCTTTTTCTTCAGGATAAAGTGTTGCGTCTTCTCTATGTGTGGGCCCTTTGTAGAGACCAGACTGAGCTCAACCCCTATGCAGCCTGGAGGCTGCTGGACATTTCTGCCTCAAGAACGGAGCAGGTTATCTGAAGACAGCTGTCGGGGGCCTGCTGGACTGTGCTTTGCCGCCCTCCCAGTGAGGGCCCCACTACTGCCAGAAGCTTCAGGATGCAAGACCATTTGGCTTCTGCAGGGTGCTTTGTGACTGCCCTCCTCTTTCCAGGATCCAGTATGAAAGGAGGGGGCGAGGAAAGACTGGGTTCTGGATAAGATAAAGACATGAGAAATTTCCCCTCGGGAAATGCAGTTGTCTAGGGAGGGGTGGTGTTGAGGACATGGTAGCTCATGGGGTCCCAGGTTTGTAAGGTTAGGACTGTCACAGAAGATCTCCCCTCCCCTCAAGAAGCTTGAGGCCTGGTACACTTGTTTTCTCCATCTTTCCTTCATTGGACCCAGTAGATGGATCCAGAGAGCATCTCTACCTTGGCCTGCTGCCTAGAGACCTTTCCTTCTCTCCCCATCCTCTCCCCCTCCACCCACAGGCCAGTTGGTCAGTAACAGAAGCCAGATTGGGTGCCAAAAGTCCTGCAGAGGCTCAGGAGCTAGGCATCCCCAAACTAAAGCGAACTGAGGTCCCCAAACACAAAGCTTGCTGAAGCAGTTGTGGGGGAGGGGGTAGTGTTGGGGGTGATGAGTGGAGCACAAGTCCTATGAGGAGGCAGAGGGGGGCAGTGGGACTTGTGTCCTGTGTCCATTACCAGCACATACAACTTCCCCTAGACCCGGCAGCCTGTCCTGTCTTGGAGGGGTCTTGAGGGACAGAGCCCAGTGCTGGCTCCTCCCCTCTCTGGCCTCAGTAATCCCTCCTCTTCTCTGGTGAAGGGGTGCCCTCCCTCCCAGGTGCCTCCATCTGTGGCATGAAATCAGCCAAGTTATTCTAGGGCCTTTTTAAAAATAACAAAACATGAATGTCTTTCATTTCTGTACATAACTGCCTGAAGATTTGAAAATAATAAAATGCCAAAATGAATAGCAAATAGTGTTCCTGGATTCACTTGGACTGTCAGGGGTTAGTTGAATCAGCCACTACCTGGGGGATCGGGGGAAGGGAGGGAGGAGGTGTAGAGTGTGTTTGCTTCTCAGACTTCCCCAGGACTCGAAGGCAGTTGGAGAAACGGCAGCTGGAGGCTTGGGATTCATTGTCTAGTTCCCTACGACAGAGCCAGCTTCTTGCTGAGAAAGGAATGGGGTCAGTGGGCCAGGCCATAGTGAGACTGCCAGAAGATCTAGTCCCTGGATGGGATGGCTTGAGCCCCAAGGGTAGGGAGCCAGATTAGACCCAGGTTGGAAAGGAAGTCACTGGCCTGTACCCAGGGGCAGAAGGGGCCTTAACTCCAAGCCCTTCCTTCAGCTTCCTCTGCTCTCAGTGAATATGTTCTACTTCTGGATATGAAGAATTTCAGGGTTCAGTGTGAATCTCCTTGGATCCAGAAGGAATCACCCTCCCCAGAGAAAAGTTTTAATACATATGCCAAGCCTTTGGTTCCTTCTCCAGGAAAGATGATCTCACTTGCTGGGCACAAAAGGTTCCAAATGTCAGGAGGTGTGGGCCCACGCCGAGGTGAGGGAACACCCCTCACTCGGGAAGGGATGGTGAGACCCCAAGCATGCTCCTCCACCTGGCCTATGCCAAGGAGTAAGGGGTGAGAAGTTAAAGGGATGAGGGTAAGGGGCTTTCGGCTGAAGAGTGAGATCTCTATCCATTTCCATTCTGCTCACCTTCAGAATCGAATCTGGGGCCTAGGATGGGATGCGCATTGGGGCTGGGCAGATTCGAGATGGGGTCTGCAGGACGGGAGAGGGAGCGAATCTTACAGCCAAACGTGTCCAGGATCTCCCTACAGGGAGCCAGATGAGATCATGTGAAAGGAGAAGGGGAGGCAAAGGAAGAAGCATTTATATAACTCCTACTACGTGCCAAACACTGTTGAGCGATGTAAATACTGGATCCTCACAACAACCCTGGGAAGGCGGGGCTCATGTCCCCATTTGACAGTTAAGGAAACTGAGGCAGGCAGACCACTTCGGCTCGGAAGGTTCTGGTGCCGGGTTTTTGAACTCGGGCCTTTGTGACTCACGGCGCCATCGGTCTGTGGGGTTTGCCTGGAGACGGATGGGGTGGTGGGTTGGCAGAAGAGGGGCACCGGCCTGGGTCGGGGGGTAGCTGGGATCTACAGCACGAGGGTGGGGGGAGCAGGACCGTTCCGGGGAGCCCGAGCAGCTCTTGGGGAGGGAGTGGCCCGGACAGGGCGACCCGGCCCGCAAGGAGTTAAGGGGCTGGGCGGTGGGGAGCCCTCCCGCCCCCTCCCCCGCTCCTCGGGGCTCTTGGCGGCGGCCCCGCCTCCGTCGCCATGGGAACAGCCGCGGCGGCTCGGGCTGCGCCTCCTCCGTCTACTCGGGCAGGGCAGGCAGGGCCAGCTGAGCCGGGGTGGAGCGCACCGAGACGCGGGGAGAGCGAAGAGGAGGAGCGGGGTGAAGGGGGAGCACCGACAAGCCCTCGCCCCCAGCCTTGGGTGAGGGAGGGGGGCAGATGTGGGGCTGGTGGAACTCCGGGCGGGAAGACAGGGTTGGGGGCGAGCGCAGATGGGGAGGGGGCTGCAAGGGCGGGGCGAGCCCAGACGGGGAATGGGGGCTGCGGGGGAGGGGCCGGGGGGCGATCTTGGGCAGAACAGGGTTTGGGGGCTCGGGGGCACGTGGGCCGGAGGGTGAGTGGGTAGAAAGGAGGCGGGCAGCGGCCCCTGGGCACCCTGGAGGGGGGCGCAGGCTGGGCGCGCGGGTGGAGGGTGTGGTGCGGGGCGAGGTGAGGACCCGAGTGCCTTCCGAGATACGGAGTCGGGGGGCCGCGGGGGAGGGGGCAGAGAGGGAAGTGGAGAAGGCAGTACACGGGCGTGGGCAGGCTTAAAGGTGGGGAAAGAGGTGTAGACGGGTGGGATGTGATGAGGTGTAGACGGGTGGGGACGTGGGTTTGAAGTGCTGGAGGCAGAGGGAGATGGGGGATGGAATCGAGGTAAAATGGGGTGTACGAAGGCGGGGAGGGGAGGAGTGTGGAAATGATGCGATAGCAAAGTGTGCGGAGGTTCCTGGGACTGGGGTGTCTGGAAGGAAGGAGGTAAAATGGGACCTAGAGGGTCCAGGCGGGGACCGAGGCGTGGGGTGTGCGGCTAGAGGGGGATCCGGGGTGCAGTCGGTGACGGGACGTGTCTGGGGGGTGGCGGGTCCAGGCGGGAGCTGGGCTGGGGTAGCGAGGGCAGACGAGCGGCGTGGGCAGGAGGGGAGATGGGGATGCGGAGCGGGACTGAGGGCGGACGGGGGGCCGCTGGGGGCGTGGCAGCCATTCGGGGCTTCTCTCCCCCCACCCCCCACCCCGCAGGTGTCCGTGCCCGTCCGGTCCGGGTCGTGGCCCCAGAGGGAGAGGCGGACAGACAGGCGATGTGAGCGGCCGGTGGAGCCATGAGCTCCGCCTGGACTCCGGACTACGAGGCGCTGTCCCCGGCAGGGGCTCCGGGGCCGGGCGGGGCCGGGGGGTCCGCGGGGCTGGACGCCGAGCAGCGCACGGTCTTCGCCTTTGTTCTCTTTCTACTGCTGTTTCTGGTGCTGCTCATGGTGCGCTGCGTCCGCATCCTCCTGGACCCCTACAGCCGCATGCCAGCCTCGTCCTGGACCGACCACAAGGAGGCACTAGAGAGGGGCCAGTTCGACTATGCGTTGGTGTGAGGGCAGAGGCCAAGGGTCCAGCACCTACCCACCCTGCCCCGCCCTGAGATCCCACCCTCTCTCCTCCCTCCCCTGACATCCCTACCCCATCCCCAGTCTGGTCGGGAACCCAATGCCCAGGGCTGCCTTCATCCTTGCACCCCAACTCGATCTAGGACCCCCCAAACTCACCCCGCACCACTTTACCTCATCTGGCCTCATCTCAGCCTTCTCCCTTTATCCAGATGCCCTGATTCCTACCTAGCCTGGCCTGTGACCCAAGGTCCAAAGCTATCCTTTTCCCCTGACCATAGCCCAGTCCAGGCCTCCCTTCTCAAACCCAGATTCCAGCTCCATCCTGACCTGTCCATGGTCCAGAAGCCCAGGCTTCCCCTAAGCCAGAACCCTGCTCCTAAGCTCTCACGTCCCCCCCCACCTGAGGGCACAAGATGAGTGGGCCTAAGGTCTGACAGTTGATGCTTTTCCCAGTGGAGTGGACCATTCTCCCCACCCACTTTCATCAGGGAGACACTAGAGTCAGTGAGCTGTGGGAGGCAGTACCCCATTCCCATGCTTTGGGGAGTTCCTCTGGCCAGGATGGTGGCTGCTCATCTGCCTCCTAACCTGCACCTGCCCTGCCTGCTACCTGATGGATAGTCAACGCTCTGGATGCTGCATCCTCCTCCTTTTCCTCTGCCTGCTGGACCTGCTGGCCTCCCCTCTCTCGTGATGGCTGGCTGGCCACTTTCCGGAAGCACTCAGGACTGATGTCCCTCCCCCACTCTGGGACTGCAGAACTGAGTTACTCGAGAAATTCAGCAAGACCCTTCCCTTCCCCACTCCCAGCACTATGGTCCCTCCCTCAATTCAACAAGCATTTGGTAAGCACCTACTGTGTGCAAGGTACTGTGCCACCAGCCCAATCCAGCCCCTTCTCCCTAACCTCAGAAGCCTTTTACCTTTTCCAGTGGTTGACTTCCTAGTCAAGGAGATCCTGAACAGAGGGGCTTCATCAGGGCAGTGGGGGGAGTATGGCTGTGCAATTGAACCCATCTCAACACTTCTCCAATATCTGCTGTGTGAAGGGCAGCAGATGATCCAGCATGGTTCAAACTAGACTTGGTGGGTTTCTTGGACAAGGCTATAGCTAGCTGCAGGTCAGCCCCAAACCCTTATTAGCTAACCTTCCCCATTCCCCTCAGGGTGGAGGGAATGTCAGTAGAGAGCTGATACAAATGTGGCCAACCTGCCCTCTCTGTCCCCACTGCACTCCCCTCATGTGACTGTAGTGACTTCTAAGCCTGTTTCCCTATCCCCAATCAGGGGCCTTCTGCTCTCCCAGACCCCACAGGCTGACTCGTTCTCCACCTCTGTGCCTTCTTTCCTACCATTTCCCTGCCTAGAATGGCATCCCCAGCTTCTTGGCCACCTGATCTTTTCCCAAGCCCATATATCCTTGACGCATTTTTCCTGTTGCTTTGCTGTGTCCTCTCCCAAAGCATGGAAGCTTACGAGGGGTCTGGGGGCCTCTTCTCCTGGCTCACTGTAGGGTTTTTTTCATTCAGAGCTGGTGCCTGGCCAGCTACCCCAAACACCCCTGCCCCACCATGCAGGATTTATTAACAAATTCCCACAAGTGCTGAGCCCCTACCCCACCTGGATGGGCTCTGTGACCAAAGCAGCTCATCCAGACTTCACCCCTGAGCTAACGCTAGCAGACACACCCAGGACAAGCCAAACAGAAGGGAAGGGGAAGAAAGCTGGACAGGGGACAGACAACAGTGCAGCGGCTGTAGCTCAGGCCCAAATAATAAATAACGAATCATCCTGTCCTGAGTGTGAGTGGTTTTTGTGATGAGGTAGAAAAAAAGCTTCAAGGTGAATAAGAGACAGAGTAGGGTAGTGGGGAAACATCCTGGACTGGTGGATAGGACACCTAGGTTCAGATCTCAGTTCTGCATCTAGCTGCGTCCTTGGGCATAAACCTTCCGCTACCCAGGTCTGTGCCCCTATTATAAAATGGGGAGGGAGAGGGGGCTGGGCTGGATGTCTAGGGCATTGTCCCATTTCTGACATTCTGTCCCTCTGATCCTGGCTATGCTGATCAACTACTTCACATGCGCCTCTTGCCACCATCAGGCTCCCTCCCCCACTCCCCCATCCCTGTGCCCTTCCAAAACCAGGACTGGGTCATACAGTCCTATTCCTCTGCCCCAGCCTCTGCTGTTGCAGAGGGTCTCAGAGCCTAGCAGCCCTGGCCTATTAAGTGCTACTGCCCTCCTACCCACCTTGGCTCACTCCTCACAGCACCTGTTCAGTGACATTTTCTTAAATTCACCTTAAACTCCCAGTTCCATCTGCTTCCCATCCCCCTTACAATAAACACCTTTGTACCCTTATTTCCACGAGATGCAGTGTGTTAAGGGCCTGCTAAACCTGAAGTGGGGGGTGGGTAGAACAAACCATTCCCAGTCACTTTCATCCCTGATCCCATTCCACCCCATCTTTGGAAGACCATGACCCCTCTCTACCAGCTGCTTCTTGCTTTCCTGCCTTGTTTCAACAATTTTGAGTTGGAATAGCTAACTCAGTATGGTTGAGGTCCAAGGCACAATGACATTGTGTGACTGTGCCTGCCCTGCCTACAACAGTTGTGTTGGGAGGGGGAGGGTGGCGACGCCAGAGTGGACATTTCTGGTGTGCAGTGAGCAACCAAGGGCAAGGAGAGGGAAGGGGTTTGGATGAGTATCTACTGAGATCTACTGTACCATGCCCAGAGTGAAGTTTCAGCTGTTGGTCTGACTGGAATGGTGGAGGAAAAAGACAGGCTGAAACTAGAGGCCAAGACCATAAGCGCTGCCTTGGCCTAGGCCCTACCATCTAAGTTTTACAGAACAAAGGGGATTTGTTCTGTGAAGTCTGGATTCAGTCAAAGGGCCACACTTGAGGATCTAGAGGGCATGTGGTCTCCAGGCCAAAGGTTCCCCACCCTTGTTCTAGGGTATCCCAGGCAGGAATATAAACTCAGCTGTTTGAATGGGCCAATTCATTGAGAGGCAGGATTGGAAGAATGGCTTAGTGGAAAGAATGCTGGACTTGGGGCCCAATAGGCTCCTTCTGGATTCCACATCTGATGCTTGCCTTGTGTGCTCCTGAACAAATCTCATCAGCCTTCATCATTCAGGGATGGGCCAGAAGTAGCAGAACTCCCAGGAGTGGAGGCTCTCCACACTTCCTTGGGCACCTGATGGAGGTATTAATCAGCGCACGACCTACCTCACTGGATGACTGCAAAGCTTGGTGTCCTATAATAGTGGGAGAACAGGCATCCCTGAACTAAGGATGAGTGCATATGGGGGACATAAAGTCTGAGAAAAGGATTTAAGAGGAAATGCAGTCCCTGGGCCTGCCTCCTTTGAGTAGACAGATACAAGGTGGGGAAATCAGGCCCCAGCAGTTAGTTGACACTTCCCTGAGTGGACTGGGGCTGAGTACACAACCAGAACCTCAGAAAGAAAGGAGGAAACAACAGTGCAGGAAGCAGTGACTGGGACAGGGCATGTGCAAGAAAAGTTCATTTTGTACCTGCTTGGCAACCAATCAACATTTTGTAGACTGTTTACTATATATTTAGGTAAAAGAGAATATATTCATGGCCCATTTTTCAATCATGATACCATTCAATATTCTATTTGATGAAATGAGGGTGAGAAGGAATAGAAAAAAAAACAACTCAGAATTGAGAAAGAAGCTTGTGCTTCTGTGAAGAGGCTGGCTGATTTTAGTTAAAAACATCAAAATTCCTTGTTTAATTGGAGTATTAACCGAAGCAAAATTAATCTGGTGTTAACCCAGTGAGCAGCGTTAACACTGGATGATCATCAGAGGAGCAAAGGTGGGAGCTTGGGTCAATCACTACTGCAACTAGTTTTTGAAAAAGCACATCTTTGCATTAATTAGACAAAGTAAACAGTTTCATTTCAAAATTAAATGACAAAATATGAATGACTTAATAGCTTTTACAACCACTTGTAAATCATGCTGAGAATTTCTTAGTTACTTGTAATTTAATTTTGTTTTTATTAACTTTTAAAATTATATTTTGAAAATAAAAACTAGTATCCAGAGCCCTGCCTTATAGTCCTTCTGAACCTAAGTTATATGTTTTTGAGACTGATAAACTGTATCCATCAGCAACCAAACCAGAAGGCTGAGGCAAAAACCCAACCTTCACTACAATAGCTAACTGAAAACTAAGGTATCAAAGGAATGATAGTGTTGAGGGTGGTAAAAATTGGGGTGTTCTGATGTTGGATTACCTCACACACACCACGCAAAGAGGAGAGGAGGAGAGGAAGATGTCCATGCACACTAGACATACTCAACAAGTATTTGCTAAATAAGCAAATGAATCCTTTTAAAAAAAATCACACTTAAACCATACTTTGAAGGTTTAAAAAGTGCTTTCCTCAGAACAAGCCTGACTGCCCAAGAACTCCCAACACTGCCTGCAATCTCTTTCAAACACATATACAACTCTACAAACCCAGAGAGGAAATGGGGTTCAACAGAACAGATATTCTGAGTCCGAAGAACTCTGGAACCTCTTTAAATTCCTACCTAGCACAAATGCTTCAGTACTTGTTCAGATCAGGTATTGAGAACAGGGGGCTCAAATAAACCCAGAGTCACAGAACTGCCTAGACACCTAGGATAAAATATCAAAGGAACTTTAGAAATAATAAACATAGCTTCATTTCCTAGGAACTCATCTTTTTTCTCTCCTCTCACTTTCATCATACCCACCCATCCACCCACACCCACACATCCTGAGTATGCAGTGTAGGCCCTACCCTCAGGCAGGTCCACCGCAAAGAGTGTGCCAGCTCACTGCCCAGAAGCTGGAGCCTGAGACAGTAGCTCCAAGGGAACCATGAATGGGTTCATGGGACAGAACTCTAGATCCTGCCACAGCTGGTGCTGAGCAGGCCCACAAGTAGCAGGCCTCTCAGGAGTAGGGTTCTCCACACTTCCTGGGGCATCGCTGCTTACTTCACCGTCTTCCACCAAGTGGTCTTTGCCAGGATCCCTGGGGTTTGGGTCCAAGACTGCTTGAGGGCGTACCAGTTTTCTGTAGGAACTAGCCATGTGGGTCTGTAGCCTTTCACAGGGCAGGCGACTGATCTCCTCAGGGAGGGACATGAGCAGATCAAGCAGGACGGCTGACTCTAGGAATGAAGAAAGGTGAGTGGGTGTGGTGGGCAGTGAAGATGGGACAACTACACTGAGAGAACACCTCAAAGTCTGCAAAGCACTTTACAAGGATGACCTCATTTATTCCTCCCCAAGGCAAGCAGAGGTTCAATGACCTGCCCAGTGTCACACAGCTGGTAAGGATCTGAACTTGGGTCTTCTTAACTGTAATTTTAGCACTCCACTGCTTCCCCCTCCCTGGATCGTGGGATCCCCTCCCCAGCACCACTGTCCCCACTCACCTCCGGGGGAAAGTTCAAGGCCCTTGCCATTCCGGGATACACTTGACAAATATTTATATATCTTTTCAAAGTCAATGACAAAGTTTCCATTCTCGGGTGAGGCTGGGTTAGGTTTGGAGGAGTTGGTCTTGGGCTGGGTGTCTGGGGTCCCAGACACGCCCCCACTGGTCTCTTGGGTGGGCTCGGAAGTCTGAGGCAGCAGTTCTTCCTGGGAACAAGAGTCTTTGCAGAGAAGCTGTCTCTCACTGGCTTGGGTCGGCTTCTCTGGAATGGAGTGGAGCAGACTCACAGGTTCTGTTGCAGCAATGGTCAGGATCTGGGAGGGGCAGACAGAATACAGGCATGGCATTAAGGGCACAAAGCCAGCGGCTTGACACCTGGAGGAGATGGGGACAGCTCAGAGTAGCCCCTCACCAGGAATTCATTCTTCCTCTGGGTCAAGGGCTCTTTGATTTCCCACCTCCTTTATTTTCAGAAATTGTATTTATTTCTTTTTATGGGCCTTTCTCACCACTCCCAGTGGAAGAAAAAGCAAAACCACTGTCATAATCATGCATAGTGCAGCTAAACAAAAACCCTCATTGGCCAGGCCAAAACATGGGTGTCCCTCTTTGCTTCTGAAACTCTCCCTTCTCTTGAAGGAGGTGTGATACCAAGGACTTCCACCTTTCTTCTGCCATGGACTTCTTTGGCAGTTTGGTGACATCCTCAGATTCCTTATCACAATCGTGTTTTTAAATCAGTAAAGGAAATTAGAAGTTAGTGAAAATAAAGCTATTCAGTAATTTAAGCATTTATTAAGCATGTACTATGTGCCAGGGGCTGTGATAAACCCTGGGGAGACAAAGAGAGGAAACAAACAACACCCTACTCTCAAAGAACCCAAGGTCTAATGAGGGAGAGAGAAAGCAAACAACTCGGTGACAAACAAGCTGGAGACAGGATAAGGGATGAACCATCAGCAGAGGGAAGGGTACCAGCATTAAGGGGGATGAGGGAAACTCCTTTGCAGAAAGTGGGACTTAGGAAGCCAGAGAAAGCAGGAGGTGGAGAGAGTGCCACGCATGGCAGACAGCCAGTGAACACCCTCAGAGTCAGGAGATGGAAAGCCAGTGTTGGCAGATCAAAGAGTGCATGGAAGGGAGGGAGGAATGAGAAGGCTGAAGGGCTCTGAAAGCCAAACAGGATTTTAGATTTGATCCCAGGGGTAATAGGGAGCCACTGGGGTCTATGGAGTAGAGGGTGTAATTTTTTTTCTCATTAAAGTTCAAAAATTGTCCTGAAAATTATTCATGGAACCCTTGGTGGTAGGGGAATCTGTCAAGCCTAGTTTAAGATCAACTGCTCTAGCTTTTCACCAAAAGACAGATGTGTAGACAGTGACTTCTTAGGAAGACCATTTTGTGACATCCTTTTCTGATGGTTCATTGTGGCTAAGGTGATGTCCTGGGTTCTTGAAGACTGCTCTGATAAGACTACTAAAATGGAAAGCCTTCACGTCTGCTCTGGTGGCAAGGTCTGTGCATGTCATTCAAGGCTTAGCAGAGCCAACTGGAAAGCCTTAATCCCAGACAGATGGCCATGAGAGGATGAAGTTTTTTGACTGTGAGAGCTCAAGCTGTCAACTCTGATTTGGACAAGCTCTAACAGAGACTGAAGGCTGTGCCTACCCTCAGGAAATCACAGATATCTGGAAAAGAGTTCGGGAATTCTAGGGTCCCTGGTACCTGGGAAAAGGCAGTGGTCATCACTTCTTCCAACTGGTTGGTCACCTTTGTAGCCAGATCTGTCCAAACCTAGAATTGAACACAGGAGTATAATCTGATCACCCATGGTCACTGCTTACCTTATCTTGGCAAGATGTCAACTACCTCCCTTCTTCCTCACCCAGCTCCACCTTGTATCCCTCAAAGACTCTTCTTACACCCAGCCAAGTGCCATAGCATCACAGGGACCGTGAAGACCACAAGATTCTAGTCCAATCTCTCATTTTACAGAATAGGAAACCGAGGCACAAAGAGGTTAAAAGATTGGCTCTAAGTCACAGGAGTATTAAGAAGCTGAGCAGGGATCATACACACGGGTCCTCTATCTAAATCCAATGCTCCTGCCATCCTTCCATGTGCCATGCAATAAAACTGGGGATCTTTTCTCTCAGACCCCATCCCTTGCTTATGGGTTCCTGTCCCCCACATTCTGACTTCTCCGCTATTCTCACCCCATCTTTACCTCAATGGGGGCTGGAATTTCAGCCTTACGAAGTCTCTGTTCCTTCTGGCAGCAGCGATGCTCCTGCTGAATTACCTCCCGGGCTACACGACGCTTCAACAACTGCAGGAAATCCTGGATCTAGGAAAAAATGGTTGGGGAGGTGGGAAGTAAAGGAATCAGAAAGGATGCTAATATCCTGAGTTTGTACACAACCTCGCTTAGGGGAGGGCTGAGGGCTGTCCCATTCCCCATGTCCCCCAAGAACATTTCCCCAAACACCCAATAAGTCTAAATTCAAATCAACAAGCAACATTAATCACATAATAACCATAATTGCCAGCATTTATATAGTGCTTTAAGTTTGGCAAAGCACTTTATGTACATTAACTCATTTAACTATGTGCCAAACACTGTGCTAAGCACTGGGGACACAAAGATAGCCAAAAACTGCTCCTGCCCAAAAGGAGCTCACAATGTAATCTAAATCAAATGCTGTCTTCTGCAGGAAGCCTTCCTTGGTTTCTCCTGGTAGGTTAAGTCCTGGCCCTGAAACGCAGAGAGACCTTTGTTTGCACTTTTTACTATACTTGCCACATCATAGTGTGTTATTTGCTTTGGTTATAACTCCCATGAGACTCTGAGTTCCAGGATATATGTTCTGTATCAAGAAGACTTATTAATACTCATGCAGAAATCCATTTATTTTCAAGAATTCATTTGATGAAGTGTTTCATGGTAGTGTTATGGAAGAGATAGAGAGATGTGGGCTAGATCAGTGATGTAAAATTCAAAGACAAGGATCCCTGCTGGCTGCACACTGACTTAGAAAACCACATATTAACATTATCTGTGTTTTGTTTTATTTTCTTTACTTTGTTAAATATTTCCCAACTGTTCGATACTTCGGGGCTGGGTGATGGTACAGTCATATCGATGGAGAACTAGAGAATGGCTGGATGTAAAAGGTAAACAGGAATGACTTCGTACCATGTTGGAAAGGAGTTTGAGGTGGAATGCATCAGGATCAATACTGGGCTGTGTGCTATTAATGTTTTTATCAATACCTTGCCTAAAGGCATAACTGGCATGTTTATCAGCTTTGTAGACACTACAGGTCTGGAGGGGATGGCCAATAAATACACTGGACATGGGAATACTGGGACCAAAATTCAGTGAGGATGAGACAGCATGGCATGGGGGGCAGCATGCTGGCTTCAAGTCTTGCCTCTTCCATTTAGCCTGTGCTACCTTGGAGAAGTCATTGCCTTCTTTAGCCTTATATTCTTTAACTAGAAAATAAAAGGAAGGGTTGGATATGAGAGGTCATATCCAACTGAGAGGTCCTCTCCAACTCAAAATCTATGAAATAATGAAATAAAAATTCTTAGATGTGGGTTTGAAAAACTCAGCTTCACAAGATGGGGCAGGCATCAGGACTATCTCCCCTCTAATCAGACTGTGACTTCTGTGAGATGTTTTATTTGTATCCCCAACACTTAGCAGAGCTTGGCTCACAGCAGAATTAGTAAGTGCTTTTCTACTAGGTAGGAAATGTTGTTCCATTGCAAGGCTTGGTAAGATAGCAGCTTGTCTGAAAAGTATCTGGGGTTTGGGTGATTGACAGAGTCAACAGAAAAGGCAGCCAGAATAAAGCTAGTACTGCATTATGAGAGACACTGCTTCCAAGAATGAACAGTGATGGTCCCACTGGACTATGCCCTGGTCAGACCACTTCTGAAGCACTGTCCTCAGTCTGGCCACATTTAGGGAAGGAGAACAATGAGCTAAAGAGCATCTCAAGACAAGTAACCAGTATGGAAAAAGGCCTTGACTCCAGGAAGGAATTAGGGATGTTCACCATGAAGAAGAGAAGGCTTAGTGGGAACATGAGAGACCTTTAGGTACTTGGAAAACAGCTGTCCTATGGAAGCAGAGCTCAGACTCATTCTGCTTGGGTCAGAGTGCAGAACCAGGGGCAATGGGTGAAGGAGGCATGGAGGCAAATGGAGGTTCTAGATAAGGAAAGACCCGGCAGGAGTGGGAGTTCTCTCAAAGGGGAAGAGGCAGCCTTGGGAGGTCAGAGGGTCTCTTTGCCGTGAGGTTTTTGGAGCTGGACCTCCAGTTGCTGGCTACACTAAAGGCCTTCTTTTTCAGGTTGGATGTGGATTATGTGGCTACTAAGGGCCCTCGGTTCCAGAATAAAGCCCTCCCGAGGGCAGAGCCTGTTTCAAGCCCCAAGTAAGTGCCTAGCACACAGTAGGTATTTAATAAATGCTTTCAGCTCTAAAAGGATGTGACTCTTCAATGCAAATATGTTAATTTCCACAGTGCCTTAAATTCAAAAGGTACTTCATAACTGTGTTGAATTTCTTGAACTGAATACAGAAAATCCCAGTTTTCCTTTTTCCTTCCCACTATGCACCTTATCTTGCCTAAGGAAGGGGAGATCACCTCTCCTTCCTGAGAGGAGGGATCTTTCTCCTTTGTGCTGAACTCATTTTTCTCCCAAAGCTGACATACATTGTTTTCTGGATGCCTCTGGCTTCAATACAGTAGCCTGTCCTTGGTTCTCTCTCACTACCTCTTTGGGCACCCCCAAGACTCTTCTACCCACCATATGGTACGTACCGAATGATAATCCAATTCGTGCTTTATAAACACCTGTTGTCTTTTGTCTCTCATAGATCTTTACCCTTGCCCAACAACTTGAGTAAGACATAAGCTTGTCCCCAACTCTGTTCTTTGTAACTGGAGGACCCAGACCACTAGACTGTTAAACCTGGGAGGGCTTAAAGAGACGATGATGTCAAATGTGTTCATTTTAAGCATTGAAAAATTGAAGCACAGAAGAGGGTACTGACTTGCCCAAGGTTACAAAATTAGGAGCAGGGTGTCAGGACTTACACAAAGTAGTCAGGGCACTGAAAGGTCACATGCTCCCTCACGTATCACCTGAGCCTCACTTCCATCCAGGAGATCCCCTTCATGGTTCCCCCAAGGCCCCCCCACTCGCCTCCAGGCCATTCCCATCTTAGCGTCAATCTATCTCAACCTCAGCCTGCCTCCAACTAGGTTCAACTGAGTCTCACCTTCCACAGCATAGATGACAATAGGGATGATGATAACACCAACAGAAGCATTATATAGGGCTCTAAGATCTGCAGAGAGCTTTTCATGTTATCTTATTTGGTCCTCACCACAACCATGAGTTACAGGTTATTATTCCCCTAATAATGGGGAGGAAACTGAGGCTGGGAGCATGGAAGTCACTTACCCAAGGTCACAGAGCTAGTTGCTCTCTGAAGCAGAATTTAAATTCAGGTCTTCCTGATTCCAGGTCCAGCACTCCATCCACTCCCTCATCAAATACTACCCAAGCCCTGGCCACACCCCTCACCTAAGACTCAGGCTCTGGCTCAGTCCCCTCACCTCATCCTCTTGCTGACCCCAGAAGCCATGGTCCTTCTTAGCTTCTCTGGGCACTTCTCCCCTTCTCAGTTAAGATCCCCTCAGATTCTGTTCCTCCCCATGTAAACTTGACTCTTGGCCACCTAAATTCTGTCATCCTCTTTACCTCAACTTAGCTCTTGCCAGGAAAGTCCTCTGCTTCCCTCCAGCCTCACCTCTCATCCCAGCCCTGACCCACCTGACTCTCAAACTTTGCCCTTTCCTCTTCAGCCCTGCTCCAACCTTCCTCCTCTCTTACCCTTATGAATGCCAATTCCTTGACTCCTCAATTGTCTCCCCTGCACTGTTCACTCTCCTTTTTTTCCAATCTGACCCCTTGTTAAGCCAATTCAATTCTACGCTTGAATCCCTAGCCCCTTTATCATCTCTTCCATTATGCCATGCCAAAGCTCTGCCTTGGATCACTTCCACCATTCACCACCTTCCACACTACAAAATGAAGATGGAGAAAATCACACAATCATTCTGACTAGGTCCACTACAATTTTGTTACACTTCAATTAGGCCCTCACTATTGTTAGGCAAACCTTCTATATCTCCCTCATCAACTCAATCTCCTGCTCTCCACAGCAGCTCTTCCAAACCTTCTCATCCCTGCTCATATCTCCCGCTGTTCTCTCTCCCCTCATATTTTATAGAAAAAAATTGAGGCCACTCACCATGACCTCCCTCTTCTCCATCTCCTATCACTCGGGTACCTTCTGCCCCTCTCTACTGCCCTACCCTGTCTTTACATAAGGTGGCCTTACCCCTTAGCATGGCTAACCCCTACCTGCTTAAGGGGAATCCATTCTATCTCTTCCCCTCCAACATATTATCCCCTCCTTCTGTCTGACTCTATCTCTTATTTTCAATTTCTCCCACCTACTGGCTCATTCTCTACTGCCTACAAACATGCCTTTGTCAACTCTATCTTGGAAAAAACCCTCACTTGATCCTTCCATCCCTGCTAACTATCATCCTCTACCTTTTCTGTGCTCTGTTTCCAAAAGCCATGAGAAGGCTATCTACAACAGGTGCTTCCACTATATTGTCTTCTTAAGCCTTCACAATCCTGCTCATGACCTCACTATTCCACCAGGAGAACTCTTTCCAAATCCAATTCAATCAATGATCTCTTAGTTGCCAAATCCAATGACCTTTTCTCAATCCTCATTCTCCTTTAACTCTCTGCAGCCTCTGACACCCAGGAGCATTTTCTCTTCCTTGATACCCTCTCCTCTCTAGCTTTTTGAGGTTCTCCTCCTACCTCTCTGACCGCTCCTTCTCAGATTCCTTTGCTGGATCCCCTTCTAACCATAAGTATCCCTCAGGGTTCTGTCCTGGGCCCTCTTCTCTTCTCCCTCTATACTATTTCACTAGGTGATCTCATCAACTCCCATAGGTTTAATTATCATCTTTATGCTGATGATTCTCAAATCTACCTTTCTTGCTCCAACTTTTCTGCTTAACTCCAGTCTTGTATCTCCAACTGACTTTCAGATAACTCAAACTGGATATCCAGGGGACATCTGAAACTCAGCATGTCCAAAGCTGAATTCAATGCCTTTCCCCCAGACCCTCCCTACCTCATACCTCCCCTAAGACTGGAGAGGGAAATACCACCCTCCCAAATCCTAGGCTTACAACCTAGGAGTTAGCCTGGACTTCTCACTATCTCTCACCCCTCTACAAAAGCTGTTGCCAAGGCCTGTCAATTTCACCTTTAAACCATTTCTCTCACATGTCCCCTTCCTTCCTCTGACACTGTCACTCCCCCTGGTGCTGACTTTCATCATCTCACACCCAGGACTATGGGGGAAAGGAGAGGTCCCTATCTGCCTCAAGTCTCTCCCCACTCCAATCCATCCTCCATTCAGCCACTAATGTGATTTTCCTAAAGCACAGGTCTGATTATATCACCCCTGTCCCTACTCAGTAAACTTCAGTGACTTCCTCTTGCTGCCCGAATCCAATACAAAATGCCCTATTTGGCATTCAAAGCCCTTCATAACCTGGCTCCTCCCCCCTTTCCAGTTTTCTCCTTATTCCCCAGCAAGTATTCTTCCATCAGGTGATACTGGCCTCCTGCCTCTCTCAGCTCAGGGTATTCCCTCTGGCTGTCCCCCATGCCTAAAAAGCTCTTCCTCCTCCACTCTGATCACTGACCTCCCTGACTTCCCTTAAGTCCCAGCTAACATCCCACCTTGTACAGGAAGCCTTCCCCAACCCCTTCTTGATTCCAGTGCCTTCCCTCTGTCAACTGTCTGCCCATTTATCTTGCATACAGCTTGCTTCGTTAGCATACTGTCTCCCTCGTTGGATTCATACATTCAATCAATGTTCATTAAAGGCTTCTATGAGCCACGCAGTGTGCTATGTGCTGTCGGCCCCCAGACAGCATGGATTGTAGAGAGTGTCTTTAGTCTCTTTTAGTATCCCCAGAGCTTAACACACTGACTGGCACACAGTCAGCACTTAATAAAGGTGGACTGCTGGACTGACGGACTTTCCATCTCAGTCCCCTGTCCATCCCGGGCCTGCCAAACTCAACCCCGCCCCTACAGCCTCGCTCTGGTCTTGGCCCCGCCTCCTCCTTCAGCCTCCCTAGGCTCCTATCCCTCACTCTCCTTTCCTCCAGCCCCGCCCCCACATCAGCCTCGCACCTCCTCTTTTCTCTGGGCCCCGCCCCCAGGCCTCAGCCTCTTTCCGGCCGGGCCACGCTCCGCCCCCTTGCCCTCGGCCCCGCCCCCGCACCTCAGTCTCGCTCCGGTGGGGCAGCCCCAGCCTCAGCTCCGCAGCCTCTGGTTCCCGCTGCCCGTCTCGTGCCTGCAGTAGACGGAGGAGCTGCTGCTTCTCCCGCGGGGTCCAGCGCGTAGCCGTGCGGACCCCGGTCGGGGCCAGCCCGCGGTACCGCGCCGGGGCCGCGCGCTGCCTCACGGGGGGCTTCATGACGGCCTGAGCCGGGAGCGGACGCCGCCCGTCTTGGAAGGCACCCGCAGTCACTTCCGGGTACGCCCGCTACGGCGGCCGTTCGGAGCCACAAAGAGCCCACGAGGAGCCCGTGGCAGCTTCGCTTTTCACCTGCGCCGTTGGACCCGCCTGTGCCCGGGGGGCGGGGCGGAGGGGAGGGGAAACAGCCGACCCTTATTTAAAGGCCCGACAGGCGGGCCGCACCCGGATGTCGCTTCTCCGAGTTCTGAGATCGGGGGAGTGAACCGTGGCGGCCGACAGAGGCCCCTCCAACGCTCCGAAGCGCCGCCCCCCGCTTCTCCCCCACAGTCGGGCTCCGCTTGGCCTGGGACCAGGTCTGTCAAGCGGGTCGGTGCCTCGGCTTCCGCAGGAGCCTGGCAGCTCTGCCTCTGTCTTCTTGGCCTCCCCACCCCGCTCCCCACTGCCTGCCCCCGAGTCTCTCAGTCAGTAACGTTTGTGAAGCTCCTGCCACGTGCTAGGCCCTGTGCTAAGCTTTGGGGATACCGAGGCAAAAGAGAGCCCCTGGCTTCAAGGAGCTTACAGTGTAATGATGACGACAGGCAGACGAGCACGTACTAACGAGTTCTATGGAGGGTAAGTAGGGTATCCTGAGCAGAGGGAAGGCAGACTGGGAAGGGCTGCTTGTAAATATGAGACGAGATGTGAGTTGGGGCTTAAAGGGAAGCCAGGGAGGTCAAGAAGGTGGAGTGGAGCGGGACAGCCTTCCAGGGATGGGGATAGCCAGAGAAAATGCTCGGAATTGGGACGTGGAGGTTCTGTGTGGTGGAACAGCCAGGAGACCAGTGTAGAATAATATGAGTTGAGAAATAAGGTGTGAGAATACCAACAAGGTAGGAGGGTGTAGGTTACGAAGGCCAAACAGATCATTTTGTATTCGATCCTGCTGGCGACTGCGAACCATTGGGGTTTATTAAGTGGGCCTTTGTTTTAGGAAAATCATATTAATAGCTGAGATTGCAGATCCACCTGCAGATTATTTCAATCAGCCAGGTGTAAGGTAATATGACCCTTCACCAAGGTGGTGGCAGTGTCAGAGGACAGATTGGGACCTGTGGGAGAGATGTTGCAAAGGTGAGATTGTCAGGCTTTGGCAACAGCTTGACTATGAGGAGTGAGCTATTGTGAGGAGTCAAGATGACTGGACTAGATAGATTGTGTTCTTACTCTTTATGTGGGTATAGAAAGTAGGAGTGGGAAATGGTTTAAGGGGAAAGATAATTTCAGTTTTGGATATGTTGAGTTTCAGATGTCTGCTGGACATCAGTTTAAGATATCTCAAAGGCAGGTGGAGATACAAGACTGGAGATCAGCAGAAAGGTTGGGGCGGGAAAGGTAGATTTGGGAATCATTGGCATAGAGATAATAATTAAATTAAAATTGGTGGGGTTACCCAGTGACATAGTATAGAGGGAGAAGAGAAGAGGGCTCAGGACAGAGCCCTGAGAGACCCCTATGGTTAGAGGAGGTTAAAGGAGAAGAAGTAGTCAGAGAGGTAGGAGGACAATCTTGAAAACCTAGAGAGGAGAGGGTATCAAGGAAGAGAGAATGATCCTGGGTGTCAAAGGCTGCAGAGAAGTCAAGGAAAATGAGGATTGAGACAAGGCCATTGGATATGGCAACTAAGATATCACTGACAACTTTGGAGAGAGTAGTTTTGATGGAATAGTGAAGTCATGAGCGGGATTGTAAGGGTTTAAGGGTTGTAAGAATGAAGACAGAGAAAGTGGAGTCCCCTATTGTAGAAGGCCTTTTCATGGGGTTTGGCAGTAATGGGCAGAATAGATACAAGATGATAATTGTCAGGGACCGAAGGTTGGGTTGAGGTTGGGTTGTTGTTTTTTTTTTAAGGATTTGGGAGACAAGGGCATGTTTATAAGTAGTAGGGAAGGAGTTAATAGAGGGAGAGGTTGAAAATAAGTGAAAGAGTGGGGATGACAGAAGGGTACTGAAATCGATGGAGTTAAGTCACAGACAGATGTCAATTAGGAATTTCGAGAGCGTCATTTATTAGCCAGGCTGGTGGCTGCCTCATGGAGAGACCCAGAGGAGACAGCCCCGAACTGAGGTGGGTGAGTGCATTTTAAGCATTTCAGCGCTATTCGGTACAGCCTTGCGGTTTCCACAACAAACAGAGTTCTGACAGAGCAAGAGGGGAGCTTGTTGCTAGGTGAGAACCCCCAAACAGAAGGTGGTTGTCAGGGTGCTACTAGGCAAAGGACCCCAACAGAGAAGAGGTGCCAGGGGAGGTAGCCAATCAGGAAAGGGGGGTCTCAGCAGAAAGTGGTTACCTGGCAGTTGGGGTCTCACATTAGGGGGGCACAGGTGGTTACCATGCAAATGGACTGAACAAAAAATGACTGTTAACAATTCATCAAATATTAAACCAAAGGGGAATAACATTTTGACAGTGGCCCAACAACAGAAAAAACTGTTACTAGGCAAGTTATCCAACCCTGCCCAGTAACCTAACAGATATCTCTCAACCTAGGGGCCAGGGAGGAATAATGTCCACTTCACTCCCCCCTTTTCATGTAACTAATTCAAACAGGGGACTCATCAGAGTCCAAAGGGGTATAAGCCAGGCACAAAGCAAACAGGTTAATAGATTGGAATCACAATGCAAGGGCCTATTTGTAGACCAAGGCCCAGGAGGACCAGGTTCCTGCTATGGCGGACACCAGAATAGTTAACCAGGGTGACCAGCTGAATAAGGACTGGAACCATGTCATGGAGCGTTGTAGAGTTGACTCTCGTTCTTCCAAATGCCTGCGGACCATGGTGAGACTCTTGGACCACCTCAGAGTGGTTTGCATAAAAACAATAGATCTCTCCTACAGCCATGCAGAGGCCACTCTGTTTTAGGAATAGAAGGTCTAGACCCCTCCGGTTTTGCAGAGTTACCTTGGCTAGGGAATCTAAAGCACACTCTAGATGCGAGATTGGGACTCTGAATCTCTAACGTCTTGGTCTATGTGGGGATTAAGAGCATTGAAATGGCTGTTGCTCATAACTAGGGCAGCTGTGCTCATGGCTGTTGAACCAGCTACACTCAATCCTGCTAGAACAGGGATCAGGATAGGAGCAGCCCTGGGAACACATCCTTGTAGGTTGAAGTGTTCCTGGGCTTCAGGCTCAGAATACAAATACATCTGGGGCAGGGCATGAACCAGAGTCCCACACCCATATCCTGACAGACCGGTGAAGAGGCCAGTGAGGGCGCACAGATCAAAGTGAAAACTGACAGCCACAAAGGAGGAATCCTGAGCAATAACTGTCCCATCGCCAGTCTTGCTTAGAGTCCACAAGTAAGGGATGGGTTGATGGGTCCTGGAGCAGCCTGTAGGAAAGAAGAGAAACAAAAGGAGGGAGAACAACAGAACGATCTATGGGGCCTGAGGTTTCCAGCCGGATGTGCTGTCCACTGGGCAGACGGTGGTGCTACTGGCTTGATATGTGAACGATGTATCCATGCCTTGCATCCTGCGACCATAACCACTGATGGATTTGACAGGATCACTTGAAAGGGCCCGGTCCACTGAGGTTCAAGCGAGGATATAAATTTGAGGGCACTCTGGACCTCGCGCAGAGCCTGTAAGGACTTGAGGGCAACATTAGAAGAGTCAGGAAGCCAACACTCAGAATAACAACTGGTGGAACAACTGCAGGGGGCTACTCTGAACATGATTTCGAAGGGGGATAGAGAGAAAGAGAGACACCTAGCCCGAAGCAGGAGCAAAAGGAAGGAGACTCACCCAGATCTTGGCAGTTTCAACCTTAAGCTTAGCAATATGCTCCTTCAGGGTCCTTTTCATCCTTTCTACCTGGACTGAACTCTGGGGCCTATAGGCACAGTGTAGTTTCCACCTAACCCCAATAGCTTTTGAAAGAGCTTGCACACCTTGAGACACAAAAACTGGGCCATATGACAGCAACTTCTTTAGGTAGCCAGACTGCATCCAACAGATCTTGTATTTGATGCTGATTCCTCACCCCTTTTCCCACCGAAGTCAACAAACCCTTTTGTTAATATGGACAGTCATGTACATGAACAGTAGCGAAAGCATCTTCCTAGCCCAGGACTGTGGACCAGATTAAAGAAGGGCCCAGAGAAGGAACCATGGGATGGTGGGTTTCTACCCAGCTGTTCACTTCACGGAGATCTGGAGCTGGACAGAGATCCCCGGAACCGGGCTGACAAACAGGCAAGAGCAGGGTGTTGGCTGGCCGTGCTAAGGGGTACTGTCTGACCGAGCATGGCAGTTGCAGGAGGCAGAACTACCTCAGGGGCTTGTGCCTTGCCAAACCAAAAGGATGGGTTTCAGCCCATACGCTAGGAACTTCCTGCTGAAATTCTGACAATACAGGTGAAGGGGCATCTGGCTGGTTATCAGAAACAGTCATTAGCTTTGATTCATCCGAGAGGGGGCAGGTTACTATCAGCTGGGGTAGAGGCTCAAATTCCAGAGAAGGGGAAGGGCCGCTCATCGTTGGGTTCTCAGCTGGGATGGGTTTCAGGGAGTAGGTGGTTAAGACGGACAGGGTCAGAGGAGGGGCGGCCTTCTGGCTCCAACATAACCTTTTGGGCTTCCAGGAGAATACAGTCACATTCCTCACTGGTAAAGAGCTGGCAATGAGTAAAACATGTTTTGACTCTGTTTGAATTCAGGTAGGGGTGAAATTTTCCAATCATGCAGTATCTGTATTAAAACCAGACACAGGAATAGTCAGATGGGAATCATTCCTTTATAAAAGGACACAATGGGGAAACTGACCAGGAGGATTCCATCCTAGACTGAGTCTAGAATTGTCCCCTCAGTGTTTCCTCTCCAGATACAAATTTCACCTGATGATAGTAGAGAATGGGGGATTACAGTCCCTCTGAGCAACTTGTGGCATATTCTCTCAGATACTGATTTAATGCAGACAACTATACCCGAATTCAAACTTAAACAAAATATCCATGGTCCCAAATGCTTTTACCTTAAACAGCAAATTTCATGAATCACAACTTAAAGCCAAATACAGTTCATTGTTTCAGACAAATTTTTTTTTTTGTCTTAGGACTGATGATCTTGTCCACATGAAAGGAGCCTTGGTAACTTTACAAAACAAAAGTAACTGGCACAAGTCCCATGCCTACCAACCCCCAGACAGGAGGACTATTCTGCAGAACCAGTCGGGCAGAACCAGTCTAAATAAATTTTTACTCCCTTCATTTCTTTCTACACAGTGACCAGTTAACAATTTTAGGTTTAGCATTACAACAGCAACTTCAAAGACTTAGTTAACAATCTTACAACTAATAACTAATAACTTATCTTACAATAAATGCTAGCTGTAACTTCTTTAACAGGCAAAGGTGAAAATACCTGGTTTTAAATAACATAGCTGGCTTTACACAGTTTTCCAACCCCTTTTTAGTTTCAACAAAATTCAGATTACAAATTGCTTTCTCTAACATCGTTTCTGGATTTCAGAGTAAAATAAAATCTTAATGGCTCTAATTTTTACTCAAGAAAATTTTATGTCTGCATCCATTCTTTTAAAAATGTTTTTAAAAGGAAAGCTTATGAAGTCACAAGCAGAAGTGAAAGAGACTCTGGAACAAGTCCATAGGCACCTAACCTCCTCCTTTCCACCTGGGAGTTCAAAGCCTTCTCAAATTGCCTTAGTGCCAAATAATACAACAAACTCTGACCTGTTTTAAACATCCAATTAGGAGTGACATGTTTCACTTAAAATATGAGCAGAGTAACTGCCTTTTAGTTGTATCCCATATACAAAAACTTTTCTCTTATAGGTGAGGCATGAGGTAATTAAAAAGCTATTCAATCTGCCTCGCTGATTTGAGGGGAAAAATTTTCCCTGATTTCTTCTTGTCTTTCTCTCCACCTTCACAACCTGACCAGGCTTAGAAGGAAGAAAGAGAAAGAGAGTTTTCCAACAACTTTCCAATAATCCTTAAACTTGTGCCATGTTGTTCTCCTAGTGGGCTTTGACTAGAGCCTCCTTAAAACTGCACATACAGTATTTCCTTGCATCCCTTGTAAGATTAGTTTCTCTCTTTCTCTCTCCCATTCTTCTCCCTGATGCTGCAGCCATCAGAGAGAAGGGAGGAGGGGGAGGAAAAGAGATGACATTCTAAATTCCAGCTACAATGGAGCTGGCCATAATAACTCACAAGCGCACACACACACAGAACATATGAAGACCACAAACACAGAGAGAACATGTAAAAACAGCACATATACAGAAAACTTTGGCTTACTTTCTATCACTGTTCAGATGCTGATATATGGGATCTGATCCAGATGGCTGGGTTCCCATTCATTATTTTCCATACCCACCCTGCAATTGATTTATCAAATGTCCCCTTGGGTGGCCAATCCACCCCGAAGGTGGGCCATTCCTGTTGACAGAATAATTTTTCTCGGGACCTGATTGTACTTGGGCCATGAGAGCAGGGAGGGAGAGTAAGACACAAAGTCCAATTAAACAAAAACACAGAACAAAAGACAAGACAAAGTCCACGGACCCAGTGAGGTAGTTAGGACCTCATGATACCTGCAGAGGCCATTCAGGACGCTCCTGTGGTCTCTCATGGGGGAGTCAAACCAGACTCTCGGCGGCATCCCACGGAGGTCAGTAAGGTCGTCTTCCCGCTGCATCCAGCCAGCCACTTACTATACCAGAGTACTCACCAGAACAGACAGGGCACTCGTTTTTTGGCCAGATCAGGAAAATTTTGCTACCAAAAGCCTGGCTCCGGGCTGTGCTCCAAAATCAGGGCTGAGATAAATCCTGTTGGCCACCCCTGAAGTTAAAACCCAACCCAGTCATCTGGGACAGATGGCTTGCTTGTGCATGCACAGCCAAAGGCAATCTCGGTGGAACCTCCATGTGAAATGGATGGAGTTAATAAGTCACAGGCAAATGTCAATTAGGAATTTCGAGAGCATCATTTATTAGCCAGGCTGGTGGCTGCCTCATGGAGAGACCCAGAGGAGACAGCCCCGAACTGAGGTGGGTGAGTGCATTTTAAGCATTTTGGCGCTACTCTGTACAGCCTTGCGGTTTCCACAACAAACAGAGTTCTGACAGAGCAAGAGAGGGGCTTGCTGCTAGGTGAGACCCTCCAAACAGAAGGTGGTTGTCTAAGTGCTACTAGGCAAAGGACCCTGACAGAGGAGAGGTGCCAGGAGAGGTAGCCAATCAGGAAGTGTGGGGGGTGGGCTCAGCAGAAAGTGGTTACCTGGCAGTTGGGGTCTCACATTAGGGGGGCACAGGTGGTTACCGTGCAAATGGACTAAACAAAAACTGACTGTTAACAGTTCATCAGATATTAAACCAAAGGGGAATAACATTTTGACAGGGGCCCAACAACAGAAAAACTGTTACTAGGCAGGTTATCCAACCCTGCCCAGTAACCTAACAGATATCTCTCAACCTAGGGCCCAGGGAGGAATAATGTCCACTTCAGGTACAGTTGTTGGAGGAGACTGAATGGAGTGGGATCCATTGAGCAGGGAGAGGGGTTAGCCTTAGTAAGTAGTGAGGCCACTTCTCTATGTGAGGCAGGGATGAAGGAGATCATGGCAAGAAGTAAGCCCAGAGCCTCAGTGCACCAGAATATTCATGGCAGTACTTTTTTTGTGGCAGTAGAGATCTTGAAATAAAGATGTCCAATGAAGGAGTTTTTTTCACTAGAGTATATCTCTAATTATTAGAAGGTTTTTCCTGATGTCAGTCCTACATTTTCGGTTTTGTATCTTCCCTCATGGCTTTTGAGTCTGCTTTCTGGAGTCAAACACAAAAGATAGAGCAGTAGAAAGATTTGGTTGAACCATAGAGATCACTGTTGCAGAAGAGGAATTCTCACAATGTATAAGTAAAATCTGAAATACAAGTAACCTAGAGTTCACCCCTAGTCCATTCACATAAGACTAGTTTAACCAGGAGTGGGGAATCTGTGGCCCTAAGGATTTTTTCTGTGAAGTTTGGATTCAAAGGGCTGTACTTGAGAACCTAAAGGGCCACATATTGCCTCCAGGATGAAAGCTCCCTATTCCTGGGTCTAAACGTTCGGAAAGAGAATGATTATTTGATTCTCCTTGTCTCTGAGGGGCACAGTTGGTAAGGGCTTTGGAGAGGAGAGATCCTTCTATTCCAGCTTTGAGAGAGGGTTCACCAGGATTCCAGACCCTTTTCATTCAGGGTGTCCTGGAGGGAAAGAAAGATTTTGGGAAGAAGCAGAAACAGAGCAGTTGGCTCCTTGACATGTCGTTGATTTCCACTTCAATAAAGACTTTGGTGAGTGTTTCCTTGGATGACATAAGGGCTTTCAGTTTTGAGATAGATTGCTCCCAGTGGTAGAAACCATTCATTCTATATATTGCCTGATATATTCTAATCTGTAGAACTTTTCGAATTTCTGTTCGCTATTGACTTGGATAAATGAGTTTATTCTCTAGGTTCACTCTTTGTGATGGGCATTGTATAACTAGCATTTGGTAGATAGGAAGTCAAGCCTCTAGATACAACTTGAGGCACTCCTTGCCTATTAAGAGATAGTGACCTGGAAAGCAGCTTGAACTTATTATTCCTCTCTGAGGGCAGCTAGGTGGCACAATTGATAAAATGACAGTCCTGAAGTCAGGAAGCTTCATCTTTCTGAGTTCAATCTGTCCTCAGCTACTGGGCAAGTCACTTAACTCACTTTGCCTCAGTTTCCTCATCTGTAAAATGAGCTGGAAAAGGAAATGGCAAACCACTCCAGTATCTCTGCCAAGAAAACCCCAAATGGGGTCATGAAGAGTCAGAAACAATGGAAAAATAACTGAACGACAACAGTATGCCAGGTACTGCCCTTCACATTGATGTTGACTAATACGGACCCTTGTAGCTGACCCAAGTTTCATTGCCTCTCCATTTTAACTTTATTTACACTGCTAGAGTTATTGTGTGTGTGGTTCTTTTGACTCCACTTTCTTCACTCTGTGTCACTTTGCATATTTCTCTGAATTAATTCTTCATGTTTATCATTCCTTCCTTGTGGTGTGGTAATATTCTATTACTCTCATAGCACCTGGTGGTAGTACAGTGGATAGAGCCCTGGGCCCAGAGTCGGGAAGATCTAAAATCAAATCTGACCTCAGACACAACCTGCTATGTGACCCTAGTCAAGTAACTAAACCTCTGCCTCAGTTTCCTTAACTGAAAAATAATACCTCTTACCTCCCAGGGTTGTTGTGAGGATAAAATATGATAATAATTATAAAATGTTTAGCACAGTTCCTGGTACATAGTGGGTGTTTAATAAATGTTTGTTTCCTTCCTCTTACATGAAAGGTCACCAAAAGAGATACTTCAGGTTCCAGGTAGTCTTGGGATTCACAACCATTCAAAAAACAATAGCTCATAAACCCCCACCAATGTCTTCACTCTTTTTTAGTTTTATTTTTTAAAATGATATTGATGTTTTGTTTTTGTGTTACGTTTAGGATTACCACCATTCTGTGACAGGTCTCTTATAACAAAGTAAACAATTAAGAAAAATTTAATACAGTGACTACAACAGAGAGTGCACACAACACTGTACCTCTAATATCCTTCCTGTCTATTAAAAAAAATAGAATTAGATTTTCTCTTGCTCCCATCTCTCATCCCATGGAAAAAATAGAAACAAAAATGAATTCCTTTAAACAAATGCTTAGTCAAACAAAACAAATTCCCTCATTGATAGGGAATCACGAATGGTCTAAAATTCCCTCTGACCTTCCAGCTTCTGCTGTTTGTGTCTCTTGAGGGAAGGTGACAAGGGAAGCCAAGATCTATCTGTGTCAGCACAAGGCAACTCCCACCTTCTGCTGCCAACCTGGTCTCCCAGCTGGAATGTGGAGAACCTCTAGTACTAAAAGAACAACTTCCCTTTTGACCCTGATCAGGCTTTCCATCTCTTGCTGTGCCTGTCCCTTGAGGAATAGAGAAAAGAAAAGTCACTGGGACTTTCTTCTATTGCTTTACTATGTTCTGCCTAATCTCCAAAGAAGAGAAGTAGTGAAGGGGGCCTTCCATCTGACTACTTAGCCAGGTACCTTCCATCTCACACTATCCTTGTCTTTAGCCTGATCTCCAGCATCCTCTAGAAAGAAGAGTAGTGCCTTCCACTCAGTGATGAATATTCTCTCACCTGATCATACTTTACACATCCTAGTAATTTTCAATCCTTGTAAGTCATCATCTAAATCCCATTCCCCACTTCTACCAACCAATTCCTCATTCCTCTCCTTCTCAAGCCTCCCATTCCAAAGTTCCAACTAAATACTACCCTCCACTTCCAGAATACCTAGGGAATAAACTTCCTTCATCCTAATTTCTTTTCTTTTCTCACTCCTTTCATCTTCTGTCTTTTACTGAAACCTGGCTTCTACCTGGTGATGTAGCATTCCTTCCCACCCATTATAGTACTGACTGTACCTTCATTCATTCCTTTTGGCTCCCTCATCAAGTTGGGGGTGTTGGAATACTCTTTGCTCCTACTCTAGGTTCCCTCCCTACCTCTGTCACTCACTCAGTAACCTCTTCTTCTCTGAGGTTCATGCTATTCATCTCTGCCACTGAATCAAAATCTTGGTAGCTCTTACCTACAGACATCCCCTTCTTTCTGAAATGGAATTGGTACATGACTTATAATTTTTCTCTCTTCCATAACTTCTGCCCTTAAACATATATATTGATGTTTCCTTAAATATTCTAACCACTCAGTTACTCAACCTACTCACTTTCCATGAGGTACTCCATCCCACCTCAGCCACACACAAAAAAGTCCTTTGCTCTTGCCATCAACCAAAAATGCACTGCTACCTTGTTTAAGAATCTCCTTATCTGACCATAGTCTATTGACTTTCCACCTCTCTCTGCCTTCTCTTATCAAATCCTATTCTTTGTCCACACTGTGACCTTCAGTCCCTTGACACTCAGTTGTGTCCTAGGACATCTCCCTGTACTAGCCACTCTATCCTCCTTTCCCCATCTTCGCCCCTTGGTGAACCAATTCAACTCTACATTGTCCTCTTCTCTAAGTTCTTACCTCTTTATCATTTCAACAATTGTGAAAGGCCCAGCCTTGGATCACTCTCACCATCCACCAGTTTTCATCTTTACTCCTACACACAGGTTGCTTAATGAAGGTGGAGATAACCATTCTGACTGGATCCAGGACAAATTCATGTTGCATAACATCCATTGGGCTCTCACTGGTGCTAGGCAATTCTACTATACCTTCTTTATCAATTCACTATCCTACTCTCCACAACAGCTCTTCCAAACCTTTTCATCTTTACTCAAACCTTCCTTGGCTTCCCCTACTCCCACCCTCTTAGCTGAGAACTTTGTCTTGTATTTTACCAAAAAAATTGAGGCCATTCCCTGAGAACTTCCTCTTCTTTCTTCATTATTTCCCATCATTCAGGTGCCTTGTCCTCCATGATAAAGTGGCCTTACTCCTTATCAAGGCTAACCCCTTTCCTTATTCTAGAGATCTCATTCCATCCTGTCTCCAACAGATTGACCCCTCCATCATCACCACTCATTACTTTATTTCCTCATTCCTTACTGCCAATAGGTTGTTGTGTTTGTCCTTCGTTTTTGAAGAGAACCATGACATCAGGGAAATGACGACCTGACTTGCAGTTGATTTTGATTTGAGTGAGAGAGAGCTGTGCAATATCAGCAGTCTTACTTTTTCCTCCAGAGTCATCTGGATCCAGTAGCCAGGTATTAATCAGGACAACTGGAGATGTCCAGGATGCAGTGGGAGACCTTTACCCTTTTAGGCTAAGGCCTTTTCAGGTTCTCACTTTGAATGAGGTAACTCCCATTCAGTGTCCTCTTTAAGAAGTGGCAAAGCCACTTTAATTAAAAAACTTCCAACAAACATGCATTTCCCCCATTATGAAAAAACCCTCACAACAAAGGTTTGGTCCTTAAATTTTTTCTTATTTACTTTTTGATTAGGCTTATCTCGAACTCCTAGGGATAAATTGAGGTCCCCCACTATTGTAGTTTTATTCTATGTTTCTCCTTGTAAGTCAGTTTTTTTCCTTTAAGTATCTAGAAGCTACACCATTTGGTGCATATGTGTTAAATATTTGAATTGCCTCGTCTATGTTTCCTTTCAGCAAAATGTAATCTTCCCCTTTATCTCTTTTAATTTAGTCTATTTTTGCTGTTGCCTTGTCCAAAAGCATAATTACTACCCCCGCTTTTTTTGTTTTCAGTTGAAGCATAATAGCTTTTGCTCCGACTCTTTTCCTTAACTCTGTATGAGTCTTTATGTTTCAAATGTGTTACTTGTAAACAATGTATTAGTAGATTTTGCTTTTCAGCATATTCTTCTAACATATTCTGTTTTATGGGTAAGTTCATTGTAATCACATCCCCAGTTATGATCATTATTTCCTTTCATCCAATTCTCTTATACTTTTCTTTCTCTATACTCCTCCCCATTTATTTCTATGTTACTCTTTCCTTTTCATTTTAACCTTTTCACTATCCCGTTTTTTACAGTTAAGGTTTATTCAGCTTGTCCTGTCCCTATCTGCATCCTTATTGAATTGAATTCACTCCTACACCAATGTGTGTGTGTGTGTGTGTGTATATGTTCTGCCCTCTTTTGACTAATTTAGATGAAAGTGAAGTTCGTCATACCAACTCCCTCACAGTTTCCATGTTTGCAACAATTTTACTTTTGCACAACCAAATGATGTATGTTAATTAAGTTCCCAGTTTTTTTCCTCCGATTTCCCTGTAATGTATCCTTTCTCCTTCCTCTCCCTTCTTTTTTCTTACATCTCCAAGATGTAACAAAACTATTTATAGATCTTCTGTCTCAGTTGACTACTTCTATGATGTCTCGTGACATTAGAATTCTGAAAGAGCGAGTACTTTTAACACCCTCCCCTCTGTTATAATATACACAGTTTATTTTATAAAATATTTTTAATAGCTTATTTTAATATCTCTGTGCACTAATACATGATCAATTTTAGTATGTATATGAGATATACATACATATATGCATAAAATACATATATACACGCATATATAGATGTATATATTCTTTTGCAGTCCCATTTGAAAGATTCCATGAGTCTTTTAGCTCTAGTTTCTCCAGCAATTTATTAAATTCTGTATTTTCCCTTTTGTTTATATTTCTTTTAGATTTGTTCAAAACAGAGAGAGACATGAAAGTCTCCTATTATTTTAATGTCTTTGTCTTCTTGTAATTCAGGTAATTTTTCCTTCATTAATTTAGATGCTAAGGCATTCAGAGCATAAGTTTAATATTGATTTGTTGTTTATATTCCATTTAAGTGTAATGTAGTTTTCTTTGTTTATATTATGAGGTGGGTTTTTTTTTGTTTTATTTTCTCTTGTCTGATAGCATGATTGTAACTCCTGCTTGTTTTTTTAATCTGATGCATAGTAAATTTTGTTTCAGCCCCTCAGTGGGGTTTTGTATTCTTATCTGTCACTCTCTTGTTCTATTGGATTATTTAATTCATTCATATTTAAAGTTATAAGAGTTAGGTCTATTTTTTAACATTTGTCTTTGATTTTGCATTATATGAATTAAAATTTTTTCTTTTTATCTTTACAGATAGTACTTATCTCCACTTATATTTGCTTAATTTACTTTAACTCAGCACTATTTCTACAGGCTCTTTTCTCTTGACCTTCATCCTCCCCTCCTTTTTACCTCTTTCACTAGTTTTTGGGGTTTTATTTAACTTTTTAATCCCCCTTTCTTTCTTACATTTATTTAGTTATCTAATTGTTTCCTTCAAAAAATGGGAAAAGAAAGATTTTCAGTTAAGTAGTTAACTAAAATCTCCTTTCTTGTCCTCCTCCCCTTCAACTTATTCTGTTTGTCAGTAGGTTTGTTGTTATTGTTGCTTTCTTTACTTTTTTCTAAAAAGGATTTCTTTATCTTCTCTTTATTACATTTTCTATTATAAACTTTGTATTCTTTGATTCATGAGCATTGTACTTACTTATTCCATCATTAGTGTCTATGCTCCTCTTGGAATTCAAGTTTCTAAAATACCTATTCTGAGTTCCCTCTCCCAAACAATTTCTGTGTCAATTCCCCACTTTTTCTGTTATACCTCACTTTTAGAAGTGTTGGCTCGACAGGAGACAGGAAGGGTAGATATTGCCACATAGTAGAAATTTTCCTGTGTTCCTGATAATACAGGCCATTTTTACCCCCTGCTATCACCATGATAATTTTCTTTCTTGTTTGTCATGTAATCTCCTGTCTGGGTGCATGCCTTCTCATCCTTCTGGGTGTCAGTTGCTCCTGGGATCTCTGATTCTCCTTCTCCTGAGGCAGGAAAGCAAAACATTCTGTCCAAGGTAATGCTCTCTGTGAATGCCAAAATCCTTGTAGATTATACCCATATGTTAAGGTCCTTTGTATCTCATGACAGAATATATTCCTCCTTGTACATCCAAGGGAATATTCTTCATTGGGATCTCCTTTCTGTCACCGAATTGAGATTCCCCTTTTTCATATGTAGTCCCCGCCTTTGCCTCTGTACTCATTCTTCCATATCCTGTCTTCTTCCTGAGACACCACACAAGTTATTTTCCCTTTGTTCTTTTCCCTCGATGTGGTTGCAGTAAATTGTATGTTCTTTGGTACCTTCTCACTCCTCTCCCCCCTCCTTAGGTACGTTTTGACTCTCCAGCTCAGTCCCTCTCAGAATACTGTTTATTGGGGGGTTGTGCAGTTTATTCCATGGTGTTTCAGACCCAGTTTTCTACCATTATTTCTGTTTCAGTACCATTTTCATCCTTATCTCCTTGTGTGCTTATAGAAAGAAATATTTTAATGGTTCTGCTCTTATTTGTTGATGTTTAGCCACTTAGGTCTTTCTCTTTCTAGTTTTTTTCCTTTTAACAGTCTCTGAAGGTGGGCTCGTTCATTATTTGTGTTTTTTTTGTGAAACATTATTTATTTACCTTTCTTATGTTTCTCTCATCTGGGGTGTTTGCCAAGAGAATAACCTGTTCACATGTAGGGTTTTTTTCGTGTTTTTTTTTTTTTGTAAGAGCACTTCAAATGCCTTTTTTAAAAATGGAACTTCCTTCTTTTTCATTGAAGGTCAGGCTTAAGTTTTTCAGCATATGTCAATTTGGATTTCATCTTGAGCTCCTTTGCTAATAATCACTAATGTTTATATAATATTTGAAAGTTTGCAAAATGTTTTACAAATATTATCTGATTTGATCTTTACAACAACCCTGCGAAGTCACTGCTTTTCTCACCCTCCATTTTACAGTTGAATCAGACAGAGGTTAAGTGACTTGCCCAGAATCACAAAATTAACAAGTATCTGAGGGTAGATTGGAACTCAGGTCTTCTTGACTCCAAGTCCAGTGCTGTATTCATTGTGCTACTCTGATCTTTGGAACACTTTATTCCATTCTGTTTGGCAGTTTCTGGTAGCTACTAACTAGTCTTATCCAGTTCAGTTTTCCTTTCCTTTGTATGTGATGATCTTTCTCCTGGTCATTAGTAGAGTTGGTTGTTTGTTATTGAAAATGTCCAGTTTAACCACTGTGTGTCCTGGAGTTTGCATAAGATTTCTTTGTGTAGGCAGACTGTGGAGTCTTTCAACTGGTACTTTGTGTTCTGTATCCAGAAGTTCTAGGTAGCTTTTCTTGTATTATTTTGTGAATCGTAGTCTTCAGGATTTTTTACTTGTGTTCTTCAGGAAGACCTGTTATCCCTAAGTTGTCTCTGCTTGCTCAGTCTTTGAAATCAAAATGTTTTTCTGGCATGGAGAGCATGTTTTATTTTAATTTTGTTGTTTCTTGTTTCTCTCCTTCCTGAATGTCATTCACTTCTGTGTATTTATATTCCTAATCAAGTTCTTTGGTTTTTTGTTACATTTTTTAAAAGAAATTTCTAATTACATGTAAAAACAATTTTAAACACTAATTTAAAAAAATTTAATTCCAAATTCTCTTGCTCCGTCCTTCCCCTACCCTCTCCATAAGATGGCAAGCATTTTTATATAGATTATACATGTGCAGTTATGCAGAACATATTTCCATATTAGTCATACTGTGAAAGAAAACACACAAAAAACCCAAGAAAAATAAAGGCATTTTTAAAAAAAAGTATGCTGTAATCTGCATTCAGACTCCATCAATTTTTTCTCTGGAGGTGGATAACATTTTTTCTTCATAAGTCTTTTGGAATTGTCTTGGATCATTGTGTTGCTGAGAATATTGAAATCATTCACAGTTGATTATCTTACATTATTAGTTACTGTGTACGATGGTCTCCTGGTTCTACTCACTTCACTTTGTATCAGTTTATATAGGTCTTCCCAAGTTTTTCTGAAAGCATCCTGCTCATCATTTCTTATAGCACAATAGTATTCCATCACAATCTTATACATAATTTGTTCAGTCGTGCCAAAATTAGCAAGCATCCTCTCAGTTTTTGATTCTTTGCTATTGCAGAAAAGATCTACTATGAACATTTCTGTGCATATGAGTTCTTTCCTTCTTTTTTGATCTTTTGGGTTCAGACCTAGTAGTGGTGTTGCTGGGTTAAAGGGTATGCACAATTTTATAGCCCTTTGGCCATGGTTCCAAATTGTTTTGATGTTTGGATCATTACATAAGTCCATCAACAGTGCAATTCTCCCACATGCCCACCAACATTTGTCATTTTTCTTTTCTCTCATATTAGCCAATCTGATAGGTATGAGGTGGTTCTTCAAAGTTGTTTTAATTTGCATTTCTCTAATCAATAGTGATTTAGGACATTTTTTTATGTGAGTAGAGATAGCTTCTATTTCTTCATCTGAATACTGTCTCTTCATGTCCTTTGAATATTTATCAGTTTGGGAAATGACTTGTAATCTTAAAAATTTGACTCAGTTCTGTATGTATTTGGGAAATGAGACCTTTATCAGAGAAACTTGCTGTAAATTTTTTTCACAGTTATGATTACTATGTATTTCTCTCTTTTTCTTCCCCCCCCTCCATCTTTCTCCCCCTCTCCCCCTTTCTCCCCCTATCTCTCTCCCTCCCTCCCCTTTAACTGTGTCCCTTTTCAAAAGTGTTTTGTTTCTGATTCCTGTTTCCCCCAGTCTGCTTTCTGTATTATCAGCCACGTCCCTTCTTTTATTGGTAAGGTAGATTTCTACCCAACTGAGTGTATATGTTGTTCCGTCTTTGAGCCAATTCCAGTCAGAATAAGATTCAAGTGTTGTCTGCCATCCCATCCCCTATCTTTCTCTGCACTGTAAAAGCTCTTTTGTGCCTTGTTTATGTGAGATAGTTTACCCCATTCTGCCTCTCCCTTCTCCCAGTGCATCCCTCTTTCTCAATCTGTAATTTTACTTTTTTTACATTCCTCTTTCTAACCCCTTAATTTTTTTTTAGATATCATCCCATCATACTCAACTCACACCTGTGCCCTCTGTCTATGTATGTTTCTTTTTAGCTGCTTGCAATATTATCTCCTTGATCTGGGAACTCTGGAATTTGACTATAATATTCTTGGGAGTTTTCAGTAGGGAATCTGAGGCAGTGATTGGTAGATTCTTTCAATTTCTATTTTACCCTCTGAGACTAAGATATGAGGGCAGTTTTCCTCAGTAATTTCTTGAAATATGATGTCTAGGCTCCTTTTTAAAAAAAGTCATGCATTTCAGATGGTCCAATATTTCTTAAATTCTATCTCCTCAATCTGTTTTCCAGGTCAGTTGTTTTTCCAATGAGATATTTCACATTTTATTCTTTTTTTCATTCTTTTGATTTTGCTTGATTGATCTATGATGTCTCATGAAGTCATTAGTTTCCACTTGCCTAATTCCAATTTTTAAGGAATTATTTTCCTCAGTGACCTTTTGTACCTCTTTTCCCATTTGGTCAATTCTATTTTTTAAGGAGTTTTTTTCTTCGGTAGTTTTTTGTGATTCTTTTTACCATTTGACATATTCTGTTTTTTATAGTGTCATTTTCTTAAGCATTTTTTGTGCCTTTTTTACCAAGTTCTTGACTCTTTTTTGGTGATTATATTGCATCACTTTAATTTCTTTCTCCAATTTTTCTTCTATCTTATTTCATTTTTTAAAATATTTTTGAGCTCTCTTAGGAGTTCTTTTCTTTTCTTTTTTTTTTTTTTTGGCCTGAGACCAATTCATATTTTTCTTTGAGGTTTTGCTTGTACATGTTTTGACTTTCTTGTCTTCTAAGTTTGTGTTTAGATTCTTCCTGTCACAGTATTGACTTTTGATAGTCAGGATCCTTTTTTGCTGTTTACTCATTTTCTGATCTACTTCTTGACTTTTAACTTTACGTTAAGGATGGACTCTGAACCTTGGGTGAAGAGGACATTGTCCCAAGCTTATGGTATTTTGTGCTGATGTTTTCAAGGCTAGTTCTGGGGATCTGCAAATTTTCAGTTCTTCCAAGGTGGTATGATCTAAGGAAAGGTGTGCTCACTCTTCTCCTGGTCTATACTCTACTATGTGGGTGATCACGAGCACTCTTCTCCACCCTGGTACTGTGACTAAGGTCCCTACTCCCCTAAGCCACAAGTCCTGGTGTGCCAATGCTTCTACTCACCCTGGGACTGCAACCTGGAACCATTTTCAATCAAGTCCTGTATCAAATGTTAACAAAGGGTCCTCTGAAATCTCCTTCTGACTAGTTGCCTAACCTCTTTACTGTCTATAGGCTGAGAACTCCAGAAACTACTATTACCAATTCAGTCACCTCTAGGGCCTACTGCTGGCTTGCCAGGGCATCATCTGTGCTGGCCTGTTCTCCACTGTCACCCCTGTGAGACAGACCTTTCCTGCTGACCTCTCAGGTTTATCTTGGGATGGAAAATTGTTTCACTCCATCCTTTAATTGATTCTGCTATTCCAGAATTCACTTTGAGGCATTATTTTAAAGTTGTTTGGAAGGGAATTTGGGAGCACTTAGGTGAGTCCCTTACTGCTCCATATTGGCTTCTCCCACCTTGGTAAGATTTTCTTGTGGATTCAAGATTTTTGTATTCTGCCAACTTTCATCTATTTGTTTGCTTATTTTTTTTTTTTTGCTAAATAACCATAAATTTTGCTTTCACAATTCTTATTTCCCCTTCAAACCATTTGGGAATATTCTGCTTTGGTTATGCCACATCAGGCTTAAATGTTTAAATTAAATGTTTAAACTTGTTCAGAAATCTTGCTAGCTACTTTCCCTTCTCTTTTGTCTTCTTACCTGCTGACTTATTTGCCTCAAGGTGTTTTCTTCCATTTTCTTCTAGAGATCTCTGGGTTTTTTCCTTTATATTCTATCACTACCTTTCTAATTCCTTTTCCTTTGATGGCAGGTACTGCACAGGTTGAAATTCAAAGTTGTCTCAGTCTTCCTCCAGTATTGGGGGATTCCCTTTTTACTGCCCTCAGTCTTTGCTTGGTGCAACAGAAATGGCCTCAGTTGGATGCCAGTTTTTCCTTCAGGCTTGTACATTCTCCTTTCTCTCCCCTTCTCCTCAATTAAACCTTGCCCCAGTTCCTTCTGAATTTACTTCTCTGGTTGAGGGCTGCCCCAAGTAGAGGACACTTCAGCTCTTCTCCACCTTCCTTCATTTGGCAGCAAGGAAGTTGTTGAGTTGTTCTCAGAGCACGAGCCCTTAGCTTGGGTTCTGCTGCCCGAATAGAAGTTGGGGACTTAGGAATTAGCCTTCTCTTTGTTAATTTATATGACTGTTATCTTATTAGGGTTCTTGGTGTCTTGTTCTTCAGAGATTGCTATTATTAGTCTACCTCCTGTGCATAATTCTTAATTTGGGGAACTTTGAAAGTTACTGAAAACTGTCAAAAATGTCTAGTCTACCATCTTTCTGGTCAAGTAAAATGGTCATTTAGCTTTTTCTCTATAGTCTGTCAGAGAACATGATTAGTTCAAAGCCAAGGGATTTAACGAGATAGCATAGTGGGACAGTTGGCAGCATTATTCCCACTACCATAGAACATTTCTGCCCACAAATATGCACACCATCAGTGGGAAGAGAGTGCATGCATAGGGATCATGCATAAGTTGCTCACGTAAATGAATGAACAGGCATTTATTAAGTGTTTACTTTGTGTCAAGCACTACATAGATAACAAAAGCAAAGCTAGTCCCTTTGTTCAGGGGGCTTACGTTCTATTGGGGCAGTTAAGTCCAGAAAGTTAAAGAGAAAATGAGTTGGGTCATAGGGGAATTGAATAACATAACCCATCCAGGAACTCTGCCAGAATTGGTTTAATCCTGATTTATATTTCCAGAATTGGAGAGGTAGGGGTAGAGGAAAGGGTATACCACATATGACAGCAAGTAAGATTGCTGTGAAGATGGCCAGAGAAGAAAGAGGGAAGTTAAACATGTCAGGGCTTTCCCAAAATAGTGATCTAAGAGATGGAGCCACTAATTAGGAAAGTGGGGCCCTAGGGCACAAGTTCTAACCCCAGAGGTATGATCTCCGAGAACATCTCTAGAGATACAACTTGCATCCCTGAGGCTACAAGATCCCTGATGTTTTCTGGTGATGTCATAATAATAACAATAATCAAAAAGCTCACCTTTATTTAATACTTTCATATTTGTAAAGCACTTTACAAATATTACTGCATTTTACAAGGTAAGAGCTTCAGAAAAACCTGGGAAGATTTGTAAGAGCTGATGCAAAGTGAAGTGAGCAGAACCAGGAGAACTTTGTAGACAGTAATGGCAACATTGTACAGTGATCAGTTGTAAAAGACTTAGCTACACTGATCAATACAATGATCCACAACAATTCCAAAGGACTCATGAAGAAAAATGCTGTCTACCTCCAAAGAGAGAACTGTCGAACTCAGAGTGTATACTGAAATATTTTTGTCAATTTTGTTTTGGTTTGCAACATAGCTGTTGTGGAAATATGTTTTACATGACTTCATATGTATAATGTTTATTGTATTTCTTACCTTCTCATTGGGTGGAGGAGGGATTGAACGGAAGGAGAGAATTTGGAACTGAAAATAAATATTTTAAAAAGAGAAGAGAATTAACCAAGAAAAAAGAAACAAATATTACCTTATTTTGTCCTCACAAATACCCTGGCAGGGAAGTGCTATTAGTATTCCTGTTTTACAAATGAGGAAACTGAGGCAGTTAGTTTAAGTGACTTGATAATGGTCACCCAGCTAGTCAATATCCAAGGCAGGATTTGAACTCAGGTCTTCTAGACTCATGTGTTCTACCTACTGATCCACCCAGCTACCTCTTATGATCACTTTGCTCTCTCTGGGTGACATAGCATTGCTAGACATATTGTTCTTCTTTCCATATGACTACCCTCCATATTCCTTTTGTGCATCAGCCATTGATGTTGTTGGGTCCTGCCCCATCCTACTGTTTTCTTCAGACCTTTTCAGGGGGTCTTCCAGGTCAGAACTATTTATATAACAATATTAAGATATTATTTATTATTGATAAGTTATTGTCTATTAAATATGCCTCCCTTTTCCAACAATATGTCTGTATGGGACCAAATTTTCTTCATATCCTTCAACCAGAATGATGTATCACACTAGATTAGATAGGGAAATCCATCTATTTTTTTTATTAAGCCAGACAATGCAGAGATTTGCAAATATACATAAAACATTGCCACTCATTATTTTTTTTGCTATTTTTCATTTAAAAGGTTACTTATGTTAATATGTAATGGTTTATTATTGTTATTTTAAATTGATATGTAACATTTAAAATTTTATCACTTTTAATTTCTAACAAATATTAATAGATATGACTCATAAACAAAAGCTCTTTGAGGTCCTCAATAATTTTTAAATTATATATTAAATTATATAAACTATAACTTAGCTTCAGTCTCCTAGTGGCTAGAAACTTTGTCATATAAGAATAAATTTATAGCTTTTTAGTCATATCCTCACCTCTGTCTCCTCTTTCCCTGGTTTCAGGGTGGAGTTCTAGTGAATGGCACTCAGAATCACTGGGATGGGTCACAACAGTTTATTGATATTTACCACCAAGCACTTTGGTCAAGGTGCCCCTTTGCCCCCACCATCTCACCAAGGGCAGCATGCTTAGTGGTGACCAGGAATAGTAGGATGCATGCTCCAATGGAAGGTCCAGACACTGTCTGGGGGGACCTGGATTTACATTGCCTTTTTAAACAAAGCAGCAAAATATGCTATTCAATTCACTCTGTGCTGTGTGTGTGTGTGTGTGTGTAATCCCACCAACTACCCAGATACTGAAAAAAGTTTCAAGAGTTACAAATACTGCCTTTCCATGTAGGAATATAAACAATTCAACTTTAGTAAGTCCCTTATGATTTCTCTTTTATTTACCTTTTCATGCTTCTTGTGTTTGAAAGTCAAATTTTCTTTTCAGCTCTGGTCTTTTCATCCTCTATTTCATTGAAAGACCATTTTCCCCCTGAAGTATTAGACTCAGTTTTGCTGGGTAGGTGATTCTTGGTTTTAGTCTTAGTTCCTTTGACTTCTGGAATATCATATTCCAAGCCCTGAGATCCCTTAATGTAGAAGCTGCTAGATCTTGTGTTATCCTGATTGTATTTCCACAATACTCAAATTGTTTCTTTCTGGCTGCTTGCAATATTTTCTCCTTGACCTGGTAACTCTGGAATTTGACTACAGTGTTCCTAGGAGTTTGGCTTTTGGGATCTCTTTCAGGAGGTGATTGGTGAATTCTTTCAATACTTATTTTGCCCTCTGGTTCTAGAGTATCTGGGCAGTTTTCCTTGATAATTTCATGAAAGATGATGTCTAGGCTCCTTTTTTGATCATGGCTTTCAGGTAGTCCCATAATTTTTAAATTGTCTCTCCTGGATCTGTTTTCCAGGTCAGTTGTTTTTCCAATGAGATATTTCACATTATCTTCCATTTCTTATTCTTTTGGTTTTGATTTGTGATTTCTTGGTTTCTCATAAAGTCATTAACCTCCATCTGCTCCATTCTCATTTTTAAAGAACTATTTTCTTCAGTGAGCTTTTGAACCTCCTTTTCCATTTGGCTAATTCTGCTTTTTAAAGCATTCTTCTCCTCATTGGCTTTTTGAACGTCTTTTACCAACTGAGTTAGCCTATTTTTAAAGGTGTTTTTTTCTTCAGCATTTTTTTGGGGTCTCTTTTAGCAAGGTGTTGACTTGCTTTTCATGATTTTCTTGCATCTCTCATTTGTCTTCCCAATTTTTCCTCCACCTCTCTTACTTGATTTTCAAAATCCTTTTTGAGCTCTTCTATGGCCTGAAACTATTGGATGTTTGGGATACAGAAGTCTTGACTTCTGTGTCTTTCTCTGATGGTAAGCATTGTTTTTCCTTATCTGAAAGGATGGAAGAAGATATCTGTTCACCAAAAAAGTAACCTTCTATAGTCTTATTTTTTTCCCTTTTTGGGCATTTTCCCAACCAGTTACTTGACTTTTGGGTTCTTTTTCAAGAGTAGGGTATATTCTGGGGATCTGTAAGATCTCAGTTCCTCCAAGGTGGCACAGTCAAGTGTGTATACACTGGTCTGGGAGCAACACAGAAACTTTTGTGCCCAGAATCTGTGAGTAGTAGAGTTTCCTCTCCATAGCCACCTGGCCTCCAGTTCTACCAAGCCAGCACTGGGGTCTGAGATTCAGAGAAGCTGGGGGGCAGGGCCACCATTCAGTGTGAGATAAAGATCAGCTGCTCAGTTCCTCCAGGAGCATTAGGTGGGGGCAGGGCTGCCACACAGGGCTGAGATAGGATCAGCTGCCCCTAGAGCCTTTACGATCCAACAATGGATGCAGGTTGCTGTGGGAGCTGCTGCCACCTGATGTGGCCTCTGCCACCACCAGTCAGAGTTATGGGAAGACCCTGCTCCCTTCTCAGCCAGCTGAAGAAACCCACTCACTGACCTTTGGTGCCTGTGGGTTGAGGGATCTGCAAACTGCCACTACTGCCACTGGGGATTCCACCCTTGAACCGCTCGAATCCTGTGCGACAGACCTTTCCCATCAGCCCTTCAGGTCACCCTGAGCTGGAAATCTCCTCCACTCCATTGTTCTGTGGCTTCTGCTGCTCTAGAATTTGTTGAGAATCTTTTTTTACAGGTATTTTGTGGGCTGTGGGGGAAGAGCTAGTGTATGTGCATCTTTCTACTCCACCATCTTGGCTCCGCCCCCCTAAAAATACTTTCTGAAGCAATGTATGGCTGAGTGTCTCCCTGGGCCCTGGAATTTGGATTGAAGAAGACAAGTTCAACTATGTCCTCAGGCAGATTAAGCCGTGTGACCCTGGACAAGGCATTTTTAACCTCTGTCCAACTTAGTTTGTCCTGCTGTATGATGGGGATGACCATAGCACCTACCTGTCAGAACTGATGTGACTATAAATGGAGATCATATTGTAAAGCGCTTTGTAAATCTTAATTGTTATTGTTACTCAGTCATTTCAGTCCTGTCAGACTTCATGGCCCCATTTAGGGTTTTCTGGGCAAAGATACTGGAGTGGTTTGCCATTTCCTTCTCCAGCTCAGTTTACAGATGAGGAAACTGAGGCCAACAGGGTTGAGTGACTTGCCCAGGGTCACACACCTGGTAGTGTCTGAAACTGAATTTGAACTCAGATCTTTCTGACTCTAGGCCTGGTTCATCACCACTATCCACTGAACCACCTAGCTGCCCCATAAATCCTAAAGTGCTGTATAAATGCTAGCTATTATCACCATTTTATCCTGTCTATACCTTGTTTGCATAATGTCTCCTCATTCCCCGCCCCCCCCACTCCCTCTTTGTTTTCCCAGCATTAAGCACAGTGCCAGACAAAGAGTAGGTGCTTAATAAATGCTTTTTGACTGTGACTGTGACCTCTGCCAGCTAACAAAACTAGGCAGAGTGCATCCAAGCTAAAATAAATTCTTTTCTTTTTTTATTCCTGTGTCTCCATGGAGATCAAAGCCTTCCATTACAGATAATTATCTATTCGAGAGCTAGATACTCTCAGCTACTCCCAAGTTTCTCTTCTTTAGCTGCTGATAAATCTGAGGCTGAAGAAAAGGCAGGCAATCTCACTGGTTTTCCCTCACTGAGGCAAAATCCCTATCTTTATTATGCATAACAGTAAGAAAGAAACAAAGCCAAATGGCTTCTGTGCTAGTGGAAAAACCTCAATCTCTCTGCATGGAATTTGGCACAGTTTATTCCTCATCTCTATTTTTGCCTTTCTTTGTATCTTCAACACTTAGCACAATGCCTGGCACAAAAGCAGGCGCTGAATTAATCATTGCCTATTAGTTATAATGATGATATCCACTGCATACTTGGTTTCCAGCTTTTTATTCAATATTTATTAAGCACCTGCTGTGTGCTGGGTACTATGCCTGCATCAGTAGTGCATCATTATCTAAATAATGTTATTATAAACATTTTTGAACATATAGGACTTTTTTTTCCTGTTAAGAATTTCTTGCTGTTGTGAAGTTCTTTCTTCTTTTAAAGTATGATTTACATTCCCTTGTCCACATCACACTGCAGCTGTCCTGTTTGGGGCCCAGCAGAATAAGTCTGAACCATCTTTCCCATCACAGCCTTTAGAACATCTAATAGAACATGGTCACTTAGGTTATTTAACCTAGGCTCAGTGGAAGCAGATTTTGTCTCCCTAAAAGTTAACAAGTGCCTAATGATTAGAGGTGTACAAAAGAGGAATTGGTTGCCTTGGGGGTAATGGGTTTCCCCCTCATTGAAACTATTCAAGTGAGGATGGGGTAATCACCAGGCAGGTTAAATGAAGGGGACCCCCCCCCCACACACACACACCCACACACACCCCCGGCAGTGGCCAGCTAGTTGAAACCCATATCTGAGCAAGAATCCCTTTCCACAATATTCCTAACAAGTAGTCATCTGTACTTAAACTTGAAAGGACTCCTTAAGTTTTTTATCAAAGCTAATAACCTGTACATTTTTACGATAAATCTTTCAATAAGTACTTACTAAGTGTCCCTAGTGCAGCTTTGTGAAAATGAATCCATTCTGTCAGGGAAGAGGAAACATGGGGGTCTAACTTTTGTTGTAGAGGGGAGAGGGAAGTGTAGTCCCAAAAATCAGAGTGCCCCTTGTGGCCTTTCCTTGTAGCTGCATTTTACTCAGGCAATGAGGAAGGGACATCAAAAGCCTGAGCCTATAATTCTGTGAACAAAGCAAGTGTCAAAAATATCTCAACACCTTTTCAGGAAGAATTAGCCAGCTTGCATGAGGGTTAGGACAGGCAGACCTCACTTTCTTGTACTTCACAGATACCACATCTTTTACAAATTGAAGGTTTGTGGCAACTTTGCATCAAGGATGCCTGTGGGTACCATTTTTCCAATAGCTCACTTCATGTTTCTGTGTCACATTTTGGTAATTCTCACAATATTTCAGACTTCCTCTATTATTATAGCTGTCATGATGATCTGGGATCAGTGATCTTTGATGTTCCTACTGTAATTGTAATTGTTTTGAAGCACCATGAACCATACCCATATAAGACAGCAAACAGTTAATAAATGTGTGTGTTCTTAATGGCTTCACCAATGGGCCATCTCTCTCCCTTCCTTGGGTCTTCCTATTCCTTGAGACACAATAATATTCAAATTGACCTAAAATGACCTTTAAGTATTCAAGTGAAAGGAAGAGTCAATTGATCGGGCAAGCTTCATTGTTGTCTAACTTTAAGAAATTGCCACAGTCACCCCAACTTTCAGCAACCACCACTCTGTTCAGCCAGCAACCATCAACACTGAGGCAAGACCCTTCACCAGCAAAAATGATTATGACTCTCTGTAGGCTCCGATGATGGCTAGCATTTTTAGCAATGAAGTATTTTTTAATTAAGGTATGTACATTGTTTTCTTAGACATAATACTATTGCACACTTAATGGACTACAGCATAGTATAAACATAACCTTTATATGCAATGGGAAACCAAAATATTTATGTGACTCACTTTATTGCAATATTTACCTTATTGCAGTGGTGTGGAACTGAACCCACAATATCTCCAACAATATTGTTCCTATCACATTCCTTTCCTTGATGGTAAGGTCCTTATTAAGGTCTAACAGATAACTTTCCACCATTCAGATAACTTTAGGGGTGTTTTTGGTTAATCCTAATCTCTATAATTGAAGAAATCTGAAATAGGCAGCACTAAATGAGAAAGGAAAAAACTAAGACAGAAATATAACAAAACTAACATAAAAGAAATAATAGTTCCCCTGAAGGAGTAACTGAATCTTGGAGAATCTCGGGAAGAACCAGTCCTGGGTCTAAATGATTGTATGATGAATGATATCAAATCTTTACAGTTCAGTGAGTCCTTCTATGTAAAAAGGAAGCCACAAGCAGGGTGAGCACCAGGAACATCATGGGTATAGCAAAGATGATAACACTTCTTGCATAGTTACTGATCCTCATCACAAGTTAGGGAGAATTGCCCTCATCCATTTAGTGTTTCCTGGGCCACCAGCCAGGACCTCCCCCTCCATGGGAGCTCCATGACATGTGACCAAGGTGAAATACAAAATCTTTGCTTTATGGGAGACCTCTGAGGGACCCATTCCCTTCTTCTATGGGGTTTGGTGAGACATTTTCATCCTTTCCTTGTTACCATTTTAAAACTTCCTCCCCAAAATGGCACCCATTGGTCCTCTTAAGGTCTCCCTCTAGAGGAGTTGTACAATGATCACTGGGTGTTGTATTGGCAGAAATATGGGAAGTCCCATCAGTTTTACATTATAGTGGACAAGGAGATGTGGGGGTAGGAATAGGGGTACCCTTTACCACCAAATATGCCACTGAACTCTTGACGCTGGGCTACCATTGCCACTGATGTTGATCCACTGTTTGCTGCCCCTGGGGCTCATGTCTCTGGCCACTGCCCTCTGTGCCATTGGGGTCCACTTCTCCACCTGAGGTGATCTGCTGCTGCGGCCAGCTGGACCTGTTGCCCCTAGGCCAGCACCAATGGGGCCCTTGTCTGGGCCTGCTTCTCCTCCACCCTCTACCCCCACAGCAGGCCTGCATCTATGTTTGTTGCCCCAGACCACTGCTGTTGGGTTTTATGTCTTGCCCTGCTGCCTTCTCTACTAGGGTTGACTACTACCCACTGGAAAAGCCAAGACAGTTGCCTTTTTCCTAAGCTCTTTTTCCAACCCTGAAATGAAATTTCCTACCCTAAAATGAAGTGACTCTATAGGTCTGAGCACAATTTCAGTGCCACTTTAGAGTCTAACTCTGCCCTCCTCCCTTATACAGAAGGTTGTCTTGTGACTTGCCCAGAGCCCTGGAACCACTGTCAGAGGTGGGTCCTTAGCCCAGGTCTTCCTGACTATAAAGCTAGTTCTCCAGGCATTACTCTATCCTGCTTCTTTCTCTCTCTTTTTAAAAAATATACATTTATCAAGTAGCTATTATGTGCCAGGCATTGTGCTAAGCATTTTTCAAATATTATCTATTTGAATTAAGCTTGCATTTTTAATTTAAAAAAATGAACTCAGTTACCTTCATATTCTGTGAAAATGGTGAGGTAGATAAACAAGAGTCTCAGACAAGATACTGGTCTTTCAGGTTGGTACTTGATTTCTGCCTAAGATGACAAGATAATACAGCCCCAGCACACACCAAGGTAATACCAGTAGCAGGCCTTGGGGGTGGGGGGGGGGGGGGTCTTCAATAGCAGCAGCAGTGCTTCAGCAGCTTTTAGCCCAGAGACAGTAGGGGGTTTGGAAAAGTGGTCAGAGAAAAATCACAGGGGATCCTGTGCTGGCACTAGGTTCAGGACCCTGCTGCATTGCCTACCCCAATTCTAGGTCATAGCTCCACAACCAAGAAGAATAATAGCACTTGTAGCTGCAGGCAGGGGTACTGGTCACAGATTCAGGGTGAAGAAGAGTGCTTGTGGTCCCTCACAGGGGAGTAGGGTCTCAGTTCCAGGACATAAAGAAGAAACAGTGCTTGCTGCTACAGGAAAGTAGGGGACTTGGTCACAGTTCCAGAGCCAAGAGGAGAGTGAGAACTTGTGAATGCAGGGGAGCAAGGACCTTTCCTGGTTACAGATCACAGCATAGGCCAGGAGAGCAGACTGCATTTCTCCTGGAATGTAACTACCTGAAAGCACCAAAAACTTACAGATCCCCCAGAAATAGTTTTGAAAACAGCAACATGAAAAACATAAAGCTTGGGATAGTGACCCCTCCACTTTAGAAGCAGAGCCCAACTTTAACGAAAAGTTAATAGTAAAGAAACAGGCCGGGGAAATAAGCAAACAACAACCAAAAAAAGCTGACCAAAACAAAAAACCTTCTATGGTTAAAGGGAAGATCAAGATACAAACTCGGAAGACATTGATAGCAAAATAGCTACAAGCAAAGCCTCCAAAAAATGTAAATTAGACAAAATCCAATAAGAATTTGTGAAAGAGCTCAAAAAAAGATTTTTAAATTCAAATAAGGGAGGTTGAAGAAAAGTTGGGAAAACAATGAAAGTGATTTAAGAAAATTATGAAAAGAGTCAACAGCTTGTAAGAGAGATACAAAAATAGTAAAGAAAAAACACTTTAAAAAATAGAATTCATCAAAGGATAAAAAAAAGTCACAAAAATTCAATGAAAAGAAATTTTTTAAAAAGCAGAATTGACCAAATGAAAAAAGAGGTACAAAAGCTCAATTCCTTAAAAATTATAATTGGGCAAGTGGAAGATAATGACTCCATGAGACATAAAAAAAGTTAAAAAGAATGAAAAAAATAGAAGAAAATGTTTAATATCCTATCAGAAAAACAACTGACTTGGAAAATATATTGAGGAGAGAGGAGTTAGGAAGTATTGGACTATTTGACAGCTATGATAAAAAAAAAGCATAGATATAATATTTCAAGAAATTATCAGGGAAAACTACTCTGGTATTTTAGATCCAGAGAGCAAAATAGAAGTTGAAAGAATTCATTGATCCTGAAGGAGATCCCAAAATGGAAACTCCCAAGAATATTGTAACCAAATTCCAAGTCAAGGAGAGATCCAAGGTCATGAAGAAAATATTACAAGTAGCCTGAAAGAAACCATGTAAGTATCATGGAACCACAGTCAGGCTCACACAAGATTTAGCAGCTTCTACATTAAAGGGACAGAGGGCTTGGAATATGATATTCCAGAAGGCAAAGGAACTAGCATAACCAAGAATCATCTATCCAGAAAAACTGAGTATAATCCTTCCAATGAGAAGGAAATGGATGTTAAATAAAATAGAGGACTTCCAAGCATTCCTAATGAAAAGACCAGAGCTAAACAGAAAATTTAATGTGCAGATACAGAACTTAAGAGCGTAAAAGGGTAAATATGAAAAAAATCACAAGGTGTCAATAAGGTTAAACTGTTTACATTCCTATTTGGAAAGATGATGTATATCCTAAAAACTATCATTATTAGGGCAATTAGAAGGATATCCATAGATGGTACAAGTGTGAGAAGGAGATGTTCTGGGAGAAGGGGTAAGGGAGAGGAAGAATGGTCGGAGGGGGACATATATCTCACATAAAAGAGGTGTACAAAGATAAGCTTTTTACCACCCATGGTGGGCAAACTTTTGAACCTCACTATTATTGGAATTGGTTTAAAGAGGAAATAACATACACCTAGTTGGCTATAGAAATCTGTCTTACCCAACAGAAAAGTTAGTGTGAGAGGGGAGAAAGTAAAAGTGGGGGCTAATAGAAGAGAGAGTAGATAGAGTAAGAGAGGCAGTGGTTAGAAGCAAAATAAACTTTTGAGACAGGACAGGGGAGAGAGAGAAACCGAAAAAATAGGATGGAGAGAAAAATACAATATTCATAACTGTGAATGTGACAAACTCGTGAATAAAATGGAATAGAAACCAGAATCCAACAATATGTTGTTTACAAGAAACACATTTGAAAGAGACATATACAAAGTAAAAATAAGGAACTAGAACAGAATCTATTACATTTCAGCTGAAGGGGATAATAGTCTTGATTTTAGACACAGCAAAAGCAAAAATAAGCTTAATTAAAGGAAATAAACAGGGAAACCATATTCGCTAAAAAAGTAACATAGACAATGAAATGATGAGTGCTAAACATATACAGTATGCACCATATAGCAGCATCCGAATTCTTAAAGGAAAAGTTAAATGAGTTAAGAAAGAGACAGTAAAACTTTGCTAGTGGGGAATCTCAACTTTTGCTTCTCAAAACTAGATAAGTCTAATAAAATAAGAAAGAAGTAAAGGAGATGAATAGAATTTTAGAAAAGTTAGATATGATAGACCTTTGGAGAAAATCGAATGGAAGTAGAAAGGAACATAATTTTTTTTCCAGCCATACATGGCACCTTCATAACAATTGATTGTGTATTAGGACATAAAATTCTCACAATCAAGTACAGAAGAGATATTAAATGAATCCTTTTTACTCCATAATGCAATAAAAAAATTACATTCAATGAGGGGCCATGAAAACATAGATTAAAAATTAACTGGAAGCTAAATAATCTAATCCTAAAGAATGAGTAAGTCAAAGAACAAATCAAAGAAACAATAATGTCATTAAAGAGAATGACAGCAATGAGACAACATTCCAAAATTTTCAGGATGCAGCCAAAGCCATACTTAAGGGAAATTTTCTATCTCTAAATGCATATATCAATAAAATAGATAAAGAGCAGATCAATGAATTAGGCATGCAATTTAAACAAACTTTTGAAAAAGAACAAATTTAAAATCCCAAATTAAACACCAAAATGGAAATCCTGAAAATCAAAGGAGAGATAAATACAATTGAAAGTAATAAAAAGAAAATACAGAATAAATAAAACTAGGAGATGGATCAAAGAAAAATCAAAGCAGATAAACCATTGATTGATTTGTAAAAAAGAAGAAAATTAATATAAAAATGCACTATGAAGGTGAAATTAAAGTAAATATTAGAACTATTTTGCTCAGTTATTATTGCCCAACAAATTTGACAATCTAAGTAAAATGGATAGATATTTACAAAAGCATAAATTTTCCAGATTAACAAAAGAGAAGATAGATACTTAATAACCCTATTTTAGAAAAAGAAATGGAACAAGTCATAAATGAACTCCCTAAGGGGAAAAAATCACCAGATGGATTCACAGATGAATTCTTACAAACATTTAAAGAACAATTAATACCAATACTATATAAACTCTGAAAAAATTAAGTAAAGGAGTACTCCCAAATTTCTTTAATAACACATATATGGTGCTAACACCTAAACCAGGAAGAACTAAAATAGAGAAAGAAAACTGTTGACCAATTTCCCTAATGAATATTGATGCAAAAATTTTAAATAAAGTACTTGTAAGGAAATTACAACAACATATCACAAAGATCATACACTATGACCAGGTGGGATTTATACTAGGAATGCAGTGTTGGTTCAATATTAGAGAAACTACCAGCCAACTACATCAGAAGCAAAAATAATCAAAAAAATCATATAATCATCTCAATAGATACCGAAATTTTTAAACAAAATAAATTCATGCATGTTTAAAACACTAGAAATTATAAAAATGAAAGGGAGCTTTCTTTAAAATGATGACTAGTATCTATCTAAAACCAGGAGCAGAAAATTTTCTGTAATGTGGCTAAGCTAGGTGCCTTCCCAATAAGATTGGGAGTAGAGTAAGGATGCCTATTGTCATCGCTATTATTCATTATTGTCCTAGAAATGCTTGCTATAGCAATGAGACAAAAATAATCTTGAAAGAATTAGAATAAACAATGAAACAGCAGTCTCTTTCTTATCATAAGGCAGGTATCATCATATCTTACTATATGATAGTATACTTCGAGAATCCTAGAAAATCAACTAAAGAAGTCATTGAAACAATGTTTATTACAAAGTTTCTGGATAGAAAATAAGCTCCCATAAATCATCAACATGCCTATACATTATCAACGAAGTCCAGCAGGAAGAGATAGAAATAGAAATTCCCTTTTATGAAGCTGCAGTCAATAGAAAATACTTAAGAGTCTGCATGCTAAGACACACCTAGGAACTGTCTGAACACAATTACAAAACATTTTTCATGCAAATAAAAGAAGAGTTAAACAATTGGAGAAATAATAATTGCTTATGAGTAGGCTGAGCCAATATAACAAAAATGACATTTCTACCTGTTAATTTACTTATTCAGTAATACTAATTACTAAGTAATACTTATTCAGCCACACTAATCAAACCACCAAAAAATTTATAGAGGTAGAAAAAATAATAAGAAAATTCATCTGAAAGAACAAAAGGTCAAGAATATCAAAAAAATCAATGGAAAAAAATGAAAAGGAAGGTCACCTAGCAGTACCAGATCTCAAACAGAATTACAAAGTGGTAATCATCAAAACAATCTGGTACTGGCTAAAAAATAGAGTAGTAGGTCAGTGGAATAGATTAGATAAACAATACACACTAGTAAATGACCACAGTAATTTAGTATTTGATAAATCTAAAGATCCAATCTTTTCAGACAAGAGCTTACTATTTGACAAAAATTGCAAGGAAAATGGAAAGCAGTTTGGCAGAAGCTAGGTATAGATAGATCAACATATACCAAGATAAGGTCACAATTTAGACATAAAGGGTAATATTTTTTTTTCATGTCTGAAAATGTATGTTTTATTTTCTCCTCTGGTAAGAGGTAAGAGGCATACTTTATCATTAGTGTTCTGAAGTCATGATTGGTTACATTAATCAGAATTTCTGAAGCCTTTAAAAGTTGTTTTCCTTCAGTATTCTCGAGGTAATCATGTAAGTTGTTTTGACGCCACTACTTTTACTCTGTATCAGTTCATACAAATCTTTTGTAGTTTCTCTGAATCTTTCACATTTACTTTTAGTGTCACCAGAATTATCCATCATATGTATGTACCATAGTTTGTCCAACCATTTCCTAATTAATATATACTCATTTTGTTTTTAGTTCTTTGTTATATCATAAAATATTTCTTTTGAATATATGAATTCTTTCCTTCTGTCTTTGACTTTTTTGTAACTGCAGTTTCTCCTGAACTATAATTCCAAGTGCTACAATCAAAGAATTTCAAAATTGCTTATTAGACATCTAAAACTGGATATCCTGTAGACATTTAAACTCAATAAAATTAAAACTATATTGCTTATCTTTCTTCCTAAATCCTCCTCTCCCCAAACTTCCCAATTATTGTTGAGAATACAACCATCCTTTCAGTTCTACCAGTCTCAAAACTTAGATGTCATCCTTGCTTATTCATATTTTGTCACCTGCCATATCCAGGGCTTGGAACATCTCTTGAATGTTCTCCATTCTCTAACACTGCTACGACCCTGGTGAGGCCCTCATCTCCTCATTCCTGGATTATTATTTTTTCTTCTTTTTTTTAAATTTTATTTTTAATTTTTAAATTTTTTTAAAAATTTATTTAACTTTTAACATTAATTTTCATGAAATTTTGGATTCCAAATTTTCTCCCCATTTCTACCCTCCCCCACCCCAAAATGCCGAGCATTCTAATTGCCCCTATCAGCGATCTCCCCTCTCTTCTAACATCCCTCCTTTCACTTGTTCCCATCTTCTCTTTTGTCCTGTAGGGCCCGATAACTTTCTATACCCCAATAACTGTATTTCTTATTTCCTAGTAGTAAGAACAATACTCAACAGTTCATTCCTACAACTTTGACTTCCAACTTCTCTTCATCCCTCCCTCCCCACCCATTCCCTTTGGGAAGCAAGCAATTCAATATAGGCCATGTCTGTGTAGTTTTGCAAATGACTTCCATAATAGTCGTGTTGTGTAAGACTAACTATATTTCCCTCCATCCTATCCTGCCCCCCATTGCTTCTGTTCTGTCTTTGGATCCTGTCCCTCCCCAAGAGTGTTGACTTCAAATTGCTCCCTCCTCCCATTGCCCTCCCTTCCATCATCCCCCCCACCCTGCTTATCCCCTTCTCTCCCACTTTCCTGTATTGTAAGATAGGTTTTCATACCAAAATGAGTGTGCATTTCATTCCTTCCTTTACTCGAATGTGATGAGAGTAAACTTCATGTTTTTCTCTCACTTACCCTCTTTTTCCCTCCGCTGCAAATTCTTTTGCTTGCCTCTTTTATGAGAGATAATTTGCCCCATTCCATTTCTTCCTTTCTCCTCCCAATACATTTCTCTCTCACCACTTAATTTCATTTTTTAAAAATATGATCCCATTCTATTCAATTCACTCTGTGCTGTGTGTGTGTGTGTGTAATCCCACTAACTACCCAGATACTGAAAAGTTTCAAATTACAAATATTGTCTTTCCATGTAGGAATGTAAACAGTTCAACTTTAGTAAGTCCCTTATGACTGCTCTTTGCTGTTTACCTTTTCATGCTTCTCTTCATTCTTGTGTTTGAAGGTCAGATTTTCTTTTCAGCTCTGGTCTTTTCATCAAGAATGCTTGAAAGTCCTCAATTTCATTGAACAACCATTTTTTTCCCCTGAAGTATTACACTCAGTTTTGCTGGGTAGGTGATTCTTGGTTTTAGTCCTAGTTCCTTTGACTTCTGGAATATCCTATTCCATGCCCTTCAATCCCTTAATGTAGAAGCTGCTAGATCTTGTGTTATCCTGATTCTATTTCCACAATACTGGAATTGTTTCTTTCTAGATGCTTGCATTATTTTCTCCTTGACCTGGGAATTCTGGAATTTGGCCACAATGTTCCTAGGAGGTTCTCTTTTTGGATCTCTTTCAGGCAGTGATCGATGGATTCTTTCAATTTGCCCTCTGGTTGTAGAATATCAGGGCAGTTTTCCTCGATAATTTCATGAAAGATGTTGTCTAGGCTCTTTTTTTGATCATGGCTTTCAGGTAGTCCCATAATTTTTAAATTGTCTCTCCTGGATCTATTTTCCAGGTCAGTTGTTTTTCCAACGAGATATTTGACATTATCTTCCATTTTTTCGGTTTTGTTTTGTGATTTCTTGGTTTCTCATAAAGTCATTAACCTCCATCTGTTCCATTCTAATTTTTAAAGAACTATTTTCTTCAGTGAGCTTTTGGACCTCCTTTTCCATTTGACTAATTCTGCTTTTGAAAGCATTCTTCTCCTCATTGACTTTTTGAACCTCTTTTGCCAATTGAGTGAGCCTATTTTTCAAGGTGTTATTTTCTTCAGCATTTTTTGGGGTCTCCTTTAGCAAGGTGTTGACTTGCTTTTCATGCTTCTCTTGCATTTCCCTCATTTCTCTTCCCAGTTTTTCCTCCACCTCTCTCACTTGATTTTCAAATTCCTTTTTGAGCTCTTCTGTGGCCTGAGCCCATGGAATATTTATTTTGGATGTTTGGGATACAGAAGCCTTGACTTCTATGTCTTTCCCTGATGGTAAGCATTGTTCTTCCTCATCTGAAAGGATGAGAGGAGATATCTGTTCACCAAGAAAGTAACCTTCTATGGTCTTATTTTTTTTTCCTTTTTTGGGCATTTTTCCAACCAGTTACTTGACTTTTGGGTCCTTTGTCAAGAGTAGGGTGTACTCTGGGAATCTGTGAGATCTGAGTTCCTCCAAGATGACACAATCAGGCGTGTACTGATCTGGAAGCAGAGAGGGATTTTGGTGCCCAGAATCTTAGCAGATACCTCTCCACAGCCATTTGGGTTCCAGTTCCACCAAGGCAGTACTGGGGGCTGATTTTCAGATAAGCTGGATGGGCAGGGCCACTATTCAGTTGGAGCTGGAGCTCCACCTAGGGCTGAGGTAAGACTCAGCTCTTCAATGCCCCCAGGGGTTTTTACACTCCAACAATGGAACTTCCATAGGGGCTGCTGTGCTGGCTCTGTGGCTGCTGCCTGCTGCTGGCGCTATGGGAAGGCCCTTCTTCCTTCCTGGCCTGCTGATAAGACCCCATCACTGACCTTTGTTGCCTGTGGGCTGAGGGATCTGAGGACCAGCTGCTGTGACTGGAGATTCTGCCCCAGAGGTGTCCTCCTCCTAGAGTCTCCTCCCGCCACACCACCAACGCTGAGCTGGGCTCCACGCTCAGCTCCCGTGTCAGGCGCAACTGACATTTCCATGAGCCTTTCACGTCTCCGTGGGCTGGAAATCTCCTCCACTCTGTTGTTCTCCACTTCTCCAAAATTTGTTGAGAGTCCCTCTCTACAGGTATTTTATGGGCTGTGAGGAGGACTCTGTGTAAGTGTGTCTTTCTAGTCTGCCATCTTGGCTCTGCCTCCCCCATAAAGGGTAATATTATAAGTAAATTAGAAGAGCATAGAAAATTTCATCTACCAAATCTATGGATAAGGGAAGAATTTATGACCAAACAAGAAAAAGAGTATTAAGGGAGGTAAAATGAATAAGTTTGATTACATTAAATTAAAAAGGTTTTACACAAAAAAAATCAATACAACCAAGATTAGAAAGAAAACAGGAAACCAGGGGAAGGGGTTGGGTGGGAATTTTACAAGAAGTTTCTCTGATAAAGGGCTAATTTCTAAAATATATAGAGAATTGCATCAAATTTATAATATGTGTCATTCATCAATTGATCAATAGTCAAAGTTTATGAATAGACAATTTTCACAAAAAGAAATCAAAGCTATCTATAGTCATGGGGAAAATGCTCCAAATTGCTATTAATTACAGAAATTAAAGCAACTCTGAAATGCCACCTCACACCTGTCAGATTGTCTAAAAGGAAAATGACAAATGTTGAAGGGGATGTGGGAAAATTGCAACACTAATGTAGTGTTAGTGGATTTGTGAATTGATCCAACACTTCTGGAGAGCAATTTGGAACTATACCTAAAAAACCATAAAACTATGCATACCCTTTGATCCAGCAATGCCACTAGTAATTCTATAACCCAAAGGAAAAAACGAGAAAACAATGGGCCCATATGCACAAAAGTATTCAGAGAAAATCTTTTTGTGTGTGTGGTGGCAAAGAATTGGAAACTGAGGAGAAGTCCATTCATTTTGGAATGACTGAAAAACTATAGCATATGATTGTGATGGAATAGTAGTGTGCTATAAGAAATGACAAGCAAGATGGTTTCAGAAAAAATTTGGGCAATCTTATATGAACTCATGCATAGTGAAGTGAGCAGAGTCAGGAAAATGTACATAATAACTGTAATATTACAGTGATGACCAACTGTGAAAGACTTAGCTATTCTGATCAATACAATGATACATAACAGTTCCAAAAGATTAATAATGAAAAATGTTATCCACCTCCAGAGAATAAAACTGAATACAAATTGAAGCATATTTTTTCACTTTATTTTTCTTGCTTTTTTTGCAACATGACTTAATATGGAAATATGTTTTCCATGATTTCACATATGTAACTCATATCACTTTTCTTGTCTTCTAGGTGGGTTGTGGAAAGATGAGAAGGAAGAAGAAAATTCAGAATTTAATTTCTTTTTTAAAAAAAGAATGCGAAAATAGGTTAATTTTTTCAATTTTTAAAATTATTTTTAGTTTTCAACATTCATTTCCACAAAATTTTTAGTTCCAAATTTTCTTCCCATATCTCCTCTCCCTCCACCCAAATATGGCATGTATTCTGATTACCCCTTCTCCTAGTCTGCCTTTCCTTTTGTCTCTCCACCCCCTTATCTCTTTCCCCCATATTTTCTAGTAGGGCAAGTTAGATTTCTGTACCCAATTGCCAACATATCTTATTTCTCAGTTGCATGTAAAAACATTTTTTAAATATATAATTTATTTATTTTTCAGTTCTTAACATTCACTTCCACAAGAATTTGAATTCAAAATTTTCTCTCCATCTCTCCCCACCCCCACCCCAAGACAGCATGCACCCCATCCATCCCTTCCTTCAGTCTGTCCTCCTTCTATTACTCATTCTTCTTCCATCTCCCTTCACCTTTGTTTTCCTGTAGGGAAAAGAAGATTTCTATACTCCATTACCTGTATAGCTTAATTTCCAGTTGCATGCTAAAACAATTTTTAACATTCATTGTTAAAGCTTTGAATTCCACATTCCCTCCCTCCTCACCTACCATCATTGAGAAAACAAGCAATTCAAAATAGGTCGTACATGTGTAACAATGCAAAACACTTCCATAATATTTATGTTGTAAAAGACTAACCACATTTCCCTCTGTCCTATCCTGCCCTTCATTTATTGCATTCTTTCCCTTGACTTGTCCTCGCACAGTAGTGTTTACTTCTGATTATCCCTTTCCCCAATTTGCTGTCCCTTCTATTATCGTCCTTCCCCTATCTCCTTCCCCCTTGCCTTCCTGTAGGGTAAAATAGATTTCCATATCCAGTTGAATGTGTGTTATTCCCTCCTTAAGCCAAATCCCATGAGAGTAAGGCTCACATATTTCTTTTCATCTCCCCCATCTTCCTCTCCATTATAGAAGCTCTTTCATCCCTCTTGTATGTGAGATGATTTGCTACATTCTACCTCTCCCTTTCTCTTACTTCTAGTACATTCCATTCAACAGTAAATTTTATTTTTTAGGTATTCTCCCTTCATATTCAGTTCACCCTGTGCCCTCTGTGTGTGTGTGTATACACTCATATATATATATATATATATATATATATATATATATATATACACACACACACATACACACATGTACATATACATACTTACACATATATAATATATACACACATACATACCCATACACACACACATATATGTTCCCTTTAACTACCCTAATACTGAAAAAGGTCTCATTAATTACACATAACATCTTTCCATGTAGTAATTTAAACAGTTCAACTTTAATGAGTTCATTAAGGTTTTTCTTTCCTATTTACCTTTTCATGTTTCTCTTGATTCTTGTATTTGAAAGTCAAATTTTCTATTCAGCTCTGATCTTTTTTTTAACAAGAATGCTTGGAAGTCCTCTATTTCATTGAAATTCCATTTTTTGCCCTGAAGTTTTGCTGGGTAGGTGATTCTTTGTTTTAGTCCTATCTCCTTTGATCTCTGGAATATCCTATTCCAAGCCCTTTGATCCCTTAGTGTAGAAGCTGCTAAATCCTGTGTCATCCTGATTGTATTTCCACAATATTTGAATTGTTTCTTTCTGGTTGCTTGTAATATTTTCTCCTTGACTTGGGAACTCTGAAATTTGGCCAAAATATTCCTAGGAATTTTCCTTTTTGTATCTCTTTCAGGAGGTGATGGGTGATTCTTTCCATTCCTATTTTACCCTCTGGTTCTAGATTATCAGGGAACTTTTCCTTGATAATTTCTTGTAAGATGATATCTAGGCTCTTTTTTTTAATCATGATTTTGAGGTAGACCAATAATTTTAAAATTGTCTCTCCTGGATCTATTTTATAGGTGAGATATTTCGCATTGTCCTCTATTGTTTCATTCTTTTGTTGTATAATTTCTTGGTTTCTCATAAAGTCATTAGCTTCCATCTAAATTCTAAATTTTAAAGAACTATTTTCTTCAGTGAGCTTTTGAACCTCCTTTTCCATGTGGCTAATTCTGCTTTTTAAAGTATTCTTCTCCTCATTGACTTTTTGACCTCTTTTTAAAAATTTTTATTTATTTTTTTAAATTAAATTATTTTATTTGTTTTCAGTGTTCTACAGTTACTTTCATATATCTTATATTTTTCCCCTCCCTCCCCCTTCTTCTCCACTCCCTCTCTGAGAGAGCATACAATTTTATATAGGTTCTACACATACATTCCTATTAAATACATTTCCATCTTAGTCATGTTGCATCGAAGAATTAAATCAAAGAAATAAAATGAATTAAAATAAAACAAAACAAAATGTAATACAAAAAAAATGGTCTGCTTCATTCTGCAATCAAATTCCATAGTTCTTTCTTGGAATGTGTAAGGCATTTTGCCTCAAGAGTCCTTTGGGAATTTTTTAAATCCTTGCATTGCAATGAAGTACTAAGTCTTCCAGAAAAATTCCCTGCATACTGTGGTTGTTGCTATGTACAAAGTTCTCCTGGTTCTGCTCCTTTCACTCAGCATCAGTTCGTATAAGTCTTTCTGTGACATCTTCCTGTTTATCATTTCTTACAGCACAATAGTATTCCATTACATTCATATACCACAATTTATTCAACCATTCCCCAATTGATGAGCATTCCTTTGATTTCCAGTTTTTGGCCACCACAAAGAGAACTGCTATAAATATTTTTGTACATGTGGGACCCTTTCCCATTTTTATGATTTCTTGGGGATACAGTCCTAGAAGCAGTATTGCTGGGTCAAAGGGTATGCACATTTTTGTAGCCCTTTGGGCATAGTTCCAAATTGCTCTCCAGAATGGTTGGATGTGTGCCCAGCTCCACCAACGATGAATTAGTGTTCCAACTCTCCCACATCTTCTCCAGCATTTATCATCTTTCTGTTTTTGCCATGATAGACAATCAGATAGGTATGATGTGGTATCTCAGAGTTGTTTTGATTTACATTTCTCTAATCAATAGTGATTTAGAGTATTTTTTCATATGACTATAGATAATGTTAATTTCTTCCTCTGAAAAGTGCCTGTTCATATCCTTTGACCATTTATCAATTGGGGAATGACTTGTGTTCTTGGACATTTGACTCAGTTCTCTATATATTTTAGAAATGATGCCTTTATCACGGACACTAGTTGCAATAATTCTTTCCCAATTTTCTGTTTCCCTCTTAATCTTGGTTGCATTGGGTTTTTTTTTTTTAATTTATTTATTTATTTAAATTTTTTACATTCATTTTCACAAATTTTTGGATTCCAAATTTTCTCCCCTTTTATCCCCTCCCCCCACCCCAATACCCCACGCAATCCAATTTTCCCTATCTCCAATCTGCCCTCTCTTCTGTCATCTCTCCCTTCTCTTGTCTCCATCTTCTCTTTTCTTCTGTAGGGCCAGATGACTTTCTATTCCTCCTTAACTGTATGTCTTCTTTCCCAGTTGCAACAACAATACTAAACAGTTGTTCCTAAAACTTTGAGTTCCAAATTCTCCTCATCCCTCCCTCCCCACCCATTCCCCTTGGGACAGCAGGCAATTCAATATAGGCCATATCTGTGTAGTTTTGCCAATGACCTCCCTGATAGTCGCGTTGTGCAAGACTAACTGGATTACCATCCCTCCTAACCTGCCCCTCATTGTTTCTCTTCTGTCTTTTGATCCTGTCCCTCCCCAAGTGTTGACTTCAAATTGCTCCCTCCTCCCTTTGCCCTCCCTTCCATCATCCCCCCCTTGCAATATCTCTTTCTCCCCCACTTTCTTATACTGTAAGATAGGTTTTCATACCAAAATGAGTGTGCATTTCACTCCTTCGTTTAGTCAAATGTGATGAGGGTAAACTTCTTGTTTTTTGTTTTTTTTTTTTCAGCTCTCCTCTTTTTCCCTCCACTAATAAAAACTCCTACCTGCCTCTTAAATGACATATAGTTACCCCCTTCCCTTTCCCTCCCCCTACATTTCTCTCTCACCATTTACCCTAGTTTCTTTTAAGGTATGGTCCCCTCCTATTCAGTTCAATCTGTGCTCTCTATCTCTGTATGTGTGTGCATGTGTGTATGTGTGTGCATGCGTGTACATGTGTATGTGTGGTCCCACCAACTACCCAGATACTGAAAAGTTTTAAGAGTTACAAATATTGTCTTTCCATGTAGGAATGTAAACAGTTCACTCATGGTAAGTCCCTTAAGACTTCTCTTTGCTGTTTACTTTTTCAAGCTTCTTCTCATTCTTGTGTTTGAAAGTCAAATTTTCTTTTCAGCTCTGGTTTTTTCATCAAGAATGATTAAAAGTCCTCTGTTTCATTGAAAGACCATATTTTCCCTTGAAGTATTATACTCAGTTTAGCTGGGTAGGTGATTCTTGGTTTGAGTCCTAGTTCCTTTGCCTTCTGGAATATCCTATTCCACGCCCTTCGATCCCTTAATGTAGAAGCTGCTAGATCTTGGGTTATCCTGATTGTATTTCCACAGTACCGGAATTGTTTCTTTCTAGCTGCTTGCAAGATTTTTTCCTTGAGCTGGGAGTTCTGGAATTTGGCCACAATGTTCCTAGGAGTTTCTCTTTCTCTTGGATCTCTTTCAGGTGGTGATCGATGGATTCTTTCAATACTTATTTTGTCCTCTGGTTCTAGAATGTCAGGGCAGTTTTCCTTGATAATTTCATGGAAGATGATGTCTAGGCTCTTTTTTTGATCATGAGTTTCAGGTAGTCCCATAATTTTTAAATTGTCTCTCCTGGATCTATTTTCCAGGTCAGTTGTTTTTCCCATGAGATATTTCACATTCTCTTCCATTTTTTCGTTCTTTTGATTTTGTTTGGTGATTTCTTGGTTTCTCATAAAGTCATTAGACTCCATCTGTTCCATTCTGATTTTGAGAGAACTATTCTCTTCAGTGAGCTTTTGAGCCTCTTTTTCCATTTGGCTCATTCTGCTTTTGAAAGCATTCTTCTCCTCATTGGCTTTTTGAACCTCCTTTGCCAATTGGGTGAGCCTATTTTTCAAGGTGTTAATTTCCTCAGCATTTTTTTGGGTCTCCTTTACCAAGGTATTGACCTGTTTTTCATACTTTTGTTGCATCTCTGACATTTCTCTTCCCAGTTTTTCCTCGACCTGTCTAACTTGCTTTTCAAAATCCTTTTTGAGCTCTTCCAGGGCCTGAGCCCACCCACCACCCCCCTGGGGTGTCTGGGGTACTGAGGCCCCGCCCTCCACGTCTTTCCCTGATGGCAAGGATACGTCCTCATCTTCGTCAGATCCGAAGGTCGGGATCATTTGCATTTGTTGGAAAAAACTCTCTAAAGTCTTATTTTTCTTCCCTTTTCTAGGCATTTTCCCAGCCAGTTACTTGACTTCTGAGATTCCTTTCCACCCCCGCCTGGATCCGCCCAGCTAGTGCTTGGCCTCTGAGATTTAAATGGGCTTTCCTCCTGCTGGCTGTCAATCAGTGAGCTTTAGTTCAGGTGCTGGGGTGGGGCCAGGGCTGCCTCCGAGACTCTGATCCCTGGGGGGGAAGGGGGGGCTTTATGCAGAGACTCTCAGGAATGGAGCGGGTGGGGGCGGGGTGGGGGGCCCCGCCTCCCAATCTCAGCTCCCCTGGGGGGGTCCCGAGCAGAAGCCTTCAGCAACAGAGCGGGGTGGGGGCAGGGCCGTCTCCCAGGCTCAGCTCCGTCAGGTTTTATGCGGGAATCTTCCGTAATGAAGATCCTGCCTGCTGCTGGGGGATTCCTGAGTCCTGGGCCGCTGCCGCCTCAGCCCCAGCCCACGCCTCTGCCTCCGCCGCTTCCTGCCCCCGTCTCTGCCGCCGCCGCTTCCTCCCGAGGGGGCCCGAGTCACGGAGACGCCCCGCTTCCCCTCTCCTTCAGCCCGGCCTCTCTCACTGACCTGCTTCTGTGGGCGGAGGGGCTTTCCCGGCTGCTGGAGCATCCGTCTCTGAAGCCTGCTCGGATCCGCTTCTCTGAGGCCTCGGCCAGGGCAGCGCTGGGGGTCGGGTTTACTTTCCGGGGCGCGCCGGACCCTGGGGACGGGTCTTCAGGGCTCCCTGGAACGGAAATCTCTTCCACTCTGCTTCTGCACACCTCGTATTCACCCAGAAGCTATGGGGGATTCTTTTTACATTAATTCTATGGGCTTTGGTTTCGGAGCTTGTAAACGTGCGTCCTTCTACTCCGCCATCTTGGCTCCGTCCCCGGTTGCATTGGGTTTGTGCAAAAACTTTTCAATGTGATATAATCAAAATTATCCATTTTGCACTTCATAATGTTTTCTATCTCTTGTTTAGTCAAAAATTTCTCTATTCTCCATAAATCTGATAAATACACTATTTCTTGCTTCACTAATTTGTTTTTAGTATCAATCTTTATACCTAGATCATGTACCCATTTGGACTTTATTCTTGTGTACAGTGTCAAGCATTGGTCTATGCCCACTTTCTGCCATACTGTTATTCCATTTTCTCAGCAATTTTTGTTGAACAGTGAGTTCTCATCCCAGAAGCTGGGGTTCTTGGGTTTATCAAACAGTAGATGCTATATTTATTGACTACTGTGTCTTGAGTACCTAATTTATTTCACTGGTCTACTCCTCTGTTTCTTAGCCAATACCAAGTGGTTTTGATAATTGCTGCTTTATAAAACAATTTGAGACCTGGTATGACTAGGCCACCTTCCCTAGCATTTCTTTTCATTAGTTCCCTTGATATTCTGGACCTTTTGTTCTTCCAGATGAATTTTGATATTGTTTTTTTCTAGCTCTAGAAAATAATTATCTGATAGTTTGATTGGTATGACACTGAATAAATTAATTTAGATAGAATTGTCATTTTTATTATATTGGCTCATCCTACCCATGAGCAGCTGATGTTTTTCCACTTACTTAGATCTGACTTTATTTGTGAGAAAAATGTTTTGTAATTGTGTTCATATAGTCCCTGAGTTTGTTTTGGCAGGTAGACTCCAAAATATTTTATAGTGTCTACCATAGCTTTAAATGGAATTTCTTCTTCTATCTCTTGCCATTGGGCTTTGTTAGTAATATATAGAAATATAGATGATTTGTGTGGGTTTATTTTGTAACCTGCAACTTTGCCAAAGTTATTTATTGTTTCAAGTAGTTTTGTACTTGATTCTCTGGGATTCTCTAAGTATATCATCATATCATCTACAAAGAGTGATAACTTAGTTTCTTCTTTGCCTATTCTAATTCTTTCAATTTCTTTTCCTTCTCTTACTGCTACAGCTAACATTTCTAGTACCATATTGAATAATAGTGGTGATAATGGATTTTAGGACCTCTTTTCCCATTTGTATTAGTCTATTTTTAAAGGTGTTATTTTCTTCAGCATGTTTTTGGGTATCCTTTAGTAAGCTGTTGACTCCATTTTCATGATTTTCTTGCATCGCTCTCATTTCTCTTCCCAATTTCTCCTCCACCTCTCTTACTTGATTTTCAAAATCCTTTTTGAACTCTTCTATGAGATCATTGCACATTTTTTTTTGGAGGTTTTGGATATAGAAACCTTGAATTTGATGTCTTCCTCTGAACACTTTGTTCTTCCTCATCCAAAAGGATGGAAGAAAATACCTTTTCACCAAGAAAGTAACCTTCTATAGTCTTGTTTTTTTTCCCTTTTAGGGGGGGCATTTTCCCATCCAGTTACTTGACTTTTGAGTCCTTTGTCAAGTAGAGGGTATATGCTAGGAACCTATAAGTTCTCAGTTCCTCCAGTGTGGCACAATCAAGGGAGAGGAGTTTACTCCTCTCCTGGCCTGCAATCTGGTCTGGGAGCAACCACAAGCACTCTGTTCTGCCCAGGATCTTCAAGTAGGATTCCCTCTCCAGAGCCAGCACCAGCTCCCCCATGCCAGCACTCCTCCTCACCCCAGGACCACTACTGAGAACTGACACCCTGATCAGCTGTTCAATTCCCTGAGGGTCTTTAGGCCCAGGGCTCCAAAAGTGGGTACTACTGTGGCAGTGGCTTCCACTGCTCTGGGGTCAGGGCTGGGACCAGACCTTGCTTCCCACTCACCCAGGTAAAAGAGCTTTCTCACTGACCTTTGAAGCTCTTTGGCATTTGTGGGCTAAGAAATCTAGGAACTGCAGCTGCTATTGGTGATTCCATTTCCTGAAGCCTGCTCCAGTCCTGTCTGTGCTACGTGGTCAAGACTAGGCTGTGGTCTGCTCTTAGCCTGGTGTGATAGACCTTTCCTGTTGGCCTTCCAGGCTGTCTTGGACTGGAAATCTTTTTCACTCTGTTGTTTTCTGGCTTCTGCTGCTCTAAAATTTTTTTAGGATCATTTTTTTACAGGTATTTTATGGGCTATGGGGCCAGAGCTAGAGCAGGTCCATCTTTCTACTCCACCATCGTGGTTCTGCCTGCCTTGTAAAAACAATTTTTGTTTTTAAAATTTTGCATTCCAAATTATTTCCCTTCTTCCCTCCCCACCTAACCTCATTCATGAGAAGACAAGTAATTCAATATTGGTTATACAGGTGTAGTTATGCAAAACACTTCTATAATTTTCATGTTGTGAAAGACTAACTATATCTCCCTCTATTCTATCAAATCCCCCACTTATTCTATTTTCAACCTGTCCCTTTTCAAAAGTTTTTGCTTCTGAATATGCCCTCTCCAAATCTGCCCTCCCTTCTATCATCTACCCCCCCATTTAACCCCCTTTCCCCTTACTTTCCTGTAGGGTAAGATTCCCAATTGGGTGTGTATATTATTCCTTCCTTAAGCCAAATCCAATGAGAGTAAGGTTCACTCATTCTACATCACCTCCCCTGCTTTCCCTGCATTGTGAAACTTTTTTCTTGCCTCTTTTATGTGAGATAGTTTATCTCATTCTATTTCTCCCTTTCTCCTCCCAATGTATTCCCCTCTCACCCCTTAGTTTTATTTTTGAGATATCATTCCTATCCTTTCCTCTTCTCTCCCCTCCCCTCCCTTCTCCCCTTCTTCTCTTTCACTCCCTCCCCACCCCGCCTCCCCTGAGGCCTGCAGCAACCCTGTTTTGCTGCTCGACCCATGCCAGACCACTACACTCCCAGCCTGATTCAATAGATGATTCCTGCATAACTTCCTTGTTATCTTGGGCTGGAGATTTGTTTCACTGTCATTTTGTGTGTTCTGTAGCTCTAGAATTTGTTTAGTATCATTTTTTACAGGTATTTACAGAGGTTTAGGAAGAGAGCTCAAGTAGGCCACTGCTTTAACTCTGCCATCTTGGCTCCTCCCCTAATAATTAAAAACATGAAAGTAACAAAATCCCACCCAGATTTACTGTCTGGAAATCATGAATGAATGAATGAATGAATGAACACTTGGTGGTTTGACTTGGCTTTAACCCAAATGTAACATGTCATCCAAAGCCAAATAGAAAGGAAATAATATACACACACAATTGGTAATCTTACCCTACACGAAATTAAGGGGAAAGGGGGTTAAATGCGGGGAGGTAGATGATAGAAGGGAGGGCAGATTTGGGGAGGGCATATTAAGAAGCAAAAACTTTTGAAAAGGGACAGGTTGAAAATAGAATAAGTGGGGGGTTTGATAGAATAGAGGGAGATATAGTTAGTCTTTCACAACATGACAAGGACCTGAGAACAATGGAAAGATCATAACTTTTAGAAGGCCTGGGTTCAGATCTTGGCTTTAGTTACTTACCTCTGTCCCTTGGGACATGTAACCCTCTTGGCTTGTTTCCTTCTTGGTAAAAAGAGAGAGCTGGATTAGATGACCTCAAGGTCTTTTCTTGCCCTAAATTTGAGATTTTCTGCTTAGATTATTTGGAATTTTCAATTATTCTCACCCCTCCTCTCCTGGAGAAGGTAGGTGGTGCAATAGATAGAGCACTAGGCTTGGAATAAGGAGGACATCTTCATGAGTTCAAATCCAGCCTTGGGCACTTACTAGTCATGTTAGCCTGGGTAAGTCACTTAATCCTGTTTTCCTCATTTGGTTGAGAATGAAATGGCAAACCACTCCAATATCTCTGCCAAGAAAACCCCAAATGGGGTGACTGAGTCAGACATGACTGTGACTGAACAGCAATGTTCTCTCCCACACCAGTGGGATTAATTGATAACTAACAGTTGCCTTGAAGAAGAGTTTTGAATGCTGTTAGGCTCCTCTCCTGTGGCAAAGCACCTGATGCTGATTCTGTCCCAGCAGAGATTTACAAGGGAGAAGGTACACTACTCTTACAAAAGCTGACTGAAATTTTCTAGGTTATATGGCAAGAGGAGGCTATCCTCCAGGAGTTCAAGGATGCCACCATTGTCCATCGCTATAATGGAAAAGGAAATAAGCTGTCTTGTGGCAATCACAACAGGGCCAGAGATCTCTCTCTTAGTCATTGCCAGCAAGATTTTTTTGCCATATTTCTCCTGAATAAGCTGCTCCTTCATTCCCTTGGAAGATGGGTATCTACCTAAGAGCCAGTGTGGCTTCAGAAAGAACTTAAGAATTGTCTATATGGTGTTTGCTGCCTGACAACTCCAGGAGCAGAACAGAGGTCTATATGCAACATTTGTAGATCTGACCAAGTCCTATACTATCAGTTGTGAGAGCTTGTGGAAAACCATGATAAAATGTGGTTGTCCAAGGAAGTTCATCAGTGTTGTACATCAGTTCATGACCATGCTTGCTTGGTTCTGGATAATGTAAGATTCTCTAGCCACTAATGGAAGTCACTAATGGAAGCTGTGTGCTTGCTCTCATGCTTTTTAGCAAGGTGTTTTCAGTAATATTGTTAAACATCTTCAACAAGGATGAAAATGGCATCAAGGGCAGCTACCACATTGATAACTAATTATTTAACTTTGAAAAGGCTGCAAGCCAAGATTCAAGTGGAGGCAGAGTTGGTGTGTGACTTCCCCAGGCCTCCCAGATGATTGTACACTCAATGCAGCCTCTGAGGCTGAGATGCAAGAAAATATGGATTGATTTTTCTACTGTTTGTGCTAATTTTGGCCTAACAAAAAACTTAGGAAAATACATGTGCTTCAGTAGCCAGCACCCCACCATCCATAATTGGAACCATCATTCACAGCAAATGGAGAAGTTTTAAATGCTATGGCTAAGTTCACTTACATTGACAGTATACTTTCCAGGGGTGTCTTCATAGATGAAGAGATTGACACATACATTGCCAGAGAAAACCTAGTGTTCAGAAGGTTCTGAAGAAAAATGTGAAAAGAGAGGTATTAGACTGCTCACCAAAGGTCTACAGAGCCTTTGTGCTGGCCTCATTGTTGTATACCTGTGAAACATGGACAGTCTACTAGCGCCATTCCAGGAAACTGAATCACTTCCATCTGAATTATCTTAGGAAGAATCTGAAGATCACCTAGCAAGAAAAGGTAGTGGACACCGAGGTCCTTTCTTGAGCTGAACTGCCAAACTCTATTTCAGTGTACAACCAATGGGCTGGTCACATTGTTCAAATGGCAAACATACATTTGACTAAAAGACTATTTTGTGGAGAACTCGCATGAGGCAAATGCTCACATGGAAGCCAGCAGAAGCAATAGAAGGACACTCTCAAGGTCTCTCGGAGGAACTTTGGAATCAATTGTGAAACATGGGAAATACTGGTACAGGACTACCCAGGATGACATGCACTCATCAGAGAAGGTGCAAAGTAGAATTACAATAGCTCAAAAAAAAAAAAACATGAGATGCCCAAATTTAGAGATATCTCCATTCCAAATGTTCAAAGGGACTATTGGTACCCAACCTCATGGGCCTCCTGAACTTGTATTGTTCTGAGCAGTCACAGCTGGACACACTGTACCTTGACCCTAACATCCCATCTTCAAGGTCTGGCTCAGCTAATTTAGCCTCCAGGGTTCCCAGTCTCAGTCCCAATTAACTTTCTCTCCAGCAGAGCAAAGAAAGCTGCTGAGGCAAGAAGTATCCTTACCTTAAGGCCCAGTACAAACATAGACTTTGTTCCTTCCTCTCCCGGCAGACAAAGGTTCAGGTGTTGGCAACCTTGATTCCAGGGAGACTTCCTAAGAATATTTCAGGGCCCTCTGCATTTCTGGACGTGTGGTCTCCTGAGAGGAAGTATCTCAATTAATAAACAGATCCTGAGGCCTGGGGTCCTGGCTTTGAGCCCAGAATTCCAACATCTTTAGATTGAGTCTAGCATCTCTAGATTCCAGGAAAGAATTGAGATGGAGAGTGATAGAATTTTAATGAGCTAGAGCTGAAAAGAGGCCTTTCATTTGTGTGTAGCAGGAGAGTAAGGGTAAGGAAGTCAGGCATTCTAGAAAAATAAGGCTTAAAGTGAACAAAGGACAAGGGGAAATGGCATGCATTCTAATTCTGGTTCTTGAACACTAAAGGAAACAGTACCTAGTGGAGGGAAGGAGGGAAGAAATCATACCTGACTAACCCATAAGAATCTGCAAGGGAGCTGATAGGTACATGGATGAAGAGAAGAAACATGGTAAAATTTCACTTTGATAAATTTTCAAATAAAAGACTATTTTTAAAAATTGGAGGCAGTTTGGTGTAGTGGAAAGTGTCAGACTTGACATCAAATTAAACCTATTTACCTTAGACATTCTGTAGCTCTGTGACCATGGGCAAGACACTTAATCTCTCTGAACCCAAGCACCTCATCTGGAAAATGGGCATAGGAATTATCTGTAAGTTGCTCCAAGTATAGAAACAAACAGTTTTTAAAAGAACTATACCAACTGTAAATTACCACATAAAAACATGCCCTAAGACACTAGTGGTGAGAAAAATTAAAATTGTAACAACTCCGAACTTTACATAATGTCAATTGGTAGAGATGACAAAAAGAAGAATAGTCAATGTTGGAAAAGCTTTGGGAAGATGGATATCTTCATTCACTGTTGGTGGAGTTGTAAATTGGTCCATTTGTCCTAGATATTGATTTGGAATAATGGAGTAAAAAAAAGTAAGAATCTTTTGTGGTAATATATAGAAATGCTGATGATTTACATGAGTTTATTTCATATCCTGCATCTTTGTTGATTGAATCATGGTTGGTAAAAGATGTATGTAATTTTTCTATATTTTTGTGAGATTTTTATTCTTTAATACATGGTTAATCTTTGTGAATGTACCATGCCCAACTGTAATGTTAATTATGTTAATGAGAGTTAAAGATCTTTCCTGCCCATTACTGGGCCAGGCCATTAAGGGAAGCTTGATTAGGGGAGATTTGTTTTGTAGGAAAACCCACACCTTTTGTTAATTTCTAATGAGGCACTAGTTCATAATGGTTATGATGTCCTCCAGCTTTGAAAAGTGTACATATACTCTGAGGTGAGGTTTTTCTTTGGGGCATACTCATTGGAAGTGTTCATTTGGCCAGATGAGACTCCGGATAGCTGTTAAGGAGACCCCTGGTTTTGAAATCCCAGATGTTGGTGCTTCTCTCTCTGGTAATTATGTATGTACGTAATAAACACTTGGATCTGTCTGTTGATCTGTGATGAATGTATTGCTTATGATCAGACAGAAGCCCAGTCTGTTGGTCTTTATTTCTCTGCTTGTATTTTCTCTGTTGGTATATAATTAAATAAGATTATTGACTCCTCAAAAGTTGCTTTCCTTTTAGAATTGCAGATCTAAGAACCTGTGCAGCAGGCCCTCCTGTGTATGCCAGGGTCCTTGCTGCTACACTAACTGAAACAGATAAACTCCTTTCAATTCTCATTAAATAGTCTCTAGAAATCTGTCATATCAAACTTTCCCAAAATCCTATTCAGGTCTTTCATTTTTTGTTTATTTTTTGGTTTGGTTTATGGAGGCCTGAGAGGGGGTAAATTAAGGTCTCCCACTATTATAATTTTACTCTCTATTTCTCTCTTATTTAATTTCTTTTTTCCTTTAAGAATTTATGTTATGCTGTTTGGTGCATATATGTTTAATATTGATATTCATTCATAATCTATGGTATATTTCAGCAAAACACAGTTTCCCTGTTTATCCCTTTTAATTAGGTCTATTTTTGGTTTTACTTTGCCTGAGATCATGACTGTTACCTAACCATTACTTCAGCAGAAGAATAATAGATTCTGCTCTAACTTCTTATTTTAACTCTGTATGTATCTTTCCATTTCAAGTATGTTTCTTGAAACAACATATTGTTGGATTCTGGTATTTAATCCATTTGGCTCTCTTCTTTCATTTTATTGCTGAATTCATTCACAGTTATGATTGTTAACTATGAATATCCCAGGAACCAAGATGGTGCTTGAGAGGCAACCCAATTGAACTCTCAACATTCCCTTCCAAATAACTTTAAAAATCACACCTCAGATAAACTTTTGGAGCAGCAAAGCTAATGAAAAGTCAGGGTAAGAATTTTTTTCTGGTGTAAGAAAACTTAAGAGGTCAGCAGGAGAAGTTTGTAATAGCCCACACATGTGGCAGCTGTAACATCTTCATTCTTGACTTTCAATTTTATGCTAAAGTTGGGTTCTGCTTACCTCATGGTGGGGAGACACTGTGCTGAGCTTCGGGCTTCTTTGTGCTGCACCTTTCAGGGTAGTCCTGGGGGTTTGCAAGATTTTGGTGCTTCCAAGGTGGTGTGAGCCCTGCTCTCCTGGCTCTGCCCTCTGATTTTTAGCCAGGAAGGGCTCCTGGTCCCCTGAAGCCACAAATGCTAGCATTCTCTTTGTCTTGGAATTGCAATCAGGGACACTGTTCCCTTGTCACCAACCCTCAAGGCTTTTCTCTGCCCTAGTACTATGACCTAGAACTGCATATGGGCAAGAGCGTTGCCAATCAATACCAGCTCTACCCAGTGCCAGCAAAGAGTCCCCTGTAATCTCTTTCTAACCAGTTGTCCAATCCCCTTAGCATCTCTGGACTGAAACCTCCTAAAGCTGCCACTGCTTCTGTCACTCCCACCTGCTCCCACCACTGCTGTTTCATCCACATGGGCTCTGGGCCAGCTTCCACCTCCATCTCTCAGATCTCTCTTTCCATCCTCCTACATTGTCTTAGGCTGGAAGAATGTCTCATTCTGACAGTTTGTTGGCTCTACCACTCCAGAATTTGATCTGAGACATGATTTTAAAGTTTGGAAGGGAATGTTGGGAGAGCTCAGCTGAGTACTTTCTCTACCATCTTGGAAGTCTCCAGGGATGTAATCTTTGGCCTCATTTGAAATATGTGCTGCCAGTCACATGTCCACTTAAAGCTTAGTGAGCCTTTTTCCAGAAATGCATGATGGTCAGTAATAGAAGGGTCTAACCCTTGTTACAGAGCATGTACAGAAATTCTGTGACTGTTTCCCTGTCCATTAACAATGTGGCAATGAAAAGCCTTCTGATTATCTTCTGAAATGGACCTGAGTGTGTGTAGAAAGGTTCTAGACAGACAGAGGCTCTCTTCTCTGTGATAGCGTTTGAGTGAGAACAAAGAAATGCCATGAGCCTCCAGGTAGAAGAACCACTTCCCAACCGGGTCACTATGAGGCCATGAACACATGGCAATTTTGTCTTCTGTCTCTGCTGTGTTTTTTTCTGGTTTTAGATGAATGCATATTATGGTTAGAACAGACTTTGTGAGCTAGTGAAGGGTAGCTAGGCTAGCAGCAAGATAAGGTCATTCCATCTCTAATGTTCATCTTGGATGAAGGAGGACTAAATACAATAGAGACAGAAACAGTGACACCATATTTTCACAGCCATGTGGTTGTTGGAGTGGGAGATAGTTGGTAGCAGTAGTAGGCTGCTGAAGCTTCTGCCACTCTCTTTCTCCCTATTTGGAGGTTTAAAGCATTTCTTTTTTCTCTATCAAATGTCACGATGAAGAGAGAAAAAAGTCAAGTTCTTCTACTGGTGGCTTTTATACATAGCCTCAGATCAGGCTCAGCAGCCAATTTAAAAAAACAATAACTTTTTTTAACTGTGTGACAAGCAGAAACAGTTCCAGAATACCTGTGCATGCTCTGTCATTGACCAGTCTCCCATTATACTCAAGGGGAATTAATGGTTATCTCTAGTACCTCCGTCATGAGGGTAAATGAGTTAAGGTATAGAATGTCCTTTGAAGCCCTGACAATGCTAACAAATATCTGTTGTTACTGAGAATGTGATGTTATTTCTAGAAGCATCTGACAAAAGATGAACTTTGGTAAATCCCCCCTGCTGGATCCTGAATCTCTGAGGGCACACCACCTGTTCTGTGAGAGCCCAATTAGAGCTAAGATTTGACCCACTGCTGGGGGGCCTTTTAACAAACCCAGGGATCCTCCCCTCTTCCCTCCTACCTTCCTCAGTGTGGGTCATTTACTAAAGTCCTAGAGAATCCTGGGGGAGTAGGTGCTGCATTCCTGGGGTAGGGGGAGGGTGGGAAGGCCCACAGGACACTGAAGGATTCATTTCCCATTCCCATCTTCTTGTGCCAAAACAGCAGGGCAGAGCCCAAAGTTCACCTTCAAATGGAAGTCTGAAACGCAAGGAGATTCTGACGCATGGCTTGCTCTCCTGTATAGCTCAAGGCAGGGAGAGCCCCCTAAGAAGAGACTATTTTGGCTGGCAGTTACAAGGGCAAGAGAGGTCTCTGGTTCTAGGGGAGTGGGGAAGGCCTAGTCTTAAATAGACACAAAAAGGGAACCAGGCATATAGATTGGGTGGGGAAATGGGTCTGGGATAATATTGAATGGAAGGGTTCATGTTCTTCTAGTCTCCAGCTAGGTGTGATGGAAGTCCCAGGGCCTGCTCCCAGTGCCCCAAAGAGGCCGGAGAGGAGCCGTCTGGGAAATGGTGCCCAAGACAACAAGGTCCCCCTGGCATTTCCCTAGCTGGGTCAGCGTCCAGGGGCCAGGGCAAGGAAGGCTGCTCATAACTTCATCTTGTCTTTCTTCTTCTGGAGTTTGGCATGCACATCTTTGAGTGTGGTCAGGAAATTACCCAGGAAGAGGATAAGAAATGTGATGGCTAAGACAAAGACCTGCTGCTCTTTCCTTCTTCCTGGGTAAAGAGGTCAAACAGTGTGATGGTGCTATAAAATTGCCAGAAATGACCACAGAACAAGAATGGTAGGAGAAAAGCAAGACTGGAATTCCTCAACTATGAGGTCCAAATGATTCCTTTCCCTCAGAGCCCCGAGTCTGTAGAGGCATCCACTCTGATAATGATGTTGTAGGAATTGAACACAGCTCTAAAAGGTGGAAAAGGCAAAAACTGATTTAGAAACTTTTGATAGATGATTCTATTTGACCAAGTCAACATTATCCTGAATAGAAAGGTGGAGACAGTGGTGAGACACCCACAACCTTTAATTCTAGAGCCGTTGCTGATGAGGATGCTTTCCTGGATGGTGAGTGTAGAGTAGTACCAGACCAGCGAAAAGTTGAACACTTCCTTAGTTACTCTGTAATGTAGGAAGAATCTACAGGCTATGGCACCAAGCAGGAAGATATTAGTTGAGTAAAGCTTGAATTTCTCATATTTATCCTTTTAAGCAAACTTGGTTTGGTTACTGAAAAGGGTAATGTTGACGTTGCCTAGAACCAGACTGAGATATAATCTGTTTTTCTTGGGCAGGTAAAACTCCATATCAAAGAAGATATTTTACCTTTCCTGGATGCTGACACTCACGTGCTGAATGAGGCCCACCTCTTCACAGTTGGCAAAATGCTTACATCTCTGGAGACTAACCTTGAGGTCTGGCCGCTCCTTCTGCTTGCTGATGGAGCTACTGCAGGAGGCTTGGAGTGTGGTCAGCTCCTCTAGCTTCTGACTATACATTTGGTGGGTTTCCTGTAATTCGTGGAATTTGTCCTCCAGCTCGTACCACTCATGTTCGCATCTCTCGAGCTGTGTGAAGGTGTCCAAGGCAAATGGCGGCTCCTGCTGCAGCTTGCGCAACCCATGCAAGCTCCAACCACACTCTCCTCGGGCACCAGCTATTTTTTCTTCTCGCTGGAGCAGCAATTTGTTCAAATCACATTAACTATCCCTAACTGGGAAACGTTACACTTTGGTAACTCCCTTTGGGCAAAAAGTTCTCTCTCTCTTGCATTCAAGGATCCTGACAGTTCCACCTAGGAAGTTTGGGAAACCCCAAGGACCCAGCTCAGACCTTGTTGACAGGCTGAGAAATAGGAGAAAATGTTTTGTCAAGTTTCCCAGGACCTTCTACCCCACCCCAACTCCCTAACCCTAGCCCCTGCCTCAGTAACTGGTGCAGAGCTCAGGTCTCTGATGCTACCCTGACTGTACAGAAATCATTACTTCAGCACACATACACACACACATACATGCACACTTATCTTTTAAAAATGGTTAAGAAGATTATCTTATAGGGCAAATGGCCAAATCAAAATGTATCATATCTCATTGCAGGTCTGCCTATAACAACGGTGCATCACACAGTTACGAGCTATGTGATCCTGGACAAGTTCCTTAACTTCTGTCTGCCTCAGTTTTCTCATCTGCAAAATGGGGATAATTCTAGTATCTATCTCCCAGGGTTGTTGTGAGCTTAGAAATAAGATATTTGTAAAGGATTTGTACAAACATTAAAGTGTTAATACATATTAATATAATAGATTATAAATGTTATGTATTGTATAATACAATATATTATATACTTATATGAGGATTTATACAATAATTTATATGACCATATAATAATTTATATAATTATATAATATATGATGATTTATAATATATCAATATATTATATACCATATTAAAATATATTACAAAAAATAAATATTAGCTGACTTTCTGATGATGATGATAAATTGCCATGAAGTATATTTCTATCTATTAACATAGGACATCTTAAATTCAACCTGTCCCAAACTGAGCTCATCCCCTCCTAACTTCTCTGTGACAGCAGGGGATAACACCATTCTCCCAGGCCCTCAGGCTCCCAGCCTAGGATTCAGCCTGGACTGCTCCCTCTCTCTCCCCCACCATCAGAGCTGTTGCCAAGGTTTATCGATCTCACCTTGGCAGCATCTCTCCAATCTGCCCCCTTCTCTTCTCTGATGCTGCTATCACCCTGGTTCTAGACCCTCATCATCTCTGCCTGAATCCTGTCAATGGCTGCTGGTGGGTCTGCCTCTCGAGTCTCTCCTCACTCCTACCCATTCTCCATTCAGTCACTAGTGTGATCTTCCTGAAGTGCAGGTCTGATGATGTAACAGCCCTACACAATAACCTCCAGCAGGTTCACTATTGCCAGGAGCAAAGATCAGATTTTCTCTTGGTTGTCCAAAGGCCTTTGTGATCTAGGGTCCTCCCAACTTTCCTGTCTTCTTAGACTGTTCTCTGCAATCCAGTGATCCTGGCCTTCTGGCTGTCCATGAATAAGGCACTCCATCTCTCCGCTCACTGCCCCCCATGCTTCTCCCTCCTCCGCTCTGTTCATTGACCTCTCTGGCTTCCTCTAAGGCTCCATCTCCTAGGAAGCCATGCCTAAACTCTCTTAACTCTCATGCCTTCTTCTCTGAAGGAGAATCATTTTGTCTCTTTATGGACTTGTATGCTAGTGTGGGAGGGGTGGGGGTAGGGAAGATTTTCTTTTGGGTGACAGAAACCTGCCATATGTTCTATGTGTTCTTACCCTGAAAGCTTGCATGTAGCTAAAGGACTTTCACCTTTTCTAGAAAGCTGTATTCTTATTTCCCTAAGGGAGATTCTGGATGGGGGGAGGAAAGAAAGTCAAATCCTGATATTCTTGGGGGAAACCTTGTAAAGTGGGGTGGGGGATAACAGCTTATGAGTGAGGTGTGAGAGACTGCCAAGATTGAATCTGGTTTGCAAGATGTAGTTCTGGGCCATGGCACTGTACATGCATGAGAGCAGGGCCAACAAAGTGCTAGTATTGAAAATGTGAGGAAGGAAAGGCAATTGGGATTTGTAGACCTCTTGATGGGGGAAAAGAATCATTTTTCTAGCATCTCCTTCATGCCAGGTACTGTGGTTAGTACTCTCCAAATGTGATGTTATATCCTCACAACAGCCCTGGAAGGTAGGTGCCATTGTTCTCTCCATTTTACAGTTGAGGAAACTGAGGCAAAGAGAGGTGAAATGACTTGCTCAGGGCCATACAGCTAGTAGGTATCAGAGGCTGAATTTGCACTCAAGTCTTATAGCTGCCTTTTATACCTCTCCAGGTAATAGAACACATTTTTCTTGCTCTTGAGGGCAATCTAAGTCACAGTATAAGATAAGCCATTAAATCTCAATCAAAGCATTCACCTTATGAAAAATCTGGAGGGCAGTTTGTACTTCCCCAGGGTGTAGGAGAGAAATGGCAAGCTCCACTTGCCAAGCACCAACTCTGCCCTGTCTTTAGAACATGGGTCGTTAACTTGGGGTTCATGAGTAGATTATGGGGGATCCACAAACTTGCATGGGAAAACTGGCATTCTGATCTCTGATAGAAATTTAGATTTTGCTTCAGTTACTTAACACAATTCTGAGGTATCCATAGGCTCTGCCAGAATGCTGCAACAAATAGCAGCTTCCATCTGTTAGCTTGGTCCTCTGGGGATCTCTGACTTAGAAAGAAAGGACTATTTAAGTTTTTAAAGTTTTTGTTTCATCATCTGTAAAACACGTGCAAAGAAAACCTTCCCTATAAAGGGGTGACTGGAGAATCAGATGGGATCGAGTATGTAAAGTGCTTTGTAATCTGTAAAATGAATCATTATTGTCATCGGTTCCTAGATTTAGAACTGAAAATCTTCCTCCTCCTCTTCCTCCTAATTTTTAAGTTAGGGACTTCAAAATTAGAGACTCATTTTTTGTCTTTCTGTACTCAGGTTCTAGCACAAAGCCTTTCTCCTCCTCCTCCTCCTCCTCCTCCTCCTCTTCTCTGTCCTTTGCTCCGTTGAGGAGATAGTGCTCAATGACCAGGGGTACAGAGAAATCTAACCAGAACCTGAGCCGACCCAATAATAGCTTAAGGAAATGGGTCTCATGGAAAGTCTCAAAGGCAGGAGGGACTCCTTCTCCAGGGGATTTTTCCATGTTTCCATCCAGTTCTAACATTCTGTGACTTCCAGTCCAAGCATTCTCCCTATGCCTATACCTGGAATACATTCTCTCCTCTCCTCTACTTCTTAAATATTAACTTTAGAAATTAGTTTAAGTAATGCCTCCTACAGGAAGCCTTTCCTGACCCCTCCCCCCGTTGTTAGTACTTTCCCCTTCCCCCATCAATTAATTTGTACTTCCTTATCCATGTATAAGTTCTATTCCATTCTTCAAGGCAAGGACTAATTTTTTTCTACACCTTTCTATTCTCACGATCTAGAACAGTGCTATATATATGTATATATGTATTTGTACAAGTACATACATGCGTATACATATACATAGTGCTTAAAAATGCTTGTAATAAAATTAAACTGTGATATCGACAAGAGGGTGACATACAGTTACAGTGACCATGCTTTGATTCATTCTGTGAAATCTCAAGTGAATTTGGAGTCAGGGGATCTTGGGTTCTATTCTTATCCTATATGTGTGACATCAGATCATTCATTGAAATTTCTTGGGCTTCAGTTTCCCATAAAACAAAGTAGTTGGGTCAGATGACCTCTGAGTTCACTTTCACTTCTAAATCTATGGCCATATGATGCTACAAAAGAGCATTTGTCGTGTATACCCTTTGACCCAGCAACATCAGTACTTGATCTACATCCCAAAAGAGGTAAAAAAAAAAAAAAAAAGGATGTATCTGTACAGAAAATACAGCAGCTCTTTTCTGGTGGCAAAGAATTCGAAATTGAGGGAATGTTCACCAAATGGGGAATGGATGAACAAGTGGTATATGATTGTGATGGAATCCTATTGTACTATAAGAAATGATGAACAAGAGGCTCTCAGAAAAATGTGGAAAGATATTCATGAACTGATGCTAAGTGAAATGTGTAGAACCAGCAGATCGTTGTATACAGTAACAGCAATATTGTAAGATGATCAAATGTTGAATGACTTAGCTATTTTCAGCAATATGATGGTGCAAGACAGCTCTGAAGAATGTATGATGAAAAATGCTATCCTCCAGAAAAAGAACTGGTGACTGAATACAGATCTAAGCATAATTTTATATATAATATTATTAGATTATAATATAAATGTAATACAATTATAATAGGTATAGCTAAGCATAATTTTATATCTTCCTTTATTTTTCTTGTTTTTTATCTGTTTTCTTTTACAACATCACTAATATGGAAATATGTCTTGCGTGACTACATATGTATAACCTATATCAAATTGCCTGTCTTCCCTATGAGGTAGTTGAGGAGGGAGGGAGAGAATTTGGAGCTCAAAAGTTTTAAAACAAATATTAAAAGTTGTTTTTTATGTGATTGGGGAAAAACAAAATATTAAATAAGTAATTTTTCAAACAAGTATTTAGAACAAGGCTTTAGAAAAGGAATGGCATTTGTCTATATGGCCATGTGTCTCAGTTTGGAATTTGGGAAGTATGGGCACTCTAAGGCAGTAGAGCAGGGGTTTGGTAGCGGAGTTGCCTTTTAACAAATATGTGGTAGTCATATCCATAGTTATTTTGGAGGATGTGCTTATTCCTACTTTGCTGATAAGAAGAGTCTGTCTAAATTTGGGCACTATGAGTGAAGAAGCAGGTAGGTGGTATGGTGCATAGAGTATGGGGCCTGGAGTCAGGAAGACTCATCTTTATGAGTTCAAATCTGGCCTCAGACACCTAAAAGCTGTGTGACCCTGGGCAAGTTACTTAATCCTGTTTGCCTCAGTTTCCTTATCTGTAAAATGAGCTGGAGAAGGAAATGGCAAATCACTCTCATATCTTTGCCAAGAAAACCCTAACTGGGGTCAACAAGAGTTGGACATGACTGAAAAAAGACTGACTAACTACAAACAAGTGAATGAAGCCTCATCCCCAAACAGGAAACAATGGCCCTAGACAGGTCCTCCAAATCTGTATGGCACAGTTTTGAGGGGACTCAAAATAAAGCTCATACACACAAATTAAATGTTCCGGACAAGCCCTCAAATGTAACCTGGAGTCTTTTACTGGTACAGGAAATTAGCTCTGAATTTACATGGACTGAGTTCAATTTTGAGGGCTTCTCATACAACATCTTGTAATGGGGGTAGGGCTTTTGCTGTAACCCAGAGCTCCTCACAGAATTTGGCTTGTTATGCCACCACCTAGTGGTTTTTATTTTAATTTTTTCCCCCCAAGAACACAGGGATTTGACTCATCATAGACCGGAAAAAAAAAATCAAATTCAAATGCAGACTAACATGATGTTGACTTAGAGGATAGGGATTTTTAAATTGCAAAGGAATCAGATTTGAGTCTATAAACAACCAAGGCACCTACTATTTGCCCCTTCAATAGATCTCTACCTTCTCCAGAAACCCATATAACCCTCCAGATTTAGAAGGATGTTCTGGGTAGCCACTATCCCCCATCAGAAGGGGACAGGTTTCCATTTAGCCAAAGCATCAAGTAGTTGTCCCCTCTGGGAACTCCTACTACCTCCAGTTATTCTGATGCAATTCCTCAGACTTATAATACCATCCTGGATGGGGCTCTTTCACAAAGGAGAAGGCACCTGGGGTTGCTAAAGTCACACAATCCAACCTGTTGGTGTCTTCCTCTTTCCTCAGCAATTTATATACTCTTCCTCTCCTCTACTTCCCACATATAGCGTTCATCCAGACTCATAATACTACACTGAGAAGTAACGCACTTCACACCAACCAAGAGTAAGGCTTTAGAAAAATTGTAATCTGTAAAGTCATGATCTCTGCAGAAAAGCAGCTTGGAGATTAAGCAGACTCCAATCTTGAGTGTTGCTCATACAGTCTTTCTGTCCTGGCTAATGATGATTCATGACTCCTTACTAATTCAATGATTAAGGTGCCCATCTGTTAACCTGACATGAACAACAGAGAGTCTGTTGTCATCTCAGGGCATGCAACTAGGACGTGTCAGATAGCTTCCTAAGACTTGTCACATCTAATGACTCCTACCCCCCTACCTGGGGCAAATCAGGTGGGAACAAATGATCCTGCCAGGAAGAATTCATCAAGTGGTGAACATTTGAATGACCTCCCTTGTTGTGGAGAAAACACACTGTGAACTTAAAGGCACAATATCAATGGCTTGTTATCACTGACATATCACTATGATATGATGGGATTCTTTGGAGGATCAGATGACAAATTAATGTTGGCATAGCCAGAAAATGTTGGAGGAATGCAATGCAATAGAATTCAGGGTTTCTAGACAGAGGACCTGAGTTCAAATTCTTATTCCTCCATTAATGTCAACCTCTGAGACACTGGACAGGTCTCTGGGACTCACTCTCCTCATTTGTAAAAGGAGGGAGATGGATTAGATGACCTCCTAAGCCCCTTCTTTTTTTATGGTCTCTACATGTGTCTTGTCTCCCTACTCACCTATAGGGACAGATTGTGCTGACTTCGTACCTCACCAAGCACAGGTGACAAGGTCTTGCTCACAATAGCACTTCATAATTACTTATCAAACGAATGGATAAAGAAACGAACCAAATCTCCACTATGGTTATAATCATTTTTCCTGCTGGTTCTTGGAAGGAAAGAGATGGGGATATCTTGCTCTTACTTCTGAGTATGTATGACCATGTTTTTCCCAATGTAGCATAACTTCTGAGAGAGCAAAGACAGTCTTAGGCTACATTAAGTAAACTCTAATGCCCCAAGGGCAGAGGTCAAGAGAATGAAAAACTCAGCAGAGGTGATTCCTGCATTTGGACAACGTTTGGGCTTTCTTCCCACTCTGACAGTCTAGGAAAGAGAAGACCAGATCCACACCCACAAGCAGAAGGGCTAGTTAGAGTCAAGGTCAAGTTAGCTGATGAGAGGTTCCATCCTTTCTTCCTAGGTTGGGTGTCAAATGGTCTCGGGATTTCATAGATTTCATAAGCTTGGAGGGGCTTTACAGGTTATCCAGTTCATTTGATAGATGAAGCATCTGAGGATTGAAGTAACTTGTCCAAAATCACTTAGGTAGTAACAGAGTCAAGATTTGAACCCATTTTCTCTGACTCCAAATCCAATGATTCTTACTACTCTCCTTCTGTAACTTCTGCTTCTCATCTCTCTGGTCTAGGTGTTTGGTAGCTTTATGGGTACTTAGAGATGCTCTCCCTTAAGTATATCCTGTGTCAAGAGTTCTTTGTCCACCTTAATTCCCTTATCTTTGTACCTAGCTGGCCTTCTAGGACAGGGACTGGGACAGGAGACACCATTTAACTTGTTCCTTCTCTCCTTTTTCTGCCTTGGCTGAAACTGTAACCAAGTACAGTTATTTGACTCTTGAAATACCTCTCTCTCATTCCATTTATTAGACTGTGGCCCATGCGAACTAGAGTCCTGTCTTGCCCAGAGATTCTTAACCTGGTTCTTTGGAGTTAAAGGGTCCATTGACCCATGAGTGGATTTCAGGGGGTACCATCAACTTGAATGGTAAAAAGACATCTTTTTAAAAATCCTATGTAATCTTTTATTTTGGGGGGAGATAGTTCTTTGCAATCCAGTGTATTTTATTTTTTTATTTTATGCATTTAAAAATACTCTTATGGGGTCCACAGACTTTACCAGACTGCCAGAGGAATCCATAACATAGTAGATATTGTCTTCTCTTTGCCCCCAACCATATCCAACATAGAACTTAAGTGTTTAACAAATGTTTGTTGAATGAATAAGTGAGCCAGCTGAAGCATCCTCCCCTCCCCAGCAGTGAGAGAGATCTCTGCCTTGCTGAAGTGTTGGACTAGATAACTTCTGTGGTCACTTCTAGTTCTGTGGTTCCTGCGTGAACATGGGACTTGGGTTTCATATTCTATTTTTGACACTTAACTAGCTGTGTGATCTTTAGGGCAGGTTCTTTCCTCTCTTTGGGCCTCAATTTTTTCCTCTGAGGGGGTTCATAGGTCCATTCCAAAGGTCCCATCCAATTCCTAGGATTCTATGTTCCCTTTTAGGATTTTCCAGAAAAAAGAACCCTTGTGAGGATTCTCATGTATAGAACCATGGCAGTTAGAAGTCAGGGAGATCTGAATTCAAATCATGTTTCCCAGACACTTCTTGAGTTAGTTACTTAAATTCTTTCTGAGACCTCAGTTTCTGCATCTGTAAAATGTCTTTAATGGCCCCCATATTATAGAGTTGTTATGAGAATTACATAATATAGGGAGAATTTTGCTAATCTCAAAGCACTAAGTAAATGTCATTGATGTTGTCATTAATTTTATAAACCTATAAATGCTCCCAGGCACTGAGTGGTCCCAGAAACATCTGTAAAACAACAATCCAAGACATTTCCAAAGGATTCATGATGAAAAATGCTATCCACATCCAGAGAAAGAATTGATGGAGTCTGAATGTAGATAAATGCATACTATTTTCACTTTATTTTTTGTGTGTTTTTTTTTCCTGTGGGTCTGTATTTTCTTTCACATTACTAATATGGAAATATGTTTTGTCTGACTGCATACATATAACTTATATAAAATTATTTACTGTCTCTGAGAGGAGGGAGGAAAGGAAGGAGGAAGAAAACTTGGAAGTCAATTTTTTTAAAAAAGAATGTTAATATGTAATTGGGAAAAATATTATTTTTTAAAAAGAAATTGCTATAAAAGCACCAAGTGCTAAGACTCTAGAAGACTCTATCCTCACAGCCCTGGAAGCATATTCATCAAACATGTTGGAGAGCTTGTGGTTTAGAAATGGTGTCTCCCTCTGGTTGTGTGTATGTGTGTGTGTGTGTGTGTGTGTGTGTTTGTACGTGAGCAGAGTCGTGAGCAGGAATTCTGACATCTAGGATAAATATTCCACAGGCAATTCTGACCTGGGAGGGATTCCTATGAAATCAAATTGGGATTTTGCAAATCTGGGAGCTTTATAACACAGAGAACAGACATCATGAAATCTGTGCTGAGATTTCCACTAAAATGTCAATCCATGAAGCATGAAATTTTTATTTCAATGCTAATTGTTAGGTGGTTTTATCTCTTTCAATTTGACCACTGAGCTATTTTTCTTTTATTGACAGCCTCCAAAACCAGGAATTCTAGTACACAAAATACATTCTTTGGAGGGCTGTCTGGATGGAGAATAGTAAACCTTGTTCCAAAGCACCTTCTATCCACAGGAGGATCGCAGCCAAGCCACAACTTCCTGGCATGCCATGGGTACTCTGGGTTATTGGGGGTGACACAATTGCCCTTCTGGCTGAGTGCAAGTAATGTCTGAATAAATTCTAGCCCAATGAATGTTATGAATTATGATTTCCCTGGAAGAAATGACAAAAGGGTCAGAGAAACTTGGGAAGACTTATATGAACAGATCTAACTGGGCAGAACCAGAAGTATTTATATTTTACACAACAACTTTGTAAAGATAAAGAACTTGGAAAGACCTTAAGAACTCTCATCCATACAGTCACCAATAAGAGTATCAGTGATGAAGTGGGCTATCTATCCATCTCCTCACAGAGATGACGGATAAGGCACACATCTAGACATTTGGGTCAGTGTGGAAAATTGTGCTGCTTGACTCAGCATATTTGTTACAAAGGTTTTTTGGTTCAGTTTTTCATTGGGGGGGGCATTGGTGGAAAGGAGAGAAAATTAAATTCTCATTAAATAAAAGTTTTTTTTTTTTTAAAGGAGCTAAACCCACTCCCTGAAGATGTGAGTATCTTGATCAGTTAGCCCCAACCTTGCTACTGGAAAGTGGTCTGAGAAAACTACACTCTCATTACTCCTCTCTTGGCTGTGTGGGTAGGATGGTGATAGATTAGTGGGGATGGGAGTAAGGGGAGGTTAGGGATTAGAAGACAGCCTCTGGCTGCAGCTGTGCCTGGTCTGGAGATAGCTTTCAACCTATGGCATGGAATCCAAGAGGATCAATTCCCTCCATGTCAATTCCAGATTAAAAGAACATGTTGCTACTCACCATTTGACTAGACCTTGACTCTAACTACTCCACCTTGTGCACTTGAATTTGTTGTTCCTTCTCCTCAGGTCTCTGAGCTGGAAAGAGTCATATCTGAAGGGGCAATATCTGCCCAGCAGTCCCCCTGTGTGGGCATGGTTCCTACCCCAGAACATACCCCTGGGATGCAGGCCTCTACCTCCCCAGCCTTTGAATAGAGGATCAACCTGGGAATTAAGTATGTTCCCTCTCCCTAGTAGTGCCCTCCTTATGGCTCTGGATGGGAGCAGGGCCTGTCTTCCTGGACTCTTTCTTTCTCTTCCCTTCCACGGTTGGGGAAGCCTTGGTCAGTATGGTTCTTCCAGTTCTACTCCCCACCCTGGAGAATTTCTGATGAATAAAATCTTGGTGAGGCTCTGACAAAGAGGCCATAGAAAGTGTTAGTTTCTGCACTAAAATTAAGTTGGAGGGAATTATATTGGGAAGAGCACTAGATTTTGGAATAAGAGTGTCTGAGGCCATATTTGAACTCAGGTCTTCCTGACCTCAGGCCTGGTGCTCTAACCAATGCACCATCTAGAGGCCCAGGAATAATAGGATCTGGGTTCAAATCCTTGAACAGTTACTACTTGTATGATCGTGAGCAGTTGAATCTTAGTTTTCACTACTGTAAAGTAAAAGTGGAGATGACCTTTAAGCTCCCTCCCCCACAGAATAATGTGGCATCACCAGGATCAAAAATGACAAAGGAAGATGTACAATCAGTTGGATCAGAGTGGAGGTCTTCTTAGGGAGGCCATGATGTTGCCCTGAGGGAGCAGGTAATTCAGACATGGAAGAGGACCCAACGAAGGGAGCTGGTGAGGGGGGAGTCTCCCCACAGGCTAAGAAAATGCCAGGGCTAGAGCAGATCTTCCTCTTTGGGTTGTATAGCTCAAATCTCTCATTTCACTGGTCCAATGAATGAAGGCAACTTGTCTAAGATGACACAGCTTCAGTAAAGAAGAAAGTCAGACCTAGTGGAAAGGGTAACCTTGATGAAAGTGGAAGGTCAGAGAGTGAGATAGCCCTGGGTAAAGGGTCATGGTGGGCTTGAGGGAAGGTCAGAGGATGAGGCTTGTTACAGAAGGGGAAGGTCATAGAAGGCTATAGTCATGAGGGCCTGGTGGACAGGTCACAGCAGGAGAGTGGGGGAAGTTGGTTTGGAGGTCACAGTGGGAGCCTACTGAGCTGATCACAGTAAAGAGCTGGCTGAGACAGAAAGCAGCTGGGGAATCTTAACAGGATGGATGGAAGGGGAAAGGCTGCTGAGGAATAGAAGGCTAAGAGTTTGAGCAAGGTGATGTGATGCTGCTGAGCAAGGCAGAGACCTTAGAAAATAGGGATAGGTGGATGCTCATATCCCAGTGGCAGGTCACAGTGGGAATGGAGACCAGAATTGCTTGATATGAAGCCAGGGGTTATGGGAATCACAGATTGAAAGGCTCCTGGCATAGATGCATCCAATGTCTTCTGGCTACAATAATCCCACATAATTGTTGGCCAGCTGGTCTTTCAGGGGTGCTTAGCTGTAGCCATTGTGTTTGGGACCAATGGGCACTGGGCTTTCCTTCATCCTCCAAGTGTGGCTTCCTTGCCTTTGGCAAGGGGATGGGATAGGTGAGAGCCTAGAAGTTGCTAGAGAAGTATGATGACCCCTGAGGAGGTATAATGGACCCTAGATCCTATGAGAGTGACTTCTCTCTTCTTAGCTCCTGTAGGCCCTCCTGAGGAGTCACTTACACCGCGGTAAATGGTAAGAAAGAGGCTGGTCATTCCAGCATGGGCAAGTACCAGTGTGTATTCCAGCCCAAGGCAGTCCACTCCAGGATGATGTCTGGGTTCACTTAGCTACATCTTTATGATAGTCCTTTATTAATAAATTTTCTGCCTTTGGATCTCATAATCATGCACACACATAGTCCTTACCGGCTCTTAGGGGTTCCCCAAGTTCTCTTACTGTAAGTAGCACCATCAGGCTAACCATGAGCCACAGGAGCACAGCCAGGCAGATGAGGATGATGGCCTAGTAGGGCATGTCTGGGGGGAAAAAGAGGTGATGCTGAGGGGCCATCATGGGGATGCGGGGACAGTACAGAGTGGGGAGTATCCTTGGGAAGCGGGGGGACAAGGAGCAATCCATGGGAAGGATGGAGGCTGAAGAACCCAACCCAGTAAATCCCCCCACCTCCCATGCCACCAGACCTTTGCCTTTCAGAAGAAGCTGACCTAGAGGAGAGGAGGTAGGCAGACCAGGAGAGTGAATTTAGAGGAAGGAGCTGGGGCTCAGAGCATAGGAGAAAAGGAGCTGAGCAAACTGAGAAAAGGTCACTTGGAGGCAGAAAAGACGGTTCAGGAACCCCAGTGTCACACCCTGGGACAAGAAAAGGTGATAATGCAGGGACCCAATGTCAGAACAGGGAAAGGTGAAAGTGATACTGAGTTATACTCAATAACAGGGAATGACTTAAGGTGCAGGGCACAGTGCCTTCCCCATGCTTACTCCCACCACAGGGTGCTCAGGAAGTACAGATACAATCTGACACTTGGTAAGGGTGACTGCTGTTCATTTATCTTATGAGCACAGTCCAAGATGGTGTTCTTGGATGCTCTGCACTGATGTGCTGGCGGGGGGGAGAACAAAGTGTCATCCTAGGCACTCAGTTCCTGCCTTTCCCCCACTTCTCTTTCTCTTCAAGACTCAGTCTCAGCTCCCCACCCCCACCCCAGGGAACTGGCATGGGGCCAGGCTGATGCCACATTCACCCTTTTTCTTAGTTCCATCTATTTGGTTGGTAGAATACCCTAAGGACGGAGAAATATAGACTAAAGATAAGAAACCTATGGGTCTTGACCTGGGGAGCTAGATTGAGTAAGGAAGGACTGGTTGAGAGGACAAGAGATGGAGAGACCATAGGGGACATCAGGGATCAGGAAGGGAGGACAAGATATGGAGATCTTGAAGAGAGATGATTGTAGGGGACGGGGATGGCAACGGGAAGGCTGTCAGGCATCAGGAAATGTTGAAGGAGGGTCTTTGGGGATTGAGACGTCAGAAGTCTAGCATTTCAGGAAGTCCTCATCCCTCCCCACTGCCCATCAGTGTTCATTCCCCAAGTATCCCTTCAAAAGTACAGAGAGACAAGGCTGGAGGGCCAGCCTCCCACTCAGCCCCTTACCATCCAGCAGGACACTGTTCAGATCCAGGGTAAAGTTTTCTGTAGCTGGTGCCATTGTTCATCTGTGTAAGGCACTCTGCATACATAGTGGCCCTGTCAAAGCTCTGTGCCTAAGAAGCTGATGTGAAGTCACACAAAGAATCCCCCCACGTGACTGCCAGGAGAGAGAAGCCTAGAGAAGGATGAGTGTTGTCAGAGAATGAGGATGGAAGAAGGCAGGTGGGGAGGAGAGGACCCTGAGCCAAGGCCTCAAGGGAACTGGGCTGTATGGAGCTGGCCTCTGGCCTGGTAGGAACTTTCTGGGTGTGGAACCTCTTCTCAATGCACCATGTGACTGCCAGTACTGTTCCCCCCCCCACCCCCAAACACCAATTAGATGTATTTCTTAAAAGTTCTGTGAATACATATTTATGGATCTGGACTGTAAGTTTCTCCAGGACACTGTCTGCTTTAATTTTGTATCTTTTGCACTATGTCTGATGCACAGCATGCTGCCTAAAAGCTTATTGAACAGCTGACTGACTGTGACCTCCTTGGGAGCAGAGACTGCTTCCTTTGTGTATTGTTATATTTATATTTCCAAGCATCGTGTTCTACTGCTTGGGACATAGTGGACATTTATAAATGCTTCTTGATTGATCAGTCTCCCAGGCAGTTTGGCAACATAAGCCTGTTGCTTTCTGTATCTTCTGGACCAGGAGTGGGAAATGTGTGGCCTCAAGACCCTGTGTGGCCCTGTAGGTCCTCAAGTGGGGCCCTTTGACTGAATCCAAACATCACAGAACAAATCCTCTTAATAAAAGGATTTTTTCTGTAAAGCTTGGACTCAGTTCAAAGGCCACACTTGAGGACCTTGAGGGCCACATGTGGCCTTGAGACTGGAGGATCTGCACCCCAGTCCAAGAGATCCCCTTCCCTGAGTGCTGATTTGAGGCAGCTTCTAGAAGGGAAGAAGGGAAGGAAGGAAGGAAAGAGTAGAGGAAAACACCAAGTTCCTGAGGAATAGCAGAGAAAGGGCTGGAAAGGATATTCTGTTCTGAACATGATCTGTTCTGGGAACTGGTCTCCACCAAGAGCTGCTTCCTGAAATCTTGGGTGTGAGAAGTTAGGGAGAAGTGGAGGCCTAGACAGAGCTGGCCCTGGGGAGAAACCTCACCTAAATGTCTGCACTTGATAGAGAAATAGCTCTTGATGCTGCCATTTCTGAAGAGCTGGTTTAGCTGTAAGAAAAAGGAACATTTCCTAGGATCTGATTCTCAGGTCACATTTTGTCCAGAAAAAAAGAAAAGTCATGCTTTTGGGCTAGCATCTCTTTCTGGCAGATATCTGCCCAGGTGGCCTAGATCAATGCAAACGATGGGCTGAGCTCACCTTCCTGGGCACCAGGGACCATCCTAGGTACAGTAGACTTCCTGCCTACTTACACTATCTTTACAAGTTTTCTAGAAGGGGCCTTCCTTTCCTGTTTCAGGGTCAAATCACCCATTTGTTTCCTTCTCACTAACAGAGTGATCTTGGGTAAGTTGCTGAAACCCTTTCAGACTCAGTATCTAGTTCTGTAATATGAAGGGGCTTGCTAGATGGAGTCTGAAGTCACTTCCATCTCTTCATCCTACTCTTTCTAGTCTTTGCTTCCTTGAGTCTCTTCTCAGCTGTCTTTCTCCTGCCCCCTTAGAGGTAGTGTGGCATACCCGGCTTCAAGGAAGACCTGGGTTTGGGTTTCTTCTGAGACATAGTGGGTATGTGATGCTAGGAAATCATAGTATCCTAAATTTAGAGCTGTAGGGGGCCCTCAAGGATATCAAGTCCAACTCTTGAATTTGACAGAGGAGGAAACTGAGGAGAGGAGGTTAAGTGACATGGTGGGAATCACAAGCAAGTGTCTTAGATAGGATCTGAAGTCAGGTCTTCCTGCCTCCACATTCAGCACACTAGCTACACTAGCTGTTTCACCTAATAGGCAACTTCCTGTAAGTTGTAGATGAAGTATTGATCTGCTTTGGTAGAGGGAATCACTTCACTGAGAGATTTCTATATCAATGAAATCATAGGTCCAATAAAAATAAATAAGAAAAAAACAATTTTGGGGGTTAAAATCCTCCCTCCCAAAGGTCCTATGTGTTGCCCTCCTGACCCCATCCTCTTAGAGAATCTTTAGACTGAAATTTCTTCCCATTTATTCTCCAGGGAACATAGTGGATCGAGGTTGTCCAGGACTCTGCTAAAGCTCTGATCCATACCCTGGGGGGGAAAGGTCAGGGAAGGGCATGCTTGGGGATGCTAGCCTGGGTGCTGGCTGTGGCTCTTCCAAGAAGTCCAACGGAAAGGTCTAGAACCTCACTGCATCCTCGATACCATTTTTGTTCTCCTGATACTTGACTGAGTCAGGATTTCTCAAATCCTGGGAACAGGGCAGGTTAGTGATGGTGAAATTCCAAGGTAAGTTTGGAACCCTGGAGTCAATCACTGCTTTAGCTGTAGACAGTGGGAAGGCTAGTTCTAGTTCTGGGGAAAGAATAAGATGATGATGATGATGATGAAGGCCCAAGCCGGGAGAAGTCAAAGAGAGGTCGTATAGGCCAGAGTCCTCTTCCTCTAGGGATAGAAAGATGACTGGCCCTTTCTCTGGCTCACACTCTGACCTTCTAAGATAAATGGCCCCGATATCCATTTCAGGAGGCCAGGACATGCCCAACTGCTCCCAGGAAAAGTCTGCTGAGTTAGAACCATAGATGGCCAGAACTGGAAGCTCCTTTAAGAGTTCTCATTTGACATGTAGAAAGGCTGAGGGGCAGTGAGGTTTGTCTATCAGATCCAGAGATATCCTTGCCACTCATTCTAAACCTTTTCTTGTGATGACCTTTCCCAGGATACTTTCTGCATTTGTGTGAACTCCAGAAATTCCCAGTAGGATTTGCCCTTAGATATAAAATGCACACAAAGTTAGGAAGCCCAGCTCCAATGTCCCCTCCTCCAGGAAGTCCCCTGGAATTGGAAGGCCAGGAGTAGTCAGTCCCCTAGGACATCACAGAACTCTCCGTTATGCTTAGATTTAATGCATTTATAATGTAATAGTCTGTATTATCCCCAGCCAACTCCCCTAAGTGTCAAGTGGTTTAAAATCTACATTACTTGAGGAAATTTTTTCCACCAGGTGTTCTATTCATGCACAAAATTACAGATGTAGCCTCCCCTCTTATCTCTTCTATTATCCCCTTGAGAGGCAATGTGGCAAAATGGGTAGAAAGCTGACTTCAGAGACAGGAAGACCTGGGTTCAAGTCCAGCTGCTTCTGGCACATTCTGTTTGACCCTGGAGAAGTCCCTTTACCTCTCAACATCACTCTCTAAGCCTAAGATACAAAGTGTGTGTTGATGTGCACTGGGAAAGGGAGTTCCTAACTGGAGTTCTCTGCATCTATGAAATCCCAGGCATGGACTTCTGGAAAGGAGACAAGGGGAGTGGAGGGGAGGAGAGAAGAGAAAAGAGAGGAGAAGAGAGGAGGAGAGGAAAGGACAGGACAGGAGAGTAGAGGAGGGGAGAGGAGGAAACAGGACAGGAAGGGAGAGGAGAGGAGAGAAGAATGCATAGTATGTTTTTGCATATTTATATCTATATATCTGTGGTTTTTTCTAGTGGGCAGTGGGGAGGGAGGGAGGGAGGGAGACAGTTTGGAACTTGCAGTGTAACAAAAAATAAATTAAATTTTAAAAAATAAAGGAAAGGAACAGGCATTTATTAAACACCCATCATGTGCTAATTGTTTTACGTTTAAATAGATGTTTTCTAAATGAAAGAGGTTTGAACATGCACAGAGGAACAGATAGAAGGGGAAGCCTGAAGGGGATAAGATATATGTGGTCTATGGCCCTTTGATACCTCCATTTTGGCCTCAGGGAAGCCTTCATCATTGGGACTCTCAGAAAGTACTTGGAAAAGTGATAAGGTTCTGCCCTGAACAGAGAACACCTCCAGCTCCTTGTTTGCGGCTGGGGGAGTATAGGGATGGTCTGGAAATCTAATTGTTTTTCCCCAGCTCTGACACTTTCTGCAACTTTGGGTTAAGTCAAGTCTGCTCACTGGATCTTAGTTTGTTCAACTGCAAAATGACAGGGTTGGAGTTTCCAAGGCCCTTCCCAGATCAAACTTCCTACATTCTGTATGCTAAGGATACTTACTAAACTCTAACATCCTGGATTCTAAGGGCTTCCCCCAAAGCTCTAAAGCCTCTCCCAGCTTTGACTTTCTAGGTTCTAAGAACCTCCCAGTTTTAGTCATATTATGCCTCATATTCTAAGAAACTTCCTAGTTCAATACCGTTTCAATCCCTAAATCTTATTTCACCTCCACTTCCTGGCACTTGTCAAGTGCCTCCCTTCTGTTTCTGTACACCTCAAACCCATTTCCCATCTTCTGTCCCCTCTGCATCTTCCCTCCCTCTCCCTCCCCCGGCCATTTAGGCCTTGGCATCTTCCCTACTTGTCATGTGGAGGTTATCCAGCTTGTAAAAGTCCCTGAGCAAGTGGGTGGCAGCATTCCAGGTCCCATCCAAAAACACTTGTCCATTGGTGTCAGGATCCAGGTTGGAGGAGAAGCTGCAGTTGCTGGTGACCAATACAGAGTCCATGCTATGGACCAAGATTACAGAACATTTGGTCAGGGGACCCAAATTGCCCTTCCCAATGTGGCCTTGGTCTTCAAAGTTAACAACCCTGATGTGAGTTGAGGTGGTTTTCTTTCCTGTAGCCTAGGGAGGCAAGGTGAGAGGACTCCACAAAACCTCAGTGATCAATTGATTGATCAACGAGCATTTACTGAACACCCACTGTTGAGGTTCAGGGGTGCCAGGGAACCCTGAAATACCGACATGCCGGTCTTGCTCAAATGAATTCGACACAAGCCTTCTTAAAGCCAAAGGAAAACCAAGTTTATTAAAGATTTGCCACCTTGGGTTGACTCTTAAGGAGCCTGTTTGTAACACCTGTATTGCAAAGTAGGCCAGACAGAATCTCAGCTAGACAGAGTCTGAACTGGATTGAATCTCAGCGCCTCCAGGGAGGCAAGATGGACCTTAAATACAGAAAAAGACTGAGGGAAGAATCCAACTAGTCTGGGGCTCCCGGAATGATCTCGATGGGGCAGTACAGATAGACTCTAGGGAGGATCTTGATGGAAGTGGTTGGTAATAAAATTAAAGGGAGGAATATCAAAGGAATGCTAAATAGAAGATAGGGAGTATCCGACCTGGGAGAAATGGAAGGGGAATCCAAGCAGCGCCCCCAAAGGCCAGACTTTCCGAGGGGCCCTTCAGACAAATGGGACAAAAACCCTCCTGATCCAAGGGAAAAATGTTTTGGCTTGGCCTTGTACTTCACCATTACTATGTGCAAGGTACTGGAGAGACATGTTCACCTAATCTAATCTCTGGCAGAGAAAGAACTCTTCTATAGTGTCCCTGATAGGTTGCTTTTTCTCTCTTCTACTCTACCACCAGTGGTTCTGATTTTAAGCATGTTCTGTCATTAAGTGGAAATCTATCTCCTGTACAACTGCCACCACCCCACCCCCACCCCCTTGCCCCTTGTCCTTGTTTTCCCCATAAAAGCCCATAGAAGAAGTCTGTTTGTTTTGCCCTATGATGGCATTCCAACACTGGAAAATTTTTCTCCAGTATCCTGAGACTGCAGAATCATCGAATCTAAGCATTGGGAGGGAACTCAGTGGCCACCTGGACCTAAACCCCTCAACAACATCCCTGACAAGCATAATCCATTCTCTATCTACCCCTGCAATATGCCTGTGACCCAGTGAGGAAAACCACCAATTGAATTGTTTTAACTTATCCTCACAGTACAAGGTTCAGAATTTCCTTCCCCTTCCTTCACACTGTCCTCTGATCCTCCTGAAATATGGTGACCAGAACTGGAGCCAACCTTCTTGATGGGGTCCATTTGGGACAGAGGGCCCAGTGCCTCCATCTCCCTGATCCGGGACCCTATTTTTTTATTCATAAGGCCTGAGGTAGTGTCAGCTGTCCTGACTGTACTCTCTTTTCTCCAGGACTGTCCGAGGCACCGAGCAGGTGGAAATCACCTGAGAGGAAGTGACTGCAGTCAGGACAGGCACCAACTCTGGCCCAGGATACAGTTCTCTTTGGCATATAATCTATAACCTTACACAAACAAGGTTTCCTCACCCCTGAATGTTTATTCTGAAATTCTGGTGGTTAGAATCACATAGGATCTTAGCAGCAAAGATTTAGGCTTGGAAGGGACCCCACTGATTATCAAGTCCCATAACATAGAAGAGAGACCACTGGTTCTGGGTCTGATGACAGAGGATCTGAGTTCAAATCCTGCTCTGACACTCACTACTACCTTGATCAGCCTCACCTTCCTTATAGGTAAACTGAGGAGGCTAGATTAAATGGCTTGTGAGCTTTTTAGGTTTCTTCCAGATCAACAATTCTCTGTGTGCCTCTGTCTCTCTCCCTGTTTCTCCCCTTCTATGTGTGTGTGTGTGTGTGTGTGTGTGTGTGTGTGTGTGTGTCTGTCTGTCTCTCTGTCTCCCTCTCGCTTTCTCTGTCCATGTGTGTGTATGTGTGTCTGTTGGTCTATCTCTCCTCCTGCAGTGGAACTGTGGTTCATACCTTGCTTGATCCTCTAATCAGAATCTGAAAGCATTAAATTAAGAAGTTGAGGGGCAAAATATAAGTGTTATCTGTGGGTATTTGAGGTATTTTTTGAGAGGGTTGTGTAACATTAAACCATCAGTACTTAAAATTCATGAGCTCACAATAGTTTATGAGCTTGACTGGAAAAGGAAAATCAAGTACTGACAAGACAAGATACAAAGCATGGACATGGGTGGGGAGAGGGGGAGAGTAGGGAGGGAGAGGGAGACGAGATGGGGAACAAAGTCTGAAGTAGATTGAACACCCTGGGGAGGCATATAGGAGGGGAGAGGGGAGGGCATATTGAAGTCATTGTGGGGAGAGATTAAGGGGAGGACCATGAGGAGATGGGACTCCAGTCATCCAGGGTTATACCTTGCCAAGAGACAAATTTATTTTGATGAAAGGAAAAACAGTTATAGTTTCCCCAAAGTGGCAAGGACAGCCTTGGGAAAAGATGAGTTCTCTCTTACTAAAGGTCTTTAGACAGGAGATGGATGATCACTTGTCAGTCATGTGATATTAGGGACCTTTGTTCAGGTGTAAGGTGCTCTAAACATCTTCTGTGGTTCATTGCAATCCATCTGGGCCCTGCCACTAGGCCCCACCATGGAGGGACTAGGTCTGAGGTCCAGACTTCCCATTAATGCCTTCCTTCTACCTCTGGAACTCTTATTCTCCTCATCCCTTCTGGTTATAATATAAAGCTCAGACATTTCTACTATCCATACCCTTGGCCCACATCAGTAAGATCCCTATCAACTCATGCTTTCCCTATTTTTCTTCTTGATCCCTATTTTTCTTCCTTCAACCATTCATTCATCCATCCATCAGTCCAAGCATCCATCCATCCATCCACCTGTCAGTCTGACAATCCATGCCTATTTCTATGTATCTATCTGTCTGTCAGTCTGTCTGTCTACCTATCCCATTAATCTATCCATCTATCCATCCACTCATTCATCCTACTGACAAATATTTATTAGCCACATATCATATGGGACTATGGGAAAGACAGGAAGATAAATGTCACATACTCCTTGCTTTCAAGGAATTTTCATTCTAATAGCAGAGCAACCAATGAGAGAGAAGTAAGTACAAATGAGCAGGCTAAATGATAGAGTGGATAAAGCATGGGACCTGAAGTTAGGAAGATCTGGAATAAATTCTGCCTCAAGAGACTTGAAAGCCATGTAACCCTGGACAAGTCACTTGACCTCTCTGAGCTTTGGTTTTTCATCTCTAAAGTGGGGATAATAATAGCACCTGCCTAACAAAGTAATTATCAAGATGACCTTAAAAGGGCTATGGAAATATTAGCTATGATTTTGAGAAGCCTGGATAAAGTGCTATGAGAAATTTTAAGATGGAGGATCAGCTTTATTTGGGGGCAAGAAGGAAAGGACTGGGAAAGATTCTTGGAGGAAACTGACTCCTGAGCAAAACCACTACTAGTAATTTTTGTGTATGAGGCAATAGGGACAATTGTGTGTGAGGAGGGGAATGGTTAGGAGGAGAGAGTGCTTCCTGGCACAGTGCTAGCACACATACTTATGTGTACACTTACATGTTTGTGGTAGATGAGACCAGGCAAAGGAGGAGGTGGCTCAGGGCACATTTACGTGCACCATCCAAATTCCCTAGCTGCAGGAAGGTGGAGATGTACCCCAAGTGGAAACTACCACTAGGGGGCAGGATCAAACCACTGAGGCCATGGAGGAGGGATTGTGCTGAAAGGCTAGTGGTGCCCTGGAACAAAGCTCTAGTGGTCCCTTCCTAGTTATGTCTCTGTACCACAGTTGGATCTACAGGGAAGAGAGAGATTTTTGACAGGAAGAAGACATTTCAGACGTGGAATAAGTATGAGAGCGAAAGCATGGAGATAAGAGGGCAGGATAGGAATGGGGGGCAGACCGGTTCAGTCTGGTTGGAATATAGAGCATGAGAAGGAAACCCCCGTGCATCCCTCTACTCTGCAATCTCCCTTCTCACCAGAGTTCTGGGGTTCCTCTCTCCATAGGAAAATATCAAGTCCACCCCCAAATGATAATACTTTTGATATCACTTACTCTGAAAGAGTTTGGTGGCACGTTCTCCTACACTAGCATTCATTCTCAGCTTTTGCTCTGCATGTCCAATGGAGGAGCAGAGGATTCCTCTTCCTGCCCCATTTATTCTCTAGGCTTGTATACCTCAGCCTCAGAAATACCTGGAGTCAAATTCTGTCTCTGATCCATGCTGGCTATGTAACCCTGGGAAAAGCACTTAAGTTCTAGGGGCCAGGTAGCTCTCCAAGACAATGGGATTATAGGACAAGTGGGATCTACACTGGTGGGAGGAAGAGGAGAGGGAAAGAGAGAGAAAGAGGAAAAGGAGAGGTGAGATAGAGAATGGGGAGGAAGAGAGACACATATATGGCTGGGAAGGGGGATAGAGAGAGAAGAGGGGGAGGGGAGAGAAGAGACAGAGTCAGAGAAAGAGAGACAGGGTGATAGAGAGACAGAAAGGAAGAGACCAATAGACAGACAGAGACAGAGACAGAAAAACAGAGAGAGAGACAGAGACAGAGATTGAGCGCCTGGGCCTATCCTCATAGTAACTTTTTGAGTTCCCAGAATGGATCCCCAGAGCTTCCTCAAATTCTCTTTGGGTGCCTGGGGAGGGAGAGGGAGCAGGGCCAGGGGCACACTCTGGTTTACCACACTACTCTCTATTTCAGATGACACAGCTGTACTCAGGCAGCTAGCTCTACTGCCTCATCACAGGCCTCAGGTAGTTGTAACTCTGGCCAGGAAAACCATGCCCCCACAACTATCCTTCTCCCTCCCCCTTCCTCCCACTGCTCTAGTGCTGGCACTTAATGGATAATTGATTGTTCTTCCCCTACCCCTGCCAACCCCATCATTGGCTCCATCTGGGCCAGCCTGCCTGCTGACTTCTGACAGCCCTAAGATCTATGATCTAAGACTCCTTGGGGACACTCAGGGCAAGACCAGCTCTGGACAGGCCAGATTTATCTCCAGTGCCCTTGTGAAGAGACAAGAAAAGGGAATGGGCACAGTCAATCCTGTCTCAGGCCTTGTCCCTCCTTAGTGGGGCCTACTGGCAAGGTCCAGATGTATTGCAGAATCCAGGATTGCATTGAACCACAGAAGATGTTTAGAGCACCTTAGACCTGAACAAAGGTCCCTAATATCACATGGTTGACAAATGGTCATCCATCTTGTGTCTAAAGACCTCTAGTAAGAGAAAACTCCTCTCTTCCCAAGACTGCCTCTTTCACTTTGGGGAAACTCTAACTGTAGAGCTACTCATCATAGCTCCACTTGAAGAGACCATCAAATCCAACCCTCTAACTGTACAGATAAGGAAACTGAGGCCTGGAAGTTTAAGTGATTGTCTAAGGTCCAACAAGTGATATGTGAAAAAACCTCTACATCCCCGGTCTATGGCAGTGGAAGGGACTGGGCTAGGACAGAACTTGAACTTAGTTCTTCATTAGTGGGGATAACATCTGTGTACATGAAACCTCTAATGCCCATCGAGCAAAGATGACAGTATCTTATGACTGGAAAGGACCTCAGAGGGCATCTAGACCAAATTCAATATGAACAAGAATCCTCTTTCCAACACTGCCAACAACCTTTGCTTGAAGACCTCTGGTGAGAGGCAGGGAACCCACGATCGCACAAGGCAACCATTTTGTTTCTAATCCCCACAAAGTTTTTCCTTAGATCCACTAATTGCTCCTTATCCTACCTGAGGGGGTTAGGCAAAACAAAGCTAATCCTCTTTTCACTGAGCTTTCCCTGGCTTCTCTTACCCAGGGTAAAGATCACTAGTTCTTCAACCAATCATGATAAGATGTGAACTCCACGCTCTTCACCTCCCAGTCACCTTCCTCTGGATATTCCTCTTTCCCAGCTTCCTAAAATGTGGTACCTAGAACAGAGCACAATACTCCTAAAGTGGTCTAAGCAGGGCAAAGCACAGCAGACTTATCACCTCTTTAATCTTGGGAAGGGTTTTCAGCCTAAATCACACTTTCTTTTTTAGACATTCCCATTGTTCCTGCATGAGGAATTTGCAATCCAAATGAAATTCCAAGCTCTTTTCAGACAGACTACTGCAACTTTTTTCAAATTGATTTAAAAAAAAACAACTTGAATGCATGACTTTACATTTATCTACATTAAATTTTATCTTAATCAATTCAGCCCATCCTGTCTTCGTCATCCAGTGGGTTAGTACACCCCTTCCAGCTTTGTACCTTTCGCAAATTTGATGAAGAATGCTCCATATGACTTTAAGTAGCTAATAAAAATGTAAAATAGCACAGGGCCAAGCACAGATTCCTGGCAATTCCACTGGAGATCTGCTTCCAACTTGTCACTGAACCATTAACCCTCTATGGGCCTGATTACTTTTGAATATGGCTATATATGATCATCTATGACCAATTATGGAAAGTGGATAGACTACTGAGCCTGAAGTTAGGAACACTTGAGTTCAAATGTGACCTAGCTGTGTGACCTTGGACAAGTCACTTAACCCTGTTTGCCTCAATTTTCTCATCTAGAAAAAGAGCTAGAGAAGGAAGTGGTGAACCACTCCAGTATCTTTATGAAGAAAACCCCAAATGGGGTCAGTGAGGAGTAGGACACAACTGAAGAATGGTTCAACAACAAAAAATGATCATCTAAACACCTCTCCATTTTACCCAAAGGATGGCATGAGGGACACTTTCTAATACCTGGGTAAACTATGTCCATGGGCCTCCTCTGATCTACCACGTTAGTAACCCTGTCAAAGAAAGATATAAAGTTAGTCTGGCATGACCTGTTCTTGATGAAGCCATGCTAAGTCTTTGTGATCAATGCTTCCTTTCTAAATTATCACTAATGATCGCTTAAATATTGTGTTCAAGAATTTTGCAGGAATTGAAGTCAGTTTCAGTAACTTTACTTTTTAGATTCCATTCTCTTAAAAATAGTGGGGATGTTTCTTTTCTTTAATCCTATGGTACAACTCCCATCCTTCATGATTTGTTTCTTGTTTTTCTTCACAGCCTTTCAAAGATTACTGACAGTAGCTCATCAATTACATCTGGTTTTGTTGGTATTGTAGGATATAGTTTTCTGATGAATGGAAGGGCAATTAGGCACCCTCTTTCTACCTGCCTACTTGTGTTGGCTACCAATTCCTTTTTAGCCATTTTGTCCTGTCCTATCCAGACCAAAGATCATTCCTTTTGGCAGTGAAAAAAGGGGAAAAAAACCAAGTTGAGGAGCTATGCTGTCTCTCTCTCATCTGCTATGCTTGTCCCATCTGCTCTAAGCAGTGCTCCTATCATCCCTTCTTTTAGCCTCCTCCTCTTTTTCTCAAAAATATCTTCCAAGTCCTTATTGTTGCTCTTAGTCTTCCTTGGAATTCTTGATGCATTTGGATATTTAGCACCTCTGACACTTCATTTAGTATTACACCATGTTTTTTTTTAAATGACTGAAAAATTCTAGTTGGTTGATGAGTTCCCCTGCATATTCAACTTGTTCTTTCTATTTTCTTCCTTATCATGATTGTTTGTTCAGAATTCATTCCTGAGAGCTAGCTATTCCTCCTGAGATGGCTTCCCCCACAGATTTTTAGGCCATGAGATTCCACCTCTCCTTCCTCTTAGCCTTGTGAAATCCACTGTCCTAAAGACAGGGTACATGACAAACTACTCCTACTTCTTTCCTCAACACAAATCCTAAAACGGAAGGATTACCTCCCTAAGATTCTCATCATTCCCACTCTAACATTGAATTCCTCCTTCTTGGTGAGAATAATATACAGAAAAGTAGATTCCTTTCAATAATTCTTCTATCTTTTGAAGGATAAAAGGCCATTAAGGCAAATAAAGAAATTATTAGCTGTTAGGTTTGGGCCAGAGAAGAACTCCAGTGGATGCCTGTATGATGGAGGCCTCCATGTTATATTATGCCTTTGTACGAGGCACATAATCTTCTTTCTTCTAAACCTTTATCTATTGTCTCTTTCTGCTCAAGCAGTCTGTAGTATACTGTGATGGTATTCCTTTCTCTCCTCATTGACCTTCACCCAAAAGCTCTCCACCATGCTTCTCCCCTTTGGTTCCTGGATTTCCTAATGATAGCTCAGCTGTGATTACTGCCAAATGCAGCATAGAAAATGCACGCAGTCACAGAGGAAAGCCCAACCAACAGTAATGGATCTGTGGCCCCAGCTAAAGAGTTCCAGGCTTGTGATGGCTTCTCAAAGTCTTGGGTAAGACATGGAAAGGCATTCTTTTAGGTAATGGAAGTAAGGACATTGGATAGAACTTTCTCAGTCATAAACCTTCTTTTATAATAACCGAATTTATGCCATACATTCAACAAATATTCACTATCTATAGCTTACAGAGAACTGTACTTAGAGAAATACAAAGCACAAAGTTTGGATAAGACAAAAAGTGTATGGGGCTAAGAGTCTAGCAAGAGAATTAAGATAGACACAGGGGATATTTAATACTCTATTACATGATAGAAGAGGTACTGTGCAAAGATCCAGGGGAATGGTTGTTATGAACTGGGGCTATTGGTCCAGGGGAGGGAAATCAGAGAAAGCTTCCTGGAGGATGTGGTATTTGTGGGAGAGTTTAAAGGTTGGGTAGGAGTTCAGCATGTAAAGAAGGGAAATGAGGACATACTAGATCTAGTATGAACTTGAACTTCATTCAATAGGTAAGCACTAGAGAATTTTAAGCAGAGGAGAAACATGTGCAGATCTATATGTAAGGATCCTATTTACACAGGTTCATGTCCTGTCTCTGAGCTAATATATGCCCTCTTCCCTTCCATTTCTTTCTACTTAAGACATCTATAAGTGATAAGAGCCAAAGATTAGCCAACAAGAAACTTGGATGAGTGGGGGTGGCCACAGCAACCTACCTTGTCTTGGATGTCTCTCTGTAGTGCTTGATACTCTGGGGATGTAGGGTCAAGATTGCTAAGGTTGTGGTTGATAATTTTGAAATCAAGCTGGTATTCCCCTTGTCCAGGGGTACTCTGGGATGAATAACCTAGAGTTAGAGACAGAAACGGTTCATAGGATCGTAGACTCAGAGCAGGAATGGCCTTTAGTCAAACCTCACTTTACAGATGAAGAAACGGAGACCACTCAGGGAAGGGGACTTTGACAGATCATGTCACAAGTGACAAAGTTAGGATTTGAACTTGGGTCCTCTTGATTCTAAATCTAGCATTCTCGCTTTCAGCATGCTTTCTTCAGGAAGTTTTGGCCAAAGATAGGGACCCCACAAAAATATACAGGCAACCTTAGATTGATACTAAATCAACCTTGTTGGAAATCAATATCAGAGATGAAGGGCTGGGGATAGGACTGAATCTATCTGGCCCACTCATTATTTTTATTGTTTTGTTTTAAAACTTTGTTCAAGTTGTCTTGGTGTCTTTTTGTTTTTATATTATATTCATTTCCAAATATAGCCTTCCCCTCCCCTAATCTGAGAGTCTCCTTTGTAATAAAATTTTTAAAAATCAGTTTAACAAAACCAACTAACATTGTGACCTCATCTGACAAGGTATTCAACATTGCCCACTCACATTCCCCCATCTCAACTCTTCTCTGGACCAATATTTGATCATAATAATTTTATAGAGGTGAATTTTGAGTTTTTTTATTCATTTCATTTACATTGCTGCAGCTGCTGGGTATACTGTTTTCCTGGTTCAGTTACTTGACAGTACATCTGTTTTATGCATTTTCCCATATGTCTCTGAGTTCTTAATATTGATCCTAACTTACTTGCCTCCCCATCTTACCAGCAAGTATCCTTCAGTAGATTCCAAGAGAGCGAGTATTGCTTGTGGTAGGGGAGATGTTTTTGTTTGTTAGGGGGAAGAGGAGATACAAGTTTAGGGAAGCAGCAGCCCCAGTCAAGCTTGGAACATCAATTTTCCTCGCCTTTGAGAAGTGATGACACTTCTGTTTTATCTGCACAGCAAAGATGTATTTTTAAAAACTAAACCAAATTTAGATTAATTAGAATTTGAACATTTTATTGTGGCTACGGGGGAGTAGGGAGAAGCAAGGGGTAATGAAGATATGCCTGAGGGTATTACCTAATCAGAGCTTGGATTCACTTCAGTGGAGAGGAATAGCAGCTTGCTGACTCATGTTCTAGCTGATAGCATCATGGAATCTCAGTCATCTAACTCCTGAACTAACAATCCTGCTACTAGTCTACAACAAAGGGTCCAGAGTGAGGGGGACTTGGAGGAAGGTAAGAAAACCCCAAAGTGATAATGACAAGAAACTTATTCTGAGTGAAAATTACCCAAACTTTGTCACTGGAATAAAAGTGCCTGCTCACCACTGAGGCAGACTGTCTTCTTCCAAGGTATAGGTCCCAGTTTAGTGAGGCTATGAATCTGGTTGCTCAATTCCTGGTAAACCCTCTGTTGTCAAATACTGGGCTGGTGGGGTCTCTCTGCTGGACACATATAGCATCCACTCTAGTTACTGACCCATCCTTCTCAAGTCTATGAAAAGACATTGAATGTGACACAGTGCTGATATTGGTGTTGCAAAAGCTGACAGGAATCACACTTTCTGGGGAAAGGGAAGTTGCAACGCAAGATTGTAGGTTTGCTGGGGGAACTGTGGCACAAAGACTATAGTAAATTGGATGATATGCCCACGGCGACTTGGAATAAGTGACACTGATTAGGATGACTGGCAAACTCCCATGAACTGTAAGGGCAGGTACCCAGGGGAAAGAAACTGTCTCTTCAAGAGGGACCTTGTCCTGCACAGAGACTGAAAACCTTGGCCCAGGGGATGAGGATTAAAAGCACTTTGGGAATTAGACAATCGGGGTATTGGAGACCAAGGAGAAGCATGGAGGGAAGTCTAGTATGAGATGGAGGCATATCCTGGGGGGCATAGGAAAGAAGCCTCCCAAACTCCCAACTATCAGCCTCTAGGGCCTTACTGCAGAGAGATCAGTATACATCCAGCATAATGCAGACCAGTGCTGCTATTTCTGAAGAAGAGACTCAGCTGACAAAGGAAGGTGATTAGAGAATGCTCAGACAAATAAAAGATGGCTAAGAAATGAACGTATGGAGTGGGAAGTGCAAAAATCTCAGCAGTTGTTGAAGGGTCCCTTCTTTGTTGTTAAATTTGGTAGAAGTTGGGTGTCTCATATCTGTAGAGTAGGGTAGATTAGTGATGGTGAAATTCAGCATAAAAGGTTGCGGTCTGTGGTCAATGGCTGCAAGAATAGAGGGAGAAAAATGACCCTGTCTGAGCTTTGGAAAGTTCAGGGACCATGAGAGGGGGACAAGGATGCTTCTATCCCTGGCCTTCATTTCCAAGGCCAGGACCTTGTCCACAGAGTACCACAGGCTTTCATTTTCCTTGCCTTTCGAGTGAGAGACAAGATAGCAAGTTCCCACATGATTGTTCTGTTGAGGAATAAGATCAACAGCTTGAAAGTGAAATCTTTTCCAGCCTTTGTGATCTGGGACTCTGGTACAACACACTGAGCTGTGCCCGGTTTTGTAGATGAATGATGGAGGTCTGGAAAGACCTGGAGTTGGTCTCTCTTTTAGAGAGCACATTATTCCTTGGCAGAAGCATGGGACTAGGTGAGTCCTCTCCAGGGGATTGATGGTTCCCCTTTCTTACCCATCCAGTGTCCAGGCCTTGTGGGTCCCAGAGGGATTTTAGGTAGTGGTATAGTTGTTAGGACAGGCGCTGCAGAAAGGAATGTCATTAGATATGGACTAGGACCATGGTTACAAAATGAAAGAGGGCTTCTGGGCAAAGGTGCAGGATGCCACAAATAGATGATGATAAATAAATACTTGTGTAATGGAGGATTGAGCAAACGGGGTGTGTGTTTGTGTGCGTGTGTGCGTGTGTGTGTTTGTGTGCGTGTGTGTGTGTGTTTGTGTGCGTGTGTGTGTGCGTGTGTGTGCGTGTGAGTGTGTGTGTATCTTACAGTTGAAGATCATCAGCTGAAGTATAATCTCAGTGACTTAATTCATAAGGGAAATGGCATGCAGGACTAGTAGGTATCTCAGGAGGTGATTTTCCAGCACACACTGCTCTTTCCCACAGAGCTGAAGTTTTCTGACCCCTATCCCTGAACTCTCTGGGGCTACGTTTGAAAAGTAATCACCACCCAGCCTCTGACAGGGGAATCAGAAGCCAACGGCCATGGTTCTAATATTGGGAAGGGATCAAAAGACCCAGAGGTATGGGGGTTCTTCCTCAGAGCATCTTAGTCTTCTGATGGAGGAATTGAGAAACCCATGGTCATGCACCTACACTGACAAGGGATGAAAGGACCCAGAAATCTGGGGCTTCTTTCTCACAGAATCTTAACAATGGAAGGGCACCAAGCCCAGCGATGCCTTCTATAGTACCTCCTGAAAAAAAGTCATCTTGCCTCTTTGATAAGATTCAGTAATGAGCAACTGACTACCCTCTGATGCAATCTGCTTTTTTTGGGGACACATTTCTCATGACCCTTGAGTGTGTTGTAGAGATTTTTTTCAAGCTAAAGCTGCTACTGCACACACTATCTCCCTGGTGCCAAAGCCCAGATGTCAAGAGGTGAACATGGCTAAGGTTTTCCAGATGGCCCAGGACTCAAAGGGGATTTGGTTGATACAAACACTTACGGATACCCAGTTGGGGCAGATTTTGTTCACTGTAACCTGGAAACCAAAAGATGAATGATGAAACGTGGAACAAAGGATAAAAAAATAAAATTCAATTCAACTCAACAAGTACCTACCATGGACTGCACTGGGCTAGGTACTGAGGACACGATGCCAAAATTTAAAAGTTTCTGCCCTCAAGAAGCTTATATCTTATCAGGAAAAGGAAGAGATCACTCATGAAGCTCAACAGGACAAATGGAGTAAGGAATCAGTTTGTTCTGCATGAGCACCTGTGGGAAGAGGGCTGTGCACTTAAAAGAGAAGTCTCCTGTCTACCCCCTAAGTCTCTGACTTGAACAGTTCTGGTAGGAAAACTAAGTAAATCACTCTTGCTTTTCCTTTACCTGTGGGAAACAGGGAAAGGCAAACCCTTCCAGTGTTTGTCCTAGAAGTCTCCATGTTCCCCTTCCCAGCCTTCTGACTTATAGGCCAGAATATACCACGAACAAAGGTAAGATGAGCTAGATCCAGAATCCTTCATAGCTTCCCTTCTTAAACTCTCGAAAGTGCAAAAGGTCTCAGAGGCCTCTAGTCCAATCAGCGGCTGGAGCAATAATCTCCCAGGTAGCAATGTCAACAAATGTATAGGAACAATCTAGCAAGGATGGAGAGCAGGGAGGATTTTATAGTGACTTGCATGCAACATATGATGTTCACCTTTTTGTTGTGGCTAACTGACAGCTATTCTTGCTCAAAAGTGAAAGCTAAAGCAGTACCAAATCTCAAACTGTTTTACAAAGTGGTGATCATCGAAACAACCTGTCAGTGACTAAGAAATAGAGTGACTGATCCATGGAATAGATTAGTTATACAATACGCAACAGTGATCAAAGTAAGGAAGATTTGAGAAGTGAGTAGCTGGTTAAGAAGATGATCTTCTAGAATGGGTTTTAGATTACAGGATAATAACTTAAAATATGGGAATTAACATCTCTAAGTGTCTGAGAGCTTATTTGAACTCAAGTCTTCCTGACTGCAGACCCGGTTCTCTAGTCATTGTACTGCCCAGCTGTCCCCAAAAGAGCGTGAAGCTGAAAAAGAAGGGAAAATATTGTATCCACATGGTAAAATAGATATTGGATGGAGTGGCCACAATTTTGGGAGATTAGCAGTAGCAACACGCATCAATTCATAAGAGTCAAAAACATTAGAAAGGAACCTGGAATAAAACCTGTAGCCTCAAATGTGTTTACACAAATGAACACTCGAGGTGAACTAGAGAGCTTACTTTTATGCAAGGAAGGCAAATTTGACTCTATTAATATCACTGGAATTTGATGTGATGGGAACCATGATGGGAACATGATTCAGAAAAGGCAGATCTTGTTCAAAAGGAACAGGCAGATGATGTGAAGTATCGGTATGTGTTAGAAATGACAAATTCAAAAGTAAGGGCAGGAATCAGATGGAAGAAGTATGATGAAGAACATTCTGTAAATATGAATGGTGGCAGACAAAGAATATCCACAGGAGTATAATACATGTCACCTAGCCTTGTCTCTTTGCAACTTTATCTGTTGCTCCTGCTTCTGTCCTTTGGGGCCAGGCATAAAAAAATCAAGTTCTTTCTTACAGTTAACACGATGCCTTAGGAAGACTTCAAAGCATTCTTCAAGCTAAACCCATCCACTTTTGTCAACTAATCATGGCAGAGTCCTGTAAAAATACTTACTGGAGTGATCTGTAGCTGGAAGGCTCACTGGATCGAGCACTGGGTCCTAGATTCCGAATGATGTGAGTTCAAATCTGTCCTCAGACACCTATTAGCTATTTCATCCTGAACAAGTCACTTAACCCATGTCTGTCTCAGTTTTCTGAGGATAAAATGAGATATCTGTAAATTGGGACATAGTAGGTGCTGCTTAAAGGGTTGTTCCCATCCTTCCCCTTCTCTTTGGGACAGCTCTGATATTTCATCTCATTAGCGTTGGACCTTCACTTCAATGTGCTGGTTTATTTCTGGACTTTGATTCGCCCAATGTATCAGTTAGTGTCATCTAGTCATTGGCTGCCATTTATATCTCCATCCAGGCGGCTAGGTGGCACCATACTGCACAAAGCACCAGATCTGGCATCAGGAAGACTCATCTTCCCGAGCTCAAATCCAGCCCCACTTCCTAGCTGTGTGACCCTGGTCAAATCACGTAACCCTGTTTGCCTTAGTTTCTCATCTATATAATGAGCTGGAGAAGAAAAGGCAAACCCCCTCCAGGATCTCTGCCAAGAAAACCCCAAATGGGATCATGAAAAATCAGATATGACTAAAACCTGAAATGACCAAACACCATCTCCACCTAAGTCATACTGAACATACAGTACAGGACCAAGGAAAGAATTTTGTGGTGGCCACAAGGTGGCAGCAAACTAGAGCTGATGAGGGACAGGAAGTAGGAGTGGGTAGACTCAGTTTTGTGCAGTTGGATCAAAAAGGGATGAACAAGAAAGAAGGCATCTGGGTGTGGTCAGGGTCTGAAACTGAACAGAAGGAGGACAGCAGGGAAATGCTAAGTCTGGGATTATGACAGGAGACAAGGTAGAAAATGGGTACTGAACCCAAAGTGATGCTCTTTCAAATTTCTCTACTTCCATCAGAGGAACCACCATCCTTCCATTCTCCAGGTTTGGAACTTCTGCTCCTCAATTTTCCCTGGCCCACATATCCAATCAGTGGCCAAGTCTTCCCTTTTCTACCTTCATGATTTTCAACTAACCTCTTCCCTCTTGTCACTCAGCTACCACTACAATTCATATCCTTTCACTTAGATTATTGCAAAAGGCCTCCTAACTGGTCTCACTTCCTTGAGTCACTCCCCAACACAATCCATTGTATTCTCTGCTGCTAAAGGCAATTTTGCTTAAACCCAGATCTCACTATGCAACTCAGTCAATTCCAGTGACACTTTTAACTGACTATTCTATTTTCTAGGACTTAGTATCAACTCTGTTTAGTTTTTAGAGCTCTTTATAATTTGGCTCCAAACTCTCTTTCCACCCCCTCCTGCAGCCGGCAATCCAGCCAAGCTAGCTTCTTTCTTTTCCTCACTCAACATTCCATCTCCCATCTTCATATCTCTGCTCTGGACATTCTCCAAGTCTGCACTATATTCCCTCCTTGCCTTTACTTTAGAGTGCCTCCTTTCATTTAAGACCCAGTTCAAGCACCACCTTCTGCACGAGATCTTTCCTGAGCCCCACTGCTAGAGTCTTTCCTCTCAAATGATTTTCTATATATTTGCATTTATTAACATTGTATTTATGCTGTATGTTCATATATGTCCCTGTTCTCTCTTCCACTAGAATGTAAGCGTCTTGTAAGTAGGAATTATTTCTTTCTTTGTATTTGGCACGTAGCAGTTGCTTAATGATTACTGTTTATTCACCATTGAGGTAAAGACTGTCTTATCCAAGATGTAGGGGCCCAGCTTGTCTGATTGCTTAGTTCTCAGTATATTTTCTCTGTGTCCAGAACTGCTTTAGCAGGGTCTCTCCGATGTGTGCACACTGTATCCACTGCTGTTGCTAAGCCATCCATCTTTGGTCTAGGAAAGACAAATTGGTAAGAGACATAGTGCCAGGGTGGATGCTGGAGAGCCTGATGGGGGGTACCACCCAGTACATGGAGGATGAAATTGATTTGCCTGAGTTTTTGTGACAATGGTTGATGATTTTGTGACAGTGGTGCATTGATGATGTGTGTAGGAGTACTGAGCAGCTAATAATCTCACAAAATAGAAACCTATTTGTAACAGAGATCTTGTTCTAAGGAGTAATTGAGAAAGGAAATCACATTTTTGATCAAACAAGCAAAAATGGTAGAGGGCTCTAATGCCATCTGGGAATTTGAAGAGAGCTCAAGACACTTGAATGTGAAGAAGCTACATTTGTGGAGAGCCCAGGGGGTTTTATGTGCCCCTGAGGGGTCAAGGGACACATTCCAATTCCCATTCTGCAGCCTCTGGAGTCTCACCTCAGGGAGGCCACTTTGAACCTGGCATAGAAGTTGCCAATGCTGCTTCTCTTGACTATGGGCCTAAGCTGTCAAAGAAAAGAGGAGGTCAGGTGGTCAGGTCTAGGCAGGTAAGGAGCCAAGGAAAAGGAAAGGCAGCTGAACAGGTGGGACTTGGGACAGGAATTGAGGAGGCTCACTAGCTGCTGCAGTGTTCTCTCTATACTGATGAATTTGCTGGATCCAGGGTTTCCCATCTCTTCTGTGTAGAGTATGTTAGTGATGGTAAAGTTCAGTTTGAAGGACTTCAAACTCTGGTCACCAGCTATAATAGAAGAGGAAGAGAAATTCCATATTGGAGTCCACAGAACATCAATGGGGATATCTAGTTAGGGGATATCCTGTGGATTTTGTATTCCTTCCTGGGAGGAAAATTCAGTCCCCTGGTCCCACCAATGCCCTTTGTTAGAGGACCTCTCTCCTTCCCTAATTTCCCTTTTCCTGGCTTTTTAACTCCTAGTTTCTTCTCTAAACATAGTAAGACAGTCCAGGAATGAATCCGAGATGCAGGTGCTCTCCTACCTGTGGTGTTAGAAAATGAGAGTGGAACCAGAGAGATTGATTGGGCACATGAGATCTGCACAGGATCTGATAAAAAAAAATAAACCATGATAAATGAAAACCACTGCCAAGACCAGAATGTGATTGGCAAAGACAGGGCCCATGACAATAGGGTGAAAGGCAGTGCCACTGGGTGGGAACTCAAGTCAGAGAAGTGGAAGGTGAGAGTCAACCACTGTAGGAGGGAGTAGGGTTTGGGGTGAGGGACTCTTGTTACTAAAGTTTGTCAGGTCTGGGACTTCCTGCCTAAGATGTTCTAGGCTGCTACTTTCTTCATCTTTAGAGAGGGATACAAGCCTTCATGACAAGTTCCCAAAGATATTGTTCTGACCAAGTACTGTCTTAACTCTTTACTTCTACCTCATAGAGTCCTTAGCTTCTTTCAAAACATCGCCCTGACACCTTTCCAGACTTCCCTTGTTGTTTGTTCTCTCTCTCTCCTTCTATCCCTTGAAATAACTTTGTTTTCCTTCTGCATATATTTCATACATCTTTAATCTGTTTGCATAATGAGAGAATGAGTTGCTGGAGAGCAAGAATTCTTTTTTCCTTTCATTGGCTTTGAATCCTGAGTTCCCAGAACAGTGCCTGGCACACAGTAGATGATGAAAAATGCTTGCTGCATTGATTTGAATTAACTGATGGAGAATAACATTTTGCCCAGTCCCTATGGCACAGGACTACACTGTAACATGATGTCACATGACCCCCTGTGTGGATAGGTGAATATTTCTCTGAACAATTGTTGTTTCCTCTTTTAGAAAGTATTTTCTCTCCCCAGCCTGTGCCGGGGTAGTAATGTTGGGGAGGGGGTTGTAGCCATCACTCTCCAAGCTACTGAAGATGCCCCATTCCTACCTGTGGAGGGTCCTCTCCCTGTGGAGTCATGGGGAGTTGCAAATGTTGATGTACTGTCTAAACCAGAAACTGCAGAAAGAAGTGTTATTAGAGATGATCAGAGACTGTGGTTATTCACTGATGGAGATCTCATCAAGGCTGTGGTCATCAGAGTACCAGCACAGCACTCTCCCAGTCTCTATTTAGGGGAATGTGGGGAGGGGGTTTAATATTTATTCAATAAATGAGTCAATGTGCCATTTTGACTACACTGGTGTCTAGCTTAGGGACTAGTAAGTAGAAATTGACAACATTTAATATCATTTTGGATTTTTAATGGCCTAGGCCTGAATTAATCAATCAGACTGCTTTGTTTTGCTCTAAAAATGTCCTTTCCTGTGTCAGCAACTTCAAAGATCTGTTTATGATAGGATGCTTACAACCAGAATGGTGGGATTTTTTTTTATCTTGATATGCAGAAAGAGAGGAAAACAGACATCCTAGGATCTTAATTTCCAACTAAGTCTACCTTGTTAATTGTCTTGTCTCACTGAATTTACAATTTATACAACTAAGACAATTTCTTTCTCATGGTAAAGTATATTTAAGCCTGGTCATTCTTCTATCAGGCAGTCAGATGTTTCCTTCTGACTCCATGATCATGTAACTGCTATTTAAGGGAATAAATAATACAAGTATACACACACACACACACACACATATGTATGTATTGAGTTTCACCCATGGACTTATGAATCCTCCCATCCCCCAATGTCCTTGTGGGAACAGCTTGGCAAGTCACCACCAGTCAAACTGTGACAGAGAAACTGGGGAATCTCATGGAGCAAAGCCAGGAAAGCTCCAAGTCAGGAAAGGTTGGAACAATCTTGGATGCCTTTCTTCCCTGGATGCCTTCCCTCCTCTGTGAGGAGAGGGAGGTACCTTCTCCTCACAAAATCTCAAAACTTAAAAGGGCTTCAGAGGCTATCTTTTTGAGAAATTCTCTTTGCAGTGTCCCTGACAAGCAATCATCAAGTCTGTGCTCAAGACCTTCAGGGATGGGAACTCATTATCTCCTTTACATACCCCCTTCCACCTTTAGGACTTTTCCTTCCTCAAGATACCTGAATGAACTTTAAGGGAAGGCTATTAGCAAAACCATAATTGTTTCATGTTGTTAAAACAAATCCCAACTTCCAGTGTCATAAGGGGAACAAGGCTAGGGACCCAAAGAGGACTTAGATGCCAAAACACTTACTGGTAGTAGGCAAGGCTGCAGCATACTCATGACAGCCTAGAAATCAAAAGACAAGTAAGTAATAGGGATCACAAAACTCTGGGAGAAAAAGAACAGAGTTCTCTAGTAACTCAATGTGAGAGGTACAAGCATGCTAAGGACTATTTACTTACTCCATGCTTCTAGGGATCTGCTCCTTAGGGAAGGGGAGATGAAAATTCTTTTATTTACCCTTGGGGTCTGTAACATGAAGAGTAGAGAAAATAAAGATATTTGTAATTTTAGGAAAACATATATAGAATTAGTGTTCAACTCAATTCTTCCTTAGTCTTCCACGGTCTTTGGAATGTAAAGGAGCAAATTTTCTGAGTTCCTGTCCTGATTTCCCCCCGGCATTGCTGAGAGGAGACTGGATGCCAGAGAACCTGATAGAGGAGACCACCAAGTTCAGAGAAGGTAAAATTGATTTGCCTAAGTTTTTGTGGAAATGACTGATGATTATGTGACAATGATGTACTGATTGTGTGGGTTGGAGGGTTGAGCAGCAGATAATCTCATAAAATTGAAACCTAAATATTAGAGATCTTATTCTAAGGAGTAACTGAGAAAGAAAATCGCATTTCTGATAAGTCCCATAGCTATCACTAGGTAATATCAACCAAGAAGAAATGGCACCTGAGGGAAAAAGTATGAACAGTGTTTATCTTATGCAGTTGGCTAAACAAAGGAAAAATAAGAAGAAAAGTTTCTAGGGTAGGTGAGGGCTTGAATAAATTGAGAACAACAGGAGAAAAAGTTTGTACTAGGATTGTACAAAGGTGGACTGGGAGAAAGACAGGCAGCTCACCACTGAGGTAGAGACCATGGCTCAATGAGCTTAGCTTGAAATGTTAACACTCTCCGGATAGGTAATGAACTATGAGGGAGAGTTTCAGTCACAGGAAGAGAGAACAGCAATCTGAATGATGTACCTCTATTGGGGAAGCTTGTCAGTTTAGGAGTTTCCTACATGGGATATCCCAGTCCTTCTTCACTCTCCTCAGCTTTTAGATGGGACAAACAGACTCATTCCCAGCCCCCACGGAGATCTTTCTGGTTGTTAAATTGCCAAAAATTAAAATCTTGTCTGACTATGGGGACATGGCACTCAAGGAGACACACCCCAAGCTATACATCCTGACTTTCCTCCCCCTGGCAAATGACCGTTTCTTAGAATGAAGAAGTTTTGAAAGACCCAAGACTTGCTCCTCTTTTAGATAGTACATACAGGCTTTCCCCGGTAACTAGTTATGGCCCTGTGGTAGCTTTCTAGGGTACTGAAATCACCCCATTTTCTACTGTGGAAACTCCAGGCTTTGTGGGCCCCAGAGAAGTTGCAGATGAGGATTCAGTCCTTGACCCTAGAGCTGTGGAAAGGAATGCCATGAGAAACCATGGTTGGATACAGGAAAGCATAATGGATGTGAATATTGCCTGTGGTCACATGTGAATGAGTTCAGGGCCCTATACCTAAGTGTGGCCTAATAAATGTTTAGATGATTGAATGGATATGCTCAAATTTCTCTGAGGGCTGCCCTAAAATTGGATCCTATCACATGATTATTGAATAAGGGGTACTCTCAGTTAATCTTTTATATGTATGTTGGGAGGAGGAAGGGGGAATTTGGGACTTCATGGTAACCCATGATGTGAGACCCTCTCTCAATACTCTCTTCCATAGATTTGTAACCTGCTTGTCTTCTCAACCTCCCTATTTAGACAGTTTGACTCGTAGTCACTATTTAACCAAAGAGATAGGAACTAGAATTCTGGAGGCCATGACTCTGGGTCTCTCAGGCCTTTCTTTTCCAAAATCATAGGACTTCAGAGTTAAAGAGCCCTCAGAGGGCACTTATACCACAGAAACCCTCTACAACATCCCTGACAAGTGGTCACAGAGCATCCATTTGAGGATCTCTAAGTGATGAGGAACTCACTCCTTTTACATGCCGCCAATCCACTACAAGAATACCTTGCTTGTGCGCTATAAGGTCAAGTATATAGTAAAAGTCACAACTCTTTCATAGAGTTACAATGGGGCCCTTATTCAGGGGACACAGACTCAAGATTCCAATATAATCCAGAACTCAAAGGGAATCTGAATGCTTAAATACTTACTGGTAGAAGGTTGGACTGGAATGTGTTCATTATAACCTGGAAAACCAAAAAAATGGATAATGAAAGGAAGGAGCACACCACCCAAACAAAGGAGGAAGAGAGATCATCTGAGAAGCTGAGGGTGGGGAGAACAGCTGAGTCCAGATAACTCAATTTGGGGCCTCCTAGAACCTAGAAGTACAGCTTGAAGGGGAAAAGAGAATTTCCCTATGATCCCCCAGCTCTTTGACATGAGGGCCAGTTCTGAGGGTAGAAAAAGGAAACTTGAGCTTGGGAATGGGGTGGTAAAGGGAATTTAAGGTGGAGCCCTCAGGTACTTGAGCCTAAGTACTCAAATGACCGCACTCTTGCTATGCCCCGGTGGTTGGAAACACAACAGAGAGCGAACACTCTGATCTGTCATCCTGGCTTGCTTCTAGTCTCTCCTCCTCAGTCCTGACTTGTAGGAAGTATTTAGCACACCAGGAATAAGGAAAGCCTGGAGTGGGCCCCCTTCTCTCTCTCTCTCAACCTCCACCCCCCAGATACAACTCTAGAACATCAGCTGCCTCCCAGAGTTGTTTTAAGGAACAAATGAGATAATATTTGTGAAGGATTTTGCAGATTTAAAGGGCTATATAAAGGGAATAATAATTATTATTTACTTTTTAGAAAATTCTTCCTTTATACTTAGAAAAATCTGTTTTCTCAATCTTCCTATTACATTGTATCAAGTTTCTTCCTTATCTTATTCAGCCCCTTTTGGGCAGGCTTCATCTTGTCAATGCTCCTTCTAAAATGCTGCCCTAGAACTGGACACACTACACCAGATGAGGGCTGGTTAGATCAGGGGACAGCAGAGCTATGACATTCCTCTTTCTAGATATGATACATCTCCACGGAGCCTAATATCTCACATTGTTTTAGGATTTTCTCCAATTGAGCCTGCAGTCTACTAAAACTCTCAGGTCTTCTTTGCATGAAATACTTCTCTAGTCATGTCCACTACATCTTACATTTATGCAGTTAGATTGTTAAGCTTAACTGTAGAATTTTAACTTTATCTTGAATGCATTTTAACTTGCTTGTCCTTATCAATCATTTTGATGTACTGAGGTTTGGTGGACACCGATTCTGTCTAACACATTAGCTATCTAGCTAATTAGCTTCATTCATTTATACATTTGACACTATATCTCAGGCTGAGAGAGACAGCATGGTGTAACGGATAGTAGTTCAGACATGGAGTCAGGGAGGCCTGAGCTCAGGTTCAGAACTCTGACACACATTAGCTATATGGCCACGATCAACCTCAGAATGCTTCTGCCAATTCTGTAAAACGTTAGCTTACATGAGCTGCCCATCTGCACTGGAAAGAGTTTATACGTTGGGAGTTCCTCTGTATTTATGAAAACACAAGTCTGGACTCCAAAGGGAAAAGAAAAGCAATACCTTCATCAAAGTCAATGCTAAAACTATTGAACATAACAAAGAAATTGAAGCTTACTGCTGCAAAATTGTAATGACCAAGCTTGGACGCTAAGAATAGATATGAGAAGGCACGTTCACCCATTTATTTACAGAAGTGGAAGCCTATGGATATGGAACACTACGCATAATGCCAAACTTCTTGTTATTTTGGTTAGTTTTGCTAAATTGTTCCCACTCCAACTATTGTGTCATGTGTTAGAAAGGGTGCTAGATTTAAGGACAGAGGATCTGGGTTCAAATTCCATCTTTGCCACTTACTACTTGTGACCTTGGACACTTCCAGGCTCCCTCTTCAAAGTGATGGGAAATGCACTACCTCCCTGCCAAGGCAGCCCATTCTGTGTTTGAAATTTCTTAATGATGACACCTGAAAGGTCTTCAGGGGTCATAGCCCTTAGTACAGGTCACATCTGGGGGCCCACCTCTGGGGGCAGAAGGGGAACAAGGCTTAGGACTCAAAGATGGCTGAGGGTGGAGTTGGATGGCAAAATACTGGCAGTAGGTTTGACCAGTCTGTGTTCATTGTAACTTAGAAAACAAAGAATTGGTAGTCAAGGAAGAGAGCAGCTTAGAGACCCAGCTGAAATAAGGACTTAGTTCATCAACCCTGGGGAACCAAAGGATGTGCAACTTGTGGGGAGAGAGAGAATTCTCCCATCCACTGCCTAAGCCTAACTCTTTTGTCTGAGACCCAGCCAGGAAGGTAGAGATACTAAATAGGCTTGTAGCTTTAAGTAATTTCTAGTAGGAGCAAAGTTAGATTTGTACTGATACCCCATTTTTCTTCTCTGGCCTAAGGAATCACTCAGTGCTCCTAATTCTGCCTTCTGGGGTCCAGCAGAATCCAAACCCTCTTCCTCCTCACAGTCTCTTGGATGATCAAAAAATGTGATCATGATGTCTCCAGGCTAAACAAGAACAGTTCCTTCTAGCTGTCACCATCAGCATCACTAGTATTTGTCTGTATGGTGCTTGAAGGCATTCCAAACACATTAGACATGTTATCTCATTTTGTCCCCACAACAGACTTTTGAAATTAGTGCTACTATTATTATCCCCATTTTACAGATGAGGAAACCGAGGATCAGAGAAGTTCACTTAAGTGACTTGCCCAGGTCACACAGTCAGTGAGCTTGTGTGGCAGGATTTGAGCTCAGGTTTTCCTATCTCTAGAATCAGGACACTACCTACTCCTATCTGCCTCTACCCCATCGTTTCCAGTTGCCTCTCCATACTGGGGCTCCTCAAAATGGACTTGCTTCAACTTGTCAAGGCAGAGGAAAATGGGACTGTCACCTCCCTCCTTTCAGGCTGCTGAACTTCTATTGTTGTAGACTGATCTATGATTCATTGTAGTCTATTTGTTGTAGACTAATTTGTGACCAGAGATAGGATGGCAAAGTGGTGTGACCGAAGAATGCAGAGTCAAGGTCTGAACTCAGAACCCACCCTTTAACACTAAAGGAACTGCGTGATCCTGGCAAATCTCTTTGTCTCTCAGGCTCAGGCAACTCTAAGATGACAGGTTTTAGGAAGGCTGCAATTTGTCTCATGGGAGGGAATTCCCACACCCAAGGATGACGCATTGATGTATCAACTAACATGAGTGTCATTTTATTGGGTTTTTTTGCCTGCCATGTCACTTTGATGGTTGCTATTGTAAAGAAAATCTTCAAGATGAGTTTTAAATAAAATACTTTTAGTCCTGTCTCCCCAAACCTATATACTTATGTCTGATTAAAATCATGGACATTAGAATCACAATCACAAATGTAGAGCTGGCAGAGACCACACTTCTATTTTATAGAAGACAGACCTGAGGTCCATATAGGTTAATTACTTAGTCATATAGGTTAATTAATTAGTCAACTGTCAAACCAAGAGGAATAGTGAAGCTAAGATTTGAACCCAGGTCCTCCTCCTTCAAGTCTCCTTTCTTCCCCTGCAGTACATATTGATTCTTATTAAATTTCACTTTATCGGAACTGAACCATCATTTCCATGTGTTGAAATGTTTTCAACTCCTGATTCCATCCTATTCCTTAGATACCTATCCTTCCTAAATTCATGTTATCCCTACTTCTACTTGCTGCCATCTAAGTCTCCAACCAAGTAATTACTTAAAAGACTGGATTTGCAATGACAAAAAAATAGAATAAAGAAAAATGTCTGTGGCTATAATAGATGACAACTCACCAAGAGTATTGGGCACCAAGTATTGGGCAGTCTAGGGAATCAGGCACGAGTAGGTTCTATCTTTTGCAGGTGGCTGAATAAAGGGGGCACTGGAATAAAGGATTCTAGGTAGGGATAGAAGTAGGACCTAGATGAAAGAATAATGCTTTAAAATGTGAAGAGACAATGATACTGAGGTTGTATCAGAAGACTGGCAAGGAGAGTGGTCAAGATTTTGTCTCAGATAGCTCAACATCAAGGTAAAGATTGTTGTTGTCCAGGGTGTGAGGGCTCAGAATGGCGATTCCATGTGTCTCCCTGCTCATTTCCCAGTAAACCTTCTCTCTGTCCAGGACAGGGTTTGCAGGGAAGGTGTGATGAATCCACTTCAGTTGCAAATCCATTTTTCATAGCTCTAGGTAGGGTGATATGGACACCCATGAAATTGGTGCTGAGAAGTCTCATGGGATTCTGGGTATAGAGATGGTTAAACATATATATGGCTGAGGTGACCTGGGAAAGGATGATAGTGACCTTGGAACACTTGATGAGCTAGCATTACCTGTGGGGGTAGGAGAACTAAGAAGCCAGAGAACTTCAACTGGAAAGAACATTCTTGACATTACACTGGTTGTTCTAAATCATTACTTATGAATGAAATTGGTTTTTCCTGATAATTCAGTGATGAGAAGGACTGGGATAAAGTTGTTTGGGAATTTGAAAATAGAGAAAATGAGACTAAAGGCAAATATGTGAACAAGTTGCCTTTTTTTTTTTTTTTTTTTTACAGAGAGCACTCCATTAGGGGTTTATCCTCAAGGGTGTGGGGGAAATATTCCAATTCTTACCTCAGATAAGTCAAGTTGCATTCAAAGTAGAAGGGGCCAATACTAGTTCTCCTGTACAAAAGATTAATCTGACAAAGGAAGGAAAGAATCAAGTGAACTTTGGGGCAAGAGAAGATGGTTCCCAGGCAAGGAATGGGGAAGGCATCTGTGGAGACTGGGGATGGGATAGGAAATGGGGGAATATTAACCAAGTGCTGAAGGACATTCTCTGTAGAGCTGAATGTGTCAGAACCTGGGTTCCCCATGTCTTCTGTGTAAAATACATGACGGTGAAGTTTAAAATGAAAGATTCAAGGCTAGCTGTGCCACTAACTGAAGTAAGAGAGGGAGAGAAACATCTATGTGTGAGCATTAGCCACATCTGCTAGCATGCCCAGGGACACTCCGTAGCTGTTGTATTTTTCTGGAAGGAAAACTCATTAACCTGATTCCACTGATATCCCTGGGTAGGAAAGATTTCCTGCTTCCCTAATTCTGCTTTATTCAGCTTTCTCCCAACTACTAATCTCAGGACAGAGCCCATTAGGGCACTTCAGAGAAGGATTCCAAAATGCTGGCAGTTCCTACCTATGGTGGTAAAGAATGGTAATGATCTGGAAGATGTTACTGGAGCAGAAGTGGTTGACAAAGCAGCTGAGAACCAATCAGGAAGAAAGAAAAACATTGCTAAAACCACAGTTGGGAAAACTATAGAACCAAGAGAAGATCATCAGTTGGGAAAAGGGTTCTGCTTGGCTTGGTCAAGATTGACTGATAAATCAAAAAACATTTATTAATGTTTTTCACTATTTTACTATATGTAATCACTGTGCTAAGTGCTAGAGATACTAAAAGAAACAAACAATGGTCCCTGCTTTCAAGAAGCTGCCAGGCTAATAGTGGAGATGACCAAGTGGGGACCCATATTCTAGAAGAGAATAAGATGAAGTTGATTATGACAAGAGGTGGCAGGATCTGGGGAATTGCTAATGTTGATAAGACAAAGAGGGTTTTTGGAGGGGTCTTTCATTTACTTCATCTTTCGAGTAGGATGCAAACATTTATGCCAAGTGCCTGCAGGGATCTCTCTGGTATGTTATCAGATGTTTAAATCTTGTCTGGTCTTTCTGACAGGAGAATTCAGACATACCAAGTCATACCTCCTATCTTGATATCCCTCTACTTAAGAAGGGTTTGTTTGGACAGACTAAGTTCGTTTTCCTTTCCCTTCTTTCAAGATCTTTGAAAAGCTCAGTGAGCACAGTCATCCTCAGCTCTTTTCCCTTGCCCTCATTTTTGAAAAATTAACATCGGTTCTATTTATACATCACCACTCACATTTACTCACATATATCCACTGCCTTGCCTCATCACCACTAGCTAGTGTGGGCTATCACAATAGCCTCCAAACTGGCCTCCCACATTCTGGTCTCTCTGTGCTCTAACCCATCTTCCATACAGTTGTATATGTTCCTTAAAGCACAGGTCTGACCATACCACTCACTTCCTTAAGGAGCTTCACTGGGCCAAAATTTGCAGACTTCCTTCTTTTGGACTGACTATGGAATAAAATATAAGTGCTCCTATTTGATATTTAAAGCCAATAATCTATATATTTGGAGCCAATAGCTCCAAATGATCTTTATGGACTTAATCCACATGATTCCCTCTCATATCCTATACATTCTAGTTATGCTTTACCCATACGTCACATTCCATCTTCTGGCCTTACATAAGTGCTCATACCTATGTAGAATGCTCTCTATCCTCACTTCTACTGCTTGAAACCCCTCATCCTCTCAATGGTTCATCTTAAATTCTCTCTCTCATATAAGCTCTAGTTAAGTGATCTCTCCCTGAAATGATTTTGTATTTGCTGTAAATATATTTTATATTTTGTTCTTTCTGGATACATGTAAGCTCCTTAAATTTAAAGACTATTTGAGTTTTGTCTTTATGTCCTCTGCAAAATGAGGGACACATAATAAACACTCGTTAAAAGCTTATTGGATTGAACTGAATGGAATTCCATTTCATAATTACCCTCTTCCACAACGCTCTCCAGCCTGCCCAAGTCCCTCCTAAACTGTAACTAAGAGGCTAGGCACAATATTCCAGATGTAATCTGACGAGTCCAGAGGATGATACGACTATCACTTCTAACCTTCCAGATGCTAAAATTGTCTTTGTGTATATTGCATGATATTTTTCTATTATCCTGTGTCACTGTCATTGAACTTGTCATTTATTATTGAGTCTGAAGCATATGAGAATCCCCCCCAGAATGCGGTCGAGCCATGTCTCCTCCATCCTACACCCATACAGTTAATTTTTTAAAAACCTACCTACAGAATCTCATGTTCATCTTCACTAAATTTCATTTTGTTAAGTATAACAGCCCATATGTCAAGTGAACTGAGGCCTTACTAGATCCTGATTCTTTACAACATGGTAGCTATCTACCCTATCATCTACCCTATATCTACCTATCAACTTTGTGTCATCTATATTATTTGCTTCTTTTTATCTATGTCTTCATCCAAGTCATTGTTAAATATATGGAACCAAAAAACTTGGTGACTGCCACTGATTGAAAAGAACCAAGAAAAACTAAGAACACATTCTCTGGGGAAGGAGGTATGGGTAAGATGACTTTTGTGAAATTGAATGGACAAGGGATGAATGAGAACAAAATCTGGGGCATTTGTGGGGCCAAATCATAATGAGAATGAGAGAAGAGACAATGTTGGGATTAGAACAGAAGACAAAGGCACGGGAGCCAAGCCTTGCTTCAATAAGGTAGCCCACCATTGAGGTAGAGGTTGTTGTTGTTCAGTGTATAGAGGCCCTACCTGGTGATGCCATAGGTATGGCAGCTCTGCTCCCAGTGTCCAGGAAGGGTCTGGCAGGAACTTGTCAACAGGTGCATACAATATCCACTCTAGCTGTGGAGCCATCCTTCATTGGTCTAGGAAATGAAATGTTGATAAAATCTACCAAGATTGGTACTGACTGACCTGTCAGGGACTTGGGTATTGGGGCAGTGAAATTGAGATATCTGAGATGATATGATAAAGATTGATAGTGACATCAAGAGGGCTGACAAACCTGCACCACTTCTGTAGAGAACAGTGTGGAACAGCCAAAGGTCTCCATTCCTGAGACTCCATGGACAAGAGGGATGGGGATGAAGCAGCTGATGAATTTGAAAATGGAGAGAAGTCACTTTGTGGAGACTATATTTGTATCTTGTCTACCATGAGCCATGGTTGTGTGCTTGTAGCCCTAGGAGAGTCAGCCTTAGAACTCGAAGTCTTAGTTTCCCAGGACTCTCCTCAGCAAAGTTAGTTTGCATCCAGTCAAAGGAAACAATGCTGCTTTTCATAAATAAGGGACTGAGCTAAAGGTGAGTGAGCAAAAGGGCCTTGTAAGGATGAAATCCAAGGAATGGAGAAGACTACTGTACAGAAGGGTGCATGAGATCATAAATAGAAGCCATCTTATTAGTTAGCTACATGCAACACTGCCTGCACTCTGGTCATCATCATTGTCTTACCTCTCCCCAATAGAATCCTGGCCACTGAAAGGTGAGCTTTCATCTTCTCTTCCCCAGAACCAGGGCTCCATGACATTTCTCAAATATCGGGACACCAGGCAACCTTGAGCCTATAATCTACTGCTCTAACAGACCCCTTAATGTGTTGTCTTGGTCCCCTCCTCCCATTAGAGTAGAAGCTCCTTGAAGACATGGACCATCTTGTTTAATTTGATTTGTATTCCCAGAGCTTAGTACAGTATCTGGCACACAGTAAACGCTTGATTAGTAAATGTTTATTCATTCATTTATTTATTCAACATTTTCAGTCCTAATCTTACAGATGAGGAAAACTGAGGCCCAAGGATATTATATAATTAGCCAAAAGTCACAGAGACAAAAAGTATAAGAGGCGGGATTTGAACCCCAGTCCTCTCACTCCACAACCAGAACTCTTTTCCACTGCAGCATGCCAAGGTCAGGGCAGGAAATGAGAAATTTCACCAGATGCTGCAAGGCACTTTCGATGTAGTGAGGCCAGGGTGAGCCATGTCTTCTCTGTAGGACAGGCTGGTGATAGAAAAGTTGAGTGTGAAAGGTTGCAGGCTATGGACAACACCTATGGTAGGAGAGGAAAAAAAACCTGAGCCCTGGGCAGATCAAGGAAATACAGCCTCTGACACCCTATTCTTGTATTGCCCTATTCTTTCCTGGAAGGAAAACTCAGGCTCCATGGCCCCTCCGACATCCATATCAAGGAACCTCTATCATTTCCCAAACCGTCATTGCCTATGCCTCTCCCATTTATAATTCTCATCTTCTAGTCAAGCATAATAAGACACTTCAGGGGTAATGCATACTAGGTTTACCCTCTGTAGCTAAGGTACTGGAGACTGTGATAGCTTCCAAGCCCTTCTCAGGGCTCTTTCCACCATTGGTGTCTACCTGTTCTACCCAACTCTCACCTTTGGCTCCAAGAAGCTGCAGCACATACAGCAGTTTTGGTAGATGGGTCAAACCAGGTTGAGGGTAAGCAAGGGTTCTCAAACCCATTGGTGAGTTAGGGGGGTGTCTACTCCAAGCATGTGAAGACTTCCTCTGGTGGAATAGGTGGATGAGAACAATTTGTTCCAACGGCCATGAAGGCAGCTGAAACAGGTGATGTGGAGTGCTTAGAGCTTGGTTAGACACCGAAGATGCCAAGGTCATGCACTGCATCCTGAGCCATTACCAGTCATCTTGACTGTGTCCTGCCACTGGACTATGATGACTTTGGAGGACAGAGTGGGGCTGATGACTTTGTGCAACTCTGTCTCACTTAAATCCAATTTACGCATGAATCAAAAGACATCATCCATATCATTTTACTATTATGCCTTAAAGTCCTGTGGCGACAGGCAAGTGATGAAACAGCAGGGGAGGATACACTGGGAGATGTAGTCACAACCCTGCACACAGGTGGCCCAGGCCATAGGGTTGTTTCTCACTGGAAGCAGCGGTGGGACTTGGAAGCCTCCTGGGTATCTGAGTAGTCTTTTAAGGATTACACTACTCACCTCCTGGTGTGAGGAAGGGGGCTAGAAAAGGTGCCTTAAACATTGTCTGCTTACCCAACCTTGGCCTGATTACCATGGCAGGCAAGGAATCCCACTCCGTGGTAGAAACACAAAAAAATACGCAAAATATACAAAAACATCTGTAAAGATGATTCCACTCACCATTGGCACATGGAATGCGTGCACACTAATAGACAACACTAAATCCAGTAGACCTGAAAGATGAACTGCTCTTGTGCAAAGAGTCTGTCTTGGATAGATCTGGACTGGGATCAGAGTCTTCCCTTCCTTTTCCCCCCTTCTCTGAGGAGCCATGGGGAAGAGGCTTTTTGGGGCTCAACCGGTGGCTGCAGATGCTTCTCCAGCAGGAGCCCGGGAGTGTGAACAGGCCAGGCCAGTTAGAACTGGGGGAGCGATGGGTTCAGAGAGATCTCAAGGCGAGCAATCCTGTTTATGACATCATGGTCCTCTCCTTGGTGACAGAGCTCATCATTAGGATGGAAAAATGAGTCTGATTGTAACATACAAGATGGGTTACTGGGAGCATATCATGAGAGGCACTGAGTGGAGCCGTGAAGGGCCTAGAGCCTTATGAACAGGGACCCTGCCCCACACCACCTGCCAGGACCTGGTCTCAGTGATGAGACATGGGGTATGATGTAGCCCATTACCAGAAGGATGTTGATGAAGGCCTTATCTGTCCTATCTGCAGTGGAGTTCTGGAGGAATCAATACAGAACCCTCACTGAAAGCACATCTTCTGCAATGCCTACATCACCCAGTGCTTCTCTCAGCAGCAATGTGTCTGGAAGACTGAAGCATAGTGACAGTTGCCCACCTGTACCTCATCCCCGGAATATGCTGTCAAAACTACAGATGGCCTGTGACAATGCTGTGTTGGTCTACAGTGCCTCTGTGTGGCCGGACAGCCTCATGTCTCATCTCAGTGATTGCGTACATAACCTCAAGTGGTCTGTCACCTGCCAGCAGGGCTGTGGCCTGGAGATGCCCAAAGATGAGCTGCCCAACCACAACTGCATTAAGCATCCATGTTCAGTGGTGCAGCAGCAGCAGACCCTAGAGAAGACATCAGCAGAGCATAAGCACCAGCTGATGGAGCAGAAGTGGGACATTCAACTGCTGAAGGCCTACATGCGAGCTGTCTGCAGTGTCAATCCCAACCTTCAGAACCTGGAGGAAACCACTGAATACAATGAGATCCTACAGTGGGCCAACTCCCTGCAGCGCCCACGGGTCACATACGGGGGTGGCATGATCTCCACACTGGACACCACACTGCAAGCCATCAAGTGCTCTCTGGTGGAGAGCAGATGCCCAGCCTCCATAGTCAAGAGTTCATTGAAAATACCCACAAGTGAAGCTGGTCTCAGGGCCTGGCCACCTTAGAGATGTATCAGATGAACCAGCGCTACTATGAGAATTACATAGCCAAACATACCCCTGGCAAACAGGTGGTGGTGATAATGGCCTGTTAGAACCACCACATGGGGGATGACATGGTGCAGGAATCAGGCCTTGTCATGATATCTGCGTATGGTGTGGAGGAAATCTAGGAAGCCACAGCAAGACTATAAAGCAAGAAGGAAACTTGAACTCCCACCACTCCATTGGGCATGTCCCTTTAACCCCCACTTGCCTATATTCAAACCCCAACTTCCCACCCTCCTGGCACTAAAGTGCCCCAAGGCATTAGTTTCTTCCTCCCTCATACCTCTAGCCCCCTATGCCCAAGAAGGAGATCCAGATATAGATGCTATTACTCTTCCTTCCTTCCCCCCAAATTTCTGTACATTTTCAGCCTGATTGGAAGGGCCCCCACCTCCCCTTCCCCTAGGTCCAGATGTTTTCAGAAGGCACAAAAACATCCATTGCTCTAGAGGAGAAGGTGAGGTATAGCACCACCTCAAACCAAGAGGTTGGAGCAGGTAGGAATTCTGGGCCTCAGCAGGCTTGATAGGGAAATGTGAAAGGGTGGGGCAAGGTCAGAAGAAAAGACACAGGAATGGTGAGTGATGCCAAATAGAAACTGGTCAGCACTATTGACTGGGGGTGGGGTGCGGATGGTGCTCATGACCTCTGTGCCAAGCAGGAATCTTTTTCACCACCCTTGGGGAGCGTGAGGGCAGGTTTTATCTGGATAGGTGGGGGGAGTGGGTACTGAAATGTGTCAGCTGAGCCTCTCTTCTGTTCCCTCTTTTCATAAACAGAATGATGGGTTCTGGGAAGTTGGGGGTGGGTTGCTGCAGCCAGGAAAGTGCCCTTCCCTGTCTGGCCTTTGCCAAAGTGGAGTAGGCTGATGGCCTTTATGGCTAGGGCAGTGGTAGTTCCCACATTCCCCCTCCACCACCTTTGTGAGTGTGGTTCAGTATTTTTTGTAATAATTTACTTTTAGGTTTTGTTCTGCTTGTATTTCTCCCCATTTGGCAAGTTTTGTGTTTAAAAAGAGTGAGCCACCTCTGGCCTCTCCCATTCCTCACTCAGTCAAGTGTTGGGTGTTTGATTTATTTATATTATTTTTCTTTACTTTTTTTCTACTCTTTCCCCTCCCCTCTAAAAAAGACGAAAAATGCTTCCCCTTTCTCCTCCTTATCCAAACTCTTCCCTCCCAAACACATGAGAATTAAAAACATTATTCCTTTGCTGTTCCTTTCGTGGGGGATCATCCTGCATGTGAGGGTTGGGATATGGGGCCTGTCCTCCTTCTTCATTACCTCTAATCTTTGGCTTGAGCATAAGTGAATACAGTGGTCCCTGGCTGATAAGAGAGTTACCTATGTGTCTACTCCCCAATCCTAATTCCCATATTATTCTTCTGTTTGACTCCCATCAAAGTCTATTGAAAGACTAACATGTCTCAGCCATTTGGGAAGCTGAAGCCTTTGGCCCTCTCATCCCAAAACTTCTTGGAATTTGTAGCATTAATTTTTGAAGACAAGCTTCTTTTATCCCTTGAGTTGTGGGGCTGGGTTTGGGTAAGCTGCTGTAGCCACTTCGTCACTGGTTAGGTTCCAGGTGGTCACCCAGGGCAGCTCTCAAACTCAGAGCTGGCTACTGGGACTATTGTTTTGCTTCTGAAGGCACAGCATGAGGTTGGTTCTTTCATAGCCATTTGGTTTCTGTTCTCTTTGGAATTTCCTGTGTTGGCCTGCTTGCAGTCGGTGAGTAGCTCCCCTTCTAGGGTGCCTCTAGAACTGGACAAAGACAAGCATGCGTTGTAGCTCCCATAAGGAGCTCAGAAATTAGAGAACGCTTTTCTACCATGTGTAATTATTGCACCGAGTAAGTTTCCCACTCTCTGACCCCAAGACTCACCCCTTTTGTTTTTCGCTTGAAACCCAAAAATGAATCCGGGTGTGATGACTGGGGCAGCCTCGATCCCTCACACTGGTGTCTACAGGTTCTAGCTGTGTTTGTGTTCATCATATTGACAGCATTCACAATACACCTTTTACTCTACTCACCAAATTCTTAATTCAACCTTTGAACCATGGTTTCTCCTCTGCCCTTTATGTCTCCCCTTTCTAACTCTCATCACTACTTCTTTGCTTTATAACCGGCTTTGGTCTCCAGTGTGTAAGTTTCTAAAGGTCATAGCTTTTTTATTTTTCTTTTTTCTTTTTTTTTGCAGAGAATGTGTATATGTGTGGTGTTTTGGGATGCTTTTCTTAAATTCCTTTTCTCTTTTGCCAGCTACCTGTATTTTATAGCACAGACTCGTATCTTTACCTCCATACAATCCCCTTGTTTTTAGCTGTGAATTATATAGCCAAGGCCTCAAATTCTACCATGACCTTTCCTATCTCTGATACCTATAATGGAAACTCTTCCCCCATTCTGTCACCTTTGCTTTGGGAACTTAGTTTCTATACTAAAGAAGGGAACTGTGACCCCCTTTCACTAGCATAATCATTTTCATGGAATGAAGGGGAAACCTTAGGATACAGTAAATAGAAGCTATCCCCAAAGGAATGTGATGTACTTAGTAGAGTTGGCCTGGAAGCCACAAAGACCTGCCTTGTGAATCAGTGCTGGCTGTGATACCTGGGCTAGTCACCTAAGTCACTCAGTGCTCTAAACAGCTATGGTTTAGATTTGCCAAGAAGGTCTTGATTCTTACTGGTAGTAAGAGTTTCCTTAGGTAAGGCTTCCTGCTACTAATGAAATTCCAAATCCTTTCCTTCTCTGAAGAAAGTCACAGTCTCTTTGGTGCTACACTACGTAAGTATGAGGTAACCAGAATGTAGCGACTGAACCTTAAATGTGATGGATTGGGAGCAGGGAAGTGGAGTGACCCTGTTTTAAGTGAGGATGCTGTTGCTCAAAACATTTTCAGAATTGGCTTCAAAGTCTGTGGCAAAGTCTTTGGAATACCATTCAATAGTACTTTCATTCTGTACTCCTTTTCCCCTCCCCCCCAAAAACCACGTGAAGCCAAAACTGGTAAATTCGTGGTTAATTTGATCTTTTTTTAAAAAAAAGACTTGAATTTGTTGGCCAAGGACCAAAGTGGCTCAGTTTGGAGAGGCTTATCAAAAATAAGTTAGCTATCAGGTGACAAAATTTTTTGACCATGGGGACACAAAGAAATTAGGGAATTGAGAGGCACTATACAAATGTGATTGTAAAACATTTGTAAGTGTGAAGAGGCTTGTGTTTAAAGGACTGGAGTCCAGTGGCTACTTTTGATACTTTCTAGCTCTGTGGCCCCTTGGGAAAGTCACTTCATCTCTCTGGACTTAATTTTCCTAATCTGCAAATCAGAAATGATACTTGCACTGCCTACCTCACAGGGTTGTTGTGAGGAATGTACTTTGTAAGCCTGAAAATGTCCTATGGTTTACAAAGTAAAGTTATTAATAAATGTGTGTTAGATCTAAGAGAAAAAAAGATGGTATTTTAAAAGCCTTTCAGAGGCTTGAGCTATATCTCAAAGGTACCCTGTCCCTTGGTATTTGAAGGATCTATATGTAGGAGAAGAATCAGAGGAATTATAAAAGTCTTTCCTGCTGATCAAGGAATAAATGATGCATCTAACCTTGTAAAAAAAAAAAGAGAGAGAACTCAACAGGTATTGCATCCAAATAGCAGCCCTGAGTGAAAAAAGGCTGGCAAATGAAGGCCAATTTATTGAAGTTGGAGCTGAATACACATCTTTCTGGAGTAACCACAGTGAAGGAGAGTACCGTGAAACTGGAGAAGGTTTTGCAGTCAAAACTAATCCAGTCAGCAAGCTGGTATGCCTGCCAAATGGAGTGAATGACAGGCTCACGACAATGCAATTGCCACTTTCAGGAAAATGTCATGCCACCATCATCAGTGCCTATGCTCCAACCATGACGAAGCCTGAAGAGATCAAAGAAAAATTTTATGAAGACCTAGAGACCCATATCATGAATGTGCCAAAAGAGGACAAGCTTATAATTCTGGATGACTTTAAACGCTAGAGTAGACTCAGACTACCTGACCTGGCAGGTAGTCCTAGGGAGAAATGGTGTTGGAAACAGCAACAGCAATGGTCATTCACTGCTGAAGACTTGTGCATCACATGACCTCATCACCAATACTTTTCCATTTACCTAAGCACAATAAACCTTCATGGATGCACCCTCTCAGCAAATACTGGTATCTAATAGACTATGTGATTATAAGGAGAAGAGACAGACAAATGTGACAGCGACAAATGCAATGTATGGTGCAGAGTTTTGGACTGATCATAGACTTATCCTTTCCAAGCCAAATATTTGCATTCATCAAAAGTACCATCCCCAAGGCAAAATGACTACCAGAAGAATTAATGTCAACAAATTAGAGCTCTTCTTTGAGCAGGGACAGTTTGTTGCTAACTTGGAGGGGAAGTTGAGCCAACACACAGTGGCAACACTGGAGCAGAAAAGGAGTGGGCAGCTTTCAGAGATTTGGTACACGGCACTGCATTTGCTCATCTGGGTCAGAACACTCACAAACACCAAGACCAGTTTGATGAAAGTTATGGGGAACTTTAGAAGTTGCTAAATGAAAAATGAGAACTCCACAGGATATACCAGCAGGATAATTCATCCATCTCTAAGAAGGCAGCATTTAATTCCATCATAAGCAAAGCACAAGCAAAGCTTAGAAAGATGCAGGACTCCTGGCTCAGTAAGAAGGCAGATGAAATTCAGTTTTATGTTGATAGTAACAATCCAAAGTGCTTTTATGATTCCCTGAAAGCTATTTATGGACCAAAAACTTAGATGTATCACAACTACTCAGTGCTGATGGAACCACACTAATTAGTGATAAGGACATGATCCTAGAGAGATGGGTTGGACACTTCCATAGTGTTTTCAACAGACCATCATCAATCACTGCTGAGGCCAGGTTGAAGGCAATCCTTCCTTAGTTGAACTTCCAACTGAAGAAGAGATTTTGAAGATCATTAGGCTCTTTTCATGTGGCAAAGCACCTGATGCTGATTCTATTCTAGCTGAGATTTACAAGATAGGGGACTGTTGCTCATACAAAAGCTGACTGAAATTTTTCAGGTTATATGGCAAGAGGAGGTTATCCCCCAGGAAATCAAGGATGCCTCCATTGTTCATCTCTATAAAGGTAAAGGGAATAGATTATCCTGCGACAACCACAGGGGGTGTCTCTTCCTTAATCATTGCTGGCAGAATTCTCGCTAGAATCCTCCTTAATAGACTGATCCTTCACCTGGAAGATGGTCACATACCTGAGAGCCAGTGTGGCTTCAGAAAGGCTGAGGAATAGTCGATATGATGTTTGCTGCCTGACAACTCCAGGAGAAATACCAGGAACAGAACAGAGGTCTGTACACAAGGCTTTTGACATTGTTAGTCATGAGGGCTTATGGAAAATTATGTCAAAATTTGGTTGCCCAGAGAAGTTCATCAGTATTTTAAGTCAATTTCATGATGGCATGCTTGCCTGGTTCTCAATGGTGGACAATGCTCTCATGCCTTCCCAGTCATCAATGGAATGAAACAGGCCTGTGTGTGCTTGCTTCCATGCTTTTGAGCATGATGTTTTCAGCAAGGTCAATTACTGTACTGATGGTAAATTCTTCAATTTGAAAAGGCTACAAGCCAGGACCAAAGTGGAGGGAGGGTTAGTGCACAATTTTCTGTTTGCAGATGATTGTGCACTCAATGAAGCCTCTGAAGCTGAGATGCAACAAAATGTGGATCAACCCTCTGCTGCCTGTGCTAATTTTGACCTAATAATTAACACCAAGAAAATACAGGTGCCTCATCAGCCCTCACCACACTATCCATATGTGAAACCATCGGTTACAACAAATGGAGAAGTTTTGAATGCTGTAGATAAGTTCACTTACCTTGGTTGTATACTTTCCAGGGATGTGTCAATGCATGCATTGCCAAAACTAGCTCAGCATTTGGGAGGCTCTGAAGAAAAGTTTGGGAGAGAAGAGGTATTAGACTGACTACCAAACTGAAGGTCTACAGAGTCATTGTGCTGACCTCATTGTTGCAAGCATGTGAAATATGGACAATCTACAAGCACCATGCCAGGAAATTGAATTGCTTCCATTTGAACTGTCTTAGGAAGATTCTGAGGATCACCTGGCAGGATAAGGTAGCAGATGCTGACGTCCTTGCTTGAGCTAAACTGCCAAACATTGAAACTATGCTTCAGAGAGTGCAACTCCGATGGGCTGGTCACATTGTTCGAATGCAAAATGTATGCTTGCCAAAAAGACTATTTTATGGAGAGCTCATATGGGACAGGCGATCACATGATGGTCAGAAGAAGTGATACAAGGACACTCTCAAGGTCTCTCTCAAAAACTTTGGATTTGATTGTGTAACATGGGAGACACTGGCACAGGATCACTCAACATGGCATGCCCACATCAGAAAGGGTATTGTGCTCTGTGAGCAAAGCAGAATTGAGACAGCACAAAGTAAACATAGGATACGTAAATTTGGCATATCCACCCCAAATATTCACATGAACTATCTGTGCCCAACCTGTGGTAGAGCGTTCCGAGCTCATATTGTTCTGATCGGCTACAGTTGGACACACCGAAATTTCACTTTATCATGGTGATGTCATTTTGGTCTTCCTCGAGAACAAAGGACAACAACCAACTGGAGATTGCTGATGGAGTTGACAAGGTGTGTGGAGATAGACAGGTTCTCACAGGAGCTAAGGATAAATCATGAAGAATAGAAATTATTGATAAAGTCACAGTGTGGACAATTTCATATTGGATGGGAGAAAAGTGCTCAACTTGATTTAGTCACAAAATCCCTTGGGGAGGACTCAAAGCAGTGTTGGGATGGTGCTCAGCAGCCACAGGAAGAAAGAGATTTTTGTGTAATGACCGCTCCTGGCAAAACTTGTCAGGCTCTGTGTTTTCTTGCTAGAATGCATCAGGCCTTTACTTTCTTTAGGTGTTGCACGGGAAACATGGGATCATTTCAAATAATCATGGCAACATTTTTTATTAGGTGCCAGAAATTCATGTCCTTCTTGTGTGTGTGTGTGTGTGTGTGTGTTAGGGGGAAGGACTCTGAAATATGGCACATACCAAGGTCACCTTCCCCCAAACAAGATTTTACAAAGTTTCAGATACTGGCTTGCCCTTGTTTGGAAAGTGTTGGTATGAGGTGATTTTTAAGGTTTAAGGTAATTTTCACTTTCGTAATTAATTATATTCTCTCCCGAGCTTGCATGTGGGACTCAGGGGACATTGCCCAGGGTACTAATGTTGCCTCATTTCTACCTGTAAAGGTTCCAGGCCCTGAGAGCTCCTTGAAAGCTGGAAATGATAACACAGTGAATGCTGCAAGAGCTGAAAAAAATAAAAAAAATGTGACATTGAAAAGTGATAGAGAGCATCCCAATATTAATGGGGTCATTCATTCAGTGTTGTACATGTAGGAAATGCCTAATAAGTGTTTGATAAATGTCTGACTGAATAAATGTGGACAGACACTTCAAGTTGACTTAAATGCCTGGGTTTTCACAGGAGAATCCTTTCATAAGGACAGGGCCAAAATGCCCTGCTAGTGACACTATACAAGGGATACCATCATGAGTTCTCTTTCAGAAAATCTCTCTGAGATAAGGTCCACTGTTAATATTCCTGATTATCCCATGAGGATATCTTGGTAAGTTATCACTATGCATCCTCATGCAAAACTCCTGGAATCCCAGAGAATGAAACAATGTTTCTGGATCATGAAGGTCCAGAGGGACCTAAAGCCCATTTTTTTCTACCCTGGGACATTTTCTTCATAGAATCTCAGTACTAGAAAAGTCCTCAGGGTCCATCAAGCCCTCTACTAAAGCATTCCTAACATCTTTTATGTTTCTAGAAATGAGAAATGTGCTATGTCTCAAGACAGTCCTTCAGGGCGATGTACAGAACTCCTTTCTAAAGACAGAAACATAAGAGTGAAAGTTGATTTGGATATCAAAACACTTACTGGCTTTGAGTTGTATGGAATGGTATTCATTATAATCTGTAAAGCCAAATGATACAGAAGGGAAGAAGATCAGAAAAGAAGGAAAAGGATATTGGATAGACTCTAGGATGAGATCAAGTACTATCAAGATGACAGCATTTGTGCCAAAGCATGGCAGGCATGAGGAATCATGTTCCCAAGGACCCATGAATGAAGAGACTGGCAATGAAACCATTTTTAGATTTGAACATGGAGGAAATGGACACTGGGTGGCAGCATTGCCTTTGCTGCTTGCCCACTCTGAGCCTTAGTCAGGAAGCGAACGTAAGAGTTTTGAGTTCTGTTGTCCTCTTCCTAAGGGAGAAGAGTAACATTCTTCTGGGCACTTCCTCAGTCTGTGCCATGAAGTTTTGCCATGAAGGTAGACATAAGAAGGGCCCTTAAAGCTTTGGGGATTTAGGTGGCACAAAGAGAGCCTTGATTCATTTCTTTTTTCCTACGTCCTGGCCTGTAGAAACATAGCTGAAGGCCAAACTTCACCTTCAGCTTCAGCTCATGGTGAGGAATCTCACCATCAAGGCAGAACCTTTCCCTGTCCACAACGTAGGGGCCCATAGGTCTGGTAGCTCAGCTCCCAGTAAACCTTTGCTCGTCTAGAGAGGGATTGATTGGCTCCCCTTGATGGCTGCACACAGCATTCACTCCAGTTGCTGAGCCATGCTTCATAGATCTGTGGAAGTAAACGATTGTTGAGGCCCCTGAGGTTAAATGCTAAGATATTGGCTTGATGAAGAGATTGGAGATAATTAAACTTAAATGAAGTGACATGAAATAGGTTGATAATGAGTTCATGATGGTGGAAAAACTCCCATTCCATGTGTGGTTAGGATGGATGCATAGCCACACATCTCCCCCTGGAGAGATGTATTTCCACAAGATAGCCTTTGTTCCCAATCAAGGCAAACAAGGGGAATCATTTTCCTACGGATGCAGGAATGAAGAGAATGAGATAGAAACTGTTTTCAGATTTGTAGATGGAGAATATAGACACTATGTGGACATTCCTTCTGTTGCTTGTCTACCTTGAGACTTGGCCATGAACTTGGGGCATCAAGCGAGATGATCTCAGGGCTCTAGATTTTATCCTCAGGTCTCACCTCAGAGCAATCACTTTGTATCCAACCTAGGAGGAACCAATTCTGCTTTCCTTGAACAAGGGGCTGAGCCATCAAGGAAATAAGAAGGGGAAGGAGTAACCAGCTTTTAAAAGGCTCCACAGTGGGGGCTTGTTGTGCAGGAGGTAGGTTGGGCAGGGCCTGTGGAATTTCACAGTTTTTCAATATTCTATCAATGAAATTGAAAATGCAAGAGACAGGGTGATCCATGCCTTCTGTGTAGAGTAGGTTGGCGATGCTGACGTTTAAGGTGAAAAGTTCCAGGTTGTTGCCCACCAGCTGTAACAGAGGAGGGAAACAAAAGACCTATGCCTGAGCCCTGGACACATCAAACAAAGAAATCCTTTGACACCCTCTCCTTCTATTGTCTCATTCTTTCCTGGAAGGAAAACTTATACTCCATGGCTCCATTGCCATCCATATCAAGGAAACTACCATTTCCCAAATCTTCCTTCCCTATACTTCTTCCATTGTTTTTCTCATCTTCTAATAAAACACAATAAGACACTCATGGGAATGAATAATAGGTACAACCTTTTACCAGAGGTAGTGGAGAATGGTGATGCTGCTGATGAGGTGTGTGGAATGGTAAGAGTTTCTCACAGGAGCAGAGCATAAATTATAAATTCTAATCACTGATAAGGGTGCAGTGTGGACAATTTCATATTGGATGTGGGAGAAAAGTGATTGTTCTACTAATTCTCATCAACATTGGAAAGATAATTTGTTCACTTCTTTACATAATTTGAGTAATAGACCATGAGGAGGAAGTACATCTCTAGCCAGAATGATGACCCCAAATATGCAAAATAGAAAACAAACACATAAGATACCAAATATTCATTGTTGGACTGTGAGGTCAGATGTTCCAGCACTGTATACAGGGACACCTTGTTTGGCAGGATATGATTTACATTGTTTAGAGGATTTTAGGCTGGATAGAAATAAGAAAAATCTCAACTAGAATTAAGTACAAGAATAACTAACAATCCTTTTGGATGTACATTATCTAAAGCAGGATTAGTAAGTAGCTTGAGGAACACATATACTGACTAGAGCGATTCTAATTATCAAGGAGAAGTTATGATGACATTCCAAAATTTAGGTGAAGAACCCATACAGTTTTGTAAAAGTGACAGAATAGTTCAAGTGATTATTATTCCTTGTGAAAAAATACTCCTTGTGGAAACTGGCCTTCTTTCCAAAATAACTAGCAGAGAAACTGAAGGAATGTGTTCTACTGATAGAATTAGATTGAGAGATAGAATATGTGTAAAATGGAAGTCAGATGATGTTTTAAAGGCTGCAGAAATTATAGCAGATGGGAAGGATAATGCCATAACTGTTGTTTATTTAGCAAAAGATGATAACCAAATTGTACCCTTAACACATATATTCTACCATGAACGAGGCTATGATAGTGGATTCATGGACTCCAGAAGCATGGCTGACCCTGCATCTATCCTGCTTCTGGTTATTGTCTCCTTGCTTCCTTTCAGTTTTTTGTCCATTAAACTTCTTTGCTAGATTTATTTTCTGCAGGCTTAGTACCCTATACCTGAAGATGCCTGATTGCTTAAATCCAATGTCACCCCTTGTCCACAAATGAGATATATCACCCGTGGAATTGGCATCGACCAAGCTCTGGCTACCAGCTAAAGAACTAACCTCTCAATGGGACCTTTTGGGGCAGGGACAGTTCTACATTTAATTTGCAGGAAGTAGCTATAGAAGAAGAGACCTTCCCCCTTACCCCAAGATTTTAGGCCCCATTCATCAGAGAGAGAATGATGGGGTGCTCATGCTCAAGTCCCACCCTAAGATATTGCTTTATGTGCTTATTTTGTGCTATCACTGTTCTATTGTTATAAAGTTCTGTTGACACCAGTTGCCTGAGATATTGCTTTATATACTTAATTTTTGTTATCCTTGTTACAATTCATTGATACTAGTTGCCCCACCAACCTATGTAATGAATATTAAAGATCCTGGGGCCAAATGTAATAGTAATTTAAATGGGAAGATCTTTCCCATTCATTCATAGGCCTATGTGAACTGCTTAAATCACATGGAAGCCTAAGTCACATGTGGTGGGAAGAGCTTATTGAATGGGTGGAACAGGAACTGTGGAGCAGAACTTAGAGGAAGTTCTTGAGAGCAGTTACAGCAGAGGGAGAGGACACAGGCAAGCAGGCTCCTGAGTGTTTGTTTTCAGGAAGGCCCCTGCTGGGGGGAGGGAGATTTGGGAATGGCTTTGTCCCCTGTAGTGCTATTTGGTATCCATGGATTTGGCTTTCTGGTTTTGATGTCTCAATAAATGATTTTCTTCTGCCTTCTATATGGAGTCTTATACTTTGCCATTCTGAAGTATGCTGTCATTTTCATAGTTGCCATTGGTGCTATGAATATTGCCTGGGTGAAACAGGGAGGACTTAAATCAGTGTTGGATGGTGATCAGTAGCCACAAGAGGAAATAGATATTTAATAAGTTGTTCCTAACAAAACTTGTCAGGCTCTGTGCTTCCTGAGTAGAATGCCTGAGGTCTTCACTTTCTTAGGTTTTGCATGGGAAACATGGGATCATTTCAAAGAACTACAGAAATACTTTTGGATTAGCTGTTAAATCTATTAGCAGAACATGTCCTTCTTAAGTGTGTGTGTGTGTGTGTGTGTGTGTGTGTGTGTGTATGTGTTTGGGAGGAAGGTTTTGAAATATGCAACATGCCACAGTCACCCTTGCCTACCCAAGATGTTACACCAAGTCTCAGATATTGGTTTGACTACTTGTTTGGAAATTTACTATTTATTAGAATGAAGTTATTTTTAAGGCTGATGGCAATCTTCCTTTTCATAATCATATTCTCTCCCCAGTTTGCATGTAGGACCCAAGGGACCTAGCCCAGCAGATACCCTTTCCCCATTTATATAGCTTAGCCAAGGTGGTTTTCATTCTTGATTTTTTTCATCCTTCAGCTCCTCTCTTGTGCACACTGATTACAACATTTCATCTCCATTTCTATTATGCAGTTGTTCAGGTACCAATTACATATGTCTCTGCCCTGTCTCCTGTGTAGTCTTAATTGAAGAATTTATTTGGAAAGTTAACTGTAAGTGGGAGAGATGGGAGTTGTAGAGGAAGGTGGTGGTACAGGAGGGAAAGGGGGAATGAGAGGTCCTATCACAGATGCATAATTGGAGCCAGTATGGTCAGTTTTCCTTCCATTAAAGAAGAATCAATCAATTTCAGTTGGGTATCCCTTGGTGAGTTGATGGATGGCAGCATGTTCCAGTGAATAGGGAATTGGTCTTAAAGTCAGGAAGACTTAGGGTCAAATCTCACCTGATACACAAAATATGGGACCTTGGACACTTCACTGAATCCTCCCTGTTTCCTCACTTGGAAGTTGAGGGGATTAGACAGTCCATTCCAGGTCTCAATCTATAATCCTATGAGCCTATGTATCCAAGGCTCAACCATGAGGGTTTCTGTCCTTCCCCCAAAGCAGCCAGAAGCCTGATGGAATGTTTTACTGTTGAGTTTATCATCACCAACATGTTGTGTAAGGCAGACATGAGACAGCTAGGCTGCAACAATGAAAGATTCCTACAACATCTGAAGAGATTCTGCACTTCCTGTCCTGCCTTCCTCTTGTTCAGGTCTTCAGCCCACATCTGTGCAGAGGTTCACTCATTCTCTCCCTTCCTTTTCAGCTGGATGCCTTTTTCCAAAGGAGTTATGTTGGTTCTCACAACACTGGATGTAGGCTGACCTCACTAAGGTAAGGACACTGAGAGAGATGGGCCCAGGTTGTCAGGGAGCCAGATGATGTCTGGAGGCAGTTCTTTCTTTTTATTGGCCCCATGTCACTTCTTATCCACAAAGGCAGGAAGAGTACAGGCCTTACACAGTCCACCACCAGGGGCTGTTTAACCACACTTCATTTGAAGAAGCGTTGAGTTGTTACCTAGCAGGTTCCACGTGCAGTACTAGGCACAAAATATAAAGAAAAAGCAGTGTGGGACCTCAAGGAATTTACATTCTGTGGGGGTATGGGGATGCAATGTGTACACAGAAAAATGGGTGGTGATCTGAGGAGACTGACAGAGACAGAGAGAGAGAGAGAGAGAGAGAGAGAGAGAGAGAGAGAGAGAGAGAGAGGACACTGACAAGTGGGAGGAATCAGGGAAGGTTTTCCATTGATGCCATGTGAGATGGCTTCTTTGAAGGGGAAACTAAGAATTCCAGGAGGCATGCTGAGGAGGAAGTCCATTGCAGGCATGAGAGACATCTTATGCAAAAGTGTTACGCAAAATCTGAATTCAAAGCACAGCTAGTAGGCCAGCCTGGTTAGAATGCCAAGTGAGCAGTATAAAAAATATCAGTCTGGAACGATGGACTGAAGTCAGATTGAGAAGAATTTTCAAGGTCAGATAAGGAGTTTTATTTCACATTAGAAGCAATAGGGAGCCACTAGAGGTTTGTGAGCAAGGGAATGACATAATGAGAAATGTGTCTTAGGAAGTTTATTTTGTGAAAGATGGGAGGGACAGTGATGAATTGGAGGGATGGAGGGACTGCAAGCAAGGAGAAGAATTAGAGGTTATTAGATGCATCTAGGTGAGGGTTGTTGATGAGGCTCTTCGAGTGAAAAAATGTGAAAGATACTGAAGGAAGTAAAATAGATTATTGACTGGTCGTTTTAGTTGAGATAGAGGGAAAAAATAAGGGTGACTATGAGGTTTCAAACCTGGTTATTGAAAACACTGTGGTACCTTTAACAGAAATAAGAAGTCTGGAAGAAAAGACAGGCTTATGGAGGAGGTAGGGGGAAGGGCAATGCTATGTTTTCAGATGCCGATAGGACACACAGGTGGGAAGAGTCTTTTTGACATTAGCTCACCCAAAGACAAGGTTGGGACATCTCCACATGTTCCCAATCCACACGAACAATGCATCAGCCAATCATGTTGCACATGCTCATAAGGACTGGGTTCATTGTTCAGTCCTCCAATTAAGAAAAATGTTATTAGTTCTAATTAATTTTGATAGCTCAGATCACACCCTATTTAGGAAATTCCATCCCTTCAGAGGTTTGACTGTGCTCTAATTTAATTTTTCTCTATTTCCCATTAACCCCTGGTGTCCTTACAGTTATGACAAAATCAAGACGCAGAAAACGCTTAGGTAAAAGAATTAAACAGACAGGCTGCGAGCAGACCTGTGGGAAACTCCTCTCAGACCTTGTAGCTTTCAGTTAGAATTCTCTGTTTTGAGATCCCTAGGGGGAGTCAGTGGCCTGCCTTGAGTTTTCCCTTCTCTGACAGGGCTCATCTTTCCTTCCAGTTCCTTAATTTTTTTTTTTTTTTGCCTATTACTCCTGTGTTGCCATTTTTCCCAGTCTCAATTTATTAAAATGACATCATCACTTTTTCTTCTAATGTGCTTCCCTCCCCCACTCTTCTCTCTCTCCCTCTTTCCCCTTCCCCTCACTTCCCTCCCTCTTACTCTTTCCTGTATCATTCCTTCTTTCCCCTTCCATCTCTTCCTCTCTCTCCCTTTCTCTTTCCATTCCCTTCCTCTGTCCCACATCCATCCCCCCTCTAACTCCTGGTCTCAAGTCCTCCTGACAGCTCAAAGATTTCAACAATTCAAACTGTATCTAGGACTGGGAAGAAATGCTTGTCCCCTTGAACTACATAAAGTTCAGTATGCCATCCAGTTCTCAGCCCTCCATTACATGAGGAAGAATAAGACACTCAGAAATGAACTTCTGAAGACCCAGAAGGTGATATAATTCCAGCAAGGCAGACAAATGGGAATTGTTCAAAGAGCCTGAAGTGGATACACAAGGAGCTAACCAACTAGCCTGGATTTTGAAAAATAAGATATAAACAAAATACTTGAGTATTTGAATATGTTCAAATTACATGAAAACATGTAGCAGAAAGACTATCACAGTAGCAGAGTCTTGCAAAATTAATGTCTTGAGTGCTAATACTTCTAGTGAGTTGGAGGTTGGCTGGGAAGCTAAGGAAAACAAAATGAGATGTTTTGTACAAGTTGTGCTGGGGAAAGTAGAGGATCATGGAATAGGCTTCCTAATTGTGGGTGGATGTGATGATGATAATTGACAACAGAAAAAGGAGGCAAGCAAAGCTTGTCTTTTTTTATGACTTGTTTTCTCTGTCATGGTAGATGATTTTTGTAGTAGAAATGATGGAACAAAATGACTCACAGGAAATTCATTCCCAAGAAAATCAGAGACATGAGACAAGAACACTTGGTTGCCTTGATGAATTAAAGTGATGTTATTCCTTGTGGGTATGCGATGGACTAGTTGATCACTGAATTCTCCAACTCTAAATACCATGATTCTTTGAAATGGGAAGGGAAAGGGAGAGAACATTTATTAAGTACCTACCATGTGCCAGGCATTGTGTGTGCTAAGTGTTTTGCAAATATTATCTCATTTAAACTTCAAAACAATTCTGGCAGGTAGGTGCTTTGATTATCTCTATTTTACAGGTGATGCAACACGGTCAGGGTGAGGTCAAATGACTTGCCCAGGACAACACAGCTGTTAAATGTTTGAAGATTATTTGAACTCAGGTTTTCCTAACACCCATAGTTGGTGTCCTATTGTCTATACCACTTAGCTAAAAAGACATATGGTAACAACTTTATAAAAGAATGCAAAGTGCAAAAAAAATAACAAAATCAGCAAAATAAATCTCACACTAAATACACCTACAAAAAGAAGACCAGAAAAAGAGGATCAATGAACAAATGATCTTGAATGGAACTCTTTAGAGGAAGTGAGTGAAAAGTTGTATTTGATGTTGAAGATTCTTTGTTTAAAGGTCAATAGTTGCAGTGCATGTTTCTTTGGTTGTGTTGATGTTTAATGTGAAGTTTCCACAGGTTGCTTGTTGCTTAGAGAGTAGGTCTTAAGAGTCAAGAAATCTGTCTTTAGGTCATTTCTCTGACAGAGACTGATTGTAGACTGACTGTGTGCACCTGGGTAAATCATCTAATTTCCCCAGGCAACATTACAAGTCTATATTTTTCAAGGAAGATGCTGACCTGAATTAGTGAAGAAAGGTCTATACTCTCCCCTGCCCTCAGCTCCTTAAATCCATAAAATGACAGTTCAAAAGAATTTTACAATAAATAATTATTCTAAAAAAACCTGAAATTACTTTGGAAAGCATCGATGGTCCTTTCTCCATAATCTTTTCTGAAAATCCTCTAGCCCTTCCATATGTGGCTGTTCTCTCTCTGTGTAGGTCACAACTATAGGGTGTGCCTTGCTGCTCCTTCATGTGCTGCTGTGAGTATTTTTATCCTAGGAACAACACTACTTGTTCACCTGTTCTAATAGGAACCTGGAAAAGAAAGGACGGACCAAGGTGAAAGGAAGGCATCATCTTTCCCTTATTCTTTTAATTCAGTCCCCACTGGTTGATTCACTGGCCAAGCCAAATGGAGTCCATTTTCCCTGTGTCTTACAATCCATACCCCTCCTTGTCACATGGACATTTGGTCCATAGTTTTCATTCATGAATTTTTGCTTCAGTTCCAGTGAGAATTAGCCCTCTACAAGGATCATGAATTTCTGAAGGTAAGGTCTGCTTCCATCTCTGATCTCTTCTCAGGAAGGTTTTGCTTACATTTGGCCATGAGACTGAAAGGTAGGAGATCTCTGGACCTTAGGATCCTAATAGGAGATCTTAGGTTGTCCAGGGGGGAAATTTCCAGGTCATCTAGTCTAACTCCTGTCCTCATGCTGAGTTGAAGACATTGAGGCCCAGTGTCATGTCCACCCCTCAGTCTCAAAATTTGGTTCTGACCAGGTGATTTAGTTGCCAGGCCAAATGGAGTCTATTGTCAGGGTCTTACAATCCTTACCCCCTTGTTATCACATGGGTATTTGGTACAAAGTTGTTATTCATGGTATTTCCCTTCAGTTCCAGTAACAACTAGCCCACCTCCATCTGAATAACAAATTTCCACTGGTAATGATTGCTTCCAGTTTTGATTCATTCTTTACAAGCTTTTATTCATATTTTGCTATAACACTGAGAGATAGGTGATCTTACGATATTTGGTTCTGAAGATTGGACATCTTAGGATCTCATGGCAGAAAAGTTTTCAGTCATCTCTTCAACCTTCTGCTATCATTTTGACTTGAGTACACTGATTGCCTGGAAGGGTTTGCATAGGTTTCAAGATGACAGTGGGAGATAGGTTATCTTACCATCTTGAGATTCTAGGATCTCATGACAGGACACTGTGGTCCTTTAATTCAACTTGAACCATCATTTTGAGTTGAGGACACAGAGGCCAGACTCATGTCCACTTGAGTCTCCTAATTCAGGCCTCACTAGTTGACTAACTGGACAGGCCCAATGGAGTTCCATTTCCCTGTGTCTTGTAGTCTGTATCTCATCCTTTTCACATGAATAGTTCATCCAGTTTTCATTCATAATATTTCCCTTCAGTTCCAATACCATTCACCCCTCTGTTTCTATCACTGATTTCCCCGGCAAAGGTCTGCTTCCATTTTTGATCCATTCCCAGAAAGGTTTTGCTTACATTTGACTGTAGGACAGAAAGACAGGAGAACTTAGTATCTCAAGATCTTAAAATAGGAGATCTTAGCGTCTCAAGGTAGTAAATTTCTAGGTCATCCAGTCTAACTCTTGCTGTCATTTTGGGTTGAGGACACTGAAGTCCAGAGTCATGTTCCTCTCGATCTCCTAATTCAGTCCCCACCATAGACTCACTGGGCAAGTCAAAATGTGTCCATTGTCCCTGTGACTTACAGTCTATACCTCTCCTTGTCACACGGATATTTGCCTCACAGTTTTCTTCCATGATATTTCCCTTCAACTGAAGTGACAGCCAACCGTGCAGTGTCATCAGAACAATTCACAGGTGTGATCTTCTTCCATCTTTGATCCATTCTCTGGAAGGATTTCCTTACATTTACCCTGAGAAAAAGAGTTAGAGGATCTTAGCATCTTAGAATTTTAACATCTGGTGGCAGGGCACTTTGAGTCATCTACTGCAGCTCAAAATGTCATTCTGAAATGACAGCACTGAGGCCCAGACTCATCTCCCCCTCAATCTCATAATTAAATCCTCACCAGTTAACTCAGTGGCCATGCCAACAGAAGTACGTTTCCTCTGTCTATGATTCCATACACCTGCTTGTCACAAACACATTTGGTCCACTGTTTGCATTCATGATATTTCCTGTCAGTTCCAGGAACAACTACCCTGCTAGGTTCATCAGGAATATGTAGAGGAAAGGTCTGCTTCCATCTTTTAACCACTCTCTGATAGGTTTTGTTTACATTTGGTTATAAGACTGAGAGATGGGAGATCTGGGGATCTTAGGATGCCAAGATAGGAGATCTTAGTGTTTCATGCCAAGAAGGTATCAGGATATCTTGTCTAAATTTTGCTGTCTCTTTGATTTGAGGACACTGAGGCCCAGACTTGTGTGCCCCTCAGTGTCCTAATTCACTCACCACCAGATGACTAACAGGACAGGCCCAAAGGAGTTCCCTTTCCCTGTGTCTTGCAGTCTATACCTCATCCTTTTCACATGAATATTTGGTGTAGTTTTCATGATTGGTATTTCCCTTCAGTTCCAATAACATTCACCCCTCTATCTCCATCAATGCTCTCCACAGGTAAGGTCTGCTTCCATCTTTTAGCCATTCCCAGGAAGGTTTTGCTTACATTTGGCTGTAAGACTGAGAGATAGGAGAACTCGGTATCATAGGATCCTAAAATAAGACATCATAGCATCTCAGGGTAGTAAATTCCTATATCATCTAGTCTAACACCTACTGTCAATTTGGACTGAGGAAAATTGACAGGTATGATCTGCTTCCATCTTTGATCCATTCAGGACACTTGGAGTCATTGAAATAATGACACTGATGTCTCTCTCGGTCTCATAATTAGGTCCTCCCCAGTTAACTCAGTGGCCAAACCAACAGAAGTCCATGTTTTCCCTGTCTATTCTTCCATACACCTCCTTCTCACAAAGACATTTGGTCCACAGTTTGTATTCATGATATTGCCTGTCAGGTCCAGGAACAACCAACCTACTAGGTTCATCAGTAATATGCACAGGTAAGATCTGCTTCCACCTTTGGGCCATTCTATACAAGCTTTACCTTTGTCCTGAATCCCATACCTACTTCCCTGGTAAACTTACCCTTTCTTTTTCATTGTTGGACTTATTTAAATTATTTCCTGCTCCTAAACTCTGTTCATGTTCCTGTATTATGCAATATTGTAGTAATGAATTCAACAGAATCATAAATGGAAGCAAAGCTACAAAGGACAGGAATCCAGGAGGGTCAGGTGATTAACAATATTAGGCAGATTTCAAAGTCTATAAGGTTAATCACATCTAAGACATGATATTTAAGAAACATAAGGTTAACATAAGGACATACAAATACAGAATTGGAAAATGAATTGGCTAACCAGAGGATGATGGGGACATGACTAGAAAGAATTCACATTGAGAAGTATATAAGAGTTTAGGAGATTGAAATCTCAACTTACTCCAACAGTTGTATGGAACAATGTAGTAAGTCCCCAGGAAGATAAATCTAGACCCTTTAATGAGGAAGAAGGTTGTTAAGTCTGATAAGTCCCCATTTAGCATATTCTGTTGTATTATGAGGAAACAGGCTTTAGATAGAAAATATACAGGAAGAAAATGGCCCTTATGGAAATTGAAAGCTATGTGATAAAAAGATTGTTTGAAGGAACTGGATTCATTTACTACAAATAAAAGGGGCTTAATGATTATCTTCAAATATTCGAAGGCCTCTGTGGGTACTGCAGAGAACATCCTTCTACTTGGCCTCAGTAAGCATAATTATAAATTTGGATGAAAGTTGAATGAAAGTTGTTGGGGAATACATTTAGATTCACATTAAGGGAATATTTTCCATTAATTATAGCCATTCAAAGTAGAATGCACTGCTTCAGCAAGCAGTGGGGTTCCCCTCATGGAACGTGTCCATACTAAGCCTGAATGGCATTTTGCTGGAAATGGAATTGGAAAAGTTCTTCTATAGGAATTTTGGACCACAATGAATGAAAAAGCCTTTTAAGTGGTAACTATTGTGTATAAGGGATCTTTTCTGTACTGAGAGATCACTGGGATACTCAGTAGGTGCCTTGATTTTCTGCTATGTTAGTGCAGGTCAGGACTTAGCAAAAATGAAATGAATCAGGGCTCTATTTGCTCCATCTAAATCCCCAAAGCTTTAGGGTCCCTTCTTACCTCTACCTTCATGACAGATCTTCATGGCAGAGTAAGGAAGTGCCCAGAAGAATGCTTCTCTCCTCCTTGAAGGAAAAGACATGTGAACTCAAACTCTTAACATTCCCATCCTGGCTAAGGCTCAGGGTGAGCAAGCAGTAAAGGCAGTGTGTCTAGCCAATGTTCATTTCCTTCATTTTCCAGTCTGAAAATGGTTTCATTCCCAATCTCTTCATTCATTGCGACTTAGGAATGTGATTCCTCTTGTCTGCCACGTTTTGGCACAAATACAATCATGATGATAGCTCTTGATCTTACCCTGAAGTTCATCCAATTTCATTTTCCTTCTTTTTTGATCTACTTCCCTTCATTCTATCTTATTTGCCTTTTCAGATTATCATGAATACCACCCTAGCCAAATTTTCAACTGTAAGTGTTTTGTTATCCAAATAAACTTTGAGTACTGTGTTCCCTTTCACTTTAGTCAACTCTGGTGTCTTTAGAAAGGAGTTCTATACCTACCTCCCCCGCAAAGACTGCCTTGATACATAGCAAATTTCCCATCACTAGAAATCATCTTGAAAACACAAGATGATAAGAATGCTTCAGTAGAACGTTTGATGCACTCTGAAGGCTTTTCTAGCACTGAGAATCTACGTAGGATATGTCCCAGAGGGAGAAATAAATGGACTCTAGCTCCTTATGCACCTTCACCATCCAGAGACATTGTTTTATTGCCTGGAATTCCTGGTCCTCTGTCCAAGACTGTACAGTAATTATTTAGCAAGGCATCCCCTTGGGATGGTTAGGGGAATTCACAGTGGAACTCAGCTCTTTAAGAAAGATTCTGTAAAGGTGAGCTCCTGATGCTGTCCCTTGTATTGTGTCAGCTGCAGGGTACTTTAGCCATTGTTCTTATCAAGACTCCTCCCGTGAGAACCCAGGCAGGTAAGTCAACCTGAAGTGTCTGCCCACATTCATTCATTCATTCATTCAGCCATTTGTCCAACACTTACGAGGCAATCCTTCCATGTGGAACACTGAAGTAATGACCTCATTAATATTGGGATGACCGGACAGATTGCTAGGCCGTAATGGTCTCTGTCAAACAGGACAATATAAGAATAGGGTGTCAGAGGGTCTCTTTGGTTGATGTGCCCAGGGATCAGGCATAGGTCTTTAGTTTTCCTCTAGCGTGGATCACAGTGATTGAAAAAGCCTTTTATGTGGTCACTGTTGTGCTTAAAGGTTCTTTCCTGTTCTTAGTGGTTACTGGAATAGTCATTAGGTGACTTGGTCTTCTGCCATGTTTCTTGAGGTCAAGACATAGCAAAAATGAAATGAATTATGACTCTCTTTACTCCATCTCAATCCCCAAAGCTTTAAGGGCCATTCTTACTTCTAACTTCATGTAGAACTTCATGGAAGAGTAAGAAGTGGCCAGAAGAATGCCGTATTACTTCTTTATAAAGATGAGAAGAGCACTCACACATTATGGCAAAAGGCAGTGCCTCCACCCAGTGTCCATTTCCTCCATTTTGCAATCTGAAAATGGTTTCATTCCAGTCACTACATCCATGGGTCCTTTGGAAAGTGAATCCTCTTGTCTGTCATGCTTTGGCACAAATGCTGTCATGTCCATAGCTCTTGATCTCATCCTAGAGTCCATTCAGTTTCGTTTTCCTTCTTTTTTGATCTCCTTCCCTTCATTCTGTTATTTGGCTTTACAGGTTATAATGAACACCATCAAATGCACATCATAGCAAGTAAGGGTTTGGATATTCAACTGAAATTTGAACTGATGTTCCTTTCATTTTAGTCAACTCTGGTGTTTTTAGAAAGGAATTCTGTACTTCATCTCCCCCCGACAAAGGAATGCTTTGAGACATAGCAAATTTCCTATCACTGCAAATCATCCTAAAGACACAACATGTTAAGAATGCTTTGTAAAGGGCTTGATGCACTCTGAGGTTTTTTCTAGTGCTGAGAATCTATGAAGAAATGTCTCAGAGGAAAAAAAATGGACTCCAGGTCCTTGCGCACCCTCATAATCCAGAAACATTGTTTTATTCCCCGGAATCGCAGGTCCTCTGTCTTAGGTTGCATGGTGATAACTTAGCAAGATATCCCTTTGGCATGGTCAGGGGAATTAACAATTGACCTCAGTTCTTTAAGAGAGATTTTCTAAAAGAGAACTCATGATGGTGTCCCTTTCATAAGTGTCAACAACTGGATACTTTAGCCATTGTTATTATCAAAGTCTGCTCCTATGAGAACCCAGGTCACTAAGTCAACCCGAAGTGTCTGCCCACATTCATGCTTTCAGTGGTGTTTCCAACAATTATTAGGCAATCCCTACATGTGGAACACTGAACTAATGACGCCATTAACATTGGGAGGACCCAACAGAGTGCTAAGCCACAACAGTCTCTGTCACTTCTCAACGTCTTCTCCTCCTCCTCTTTCTGCAAAACCTAAAGAAAGTGAAGGCCTGGGGCATTCTAGCCAGGAAGCACAGAGCTTGACAAATTTTGTCAGTGGCAGGCATTTCACAAAATTCTCTTTTTCCCTGTGGCCACTGAGCACCACCCTACCCTGCTCTGAGCCCTCCCCAAGGCATTCTGTGACTCAATAAGCTGATCACTTCTTCTTTTTTCTTCTCCTCCTCTTTCTTCTCTTTCTTCTCATTCTCCTCCCTTTCTTCTTCTCCTTCTCCTTTTTCTTCTTCTTCCCCTCCTCTTTCTTCTTTAATTCTCCTCCTCCTTCTTCTCCTTGTCTTTCTTCTTCTTTCTCTTCCTCTCCCTTTTCTTCTTCTTCTTTGTTGTTTAGTTTTTCTTCTTCTTTTTCCTCTTCATCCTCTTGCTCTCCCTTTACTTCTCCTCCTCCTACTACTCCTTCATCTTTATCTTCTTCTTCTTCCTCATCTTCTTCCTCTTTCTTCTTTTCTCTTCTCCCTTTTCTTCTTTTTCTTTGTCATTTAGTTTTTCTTCTTTTTATTCTTCCTCTTTTTCCTCTATCTCTCCCTTTTCTTCTTCTTCGACTTTTAGTTCTTCTTTTTCCTCTTCCTTTCCGCTTTCTTCTCCTCTTTTCTTCTACTCCTCCTCCTTCTTTTTCTTCTACTTGCTCCTCCTCTACCTCTCCATTTTCTTCTTCTTCATCATCTTTTTGATCTTTTTTTTTGTCTTCTGTGTTTTTACAGTTGTTGGTATACTCACTGTGTCATCTTTTCAAGTTGATGGGCATTAGTCATAAGTTTCATATACACAGATGTTAGCCACACTAATGAAGAACTAGGTTCAAGCTGTGTCCTAGCCCAGTCCCTTCCACTGCCATAGACCAGGGATGTAGAGGTTCTTTCATGTTTCACTTCTTGAACCTTAGACAATGACTTAAACTTCCAGGCCTCAGTTTCCTCACCTGTACAATTACAGGGTTGGATTTGATGGCCTTTGAGGTCTCTTCTAGTACAGCTATGATGAATAGTCCTTTCTGAGGCCTCCAGGTTTGGAACCATCTTCCCAACTCTTTTACTTCCTGCATCCTCTGGCAGCAACAGCTGCCTTAAGGACAAAGAACCTAGTGACCTCCTGGCACTAGGAAATCTTAGAGACCAGAATTCTCCAGGACACACAAGAAATCTTGGCTGTTCCTTGTTTATGGAATAAGTCTCATTCAGAGTGTCCTCAGACTCCCACTCACTAACTCCTTCCCAACTTGAAAGGCCTTCAATCTCTCTCCAAAATTTGTTCTCTTCCTCTTAAACTTCTCCCTTCCTCCACCCTGCCTCCACCCTGCCTGACTTCAAAATGTCCTGGCCACTGCCCTCCTCTAGTCCACCCCAGGGTGTTCAACCTTCTTCAGACTTGTTTCCCATCTCATCTCCCTCTCCATCCCTTCCCCGCTCCATGTCAGTGCTTTGTATCCTCTCTTATCAGGGCTTGATTTTGCTTTTCTAATTGATCCCATAAACTGTTGTGAGCTCATGAATTCATTAAGGACTAATGGTTTAATGTGACACAACTCTCTCAAAAAATACCTCAAATACTCAGATAACACTTATCTTTTGCCCCTCAACTCCTCAATTTAATGCCTTCAGATTTTGATTAGAGGATCAAGGTTTGATTCATGGTTCCACTGCAGGAGGAGAGACACAGAGACACACAGAGGGAGACACAAAGAGACAGACAGAGAGAAAGAGAGAGGGGCTGGAGACGTAGGGGCTGGGGAGAGACAGTGAGACACACACACAGAGAATTGTGGAGCTGGAAGACATCTAGAAAACTCACAGTCCATGCAGTCTGGTCTCCTCATTTTACCAATAAGGAAAGCAGCGAGAGGCAGAGGCAGAATTTGAACCCAAGTCCTCTGAGAATCAGAGACATGGTCATGAGACTAGATAATCAATGGGATCCCTTCCAAGTCTAAATCTTTGCTCCTAAAATCCTACAAGATTCTAACCATGAAAATTTCAGAGTAAACATTCAGGGGTGAGGAGACTTTGCTTGTGTAAATATTTAGATTATATCCCAGAGAGAACTGTATTCTGGGCCATACTTGGTGCCTGTCCTGACTGTGATCACTTCCTCTTAGGTAATTTCCACCTGCTCTGTCCTCTAGACAGTACTGAAGAAAAGAGAGTGCAACCAGGACAGCTGACACCACCTCAGGCCTTATGAATAGCAAAACAATATCCCAGGCCAGGGAGATGGAGCCATTGGATCCTCTGTCCCAAGCGGACCCCATCAGAAAGGTTGGGTCTGGTTCTGGGCACCACATTTCAGGAGGGCCAGAGGAGATTGTGTCAAAAGAAGGGAACTATGAATCTTATTCTATGATGATAAGTTGGAACAATTCAACTGGTGATTTTCCTCACTGAATCACAGGCACAGTCTCAGACAGAAACTGGAAGATAGCTTGTCAGGGGTGTTGTTGAGAGGTATAGGTCTAGGTGGCCAATGAGTTCTCTGCCAATGCTTACATTTAATGTGTCTGCAGCCTCAGGGTACATTGGGATGGGCAATTGGGTTCCCTGACCCAATGTCCTTTAATCTTGGTCCATAACATGGGCTCCGTATTGGTCACCTGCAACTGCAGCTTCTCCTCCAACTTGGATCCCAAAACATTTGGACATGATGGAAGTTTGAGTTATCATGGATGCTGGGAAAATATTTCATGGAATTTTTTGGCATGTCATTTTGACTCAATGTGTAGTAACATCAACATGGAAAACTGCTACTTATCCTCTTGAGAATAACAGACCAATTTATTTTCAGAACATGACAAAGCATTTTCCCTGACCATAGTGCCTCTTTTTCAACAACTTCATTCTTATCATGCCAGAACAAACAGAGATATATGTCAGTTTTATCAGCTGGATCCTAGTATTAAAGAGTGACCGATGATTTGTCTCACTATTGTAAAAGCTTCGGATTGTTTTAAAATAATGCTTGGTTGGGCATGCCAACCAGCTAGAAAATGATGCAAGTGCTAAAATTGCATTTTTTAAAAAGAATATTTTATTTTTGAAAGGTCAAATAAAAGAACCCAGGATGTCAGAGCTTAGAGAGTAGCCTTAGCATACAGAAGGTAGAAGGTTTGATCTGGGAAGAACCTGTCATTTTGCAATAGAGCAAACTGAGATTCAGTGAGTAGACTTGACACAGCCCAAAGCTGCAGAAAGTGTCAGAGCTGGGAAAAAAAAAAATTAGATTTCCAGACCATCCCTATACTCCCCCAGCCCCAAACAAGGATCTGGAGGTGTTCTCTGTTCAGGGCAGAACCTTATCACTTTTCCAAGTGCCTTGTGAGAGTCCCAATGATGAAGGCTTCCCTGAGGCCAAAATGGAGGTCTCAAAGGGCTATAAACCACACATTTCTTATCCCCTTCCGACTTCCCCTTCTATCTATTCCCTGTATAGATGTTCAAGCCTCTTTCATTTAGAAAACATTTATTTAGCATCTCAAATGAGGTAATATATCGAAAGCAATTAGCACATAATGGGTATTTAATAAATGCTTGTTCCTTTCCTTTTTTAAATTTAATGTATATCTGAAATACATTAATATTTGGAATACAAAAAGTTCCAAACTGTCTCCTTCCTCCCCACTGCCCTCTAGAAAAAGCCACAGATATAGAGATATACATATACAAAAACATACTATGCATTTTTCTCTCCTCTCCTCTCCCTTCCCTCCCGTTCCCTCTTCTCCTCTTTCCCCTCTCCTCCCCTCTCTCTTCTCTTCTGTCTTTCCTCTCCCCTCCCTTCCCCACTCCTCTCTTCTCTTCTCTCTCTTCTATTCTGTTCTCCTCTCTTCTTTCCTCTCTCCATCCCTTCCCTCCCTTCCTCTCCCTCTCCTCTCCCAGGGATCATGCCTGGGATTTCATAGATACAGAGAACTCCAGTTAGGGAACTCCCTTTACCAGTGCACACCAATATTTCCTTGTACCTTAAAGTCTTACAGAGTGACATTGAGGGGTAAAGGGACTCGTCCAGGGTCAAACAGAATGTACTAGAAGCAACTCGACTTGAACTTAGGTCTTCCTGTCTCTGAAGTCAGCTCTCTATCCACCTTGCAAAGTTGTCTCTCAAGCGAGTAACAGAAGAGATAAGAGGGGAGACTGGATCTGTAACATTGTACATGAAGACAGCAATTGGCCAAAAAGTTTCTTCTCCCAATGTAGATTTTAAACCTTTTTAGTCTCAGGAGAGTTGGAGAGTTGGCTGGGATAATACAGACTATTGTATTATAAATGCATTATATCTGAGCATAACAGAGAATATTTTCCATCTGGGGGCTATTGTTGTTGGGAACTTGTATAGTTCACACAAATGCAGAAAACAAGTGTCCCAGGATTGGTCATCACAAGAAAAGGCTTAGATTGAGTGACAGAAAGGAAACCTCACTGCCCTTCAGCCTTTCCACATGTCAAATAAGGGAACCAAACTGTTCAAGAAGCCTCCAGCTCTAGTCATCTATGGTTGTAACTCAGCAGACTTTTCCTGGGAAAATTCAGGTTCTTTCTGGCCTCCTGAAATGGGCATTGGGGCCATTTTTCTTAGAATGTCAGAGTATGAGCCAGAGAAACAGCCATCTATCCCTAAAGGAAGAGGACTCTGACTTATATGATCTCTCTTTGACCTCTCCCAGCTTGGGCCTCCATCAGCATCAATATCATTATCATCTTTTTCTTCTTTCTCAAGAACTGGAACTACCCTTCCCATTGTCTGCAGTCAAGGCACTGATTGATTGACCCTTAGTTCCCAAACTTACCTTTGAATTTTACCATCACCAACCTGCCCTATTCCCAGGATTCAGCCCAAGCCTCAGGGACAAATAATGGCATCAAGGATGCAGTGAGCTTCTTGTCCCTTCTGTTCGGCTTCTTGGAGGACAAAAACTGGCATCAAAGATGCAGTGAGCTTCTAGTCCCTTCTGTTCGGCTTCTTGGAAGAGTCATAGCCAGCACCAAGGCTGGGATCTCCAAGCATGACCTTCTCTGACCTTTCCCCCAGAGCATGGTCCACATAAGAGTTTTAGCAGAGGAAAACCTCAATCCACCAAGTTTCCTGGAGAATAAACAGGAAGAAATTTCAATCAGAAGACTCTAAGAGGATGGAGTCAGGAGAGCAACACATAGGACCTGTGGGGGATGGAGAGGAGGACTTTTCCCCAAAAGTTTTTTTTTTTTAATTTATTTTTACTGGACCTATGATTTCACTGATATAGAAATCTCTCAGTGAAGTGATTCCCTCTACCAAAGCAGATCAATTCTTCATCTACAACTTATAGGAAGTTGCCTATTAGGTGAAACAGCTAGTGTAGCTAGTGTGCTGAATGTGGAGGCAGGAAGACATGACTTCAAATCCTATCTAAGATACTTGCTTGTCACCCCCACCATGTCACTTAACCTCCTCTCCTCAGTTTCCTCCTTTGTCAAATTCAAGAGCTGGACTTGATATCCTTGAGGGCCCCCTACAGCTCTAAATTTAGGATACTATGATTTCTTAGCATCACATACCCACTATGTCTCAGAAGGAACCCAAATCCAAGTCTTCCTTGAAGCCAGGTATGCCACACTACCTCTAAAGGGACAGGAGAAAGACATCTAAGAGATTCAAGGAAACAAAGACCTAGAAAGAGTAGGATGAAGAGATAGAAGTGAATTCAGATTCCATCTAGTGAGCCCCTTCATATTGCAGAATGAGATACTGAGTCTGAAAGGGTTTCAGCGATTTATCTAAGATCACCCTGTTAGTGAGAAGGAAACAAGTGGGTGATTTGACCCTGAAACAGGAAAGGAAGGCCCCTTCTAGAAAACTTGTAAAGATGGTGTAGGCAGGCAGGAAGCCTACTGTGGGTAGGATGGTCCCTGGTGCCCAGGAAGGTGAGCTCAGCCCATCGTTTGCACTGATCTAGGCCCACCTGGGCAGGTATCTGCCAGAGAGAGATGCTAGCCCAACAGCATGACTTTCCTTTTTTTTTCTGGACACAATGTGGCCTGAGGATCAGATCCTAGGAAATGTTCCTTTTTCTTACAGCTAAACCAGCTCTTCAGAAATGGCAGCATCAAGAGCTATTTTTCTGTCAAGTGTAGACATTTAGGTGAAGTTTCTTCCTGGGGCCAGCTCCATCTAGGTCTCCACTTCTCCCTAACTTCTCACCCACAAGATTCCAGGAAAGAGTTCTTGGTGGAGACCATTTCCCAGAACAGACCATATTCAGAACAGAATATCCCATCTAGCCCTTTCTCTGCTATGCCTCAGGAACCTAGAGTTTCTGTCTACTCTTTCCTTCCTTCCTTCCCTTTTTCCCTTCTAGAAGCTGTTTCAAATCAGCACCCCAGGAAGGAGATCTCCTGGGCTGGGGTGCAGAACCTTCAGTCTCAAGGCTACATGTGGCCCTCTAGGTCCTCAGGTATGGCCTTTGGACTGAGTCCAAGTTTTTACAGAATAAATCCTGTCACCTTTCCCTGTTTTTACATTGGGTCCGTGCACTATCACCCTTTCTTGTCCCAGGGTGTGACAATGGAGTCCCTGAACCATCATTTCTGCCTTGAAGTGTCCTTCCCTTAGTTTGCCCAAGGCCTTTTCTCCTATGCTCTGAGCCCCAGCTCCTTTCTCTACATTCATTCTCCTAGTCTGCCCACTCCCTGTCCCCTAGGTCAGCTTTTTCTGAAGAGCAAAGGTTTGGGGGTGTGGGAGGTGGGGGGATGCTATGGGTTGGGCCTCTTTAGCCTCTATCTTTCCAATGGATTACTCTTTGACCCCTCCCCATAGGTTGGAAATTTCCAAGGACACAACTCACTCTTTGCTGCTCCCCAATTGGCATGATGGCCCCTCAGCATTACCTCGTTTTCCCCCAGATATGCTCTATTGAGCAATCATCCTCATCTGCCTTACTGTGGTCTTGGGGCTGTGCTACTGGGGCTTAGCCTAATGGTGCTTCTTTACAGTAAGAGAACTTAGGGAACCTTTAAGAGCCAGTAAGGACTCTGTGTGTATGTCAGCATTTGTGTGGGAGGGAGTGGGGGGGATGAGACAAGAGGAGAGTATCCCTATGAGATGAAATCTTTGTGGTGGCCCAGAGCAAAGATGACTATATTTCGAGCCAGAAGACCTGGGTTCAAATCCTAATAATGTATGTGACCGTCATCAAGTTTCTATGGGTTTCAGTTTCCTTATCTATAAAATGAACAGACAGGATCAGAGAGCCTCCAATATCCCTCCCAGTGCTATATTTGTGATCTCATGATCCAATATGCTTGTCAGACTGTGAGTATGTATATATGAGAATGCACATGGGGTTACGGCTGCATATATGCATCTGATTGGAGGGGAGGAATAGTCAATGTGAAGTTTAGAAAGTGTAAGGCACTAGAGTATGTGTCTATCCATAAATGAAGGAGGGTGTGTGTGCCTGAGTAAGAACTTGAGAGAACAGATTTTTGTGTGTCAGGAGAGATAAACAGAGTGAGAAAATGCATAAGCCCTGACATATAGTAGGTGCTTAACAAATTATATTGAGTAGAATTGAAAATGGAGGGGCAGAGTTGGAGAGAGAAGGAATCAGAAACGGATATAAACAGAGACCCAGTTGGAAAGAGACGAAGATTGAAACAGAGATGGAGAAAGGGATAAAGATGAAGAGAGAGGCAAAAATTGAAGCAGAAACTGAGCTAGAGAAAGAGACAGAGAGAAAGAATGAATTTACTTAGGAGAAAGTTCCAGGTAACCTTCCTTCAGACTTTCTCTATTCCTTTCTTAATTAGTAGAGAGTTCTCTCAATGAGACTCATGAATACTTCACCCTTGTTCCCTCTTCCTATGCCTGGCTGGAGGTTTGGGGATAGGGGCTGGACAGAAATGTACAAAGCTAGCAAGGAAGACCATTGCCAATAACCTAGGTTGCTGGTTTTGTTCCTAGGGTTCATCAGAGCTTCCTTCATGCCCCTTATGGGGAGCAAACTGGGTCCAAAGCTATGCACAAGAGGCTGTCAGCATTGGTCATGCCCCCATAACTCCTGACCATCCTCTATCCCTCAGTCCTGTACAGGTCACCACGTGCCTGCAGGAAACAGAAGGGGATTATGATCCCCAAAGGCAGAAAATTCATTAGTAATGGACTTAAATAAAGATGTAGCTAAGTGAACCCAGACACCATCCTAGAGTGAACTCATTTTGGGCTGAAATAAACACTAGGCCTCACCCATGTTGGATTGGCCAGCGCACCAACTCTGCCTCTTTCTTACTATTTGCCCTGGTATAGGTGACACCAAAGAAGGGCCCACAGGAACTGGGGAGAGAGAAGTCACTCCTCCAGGGTCTAGGGTTCAGTATACCTCCTCCAGAGTCATCAAAGTTCTGTGGCAGTCTGCTAGGCTCTCATATGTCCCATCCAATTGCCAAAATCGAGGAAGTCAATCTTAGAGGATAAAGGAAAAGTCCAGAGCCCATACTGGTTCTGAACACAATGGTTGGGCTAAGTGACCAGATAAGCCCCCGAAAGACCAACTGACTAACGATTATGCACCACTGGAGTAAGCAGAAGACATTGGGTGCATCTGCACCAGGACTCTTCCAATCTGCACACAACCTCCCTTTACTCTCGTCCCCACTAGTCTATCACCATCCTACAGGAGAGGAGTAATAAGGGTGTAGTTTCCTCAGGCCACTTCCCAGTAGCAAAACTGGGGCTAACTCATCAAGTTTCTCACATCTTCAGGGAGTGGGTTTAGTTCTAAAAAAAAAAAACAACACTTTTATGCCTCTATCCCCCACTGAAAAATCACCCCCAAATCCCTTGTAACCAATATCCTGAGTCAAGCAACACAATTTTCCACACTGACCATGTGTCTAGATGTGCACTTTGTCACCTTTGTGAGGAGATGGATAGATAGCCCACTTCATCACTGATACTCTTATTGGTGACTGTATGGATGAGAGTTCTTGAGGTCTTTCCAAGCTCTTTATCTTTACACTGTTGTTGTGTAAAATATAAATACTTCTGGTACTGCTCAGTTGGATCTGTTCATATAAATATTCCCAGGTTTCTCTGATTTTTTTGTTATTTCTTCCAGGGCAATCATAGTTCATGACATTCATTGGGCTAGAATTTGTTCAGACATTACTTTCACTCAGCCAGAAGGTCGATTGTGCCAGAGTACACATGGCATGCCAGTACGTTGTTGCCTGACTGCTATCCTTCTGTGGATAGGTGGTGCCTCAGAACGAGCTTTGGTATTCTCCATCCAGACAACCCTCAAATGAATTTACTTTGTGTATGAGAATTTGTAGTTTTGAGAGGTTTCAATGAAAGAAAAAGAGCTCAGTGGTCAAGTTGACAGAGATAAAATCTGCTTGCTATTAGCATTGAAATAAAATTTCATGCTTCATGGATTGACATTTTGGTAGAAATCTCATCTCAGATTTCATAAAGTCTATTCTCTGTGTTACAAAGTTTCCAGATTTGCAAACCCCAATTTGATTTCATAGGAATCCCTCCCAGGCCAGAATTCCCTACGGAATTTGTCCTAGGTGTCAGAATTCCTGCTTATAACTCTGCCACATGGTTGGTTGGTTGTTGTCCTTTGTCTTTGAAAAGGAACAAAATGAAATCACCATCCAACTGTGGCTGATCAGACCAATATGAATTAGGAATGCTCTACCACAGGTTGGGCACAGATACTCCATGTGAATATTTTGGGTGAATATCCCAAATTTGCGCATGTTGTGTTTACTTTGTGCTGTCTCAATTCTGCTTTGCTCAAAGAGCACATCACCTTTTCTTATGTGGGCATGCCATGCTGAGCAGTCCCATGCCAGCATCTCCCATGTTGCACAGTCAAATCCAAAGTTCTTGAGAGAGACCTTGAGAGTGTCATTGTATCATTTCTTCTGGCTACCATGTGACTGCCAGCCTCATGTAAGTTCTCCATAAAATAGTCTTTTTGTCAAGCATATATTTGGCATTCAAACAATGTGGCCAGCCCATCAGAGTTGTGCTCTCTGAAGCATAGTTTGAATACTTGGCAGTTCAGCTCAAGCCAGGACTTCAGTGTCTGGTCCTTATCCTGCCAGGTGATCCTCAGAATCTTCCTAAGACAGTTCAAATGGAAAAGATTCAATTTCCTGGTATGGCCCAAAGAAAGGAAAGGACCTGCCCTCAAGATCACACAGCTAATTAAGTGTCAAAAATAGAATATGAAGTCAAGTCCTCTGCCTCCAGGGCCTACATGCACACGGGAATCACAGAACTAGAAGTGACCTCAGAAGGCATCTAGTCCAACTCTTCAGCAAGGCAGTGATCTCTCTCACTTCTAGGGAGGGGAGGATGCTCCAGTTGGCTCACTTATTCATTCAATAAACATTTGTTAAACACTTAATGCTTGCACAGTTCTATGTTAGATATGGTTGAGGGCAGAGAGAAGACAGTATCTACTGAAACTCTTAAACTTTTCATCTTATGTACTCCTCTGGCAGTCATATAAAACCTGTGGACCTCATCCCATAAGAATATTTTTAAATGCATAAAATAAAATACATAGGATTGCAAAGAACTACCCCTCCCACACAAAATAGAGGATTACATAGGATTTTTAAAAAGATTTCTATTTTCCATTCAAGTTGATGGAATCCCCTGAAATCCATTCAAGGACCAAGGGACCCTTTAACTCCAATGGGCCAGGCTAAGAACCTCTGAGCAAGACATGATTCCAGTTCTCATGGGCCATAGTCTAATCAATAGAATGAGACAGAGAGGTATTTCTACAGCTAAGTAGTTGTACTTAATTCCAGATTCTGGCAAGGTCCCTGTCCTAGGAAGCTAACTAGAAACAGAGATAAGGGAATTCATGTGGATAAAGGGCTCTTGTCACAGGATATACTTAAGGAACAGAATCTCTAAGCACCCATAAAGCTGCCAAACACATAGACACGAGAGATGAGAAGCTGAAGTTACAGAAGAATAAGAAACAGTGTATTTGGAGCCAGAGATAATGGGTTCAAATCTTGACTCTGTTACTCCCTAAGTGACCTTGGACAAGGTACTTACTCCAGTCTTCAGGTTCTTCATCTATGAACTGCAGGAGTTGAGCTGGATGACCTGCATAACCCCTCCCAGCTCTAACCTATGAAATCTCAAGAGACCATTTGGCACCCAACCTAGGAAGAAAGGATGAAACCTCTCACCAGCTAACTTGACCTTGACCCTAACTAGCCCTTCTGCTTGTGAGTGTGGATCTGGTGCTCTCTTTGTCTCTTTCCTAGACTGTCAGAGTGGGAAGAAAGCCCAAATGTTGTCCAAATGCAGGAATCACCTCTGCTGAAAGTTTTTCATTCTCTTGACCTCTGCCCTTGGGGCATTAGAGTTTACTTAATGTAGCCTAAGACTGTCTTTGCTCTCTCAAAAGTTATGCTACATTGGGAAAAACATGGTCAGACATACTCAGAAGGAAGAGCAAGATCTCCCTGCCTCTTCTCTTCCGAGAATCAGCAGGAGAAATGATTATAACAATAATGGAGGTTTCATTCATTCATTCATTCATTTATTCACTCTTTTGATAAATATTTATGAAGTGCTAGTGTGAGCAGGACCCTGTCACCTGTGCTTGGTGAGGTACAAAGTCAACACAATGTGTCCCTATAGTTGAGTAGGGAGACAAGACACATGTAGAGACCATAAGAATGGAGGGGGCTTAGGAGGTCATCTAATCCATCTCCCTCCTTTTAAAAATGAGGAGAGTGAGTCCCAGAGGCCTGTCCAATGTCTTACAGATTGACATTAATGGAGGAATAAAAATTTGAACTCAGGTCCTCTGACTAGAAACTCAGAATTCGTTTTATTGCATTGCATTCCTCCAACATTTTCTGCTATGCCAACATTAATTTCTCATCTGATCCTCCCAAGAATCCCATCATATCATAGTAACAATGTCAACCATAACAAGCCATTGATACTGTGCCTTTAAGTTCACAGTGTGTTTTCCCAACAAGGGAGGTCATTCAGATGTTCCCTACATAATAAATTCTTCCTGGAAGGATCATTTTTTTCCCACCTGAGCTGCCCAGTGTAGGTAGGTAGTAGTCATTAGATCTGGCAGGTCTTAGGAAGCTATCTAACACACCCTATTTTCATGCCCTGGGATGCCAACTGATTCTCTATTGCTCATGTCAGGTTAACAGATGGGTGCCTTAATGAATGAATTAGTAAGAAGTTATGTATCATCATTACATAAGTCAAATAGATTGCATGAACAACACGCAAGATTGTGGTCTCCTTAATCTCCTAGCTGCTTTTCTGCAGAGATCATGGCTTTACAGATTTACAACTTTTCTAAAGTCTTATACATGGTAGGTGTGAAGTGAGTTACTTCTTGGTGTATTATTATAAGTCTGAATGAACTGTAGGTATAGGAAGCAGAGGAGAGTAAGACTTTATTGATCCCTGGAGAAAGAGGAAGTCACCAAAAGGTTGGATTGTGTGACTCTAGCAAGCCTGGGTGCCTTTTCCTTTGTGAAAGAGCCCCATCCAGGATGGAATTATAAGTGCGAAGAATTCCATCAGAATAACTGGACGTAATAGGAGTCCCCAGAGGAGACAACTACTTGATGCTTTGGCTAAATGGAAACCTGTCCCCTTGTGATGGAGGATAGTAGCTACCCAGAGTATCCTTCTAAATCTGGAGGATTGTATGGGTTTCTGGAGAAGACAGAGATCTATTGAAGGGGCAAATAGTAGGTGCCTTGGTTGTTTATAGACTCAAATCTGATTTCTTTGTAATTTTTTTTTGCAATTTAAAAATCCCTGTCCTATAGTCAACATCATGTTAGTCTGCATTTCAATTTGAATTTGCAGTTAAAAGTCTTTTTTTCTTTTTGATGGAGGCCCATGATGAGTCAAATCCATGTTCCTGGGGGAAAAAAATTAAAATAAAAACCACTAGGTGGTGGCATAACAAGCCAAATTCTAATGATCTGTGAGGAGCTCTGGTTTACAGCAAAAGCCTCGCCCCCATACAAGATGTTGTATGAGAAGCCCTCAAAATTGAAGTCAGTCCATGTAAATTCAGAGCTAATTTCCTGTACCAATAAAAGACTTCAGGTTACATTTGAGGGATTGTCCAGAACATTTAATTTGTGCGTATGAGTTTAATTTTGTGTCCCCTCAAAATTGTGCCACACAGATTTGGAGGACCTGTCTAGGACCATTGTTTCTTGATAGGGGATGAGGCTTCATTCACTCATTTGTTGTTATGCGGTCTTTTGTCAGTCATGTCCAACTCTTGTTGACCCTATTTAGGGTTTTCTTAGCAAAGATACCACAGTGAGTTGCCATTTCCTTCTCCAGCTATACCCTCCAGATGAGGAAACTGAGGTAAACAGGATGAAATGACTTGTCCAGGGTCACACAGCTAGTTAGTGTCTGAGGCCAGATTTGAACTCAGGAAGATGTCTTCCTGACTCCAGGCCCCACACTCTATGCATTATACCACCTCACTGTTTCTTCACTCATAGTGGCCAAGTTTAGACACTCTTCTGATCAGCAAAGTAGGAATAAGCACATGCTCCAAAATAACTATGGATCTGACTACCACATATTTGGTAAAAGGCAGCTCTGATGAGATTTAGGGGTACTAGGGACCCCGAAATACCAACACGCCAGGTCCTGCTTGAATGAATTTGACTCAAACCTTCTTGAACCAAAGAAAAACTGTTTACTAAGGATTCACCATACTGGGTTGACTTAAGGAGTCTAAGCATTTGTAACACTTGTATTCACAAATAGGCCAGATAAAATCTCAGCTAGACAGAATCTGAGTGCCTTCATAGAGGCAAGATGGAACTTAAATACAGAAAAGAGTATAAGAGGGATCTGGGGGTGGTCTGGTGGTCTAGGGTGATGGGAGGAGGGGTTTAGGGAGGGTCTTGAGGAGAAGACCAAAGAGGGAATGACTAGTCAAGAGTTGGAAACAGCTGGAGGCAATCAGGAGATATCAGACAATGGAGGGCTTGAGTGGGAGGCAGGTGGGGCAATCCAGAGGTCTTGATAGGGGCAGTAGGGGAATGGCCCGTAGCCTAGGGTGAACACTGATAGACTCCAGGGAGGATCTTTATGGGAGTGGTCAACAGCCTGGGAAAATGGAGTTTTGATGGGATCAAGAGACCTGAGCACAGTGATAATGAAAAGCCCATGGGCTTCCTGAGACTGCCTGAACAAATGGGAAGATTAGATTTGCATAAGAAAGACCAGATTAAGTGGGAAGATTCAAGGGGAGCTCAAGGAGGCTCCCAGAGTCTGAACCCCATCAGCACCACTACCAAAACCCCTGCTCTGTTGCCTTAGAGTGCCCATATTTCCCAAATTTCAAACTGAGACGCATAGCCATATTGACAAATGCCATTCCTTTTCCAAAGGAGGGAGGGAAAGTGGGGTTTGTTTAGTTTCCCAGAGTCCTTGTCTGGCCAAACAAACACTTCCAGTCTGTAAGCCCCAAAGTAAAACCCATACCTCAGTCTTTATACACTTCTTAGAGCGAGAGGGCATCAGTTCCTTGAGAAACAAAATTGACAAAAGGTATGGACCTTACAAATCTTCCCAGGTCTGACAAAGGATGAGAAAGATCCTCCTCAGTCACATTCAGATAAAAGCATTATACTTCTTGATTATACTAAAATAAAAACAGCAGAAAATCCTATTTTACTTGCCATTACAACTCCTAAGTTGGTAGCCTGAACGCCTGGCAGAATAGTGTTACCTACCCCCTGCAGTCATAGAGAAGTTGGGAAGGGAGGATTGTATAGTGGGAAAGATGATGAACTTAGTTTGGGACATGTTGAATTTAAGATGTCCTATATTAATAAACGGAAATATATTTCATAGCAATTTATTATCATCATCATCATAATGTCAGCTAACAATTATTATTTATATTTTACTATGGTACATTTCTATTGTATTATAAATTATAATATTTTACATTATTATATAAATTATTAAATGATCATATAAATTACTGTATAAATCATTAAAGTATATAACATAATGTATTATACAACATATAATGTACTTATATTATGTTAACATTTATTTCTTAACACTTTATGGTTTGTATAAATCCCTTACAAATATTGCTACACTCACAACAACCCTGAGAGGTAAATACTAAAATTATACCAATTGTGCAGATGAGAAGACTGAGGCAGACAGAAATTAAGGGACTTGTGCAGGGTCACACAGCTAGTAAGTGTCTGATGCATAGACATTACAGGTATACCTGCAATGTGATGTTACATTTTGATTTGGCCATTTGCCCTATAAGATAATCTTCCTAATTGTTTTTAAAAGATATCTGTCTATGTATGTATATGTTTTAAAATAAACACACAGTGAGGGTACAGTACTTGAGCTCTACACCAGTCACAGAGGCAGTGGCTGGGTTTGAGAAATTGGGGTGGAGGTAGGGAATCCCAGGGAAGGTCCTGGGAAATCTTGTTTACTCACAGGACTTTTTCTTCTATTTTTCAGCCTGTCAACAAGGCCTAAGCTGGGTCCTTGGAGCTTTCCAAACTTCCTAGGTGAGATTGTCAGGATCCTTGAATGAAGGAGAGAAAAATGCTTTTGCCCAAAGGGAATTAGCAAAGTGTAACTTTTCCCAGTTATGGATAGTTAATGTGATTTGAACAAATTGCTGTTCCAGGGAGAACAGGGGCTTCTGAGTTTGTTAAAAGGCCCCCCAGCAGTGACTTGATAATATTTAATATAAATTCTAGACTTTAATAAGGGCCAGAGTTTGAATTAAGAAGAGCTTGGACCTAATGGTCTCCTTTGTTTAGAGGATGCCTTTTGTCAAGCAAATAGGACTTCCTTACCAGACCCTTCTTCTAGCATCTTGGTGATAAGAGAAAAACACAGATACCTTGAGTTGTAACTTCAGCTTTGTCAACTCTGTTAAGATACCACAACTTCAAAGGCCTGTTAGGACAGGATCTGTTATCTGGATGATGGAACTTTGTTTTTTCCTTATCTTAAATCACAAAGGCATGCTATGGAAGGAAGATGCCTATAGCCTGAGATCATTAAACCCAACTGACGCCACTTTGTTTACAATGTATTTATCTAAGAGAACTCCTTCCTCCTGGCAAAATGTACTTAAGACAGTCAATTTCTGTACTAAGTCAGCCATTTCTGATCCTGGCTCCATAGCGCTGTGTAACTGTTATCTTTTGGGGGAATTGTTTAATTAATTAAATCATAAAATGTATGCAGTTAGCCTGTTGCCTTTTCTCTAACCAAGTTTGCAGGTTAACAGACTCAAACCTTAGCTCTAATTGGGCTCTCACAGAACAGGTGGGGTGCCCTCACAGACCTGGAATCCAGCAAGGGGGATTTACCAAAATTCATCTCTTGTCAGATGATTTTAGAAATAACACCACCACCATCACCTTCCCAATAAAACAGATATTTGTTTGGCAGTGTCAGGGCTTCAAAGGACATTCTGTACCTTATCTCATTTACCCCTCAGGGCAGATACGTGTGGTGGGGTCTAGAAATATCATTAAGTATAATGGGAGACTGGTCAGTGACAAAGCATGGTTCTGAAAACCCATGATGATGGGTAATAGAGAGGACCTGCTCCGATTCACAGCATGCCCAGGGATTCTGGAGCTGTTTCCTCTCTGCTTATGCCACAGTTAAGAAAAGTTGCTGTTGGTTTTTCTAATTGGCCACTGAGCCTGATCTGAGGCTTTACACAAGAGCCACCAGTAGAAGAACTTGGCCTTTCCCTCTCTTCATGGTGGCATTTGATAGAGAAGAAATGCTTTAAACCTCCAAAGAGGGAGAGAGTAGCAGAAGCTAAAGCAGCCTGCTACTGCTACCATCTCCCACTCCATTTACCACATGGCTGTGAAAATGCAGTGTCACTGTTGCTCTCTCTGTTGTATTGAGTCTTCCCTCATCCTACATGAATATTAGAGATGGAATGACCTGAGTGGATCTACTACCCAGAAGCTGACAGCATTTCTTTGTTCTCACTCAAATGCTGCCACAGAAAAGAGAGCCTCTGTCTGTCTGGGACTTTTGTCCACATATTCAGGTCCATCTCAGAAGACAATCAGAAGGCTTTTCATCACCACATTGTAAATGGACAGCAAACACTCACAGAATTTCTGTACATGCTCTGTAGCAAGGGTTAGGACCTTCTATTACTCACCATCATACATTTTTGTTAATACTCACCAAGCCTCAAGTGGACATGTGGCTGGAAACACATATTTCAAATGAGGCTAAAGATTACATTCTTGAAGACTTCCAAGATGATAGAGTAGAGAGAAAGCACTCAGCTGAGCTCTCCCAACCTGGTCACCATGAGGCCATAAACACATGGCATTTTTGTCTTCTCTCTCTGTTTTTTTTTTTTGTCTTAAATGAACACATAACATAGAACAGATCTGGTGATCTAGATTTAGGGTGGCTGCAATAGCTAAGATAAGGTCATTCTATCTCTAATATTCACCTAGGATGAGGGAAGACTCAATGCAACAGAGACAGGACCAGTGTCACCACATTTTCATGTCCTTGTGGCAGACAGATGGAACAGGAGATAGTTGGTGGCAGTAGCTGAACTCTCCCAACATTCGCTTGCAAGAGTGGTAGAGTGAACAAACTGTCAGAGTAAGATATTCTTCCTGCCTAAGACAATGTGGGAGGTTGCAAAGAGAGATGGAGGAAATGGAGGTGGAAGCTGGCCCAGAGCCCATGTGAATGAAACAGCAGTGGTGGGACCAGGTGGGAGTAACAAAAGCAGAGGCAGCTTCAGGAGCTCTCAAACACACTAATTGAATTGGATAATTGGTTAGAAAGATATTACACAGGACTCTTAGCTGGCACTGGCTAGATTTGGCACTGACTGGCAACTCTCTTGCTCATACGCAATTCTGGGTCACAGTACTAGGGCAGAGAAAAGCCTTGAAGCACAAGGGAGCAGGGTCCCAGGTTGCAATTCCCAGGCAATGAGAATGCTAGCATTTGTGGCTACAGGGGAATAGGAGCCCTTCCTGGTGAAAGAACATAGGGCAGAGCCAGGAGAGCAGAAACCATACCTCTCCCAGACTCACACCACCTTAGAAGCACCAAAAACTTGCAAACTCCCAGAACTAGCTCTGAAAAGAGCAGCATCAAAAAGCCTGAAGCTCAGTGTCTCCCTATCCTGAGGCGACCAGAGCCCAACTTTATCATAAATTTGAAAGTCAAGAAAGAGGCTGTTGCTGCTGGCACATGTGTGGGCTCTGGACAAGCCAGTATAAACTTCTCCTGCTGACCTCCTAAGTTTTCTTACACCTGACCTTCTGTTAGCTCTGTTGCTCCAAAATTTTATTTCAGGTGTTATTTTAAAGTTATTTGGAGGAGAATGTTGAGAATACAAGTGATTGCCTCTAATGTGCCATCTTGGCCAACTCCTGGGATATACATAGTTCATAATCATAACTGAATGTGAATAAATTTAGCAATAAAATGAAAATGGAGAGCATAATGGATTAGAACCAGAAACCAACAATATGGTGTTTCAAGAAATATACTTGAAATGCAAAGATACATAGAGAGATAAAAAGAAGCTAGAGCAGAATCTATTATTCTCCTGCTGAAGTAATGGTTAGGTAACAATCATGATCTCAGGCAAAGTAAAAGCAAAAACAGACCTAATTAAAAGGGATAAATGGGAAAGCTATACTTTACTGAAAGATATCATACATTACGAATGAATATCAATACTAAACATCTATGCACCAAATGGCATAACTTCTAAATTCTTAAAGGAAAAATGAAATTAAATTAGAGAGAAATAGAGCATAAAATTATAATAGTCGGAGATCTTAATTTACTCCATCTTGGGCCTCCATAAATCAAACCAAAGACAAAAAAAAACAAACAAAAGAGAAAGAAATGAAAGATCTGGATAGGATTTTGGAAAAGTTCAACATGACAGATTTCTAGAGACAATTTAATGAGAATTGAAAGGAGTATATCTATCTCAGCTGTGCACGGTACATTCACAAAAATCAACCATGTATTAAAGAATAAAAACCTCACAACCAAATGTAGAAAAATTACATGTATCTTTTAATGTCCACAATGCAATCAACACAGATGCAGGATATAAAATAAATTCATGAAATCATCAGTATTTCTGTACATAACAACAAAATATATGGACAGTTGTGTTGCTTTTTTTCCTCCATGATTCCAAATTTATATCCAGGATAAACGGACCAATTTGCAACTCCACCAACAGTGTACGAAGATGTAGCTCTTCCTGAAGCTTTTCCAACATTGACTATTCCCCTTTTTCTTTTCTTTACCAATTGGTATTATGTAAAATGTAACCTCAAAGTTGTTTTAATTTTAATTTTTCTCACTACTAGTATCTTAGAGCATGTTTTTGTGTGGTAATTTATAATTGGTATACTTCTTTTGAAAACTGTTTATTTTCATACTTTGAGCAGCTTACAGATAATTACTATCTCTATTTTCCAGATGAGGTGCTTGGGTTCAGAGAAATTAATTGTCCTGCCCATGGTCACAGAGCTACAGAGTGTCTAAGGTACATAGGTTTGATTTGATGTCCAGTCTAATGCTTTCCACTATACCAAACTGCCCCTAATTTTTAAAAGGTACTCTTTTATTTGGAAAGGTATCAAAGTATAATTTTACCATGTTTTCTTTTATCTATGTACCTATCAGCTCCCATAGAGATTCTTATGGGTTAGTTAGGTATGATTCCTTCCTTCCTTCCCTCCTCTACATAGCATTTGCTTTAGTATTCAAAAACCAGAATTACATTTCATGCTATTTCCACTTTCATTTTATGTTTGTTTTTCTAGAATTCCTGACTTCTTTACCCTTACTGTCCTGATACACATGTAAGATAGACCTCTTTTCAGCTCTACCTCATTAAAATTCTATCACTCTCCATCTCCATTCCTTCCTGGCATCTAGAGATGTTAAGACTCAATCTGAAGATGTTGAAATTCTAGACTCAAAGCCAGGGCCTCAGGATTTGTTTATGAACTGAGTTACATCCTCCCAGGAGACCACAGGTCTAGAAATGCAGAGGGCACTGAAATATTCTTAGGAAATCTCCCCAGAATCAAGGTAACTAGCACCTGAACCTTTGTCCCCTGGGAGGAGGGAACAGTTTATATTTGTCCCTAAGGTAGGAACATCTCCTGCCTCAGTTGCTTTCTTTGCTCTGTTGGAAACAAAGTTCATTGGGACTGAGATTGGGAACCCTGAAAGCTAAATTGACTGAGCCAGACTTTGAAGATGGGATGTTGGGGTCAACACGTACAGTGTGTCCAATGGCGGCTGATCAGAACAATATGAGCTCAGGAGGCCCATGAAGTTGGGTACCAATAGTCCATTTGAACATTTGGAGTGAAGATGTCTCTAAATTTGGGCATCTCCTGTTTCTTTTGAACCACTGCAATTCTGCTTTGCACCAATGAACTGTTCTTACTCAAACGCCACCAGAGAAAAGAGAGCCTTTGTTTGTCTGGGACTTTTGTTCACATATTCAGGTCCATCTCAGAAGACAATCAGAAGGCTTTTCATCACCACATTTTAAATGGACAGGAAGCAGTCACGGAATATCTGTACATGCTCTATAGCAAGAGTTAAGCCCTTCTATTGCTCAACATCATGCATTTCTGGAAAGAGGCTCACCAAGCCTCAAGTGGACATGTGGCTGGAAACACATATTTCAAATGAAGCTAAAGATTACATCCTTGGAGACTTCCAAGATGGTGGAGAAGAGAAAGTACTCAGTTGAGCTCTTCCAACATTTCCTTCCAAACAATGTTAAAATCATATTTCAGATCAAATTCTGAAGTGGCAGAGCCAACAAACTGTCAGAGTGAGATAGTCTTCCAGCCTAAGACAATGTAGGTGATGGCAAAGAGAGATGTGGGAGATGGCAGTGAAAGCTGGCCCATAGCCCATGTGGATGAAACAGCAGGGGTGGAACCAGGTAAGAGTTGAGGCCAGAGCATGCTGGGTGGTCCTGGGCCAGTATTTCCTATACCTCAATAGATTCCAAAGTTTCTCAGAGAGACCCTGAGAGTGTCCTTCTATTGCTTCTTCTGGCTTCCATATGAGCATCTGTCTCATGCAAGTTCTCCATAAAAAGTCTTATAGTCAAATGTAGGTTTGGCATGTGAACCATGTGACCAGCCCATCAGTTGCCTTCTCTGAAATAGAGTGCAAATGCTTAGCAGTTTAGCTGAAGAAAGAACTTCATTGTCTGGTACCTTATCTTGCTAGGTGATCTTCAACATCTTCAAATGGAAGGGATTCAATTTCCTGGAGTGGCCCTGGTAGACTGTCCATGCTTCACAGGCATACAACAATGAGGCCAGCACAATGGTTCTGTAAACCTTTGGTGGCCAGTCCAATACCTCTCCCATGCTTTTCTTCAGTCTCCCAAACACTGGATTTTCTCTGGCAATGGTATGTGTCAATATCTTAATCTATGAGGACATCCCTGAAAGGTATACTGCCAAGGTAAGTGAACATATCCACAGCATTTAAAACTTCTCCATTTGCTGTAAATGATGGTTCCACTTATGGATGGTAAGGTGTTGGGAATACCTGTGTTTTGTTAGTGTTAATTGTGAAGCCAAAATTGGCCCAAGCAGTAGAAAATGCTTTGTTGTATCTAAGCACACAGGCTTGTTTCACTCCTGGGAAAGTGCTAGAGAATCTTCCATTATCCAGAATCCAAGCAAGCATGGTCATGAAGTGCTGTAGAATGCTGATGAACTTCTTTGGGTAACTCAATTTTGTCATGGTGTTCCATAAGCCCTCATGACTGATATTATCAAAGGCCTTGGCCAGATCTCCAAATGTTGTGTACAGACCTCTGTTCTGCTCCTGGACTAATCCTGAAGTTGTCAGGCGGCAGACACCATATAGACCATTCCTCAGTCCTTTCTGAAGCCACACTGGCTCTCAGGTACATGCCCATCTTCCAAGTGAAGGAGCAGCTTATTGAGGAGGAATTTGGCAAAAATCTTTCTGGCAATGACTAAGATAGAGACCTGTGCCCCTCTGTGATTGTCACGAGACAGCTTATTTCCTTTTCCATTATAGAGATGAATATTGGAGGCATCCTTGAACTCCTGGAGGATAAACCCCTCTTATCTTATAACCTGCAAAATTTCAGTCAACTTTTTAAGACGAGTGGAGCCACTGCCTTTTAAATCTCAGCTGGAACAGAATCAGTATCAGGGGCTTTGCCACAGGACAGCGGCCTGATGACATTCAAAAACTCTTCAAATGTTAGTCATCACTTCATCTGACTGATGTGGGAGAGGAGGTTGATCTTCACTCACCTTAGTCATGTCTGACTCTGTTGCCCCATTTGGGGTTTCCTTGGCAGAGATAGTGGAGTGGTTTGGCATTTCCTTTTCCAGCACATTTTACACATGAGGAAATGAGGAAAACAGGGTGAAGTAACTTGCCCGGGGTAACAGGGCTGGTAAGTGTCTAAGGCTGAATTTGAACTCATGAAGATATTTTCCTGATTCCAAGTCTGGTGCTCTATCCACTGCACCACCCGGCTGCTCCAGGAGCTGCGAAGTGAGAATAATTGAAAATGCCAAGTAATCTAAGGAGAAAATCTAGGATTTAGGGCAAAAAAAAGACCTTTGGAGTCATCTAATCCAACTCACTCTTTTTACCAAGAAACAAACAAGCCAAGAATGTTACATGACCCAAGAGGACACAGGTAAGTGACTAAAGCCAAGATCTGAATACTGGTCTTCTGAAACTTAAGTTCATTCCCTTGTTCTAAGCTTCCTCCTTTCTATGTGGGTTTGGAAAATAGGTCATGTTCCAGTTAAAGTCATGTCAGTGCAACAAGTGTTCATTCATTCATTCATTCATTCATTCATTCATTCATTCATTCATTCATTCATTATTTTCCAAACAGTGAATCTGGGTGGGATTATGTTATTTTAGTTTTTTTAAAATTATTATTTATTTTAGCTTTTTTTTTTTTTAATTTTGATTTGTGAATGCCCTTTAGCCCTTTCTCCCTCTCGGCCTCTCATAACTGACCGCCAAGGACATGACCTTCCTCCCGCGAGAGGGCAGGAGACTAGAAAGGCGGGAGGTTCCTTGTGATTCTGAGATCTGCGCCGCGGGCACTTTGAGGGAGTGGAGGCAGCTAGGACAGGGAAGAGGGAGGACAGGGCCCCGAGGCCCCCACAGTCTCACCTGAGAGGCGGGGGCCTCACAGGTTACCCCGGGTTAGGTCCACGCCTTTGCGGATCGCCCTGGGCTACTGCTCCAGCCAGACAGTGGAAGAGCTGCGTTACAGCGGACGCGCCCCACAGTTCCCAGACCAGAATCTGTCCCTCGTCCAGTCCCTCGGCTCCCCATCCCTTCTCCCCAAATCCCCCTCCCCCCGGAAGCCCCTCACCACTCAGCCCAACACCACGCCACAGCGCCGACCCAGTCCCGCCCAGAGCACTGGGGCTTAAGCTTCCTCTCTGGCTCTGGCCCACTCGGCAGCATCAGGGGTCACTGGTTTCCTCTAATCGCCTCGAATCCACTTCCCCGGCGGATCGCGAAGACAATAAGGGCCTCCTAGTGAACCAGACACAAGCAGGGACTAAACAACCCTAGACAACCAGGGAATGTTCCAAGTGCCCGAAGTCACAGCTCAACCAGGAGAGTACTGGAATGCCAATGTGCACGCGCACTGGGTGGGGATGCGATAAGCCAGCTAAATGATCTATCGCTGCTCCCGCTTAAAAGGAATGGAGCCAGTTCTGCTCCGTCCAGTCCGGTGGAACCTGCCCCAGTATCCCCACCCCATCCCACCCACCAATCCCACGGACCCTGTCCCACAGGAGCCTCCTTCCCCGCCCTGGGGGCTCCCAGCCCTAGTGAGACCCCAGCCCCATTCTCCATGACCATCTAAGATGGGTCAGGTCCTTTCAGATCTGCTCACGTCCTAACGATCCTTACATACTCCTACATACCCCACTCGTGTCCGCCCCACTGACCCCATCCCGGGGACGCAGGCAGGATTCTGCAACAGCAGTAGCCTCTACAGGAACACCACCGTCACTGGCAGAGGAGCTGGAGTCTTTTGGTAGAAACACACCTTGGAAGCTGGCGACGTCTGTAACCCAGGGCTTGATGCGGTGCTGTTGTTGATTAGATGGTGTAAACTTGCAAGTACGTCCCGTGTGTGCACCCTGCCACCCTGCCAGCTGGTAAACATTTACGAGCACACTCCGGATTCAGACCAGAAGAATGAGGCTGGATTTTGGTTTTTGTCCACACCTCTGTTTTTATCGGAGTAGGGACATTCCCATGAGAAGAACCTCTCTCTACCTATGAAGATCAGCCTCACTTCCACAACTCTGGGATGGTTCCCGGGCCTGACCTGTCTTCACCGCGACGCTTCCACTCATTTGAGTATGATTGGGTACGACTGAGCATCATTTGGGTACGACTGGGTGTCAGATCAAAAACTGCCCTCCAAGCAGAAAAACCTCAGTTCAGATCTTGTCTGGATTCTCTCCTATAATGTGACTCAGAGGAAGTCATTTAACCTGTGTGAGCCTCCAAAATCTAGAAAATGGGGGTAATTAATAATAATTCTATTAGCAATAACGTTTCACAGACCTCCGAAGTTTAAATGAGCTATGTATGTGCAAAAGGAGAATCCTTAAAACGTGGACGATTCGTAGCTATTGCCGCTTCTGCGGGTCGGTGGAGTGCTGAGGTTCAGTAGGAAGACTGTTGCCTGCAGCGTTCCGGCAGGGGCCGTTGGCCTCTAGTCTGGCGCTGTGAACGTGCACCTGGTCGCGAATCTGCCCCGTGCCCTTCACAACGCCCCTCTCCCCACTCCCTGCTGGCCGTTTGGAAACCGTTGCCCTGAGTTTGAAGGAGACTTCTCCAGACTCTTCCCCTGGACCATCCCTGGAGCCTGCAACCAGCGGCAGGATGAAGCACCTGCCTTATTTCTGCAGGGGTAAAGTGATGAGGACAGGGCTCCAAGCAGCTTGGCATCCCCACAGCTACTTTCCTGACCAAGCAGTAGATAATCTTCCAAGTCATTTATCTACTGGAATTTACTACGGTTGGGCCACCGTTGGAAATGGAGATGTCCAGAAGATGGTTTTAAGCCTAGGATGGAACCCATTCTACAAGAATACTAAAACATCGGTGGAAACTCTCAGTATATATAACCTTCAAAGACAACTTCTATGGGGAAATCCTTAGTATAGTCATTAATGGTTACATCAGACCAGAGAAGAACTTGAGTTCAGTTGAGGACCTTATTTCAACAGTTTAAGAAGATAAAAGCTAAGAGACAGCTGGATTTACCAGAACACTTGAAACTCAAAGACAATTTCTTCCACATGCTAGAAAGCGAAATAATGAATAGCCACTGATCAAAACTCATTTTATTTACTTGTTCATTTTTCCCTTCTATTCCACTCCTCTCTTTCACTGCTACAGCCTTGTATTTGGTTAGCTTAACAAAATTTTCCCAATAGCTGTGAATTAGTTTATATAATACAATGCAATTGCCATCTTATGCTTAAATTAACTTTTCATTAAATCAATCATGCAGCAGTACCAAAGAGGTTCATTTAGAAATCAAGATTTTTTTTAATATAGTGAAATATACAGAAACTTCATCAAACACACTACAATAAAAGCAGTAAAAGCAGATCAGGATCTCAACTTTTTTTATGATGGAAATGATAAGGGCTGGAAGAGGGTTGTGAAACTCCCACAAAGACCAGGGTACCAGGAACAGGTCATCTGGAGAAGAATTCACTGACTCAAACATTGTTGAGGTCAGGTAAAGATTTTTCACAGTTTTCAGCAGTCAAGAGTTCTTAGGGAACCTGCAACCTTAAAGGGGTGCAGGAAAAGTTTATATAGAATATCCTACAGTATCACCTGTGCCAAATATGCTAACTGAATGTTTGGGGGTGGGATTAGGCAGTGGTTAAAGAGTGGTCAGTTCTTAAAGGAACATGCACTTTTGGTATCTACTGTTCAGGTATTTTACCCAAAATTCATTGGGAAATAGCCAAAGGGGGAGCTACCTGGAGGTGTGGTTTTAGGCCTGAAAAGTCACTAAGTCAACCAATGGTCAGGGATAACTCAGAAATACCAGGTTGCTCTCATCAATGGCTTGATAGACAAGATAAATGTAAAGGAGTATAGTTATGTCTAAGTCTAGGATACAGGTCAGTGAGTAGTAAATGTTGTTATGACCCAGTATGTAGACAGATAAGCCAGTACACAGATGGTTCAAACTAATGAGTTCTATAGGTGCAGCTGGAAGGGAGATAACAGTTGCTGCTAGGGCAGGCTGTGTCCTTGGGCTGGGGAGAAACTGACTGGGATAGTGTTTTGAGGCTAGGGAGAAATGTGATTTTTAAAAAGAAATGCAATTTTAGAATTGGGGCCCAAGCAACCAACCATCTCCTCAGAAATATATGTGTATAAGTAAAAACTGACTGGCTTAGCTCTAAGTCATTTGCTACAGCTGGGAACAGAGATCATTTCTAGCAACTACAGATTTTCTAGAACACTTCTGACTTCCAACTAATGTTACTAGACCTAGATAGCATAGAGAAGTAAATGGGCATTGTATGAAGTTTGACCATCTAATGCCCTGAAAGGAAGAAATGGTAAGATGTATGTTTGATATGTGTGGTATGTAATAATATATTTTGTTAAAGATGAGATTTTGTGAAATCTCATTTTATTTGGGATTATTTATTAAAAAGAAGTATCTTATTGGTGTCATGCTATTGCACTATTTTCCATTTTATATTTATTTTCATGCCCTGAATTTTAAAAGTTTTGAATTTTTAAAAATAGTTCAGAACTATATCTCTCAATTTTCTATTTTCTGTCCTCTTATAGTTGTAAATTTAAAATGGTAAAGCTTTCTATGTATTTCCTAGTATTGTTAATGTAAAATTAAATATATCTATATTGTGAAACTTGGAAATCCCAACAGTTAGAAAAATGACTTCTCTTGTATGTTAGAAAGTGTTAGAGTATGAAATCAGTTGTTAAAGAGTTATCTAAAAACTTCTATTTTTCTCAAGTATATTTTATGTTATTAACATTATAATAATGGCTCCAAAATTATTTTTTTTCTGGTCAGATATTTGAGCCTAGCTATTTGAAATGTCTATACATTGATGTTAGGTGCACTGGGGACATGGCGTAAGGTCTTGTAATGTGCTTAAACCTTAGAGCTTCAAGATTCAGATGGGGAAGAGGTAGCTTCATACTTATAATTAGAATGAGAAAGTTTATAAATCAACTTATGTTAAGGAAGTAAGTTCTATCAAAATTTGCTTAGCTGACTTAAAGCCAAATGGAACAGGATGAATGATTTTCTGTGTAAGGTAATTTGGAAATGTATTTAGCTGAATTGAGGTCACCTGACTGGTGTTTTGTTTCCTGTTTCAAATCCATAATATTATTGATGATATTGTGAAGTTTGGTAAACTGTTGTAGCAAATATGCTGTTAGGAAAGCAGCTTTTCTTTAATCTGGATTTAGAATGTTGAAAAAAATTAAAAGAGAAAAAAAGTTTGAAAACTTATGTGATATGTAATATTCTGAAGTATTGTAATTTAAGAGACTGGAAACTTTCAGGCTTGCCTATGGTCAAAGATGAAATTTTATCACTTATAAAGATGATGAAATTATTGGTTAAGTTATCAAGAGGTTATTATGAAAATGTTAAAACCTACGAAGTGTTTAATCAGGCATATTTTTAAAAGAGCAGGATATTACTTGCTCACTTGATGAAAAAGGGAATGTGAGGAGAAAGATCTTGTCTAAATTTCCTTATTTGTAAATCTGCCACATAGTCTAACTCAGCAGGATTAGTTCTGTAGAGAAAACTAAATCCCCCCTCCATTGCAGCTCTCCTTGATGAGAGGGAAGAGTAATTAGAAATTTGTTTGTAGTCTAGGACTCTGTGGTGAATTATGGACTTTTATCTGCACTGATCTGTATTGAAATTACATTTTTAACCAGCTTAGTCTTGCCAGTTCCCAGTCTGAGACATTTAATTTTGTTACAGAGGTTCATATACTTTAAGAGATGGGTATCTTCTATTGTGGAGGTTTACAGCAATTGTCTAGTGTTATTTTTGTGGGTATTTGAGCAAACACCAAAGAGCATTATGTTCATTGTCTATGTGAAACTGTAGACTATAATTATTCTATTGATTGCTTTATACCAGTATGAATTTAGACTTTAGAAAGAGACAAAGAAGAGAATATTGAGTAAATTATAAAGACCTGGTGAACTTATTGTTGCAATGACAGAAATAATAATAATTACCTAGCCCTAACATGTGTTGAGTGAAACTTACTCTTTGAGGTGAAATCTCATGGGACTGTTATCTGATATTATTCTGGGTTTTGATTTCAGGTATCATTGTCTGCATTTTCGTGAGGCTGGCAATTGATGGAGAATGCCATGGACTGCCTAAAGGGATTGCAGTCTGGGAACTATTAAAGGTGGGATGTCTACTGGAAAGTTGAGGGCACAACCTTGGCATGGCTCAAAGTAGAATCTCCTTGACCCAGTTTCCCCATTATGTTACTTCCTCCTAAATAGGAATATTTGCCACCTGGTTAAATGCTGAGTCTGGCCTTGGCACTCTGTAAATGAAGTGGGACTTTGCCAGAAACTTAACTGTGAATCTTATCTAGAATCAAAAATAATCAAGGTTGCTTTATCCTGTTAACACTTGGGTTGAGTCATTGTGTCTTTGGGCTTGGGCCTGGGCTGTTACAATCATGTCCCTGTTTCTTCCTCTCCTTTGAAATTTCTAATATCAAGACAGGCTAACAATGGAAATCTCTCATTGCAATACTGAATCTATTAATTATTAGAGTACTACTACAACATTCAAATTTCTTTAAGTAGCAAGTTGGAATGATTTTACTGTTTTCTATTTGCATTTCTAATCATAGCCATAGTTAAAACAAGAGTAAATTAGTGCTTGAACTGTCATATGTATAAAATTAAGTTCCTGAAGTATCTCATTCCTTTAGAATGATATAGGAATAATTAGACAATGGTTGAAGAATTTGTGCAACCAGGATATAATTTTACTATTTAGTGAGATCAAATCAGAAACATTTTCTTTTTTAGATCAAAGGAAAGAATTTCAATGCCATCATTTTTCTTCAAGAGAGAAGCTTGTGGGCTCTCTTATGCTACTCTAAAAGGAAATCCAATTTCATATAGATATATTATTTAATGTGGGATTAACACCTGCGTGTGGAGCATGATCTGAAGGGTGAGTTTATGTTACCATAATTGACTCATTTGATACAATCTGGAGTTATTTACTTAATCTGTTCCTGTGTGCCATTACAGCTGTTTGTTACAATTGAAGTGAAATAAGCATCTTTTGGGTAAATTAATCTGTGTGACCAGTGAATTTAGGCATAGAAGTCACCTACTTAGAAAGTTTGCTGTTATACAGGCAATGTGGTATAGAAATCTATCTTGCATTACTGGAAAATACAAGGAGATGGGGATAAGAGCATAGAGGTGATAGAGGGGGAGAGGATAATCAGAATGTGCACCATCTTGGGGTGAGAAAAATGAGAGATGGGAAGAAAAATTGGAACAGAAAATCTATGGAAGTGAATGTTGAAAACTAATGTTAAATATTATTTTAAGTTAAATTTTTAAAGAGGGTGTTGTTAGCTATGTTCTCAAGTATAGAACTAGCTCCTTAGTACAGTTTCATTTTCCAAAAGAGCGATTGAGCAGCTCCATCAAGTAACTAGAGCAGATACTTCAATTTAATAGCTAGAGTGAAAATTGTTTGAGAAAGTAACAGCATCAGATGATTACATGTCAAATGAATATGTTCTAATAATAAATTGTAAAACTTTATAATTCCTCTGCTATTATTTGAATTTTCTGAATGTAACAATATAACAATTGGCTAATTTAAATTACAAGAAAATTACAGACAATGAACTGAAGATTTTCCTCTTTCTGGGATTGAAAGTGAAGAAGGATGAAGTAGATGAATGCTAGAAGTTAAATGATGATGAAGTTAATGTCATTTTAAAAAGCACCTTTTAATCTAATCTTACATAACTATATTGGTAAACATTGAATTCATGAACAGAAGAGCTGATTCCATAGGTTATATCCTCATAGATTCTCTTAGATTTTCCTTCCAGCCTGTTGTTGGCAGTCTCTAAATCAAGTACCTAGTTGAGAGATGATAGAAGAAGCAAACAGTGTGGAAACAATTGAAATTGTCTGGTCTGATATTTTTATTAGAAATGTAAGGTTTGAGTTAACTCTTATGATATGATGTAGTTACTGGCAAAGCAAAATTAAAATGACTCAATTCAATTGCATGGAGATCTACTAGTTAGAGATTTTAACAGAAAGGGTAATTTCTGCAAGTGACCTGAACTGGAGAAACAGATCTACTAGAAGAAGCTACTCAGAAAACCTGTCTTTCCACAATGTCTAAGAAGAGCAATTTCCAAAAGACCACATAATTGCAGTAGGAGATGATCTCAGAAAGCAGAGAAGTGCATCATATACCTGAACCCTAAGATACTGATGAAATAGAGAGTGAGACAAAGGTACCTTTCCCTTTCATTCCTTCTACATATCTCTTTGTTCTCTGCCAGAACTAAAGTGGACCAAACTTCATTATACATGGCAGCCTGTGAAAGCCATGCAAACATGGTAGAAGTTTTACTTAAGCTTGGTGCTGATGTCAGTGCAAAAATACCTTTTTTTGCAATCATTCCTCATGTATCTTCGTTATCTGTAAGGCCTGCTTGCAAAAGGAGCTCAATTTATTGATTCTTAAATAGCTTAATTAATAAATGGATTTTTTCATATCCTGAACTTTGCCTCTTGGAATTTTACTTAAATTTTACTTTAACAAGTATTTATGTATACTCTTTCAAACTATCCCAGGAAGATAACATTCTTAAGAGTTACAAATATCTCATATAAGAAGTAAAGTTTAATCTTATCAATTCTCTTATAGTGAATTGTTTGGTTTCTTATGTTTCCTCTGATTCCTATAAGTCAGATTTTCTGTTCAGTTCTGGTCCTTTACTCCAGAATACCTAAAAGAACATTAATTAATTAAATATCCCTTTTTTCCCTTTCAGGATTACACTCAAATTTGTGGGGTATGTTATTCTTGATTATAAACCCAGTTCCTTTGCTCTTCAAAGTATCATATTCTTGCCTTTGGGCCTTTTCATGTAGAAGCTGCTAAATCTTGTATGCCATTGTAGCATCACAACACTGCATAATTCTGGAAAGCCACAATAATTCTATTATTTCTTTCTACTAGATGATAATAATTTCTCTTTGACCTGGAGCTTTGAAACTGAGCTATAATGTTGCTGTGAGTTTTCATACTGGTGTCTCTCTCAGGTACTGATCAGTGGATTTTTTCAATTTCAGTTTTCTGCTATAATTCTAAAATTTCAAGGCAATTTTCCTAGATAATTTCCTGTAGTGTCTAGACTCTTGTTTTGAGCATAAATTTCAGGAAGTCCAATAATTCTTACGTTCTCTCTCCTCAAACTGTTTTCTAGGTCAGTTGTTCTTCTAATGAGATATTACACATTCTCTTATAGGTTTTAATCTTTTAATTTTGCTTTGTTTTTTTCTTGATGTTTTATGTGGTGTTCAGCTTCCCCTTGCCCAATTCTAATTTTGAAGAGTTATTTTTTATATAAGTTTTTGGATCTTTTTCTAACTGGTTGATTATCTTTTCACAGTTTTCTTGCATCACTCATTTTTTCTCCATGTTTTTCCTCAATCTCTCCTATTTGATTTTTAAAGTCTTTTTTAAAGCTATTCAAAGAAATCTTTTTGGGCCTCTGGCCATTTTACCTTTTTCTTTCAAGTTTCCAAGAACCTGTTTTGCCTTCTTCTGAATCTGAACCCTGATCTTCTCTATCACCATAGTAACTATTTAGGGTCAGGTTCTTTCTCTGTTTTTTACTCATTTTTAAATAGTTTATTTTCTTGGTCACTAACTTTATGTTAGAGTTGGGTTCTGCTCCCAGAGTATGGGAGATTATGTCTCAGGTTTCAGAGTTTGGTTTTTTTTTTTGACTGTTGTTCTCTGAGCTCCATCTGTGAGGAGGGTTGATTTTTTTGGTTCTTCCAGTATTCTATAATCCATAGCCAGGTGTACTGAACTTCTGACTCAAGACTTGATCTATAAATGACCTCAGGTATTCCTTTTCCCCCTGAACCTTGACCAATACCACTTTCACCACAAACTGCCTTGCTTCTTTTTGTCCCTCTGGTGACTACAATCATCAAGTCACGTCTTTGCCCTAGAACTGATTCACAGTCAGTAGGGTCCCCTGTGACCACACTCACTGCCAAGTGATTGTTCCTCCTTACCTAAAGCCGCAGTTTGGGACCATTTCTGATCAGTGTACCTGGACTCCACATTCGGCACTAGCAGACAGTTCCCACAATCTTCCCCTGATCAACCACTCAACCCCCACACTGTCAATGGGGTGAAAATTCTCAAAGCTGAAGCTGCCAACAGCATAGCTGCTCCCAGGGCTTTCTGTTTGTCGAGTCATGGTATCTTCCTAGATGAATCTGCACTTCAAGCAGTCTAGACCACCACCCTTGAAGGACAGATCTTTCCCAATATCCTCCCAAGTTGTTTTGGACTGGGCAACTGCTTTACCCTGACATTTAATTATTTCTGCCTCTCTATAATTCACTTTGAGGTGTTATTTTAAGTTATTTGGAGCAGAATTTGAGAGAACTAGGTAATTTCTTGCCTCATTCATCCTTCTTTCCACAGATCCCTTGATGTCTGTTTTTCAGCACTAAGCTAGGAGAACAAGCACCTTCAAAAGAAATAAAAATAAAAAATACAGTCATATTCCTCCCTGCTTGTCCACTTAAAGGTCATTTCTCATGACCTGCCTCAGTGGCATGACCTTGAGGAAATAAACTGTAAATATTGTAGTCACAGTGCTGCTCCACATTTTGAGAAGGAGGAGGAGGAAGAGGAGGTGACATCTCTTCCCTCTAATCCTTTCCTTCTTTTTTCTCTCAAGACATCCTCAAAATTCCCACTGTGTTGAGGAGAGGAGGATCCCCACTCTCCATGCTTGATCTCAGTTAGCTTCTATTCCCAACAGAAAAATAAATACAACTCCCAGGATCTTTGCAGCCAATTGAAGCCTTGCCAAGAAGTTGTTACAAGATTGTCCACAATTGTCATTTGTGTACCCAGGAGCTAAGCTGGCTAAGAGTAAGCTTAATGTTACCCTTCCCTTTGGATCAATTATGAAAAGTAACTGAACCTTGTTACACAGTAGACAGAATGCAGTAGATACAGTAGAAGACCTGGAGGAAGACTCATCTTCTTGAGTTCAAATTTGGTCTCAGATCCTTACTACTTGTGTGATCCTGGGCAAGTCACTTAACATTGTTTGCCTCAGTTTCTTCATCTGTAAAATAAGTGGAGAAGGAAATGGTGAAGCCTTCCAGTATCTTTGCCAAGAAAACTCCAAATAGGGTCACAACAAAGAATCAGACACAACTGAAAAATGACTACAGCAGTATCACTAATAAATGGATTTTGCTTACAACTTTGTCTCTCAGTTTACCTTAGTTTTTGCTGTATCACTACTCAAGCCAGAGGAGGATCATTCATCATCTATTAGACATTCAGAGCACTGAGACTTGAGATGGAATGTCATGTAAGGGGATACACCAGTTTGGCCAGAAAGTTAAGTATAATGAGGGAATGAGTTCTCACTTGAAAGAGTTTGGTGGATTTTCCTTCTTTGATATGACTGTTAGGGAGACCCTCAGTTTGGCTCTTGTGGGCAGACAGGGTGAACCAAATAGGGACATTAATCTCAAGGTATAGATGCTTCTAGAAAATGTCAGGAAGAGGGTATGAGAGTCAGGGAGAGAATGAGAGGAGGCAGACTGCCACAAATGAGTCTTATGTTTCCCAGAGAGAACCATAGGCTCCAGGTTTTATGGACTATTAAAACTCACCAATACAGAGAACCACACTATACAATACTATGTGAGTTCATCACGGTGCAAAACAAAGTACTATTTGAAGTTCAAAGAGAAAGGTCATTAGTCATTAATCATCTGAGGGGTGGAGAGGGAGGACATTCTAGGCATAATGATGTGAGCAAAAGAACAGAGGTGGGAGATTGCTTGGCATATTGTAGGGAGGACAAGAGAAAGCAGGCCAGTGTAGCTTAAGTTCAGAGTGCATGAAGCAGAGAAATGAGACACTGCATGAAAGACTGGATGATGCTATATTGTAGATGGCCCTGAAGGCCAGGCAAAGTTTTTGAATTTTCATTTGGAAGCAACAGACTAGAGATCCTTGAGCCAGGGAGATGAAATGGCTAGATCTGTGTGGAAAAATATTTGTTCTGACAGTAGTCATATGAAGAACAAATTGGATTGGGATAGAGGGCAAAACTAAGAAGATCTGACAGTTATCTATTGGAATAATTCAAAAGAAGTAAGTTTCTGATGGAGACACAAGCTGAGTTAAAGGACTGGGCAATCTTGGCAGAGGTAATTCTGTGAGCAGTGACAAAGTGGAAGAGGGAAACAAAGCTAAAGCAAAGGGTTCATGTAGGGAGTAGTGGGACATGCCTTCATCGAGAGTACTCTATTTGTTGATGATTCGCAAATCTACCTCTCCTTCTCCAGTCTCTCTGTTGACCTCCAATCTTGTATCTCCAAATACCTTTCAGATATTTCAAGCTAGATGTCCAGTAGACATCTTAAATCCATCATATCCAAAATGGAATTCTTTATCTTTCTGCCTAAACTAGATGTGGGGAACCTGCAGCCTCAAGGCCACATGTGGCCCTCTAGGTCCTCAAGTGCAGTGCTCTAAATGAATCCAAACTTCACAGAGCAAATCCCCTGAATAAAAGAATTTGTTGTGTAAAACTTGGACTCAGTCAAAAGGTCACACCCAAGGACCAGAAGACTACAAGTTTCTTCCAGGCTGCAGGTTCCTCACCCTTGCACCCTCCCCCTTTCCTATCAACCCCATTATTACAGAGGACAATGCCATCCTCCTAGTATCTCAGCCTCACAACCTAGAAGTCATCCTGAGCTCCTCACTCTCTCATACCCAGATATCAAACTATTACCAAGACCTGCCAATTTGAACTTTGCAGCATCTCTCAACTACAGCCCTTTATCTGCTTGACATTGTCACCCATCTAAAACAGCATCTTATCACCTCAAGCCTGTTGGTGAATCTCAAGTTTTTCCCTACTTTAGTCCATGGCACCCCCTCCCCCCACAAAGTTCTGCCACTAAAATGATGTTGTTACGGAACAGGAATAATCACGTCATCTCCTCTGGGATCAGATACAAAATCCTGTTTGGCATTCAGTGTCTCTTATAACAGAGCCTCCTTGTCTCTTTCTGGTCTTTTTACCCCTTACTACCTAACACATGCTCTTTGGTCCAGTGACACTATCCTACTGACTTTTCCCCAAATGACACACTCTCCTCTTGGCTCTGAACATTTTCTCTAGATGTCCTGGTGTCTGAAATACTCCCCTTTCTCATTTCTACTCATTGTCTAATCTGGCTATCTTTACAGCCCAACTAGAATTGTATTTTCTACAGAAATTCTTCTTAATTCCAACACCTTCCTTTGACTAATTATTTTCCATTTATCCTATGTATAGCTTGTTTGTATTTATTTGTCTGATAATTGTCTCTTAGACTGTAAGCTCCTTGATGATAGGAATTACTATTTTTTGCCTCTTTTTGTATCCTGAGCACTTAGCACAATGCCTGGCATGTTGTAGGTACTTAATAAATGCTTATAGACTGACTGAAAATAATCTGGGAGTTTTAGTGGAGCGCAAGCTCAATATAAGATTGCAGTTGGTATGGTAACCAAGAAAGTTTATTGGATCTTGGACTGCTTTCAGAACGGACAGGTTGGGCAGTTAGATGACTAAGTGGATAGAGCACTAGCCCTGGAGTCAGAAGGACCTGAGTTCAAATCCAGCCTCATACACTTACTAGTGGGTGACCCTGGGCAAGTCACTTAACCCCAATTCTAAAAAAAAAAAAAAGATACAGCTCCTGAGAATAAGGAGGTGATAATCTTATTTGTTCCACAATGTGATCAGACCACATCTGGAGTATTGTGTTCAGTTCTTTGCACAGGTAGGAAGGGTATTGATAAGCTAGAGAGCATCCAGAATGGGACAACCAGGATTGTAAAAGACCTTCACACCACCTCATATCCACAAAATCACTGGTGATTTTAAATGCCTGAAAGCCTATGGTATGGAAGAGGGACCAGATTTGCTTACCTAAGGTAGAAATTAGAAAGAGGCAAACTTGGGTTAGCTATAAGGAAAAACTCATTTGTGATTAGAACTATTCCAAAGTAAAATGAGCATCCTCAAGAAGGTGTTGGTTTCCTTCCACTGAAAAAGTTCAAGCAGAAGCTGCTGGATCACTTGGGTTTGTCTCAGTGGAGAATCTTTTTTGGGTATGCCTTGGCCTGGATGCAATGATATGCTGGAGCCAGTTGGTTCCTGCTTGGAAAGTCCAATTACCAACTTTTCAGCATGATCATTAACAGTGTCAGAAAACAATAAATACTACAAATCATGACTTGATTTATTTATTTTATGTTTTTGTTAATTATCTAGACTTGAGAAATGGATGGAGAACATGTTAATAATGCCCATCCCATGTAAAAGGGTGTCCTCCATTTTGCAGAACTGGTTATTAAACAATTTACCAGTGTACCTTTGGCTAAACTCTATGCCTAGATTGTTACTAAGATTTCTTTTAACTCTGAAAATTCTGTGATTTGATGGGGTATAGCTGTGTAGATCCTTAAATGCCAAGTTAGGAGTTTCAAAAGACACTTACTTTGAATCTGAGCTGTATTTTGTGGGCACCGGCAAACCATTGAAATTGTTTGAGGAAAGGAATGACTCAATTCAAGCAGCATTTTCTGGAAAGTAATCTGGTGGGACAATTTCAGGAGAATAATGACCCATGCTGGATAAAGAGATTAGGACAGATGAGGGTTGGAATAGGACACGTGAGACCCCTATAAAGACCAAGTTTCCAGGGGCAGGTCGTCTGGAGAAAAATTCACAAATTCAAGCATTGTTGAAGTCAAGGTAAAGATTTATTATACTTTTCAGCAGGCAAGAGTTCTTAGGGAACCTGCAGCCTTAAGGGGTACAGGGAAAGTTTATATAGGATATCCTATAGTGTCACTTGTGCCAAATATGCTCACTAGATGTTTTGGGGTGGGATTAGGGTTGAGGAGTGGTAAGTTTTTAAAGGAACATTCACTTTTGGTATCTACTGCATGGGTATTTTACCCCAGAATTCTTAAGGAAATAACCCAAGGTGGGGCTACCTGGAGGTGTGGTTTTAGGCCTGAAACATCACTAAGTCAACCAACCAATGATGAGGGCTGAACAGGAGAAGCCAGGCCTCTTTCCTCAATGTCTTGTTAGACAATGTAAGGGAGTATAGGTATGTCTAAGTCTAGAATACATAGGATTGGTCAGTGAGTAGTAAATGTTGTTATGACCCAGTCCACAGCCAGTTCAATCTGTATGCAGCTGGCTCTAACTGATAAATTCTATAGGTACAATTGGCTACTCTAGCAGGAAGGGAGATAAGGGTTGCTGCTAGGGCATGCTGTGTCCTTGGACTGGGGAGAACTGCCTGAGATAATATTTTGAGGCTAGGAAGAAATGTGATTTTTAAAGAGAGATGTGATTTTAGAATTGGGGTCCAAGTACGTGCAACCAAGCACTCCATCAAGACCACCACTGGGAATGGAAAGAAAATGGTCATTCAATTCCTTTAAATTCAGAAAATGGTTTTTTAAGCCAGAGGGCTAGTTGCTAGGGAAACAGACAGAGAAAAATACAACAGTCCTTATCCTCAGAGAGCTTACCTTCTAGTTGAATGGTAAAGCTGGACACCAAATGTGAGGAATGATGAACACTTTTGTTTCCAAAAAATCATGTAATATGTGACTTTTGAGAACGAGGGAATCTATGCATACCAGAAAGTCTTTTGACTTACAGCAAATGCAGGAAAATAAATTGACTGTAGAAGACTCTAACAACATAGACTAGTACTAGATTATCTTTTAGCTGAAGAAGAGGGAAAATTGAGAGATATGATGGAGAAAGGTGTTTCCAAGGATTCAGAATCACAGTCAGCAGAATGGGAGACATAACACAGGAGTTGTCTCACCCAGAAGATGACAGACAAAGCAAACATCCAACTTATTTTTATGTTGTTTTGAGGGTAGAAGTCAGCTAAGTAGAGTACCAGTCTTGCTTGAAATGCTCCTGCATAATGTACTTATGAATATTAAGTTCTGCTCCTCTGGGAGGGCTAAAGGTTCATTTGAATAGCCATACTATACATACAGTGGGAGGGGAAAATGTTTCAGTAGGCATGTAGTGGGAATACTGGAAGATTATACACCCGTTATTACCCAGTCAATGGGAAGGCAGACGAGGGACTTTGTGATTAGTGATGGGTTTCTAAGGCTTACTTTTGTTTCTGTAGGGTATGTCTATTTTATGAGACAACCACCACTGCAGTCCTGTTAATAAACTTTGCTTTTATCTTTACCCTTCCGAGCCTGAGTGAGTTATTTCTCACACCAAAGATATTCTGAATCAGAGACTAGAAATTTTGTGACCTACTGGATGAATTGGGGGAAAGAAAGGGAGGGATTATCCCAGTCTATATATATATATATATATATATATATATATATATATATATATATATGTATATATCTATATATGTATACACACACACACACACATATATATGTTTTTCCTTTAAAATCCAGGGCGATTTCTCTCACAGGTTTATTTGTCTTTTCTGCCTCCTATTTCAGGGAGCTAGTTGAGCCAAGTATTCATGGAATTCAGTAACCTCAGAATTCCCAGAAAAGGGACAAAATCTTTTTTTAGCTACTGAGCAGACACTGATCCCTTTCTTCTACAGTATACTGTGGAAAAGGAAATCTCTTTTTGCCTCTGCATTTCCCTTCTGTTTTTTACCCATTCCTCTATCAAAAACACTCAAAATGCAGCCAAAGTTAGCTTATCCTTGAAATAAAAGAAAAAAATCCCATTGTAAAAATACAAATGGGAAACTTCACAAGGGTGATGATTTACCAAACAGTGAATGGGGGCAGGAGTGTATTTGTGGGGGGAATTTAACAGTAAGCACCGTAACATACACAAGGGGACCTGTTCTTAGATCTGCATTCATAAAAGTAAAGGCAACTTTTGAGGGGTTGACAATCACTTTAATCAAGCACATAAATCATTCACCTACTTCAGGGGAGTCAGCATCCGGACTCCAAAAAAACCAGAAAAATTAAAAAAATTAAAAGCTCACAGACATGCTTTCAAAATGTCTGACCATAATTCAACAGACAAATGTCTGACCATAATTTCCAAAGAGGGAAGCACGACATCTGGGTTCTTAAAGCAGCTTCCCAGACCAAACAAACACTTTCAGTCAGGAAACCCCAAAGTAAAGCCTCACCCTCAGAGTATTTATACACTTTTTAGATCCAAAGAGCACAACCCTCAGTAGAAAAACAAAAGGTATTTGGGACCCTCCTACAAAACAGCTCCCTTAATCAAGCTTCCCACAATGGGCAGGCCCATCAATGGGTGGGAAAGATCCTCCCCAATCACATTATTCAATCAGAGGCACTTTCAGTAAAACTAAAACAGCAAAAGATCCTAACTTGCTTGCCATTACAGGGAAGTAGAGTGGCAAGTGGAAAAATTAGCCAGGTCCCAGAAGCACGTTGAGGCAGATACCTTCAGGCTAAAAGTCAGTTCTGTCGACTCCTTAGGTGAGTCCTGCCCACTGAGCAGAGGACCAGGCAGGGCTCTAGTGGCTCAAGATTATAGTCAACTGGGTTAGCAATAGTCTTCACTTGCTATTGTTCCTCCATACTTCCTAGGGGCAGCTAGGTGGTGCAGTGGATAGAGTACCAGTGCAGGAGTCAGGAGGACCTAAGTTCTCACCTCAGACAGTTGACATTCACTAGCTGTGTGACCTTGGACAAGTCACTTAACCTCAGTTGCCTCATCCTGTGACATCTCCAGTAAACCTGAGGAATATCAGGTCACTGGATTCAGAAGGCTCTGGAGGAAAAGGGAGGCTGGTGACCTGCACAGCCCTCCCTCACTCAAAACAAAGTCAAGGGCAAGTCATGTCATTTCTCTGATGGCATAGTCTTTGGAAACGAAGGACCAATACACACACTTGTGATTCCTGGACCTAACCATCCTTTGGCTTCTGCGTCTCCTGGAAAACACTACTTCCCAAAAGCCATTGTGACTTATACAAGGCTATCCTGTTAAGAAAAAATGCAAGGTCCCCCTGTGTATGTTGGGGTGCTTACTGATACATTCCCCCCACAAATACAACCCTGCCCCCATTCACTGTGTGGTAAACACTTGTGTCAAATATGCTAATTAGATGTTTAAGGGTAGGATTAGGAAGTGGTTAAGAGTGGTTAGTTCTTAAAGGAACATGTACTTTGGTATTGATAATCATTTGATATAAATTTTGGACTTTAATAAGGACCAGACTTGAAGAAGAGCCTGGACCTAACAGACTCTTTGTTCTCTGAAGTACTCAGAGAGTACCTCTTCCTATGTCAACAAAGCCAGATGGGGCTGACTTAACATTCCTTAGGAGACCCTTAACCCTAAACACTATCTTGAACAATGGGGCTTTTTCCATATCTTAATATTTTGTAGACGTGTACTATGTTATGGCATGTTAATGGTAAAGAAAACACAGGTATCTTGGGTCGTAATTTCAATTGAAACTTTGTCAACTCTATTATCTTACTGTAGTTACAACCTATCAAATTAAGAAATTCATTTTTCATGGTATAATTAGATGCATATGGAGACCATAAATCCGAAGGACACAGACAACCTTGGATTGTCCTAAAACAGATTTAAGCCTGGTCATTCTTGTATTAGAAGTTTTTCTGGCTCCAAGATCATGTAACCACTACCTTTAAGGGAATAAACAATATGCATTTTACCTGTTTGCCTTTTTTTAACCAAACTTTCAAGTTGACAGTACCTACTGGTATTTTACCCAAAATTCATCAGGAAAAAGCCCAAGGCAGGGCTACTTTAAGGTGTGGTTTTAGGGCTGAAACTTCACTAAGTCAACCAATGGTCACAGCTAGCTCAGAAATACCAGGTTGCTCTCATCAGTGGCTTGATAGACAAGATAAATGTAAAGGAGCATAGGTATGTCTAAATCTAGGATACATATAATGAGTCAGTGAGTAGTAAATGTCATTATGTTCAGTCAGTACACAGTTCAGACTAATAAGTTCTATAGGTGCAGCTGGCTACTATAGCAGGAAGGGAGATAATGGTTGTTGCTAGGGCAGGCTGTTTCTTTGGGCTGGGAAGCAACTGCCTGGGATAGTATTTGAGGCTAGGGAGAATTGTGATTTTTAAAGAGAAATGTGATTTTAGAATTGGGGCCCAAGCACATACACCCAAGTATACCCCATCAGGACTAGAGTCTGGGAATGTGGTCAGAACTATGGCATACCAGGTTATTGCTTCTTTCATTATGGAAATCGTCTCATAAAAATATGCTTGTCTCCCAGGAGGATGAAGTCTGGTTCAAACAGTTTAATGGAAAACCCGAGTTATCTACTCTACTTGTTTTATAGTAGGATTGATCAGAATAACCCTAGATTTTGAACTAGAGGACTTCCAGTGGACCTGGTCATGAGACATACTTCCAACAGGCTCTATTCATCCTTATCCACCTATGTTTTTCCCCACTGGGTCAAAGTAACATGCCAAGCTCCATGAGAGACATCTAGAGTCCATCAGATCAGAGGCTTTGCCTGACCATCCCCAATATCCATGGAATAACCTTTTCAGTGCTTATGTAGTGGGAATTAGGTAGTGGGAATAAAGAGTCAAGTAAATTCAAGTCAAATAAATTCAAGTAAATGAGTCTGCAGAGAGAAGAGCTGAGTTTTCCCCTCCCTCTTGCCTTTCAGAGGGGTTTGAGAAGTAAATTACAGTCACTTGCAAAGAAGGTGGGAGGTAGAAGAGAAATAGTATTCCCACCAAACACAGTTTCTCCATCTAGAAAATGAGAGGTTTAGACTAGCTCTAAGGTTCCCTCTGGCTCTAAATTTATTGTTTTGGATCCAGTGATACAAGCATTATGCTTATTTCAACTTGAATACTTATCACCCTGACCCTCACTTCCTGAAAACTTTTGTACCCATACCCAAGATTCCCTGATACGCTTGTGAGGATGGGGGAGAGTGTGAATCTAAATCAGGGGTGGGGAACCTGTGATCTCAAAGACTTTGCTTGAGCAACTACAGGGCAGTATTGGTCTCAAGGCTGAAGGTTCCCCATCCCTCATCTAAAGTCTCTGCAAATGGCTCCAGTCCCCACTGATGGTAGTGTTCCCTAAGCATAGCACATAGGGTCCCCTGTACTCCAGCTCATTTAACTACTAATAGTTGGTCTACCTTTTGAAAAGGAATATTTATTTCAAAGGTATAATCACAAACATACAAACATCATAGCACATGAGAGGCATGACTCTTCTCCCTAGACAGTTGTGGGGTAAGGGTAGAGGAGAATCATGCCTCTCATGTGCTATGATATTTGTATGTTTGTGATTATACCTTGATGACTTTCCACAATATTTTATGTACCATTTCACAACTCCACCAATGATCTATTAGTGTGCCTATCCTTCTACAAATTCATTGCTAGTTTTTGAAATTTTTGCCCATTTGTAGACTGTGAGGTAAAACATCAGGAATCTTTTTTTCTTTTATTATTTCCCTTATTATTAGTGATTTAGAGCATTTCTATGTGGTTGTGAATACTTTGAAAGTTTTTTTAGAAAGATTTGTTCATATGCTTTGACCATTTATCTATTGGGGAATGACTGTTACTCATATATATATATATAGTGTGTGTGTGTGTATACACATGCATGAGTATATATAGGTACATATATCCACCAAATATATATGTACATCTATATAACATACACACATATGTACATATATATAAGTGAATACACATATATGTGTGTAGATATATCTTGGATAGCAAATTATTATCAAAGAAATTTGATAAGATTTTTTTTCCCATTTGATCTCTTTCCCTCTTATTGTAGGTACATTAATGTTATCCATCTAGAAGGTTTGGACTTTAAAATTCTATCTTTTACTATAAACACAGTATTATGCTTCTTCAGTTACTTTAATCTTTTTTTAAATGTAACTCTCTTCCCACTAACTCTCTTCTCCTGACTCTTGCTCCTCTCTTCTTGTTTATTACAACTTTCCCTTTAGGGTTTTATTAGTTCCTTTTCCTCTCCTGCTTTTATCTAGTTCTACATTTCTTCCTTCTGTTAGTCCTATATGCATATAGACACATACATATACATATACACATGTGGATAGTTTGTATATCTTGGATACCAAACCCTTATCAAAGAAATTTGGTAAAAAGATTTTTCTCATTTGATCATTTTCCTTCTAATGCTAGATAGATTTAATGCTGTCTGCACAGAAGCGCTTCAGTTTCAAGTAATCAAAGCTATCTATCTTAGCTTTTGCAATTGCCTCTGTCTCTTTTTGTTTGGTTAAAAATACATATCTTACCCATAGTTGTGAGAGAGGCATATGATCTGTTTCTATTCTAATTTTATATTAAGATTTTTAATATTAAAATCTTATATGCATTTAGAATTTATTGTGGTATATGATGTAAACTGTTGGTCTCAGCCTAATTTCTCTCAGACTATTCTACAGTTTTACCAGTAGTTCTTTAAGAAGTAAATCAGGAGATTTTTTTCCTAGGGAGTTCATTGATGACTTGTTCAATTTTTTTTTTTTCTGAGATGGGGTTGTTTAAGTATTCAACTTTCTCTTCTGTTAATCTGGGCAATTTATACATTTTAAAATACTGATTGATCTCATTTAGATTGTCAAATTTATGGGCATAAAGTTGGACAAAGTAGCTTCTAATTATTGTTTTAATTTCCTTCTCATTAGAGGTGAGTTCACCCCTTTCATTTTTGATGTTGGTAATTTAGTTTTCTTCTTTTCTTTTTTTTACACAAATTGACCAAAGGTTTATCAGTTTCATTAGTTTTTTCAAAAAACCAACTATTAGTTTTATTTATTAGTTCAACAGTTTTCTTAATTTCAATTTTATTAATCTCTCCTTTGGTTTTCAGTATTTCTAATTTGGTATTTACTTGAGGATTTTCACTTTGTTATTTTTCAGCTGCATGCCCAAGTCATTGATCTCCTCTTTCTTTATTTTATTCCTGTCAGCATTCAAAGATATAAAACTTCCCCTTAGAACTACTTTTGCAGTATTCCATAAGATTTGGTAGGTTGTCTCAATATTGTCATTTTCTTGAATGCAATTATTGATTGTCTCTATGATTTGTTGTTTAACCCACTCCTTCTTTAGGATTAGATTATTTAATTTCCAATTAAATTTTGGTTTATCTTTCCATGCCCTTTAATTACATATGATATTTATTGCATTATGATCTGAGAAGGATGCATTGGCTATCTCTACTTTTCTGCACTGGATGGTGAGGTTTTTATGCCCCAGAACATGGTCAGTTTTTGTATATGTGCCATGTACCACTGAGAAAAAGGTATGTTCCTTTCTATCCCCATTCAATTTTCTCCAGAGATCTATCATATCTACTTTATCCAGAGTTTTATTCACCTCCTTAACTTCTTTCTTGTTTATTTTAAGGTTAGATTTATCAAGTTCAGAGACGGGGAGGTTGAGATCCCCCACTAGTATAGTTTTCTGTCTGTTTCTTACTGTAACTCCCCCAACCTCTCCTCTAAGAATGTGAATGCTGTACCACTTGGAGCATACATGTTTGGTAATGATATTGCTTCATTGTCTATGGTGCCTTTTAGAAGGATGTAGTTTTCTTCCTTATCTCTTTTGATTAGATCTATTTCTTCTTTTGCTTTGTCTGCGATTAGGATTGCTACCCCTGCTTTTCTTAGATCAGCTAAAGCACAATATATTCTGCTCCAATCTTTTACCTTCACCCTATGTGTATCCCCACATTTCAAATGTGTTTCTTGTAAACAACATATTGTTGCATTATGGCTTTTAATTCATCCTGCTATCTGTCTCCATTTTATGGGAGAGTTCATTCCATTCACATTCACAGTTATGACTACATTTTATGTCTTTTCCTCAATCCCCTTTCCCACCATTTGTGCTTTTAGTTCTCCTGTCTCTCTTCCCCTCCTCAATAGAGTTTTCACTTTTGACCACCACCTCCCACAGTCTTCTTTTCCTTCTTTCAGCCCCTTCTTCAAGGCCAGATGGATTTACAAATGAATTCTATCAAACATTTAAGGAATAGTTAATTTCAATAGTATATAGACTATTTGGCAAAAGTGGGGAGGAAGGAGTCCTCCCAAATTGTTTTTATGATACACATATGGTTTTGATACCTAAACCAGAAAGAACCAAAACAGAGAAAGAAAATTATAGAATGAATATACATGCAAAATTTTAAATAAGATTTTAGCAAAAAGAATACAGCAACTTATAATGAGAATAATGCATTATGATCAGGTAGGATTCATATCAGGAATGCAGGGCTGGTTCAATAGTAGGAAAACTATTAGCATTATCAATCATAACAAAACTGACAGAAATGACTTGATTATCTCAATAGATGCAGAAAAAGTTTTTGACAAAATGTAACAGCCATTCCTATTAAAAACACCAGGAACTGTACATAAAATCATAAGCAGTATCTACCTAAAACCTTCAGCAAGCCTTATATGCAATGCAGATAAACTAGATGCATTCCTAATAAGATCAGGCATGAAACAAGGATATCCATTATCACCACTGTAATTCAATATGGTACTAGAAATGTTAGCTGTGGCAATTAGAGAAGATAAAGAAATTGAATGAATTAGAACAGGCAAAGAAGAAAACTAAGTTATCACTCTTTGCAGATGATATGATGATATACTTAGAGAATTACAGAGATTCAAGTAAAAAACTGCTTGAAATAATCAACAACTTTGTCTGAGTTGCAGGTTACAAAATAAACCCAAACAAACCTTCTGCATTTCTAGATATTAGTAATAAAGCCCAATAGCAAGAGATAGAAAGAGAAAATCCATTTAAAACTAGGGTAGATATCATAAAATATTTGGAAGTTTACCTGCCAAAGCAAACCCCAGGACCATAAGAACACAATTAAAAGGCACTTTTCACACAAATAAAGTCAGATCTAAGTGAGTGGAAAAACATCAGTTGCTTGTGGGTAGGCTGAGCCAATATAATAAAAATGGCAATTTTACCTAAATTAATTTACTTATTTAGTGCCATGCTGATCAAACTATCAGATAATTATTTTCTAGAGATGGAAAAAGTAATATCAAAATTCATCTGGAAGAATAAAAGGTCGAGAATATTAAGGGGGCAAATGAAAAGAAATGCTCAGAAAAGTGGTATAGTGCTACCAAATCTTAAATTGTATTATAAAGCAGTAATTATCAAAACCTCTTGGTACTGGCTAAGAAACAAAAGGATAGACAAATGGAATATGCTAGATACTCAAGACACAGTAGGCAATGAATATAGCAATCTACTGTTTGATAAACCCAAGGACCCAACTTCTGGGATAAGAAGTCACTGTTCAAGAAAAATTCCTGGGAAAACTGAATAACAGTGTGGCAAAAACTAGGCCTAGACCAATGCCTAACATCGTACACAACAATAAAGTCCAAATCAGCACATGATCGAGGTATAAAGACTGATACCATGGACAAATTGGAGGAGCAAGGAATAGTGTATTTATCGGATTTTTGGAGAAGGGAAGACTTTTTGACTAAAGAAGAGATAGAAAGCATTATGAAGTGCAAGATGGATACTTTTGATTACATTTACCTGAACAGTTTTTGCACAACCAAACCCAATGCAACCAATATTTGGAGGGATGCAGATAACTGGGAAAGAATTTTTGCAGCTAGTGTCTGTGATAAAGGCCTCATTTCTAAAATATATAGAGAACTGAGTCAAATGTACAAAAGTCATTCTCCAATTGATAAATGGTCAAAGGATGTGAATAGGCAGTTTTCAGAGGAAGAAATTAAAGATAACTATAGTCATATGAAAAAGTGCTCTAAATCACTATTGATTAGGGATATGCAAGTCAAAATAACTCTGAGATACCACATTACACCTATCAGATTGACAAATATGACAGAACAGGAAGATGGTAAATGTTGAAGAGGATGTGAGAGAGTTGGAACACTAATTCATTGTTGGTGGAGCTGTGAGCTGATCCAACCATTCTGGAGAGCGGTTTGGAACTATGCCCAAAGGGCTATAAAAATGTGCATACCCTTTGACCCAACAATATCGCTTCAAGGATACACCCCAAGACATCATAAGAATGGGAAAGGGTCCCACATGTACAAAAATATTTATAGCAGTACTCTGTGGTGACCAAAAACTGGAAATCAAGGGGATGCCCATCAATTGGGGAATGGCTGAATAAATTATGGTACACGACTATAATGGAATACTATTGCACTGTAAGAATGATGAACAAGAAGACTTCAGAGAGGCCTGGAAGGACTTATATGATCTGATGCTGAGTGAAAGGAGCAGAACCAGGAGAACTTTGTACACAGCAACGACTACAGTGTGCAAGAGTTTTTTCTAGTAGACTTGGAACTTCATTGCAATGCAAGGACTTTAAAAAATCCCCAATGGTTGTTTAAGGCAAAATGTTTTCCACATCCAGAGAAAGAACTATGGAATTAAGTCACAGAATGTAACAGATCATTTTCTTTTGTGTTACATTTTGGTTTGTTATATGATTTCTCCCATTCATTTTAATTCTTCTACACAGCATGACTATAGTGAAATTGTATTTAATAGGAATGTATGTGTAGGACCTTTATAAAATTGTATGCTATCTCGTGGAGGGAGGGAAAAAGCAGAGGGGTGGGAGGGCAAAAAGATCTAAGTTATATGATAGTGGTTGTAGAACACTGAAAAAAAATTAAAATTAATAATAAATATAATAAAGAATCAAATCAGGAAATTTTTCTATGTAATTTCTATTTTCTATTTTATGAATCATTGAGTTATTGAATTCTAGTATTTTTGAATCTCCCTTATCTAATTTGTTCCACTGACCTATCTATTCTTCAACCAATAGCAGATGGCTTTGATGATTGCTGCTTAGTGATATAGTGTGAGGTCTAGAAGTACTATTCTCCTTTCACCCCTAGGGGGTATAGTGGATAGAGCACCAATACAGGAGTCAGGAGGACCTGAGTTCAAATCTCACCTCAGACACTTGACACTGGCCGACACAGACACACCTTGGGCATGACATTTAACCCCAATTGCCTCATCCTGGGTCATCTCCAGTCATCCTGATGAATATCTGGTCACTGGATTCAGATGGCTCTGGAGGAGAAGTGAGGCTGGTGACTTGCACAGCCCTCCCTCACTCAAAACAAAGTCAAGTGCTTGTCATGTAATTATTTCTCTGATGGCATGATCTTCAGTAGTGAAGGAAGAATACACACACACACACACACACACACACACATACACACACATACACCTCTCACCCCTACTTTTTAAATCATTTCTCTTGATTTTTTGGATTACTATTATTCCAGATGAATTTTGTTATTATTTTATCAGATTCTATGAAGTATCTCATTGGTAATATGATTGACATTTCACTAGAGTGTAAATTAATTTTGGTAGTACTGTCACTTTTATTATTGGCACATATTGGCACAGTCTAGCCATGAGCACTGAATATTCTTCGATGTATTTAAGTTTGTTTTTTTTTTATTTCTTTGAGGAACGCTTTTTAATGAGACATATATACTAATCTTTTGATCACCGATATGTTATATAATTTATACTTTTTGCAAAGGGATTTCCCTTTCTTTTATTACTTCTTATGTTTTGTTATTATAATGTAGAAATACTATTTACTTTTGAGTATTTATTTTTTCAATTTCTGCTACTTTTTATTAATTAAATTATTTTTAGTTTTCAGAATTTATTTCCACAAGATTTAGAGTTCCAAATTTTCTTCCCATCTCTCCCCTCCCCCACCCCAAGACAGGATGTTTTCTGATTACCCCTTCCTCCAATCTGCCCTCCCTTCTATCATGCCCCTCTCTTCTCTTATCCTCATCTTCTCGCTTTTCTTGTAGGGCAAGATAGATTTCTACACCCCATTATCTATATTTCTTATTTCCCAGTTGCACGCAAAAACAATTCTCAACATTCCTTCTTAAATCTTTGAGTTCCAACTTCTTTCCCTTCTCCCCTCGCCACATATCCCCACTGTGAAGGCAAGCAATTCCACATAGGCTATGTATGTGTAGTTATGCAAAAGACTTCCATAATAGTCATATTGTGAAAGACTAACTATAATCTCACATTGGTTAGGGAACATCTTTAAAGTGAGCCTTAAGTAGTTCCCAGGCATTTCTATACTTGTCCTGATTCAATAACAACATCAAATAAAATTTTCCATTTCTTCACATAAAACCTTCTAGGACATACAGTATAAATATTTAACTTTTGCATTAATGCAAAAATATTCCTTAAGTTACCTCCATCAGTCAATTGTATCAATACCCAATTACTTATTTCACACTTTTATCTTACAGAAGACAGAGTTGAGGCCTACTGTATAGGGTAATTGGTTAATCAACTGTCACAGAGAGGAATAGCAAAGCTGGGATTTGAGCTCATGTATTCCTCCTTCCAATCCACTTCCTTCCCCTGCAGTACAAATTGATTCTTTTTAAATTTCACTTATCAGAACTGAACCATCATTTCTGGATGTTGAAACTTTTTCAGCTCCTGATTTCATTCTACTTCTTAGGCACTAACCTTCCTAATTTCACGTTATCCATACTTCCACTTGCTACTATCTAAATCTCCAAGCAAGCAATTACTTAAAAGGCTGGATTCACAATGACAAAAAAAAAATAGAATGAAGAACAAATATCTGTTGTTACAATAGATGACAACTCAGATGGGCACCAAGTATTGGGCAGTCTAGGGAAACAGGAATGAGTAGGTTTTGTCTTTTGCAGTTGGCTGAACAACGGGGGTATTGGAATAAAGAATTCTGAGTAAAGGTGGAGTTAGGGCCTGGATAAAAGAATGATGCTTTAAAATGTGAAGAGACAATGATATTGTGGTTATATCAGAAGACTGGCAGGGAGAGTAGTCAAGATTTTGGTTCAGTTAAGTAGCTCACCATCAAGGTAAAGACTGTCCTTGTTCAGGGTGTAGGGGCCCAGAATGGCAATGCCATGTGTCTCCCTGCTCATCTCCCAGTAAACCTTCTCAGTGTCTAGGACAAGGTTGCAGGGAAGGTGTGATGGGTACACAGGGAATCCACTCCAGTTGCAAATCCATTTTTCATAGCTCTGGGTAAAATAAAAATGTGGAGGGTGAAATGGACACCTATGAAATTGGTGCTGAGAAATCTGATGGGATTCTGCGTAGAGATGATTAGACATATATATGCCTGAGGTGACCTGGGAAAGGCTGATAGAGACCTTGGAAGAGCTGATGATGTAGCATTAAAGTTTGGGTAGGAGTACTGAGAAACCAATGGAAACCCAATTGGAGAGAACATTCTTGACATTAGAACTGCTTGTTCTAAATCATTTTTTATGAATAAAATCATTTTCTTACTGGGAATTCAGCCCTGGAAACCTCCTCAGAGGGCATATAGGTCAGGAATTTCCTGATATCCCTGGAAAAATGATAATTACCATCTGCCTGAAGAGTTACAGTAAGAGAAAAGTCATTCCATATTGAGATAGCTGATTTTAATATGGAGAGTCCTTATAACAGTCAAATGAGTTACAAGGGCACAGATTTTAGAGAAAGCCATGATGATTTCACTTTTTTCAGTCATACTGAGGCCCGATTCTACATGTGAAGAAATTTCTGGAGTCACAACTGGCCCGAGAATCAAAAGGTATTTGTATAACAAGACACTTGTTTGCCATGGGTTGAACTGGACTGTAGGCTCATTGTAATCTGGAAAACAAAGAACAATGAAAGGAAATATCAAAGGAGATGGGAAGAGGAGAACCAAGAGAACATTTGAGAAGCCAGATTGAGAACAGAAGACCTGGTGGCTCAGCCTGCTATCTCTTGGTATCTAGAGCATCTGATCTGAGGGAAGGGAAAAGAGAATTCTCCTGGGCATCTTCCATCTCTCTGAAATGACAAACATAACAAAGGACCCAGCCTTGCTCTACTCTGCCATATTGAAACATGGAGAAGAGCAAACCTTCAGATAGGTTGCCCTGCACTGTCATCAGGCTCCTCCCCCCAATCTTAGAGAAATTCAACACACCAAGAATAGAAATGCAGCCCCTCAGGCATGACCTGGTCCAACTCATAACTGACCAGGACTCTCCTCTACAACATCCCCAACAAGTGGTGACCTAGTGTTTATTTAAAGTTCTTCAGGAAAGTCAATCCTTTTACTTCCTGAAGTAGACCATCTTACCACTTGATAGGAAATATTTCTTGACATCAAACCTAACGTTGCTTCTTTGCAACTTTGCTCATTATTATTAGTTCTTCCCCCTGGGACCAAGCAGAACAAGTCCCTTTTCACTGTGACAGCCCTTTAACCATCTGAAGACAGTTCAATACTTTTTCTTTCTCATGTAGCCTAAGACTCTTCTCAACGTTTTTTTTTTTTTTATCATACAACATTGATGACAATATTGAACTTGTAGTTTATTAAGAATTCCAGGATTTTTTCAGATAAGTGCCATCTTACATTCATAAAATTGGTTTTTAGAGTCCAGATATAACGTTTTATTATTCCTATAGATTTCACCTTATTAGATTTGACCCCAACATTTTAACCCATGTTTTACAATCCCAACTCTGTCATCCAATGTATTGGTTAGTTGCATCATAAAGTTTTGAGTTTAGATGTAGAATTAATAAGTGCCTGATTTACTCATTTTACTCATTTACTCAATAAATTTATTTATTTTTTGAAATAGCACAGAGACAAAGAAATATCACTGGGACAATCCACTTCACACCTCCTTCCAAATTGACCTTGCATTATTACCGATTTTTCTTTGGTTCCAGCCATTTAACCAACTAGTAAGTGATCTCTCTCTGAAATAATTTTGTATTTGCTTTAAATGTATTTTATCTTTTGTTCTTTCTGGATACTTGTAAGCTCCTTAAGTTCAAAAGATTTTTTGAGTTTTGACTTTATCACCTCAGCAAAATGACTGACACAATAAACACTCATTAAAAGCCTATTGTATTGAAATGAATAGAATTCCATTCCATAATCACCATGTTCCACAGTGCTCCTCAGCCTGATCAAGTCCCTCCTAAATTGTAACTAAGAGGCTGAATGCAATATTCCAGATGTAATCTGATGAGTCGAGGATGGTCAGAATGTCACTTCTAACCTTCTGGATGTTAAAATTGTCTTTGTGTATATCATATGATATTTTTCTACTAGCCTGTGTTATTGTCATTGAACTTGTCATTCATTATTGAGTTTAAAGTTTATGAGAACCCCCAGAGAATGTAGTCTAGCCATGCCTCCGCCATCCTGTACTCATACAGTTGATTTAAAAAAAAAAAGAGAATCTTACGCTCATCTTCACTAAATTTCATTTTGTTAAACATATAGCCCATATGTCAAGTGAGTTGTGTCCTTACTAGGTCCTGATTCTTTGCAACATGGTAGCTACCTACCCTATCAACTTTGGATCATCTATATTATTTGTTTCCTTTTATTTGTGTCATTATCCAAATCATTGTTAAATATGCAGAACCAAACAGCTTGGTGACTGTCACTGATTGAAAAGAACCAAGAAAAGCTAAGAACACATTCTCTGGGGAAGGAGGTATGGGTAAGATGACTTTTATGAAATTGAATGGACAAGGGATGAATGAGAACAAAGTTTGGGGCATTTGTGGGGGCAAATCATAATGAGAATGAGAGAAGAGACAATGTTGGGATTAGAACAGAAGACAAAGGCACAGGAGCCAAGCCTTGCTTCAATAAGGTAGCCCACCATTGAGGTAGAGGTTGTTCTTGTTCAGTCTATAGAGGCCCTACCTGGTGGTGCCATAGGTATGGCAGCTCTGCTCCCAGAAAACCTTCTCTCTGTCCAGGAAGAGTCTGGCAGGAACTTGTCAACAGGTGCATACAATATCCACTCTAGCTGTGGAGCCATCCTTCATTGGTCTAGGAAAGGAAATGCTGATGAAATCTACTAAGATTGGTACTGACTGACCTGCCAAGGCCTTAGGTATTGGGGCAGCAAAATTGAGATGTCTGAGATGATATGATAAAGGTTGATAGTGATATCAAGAAGGCTGACAAACTCATACCACATCTGTACAGAACAGTGTGGAACAGCCAAAGATCTCCATTCCTGAAACCCCATGGACAAGAGAGATGGGGATGAAGCAGTTGATGAATTTGAAAATGGAGAGAGGTCACTTTGTGGAGACTATATTTGTATCTTGTTTACCATGAGCCCTGGTTGTGTGCTTGTAGCCCTAGCAGAGTCAGCCTTAGAACTCAAAGTCTTAGCTTCCCAGGACTCACCTCAGTGAAGTTAGTTTGCATCTAGAGTCAAAGGAAACAATGCTGCTTTTCATAAATAAAGGACTGAGCTAAAAGTGAGTGAGCAAAAGGGCCTTGTAAGCATGAAATCCAAGGAATGGAGAAGACTATTGTACAGAAGGGTGCATGAGATCATAAATCTAGAGCTCCAATAGAAGCCATCTTATTAGTTAGCTACATGCAACACTGCCTGCACTCTGGTCATCATCATTGTCTTACCTCTCCCCAATAGAATCCTGGCCACTGAAAGGTGAGCTTTCACCTTCTGTTCCCTAGAACCAGGGCTCCATGACATTTCTCAAACATTGGGACACCAGGCAACCTTGAACCTATAATCTACTGCTCTAACAGACCCCTTAATGTGTTGTCTTGGACCCCTCCTCCCATTAGAGTAGAAGCTGCTTGAAGGCATGGACTGTCTTGTTTAATTTGATTTGTATTCCCAGAGCTTAGTACAGTATCTGGCCCACAGTAAGCGCTTGATTAGTAAATGTTTATTCATTCATTTATTTATTCAGCATTTTCAGTCCTAATCTTACAGATGAGGAAAACTGAGGCCCAAGGATATTATATAATTAGCCAAAAGTCACAGAGACAAAAAGTATCAGAGGCAGGATTTGAACCCCAGTCCTCTCACTCCACAACCAGAGCTCTTTTCCACTGCAGCATGCCAAGGTCAGGGCAGGAAATGAGAAATCTCACCAGCTGCTGCAAGGCACTTTCGATGTAGTGAGGCCAGGGTGAGCCATGTCTTCTCTGTAGGACAGTCTGGTGATAGAAAAGTTGAGTGTGAAAGGTTACAGGCTGCGGACAACAGCTATGGTAGGAGAGAGAAGAAACATACCTGAGCCCTGGGCACATCAAACAAATAGAGCCTCTGACACCCTATTCTTTCCTAGAAGGAAAACTCAGACTCCATGGCCCCACTGTTATCCATATCCATATCAAGGAACTTCTACCATTTCCTTTCTTGCCTATGCCTCTCCCATTGTCCTTCTCATCTTCTATTAAACATAATAAGACACTCTTGGGGTAATGCGTACCAGGGTCACCCTTTGTACTGCAGACAGTGGAGATTGGTGATGGAATTGACAAAGTGTGTGGAGGGAGAGAGTTCCTCACAGGAGTAGGGGATAAATCATGAAGTGTGGAAATCATTGATGGAAGTCACAATGTGGACAATTTCATATTGGATGTGGGAGAAAAGGGATCAACTTGTTTCTGTCACAGAATCTCTTGAGGAGGACTCAAAGCAGTGTGGGATGATGCTCAGTAGCCACAGAAAGAAAGAGATTTTTGCTTAATGACCACATCTGGCAAAACTTGTCAGGCCCTGTGCTTTCTGTCTAGACTGAGGCAAGCCCTCACTTTCTTCAGGTGTTGCATAGGAAACATGGGATCATTTCAAATAATCATGGGAATATTTTTTGATTAGCTGTTCAATCAACTGCCAAAAATTCATGTCCTTCTTTATTTTGTGTGTGTGTGTATATGTGTATGTGTGTAGGTATGTATGTGCTTGTGTGTTAAGCAGGAGGGTTTTAAAATATTCAACACACTAAGATCACCCTTCCACAATCACTATGTTACCAAGTCCTGGATACTAGTTTGCCCTTATTTGGAAGGTAAGTATTTGTTGGAATGAGGTGATTTTTAAGGCTTAAGGCAATCTTCCTTTTCATAACCATATTCTCTCTTCAACTTGCATGTGGGACCCAGGGGACATTCCCCAGGGTACTAATGTTGCCGAATTTCTAACTGTGGTGCCTCCAGGACCTGAGCACTCCTTCATATATGGAAATGATAACACAGTTGGTGCTACAAGAACTGAAAGAAAAAGAAAAAGAAGAAGAGATGACATTGAAAAGTCACAGAGAATATTATGGTCTGGCACTCTGTCAGGTCATCCCAAAATTAATGGGGTCATTAGTTCAGTGTTCCACATGTAGGAAATGCCTAAAAGTATTTGATAAATGAATGTGAACAGACACTTCAGTTGAATTAACTGCCTAGGTTCTCACAGGAGGAGCCTTTCATAAGAATAGGGCTAAAGTGCCCTGCTGGTGACACTGTACAAAGGATTTCATCATGAGTTGTTCTTCAGAAAATCTCTCTGAAGGAGCTCAGGTCCACTGTTAATTCCCCTGGTCATCCAATGCGGACGGCTTGCTAAGTTATTACCCTGCAGTCTCAGACACAGGACCTGGAATCCCAGGGAAGGAAACAATGTCTCTGGATCATGAAAGTCCAGAAGGGCCTAAAGTCCATTTTTTTTCTGACCTGGGATATTTTCTTCATAGAATCTCAGTACTGGAAAAGTTCTCAGAGTCTGTCAAATCCTCTATCTTGTGTCTTTATGATGATTTCTAGTGATGGGATACTTGCTATGTCTCAAGACAGTTGCGGGCAGGTGGAGAATTAGAAAATCCTTTCTAAAGACACCAGAGTTGATTAAAGGAAAAGGAACATAGGACTCAGTGTTGATTTGGATATCAAAACACTTCCTGGCTATGAGTTGCATGGGATGGTATTCACTATAACCTGCAAAGGCAAATGACATACAATAAAGGGAAGGAAATTAGAAACAAAGGGAAAGGATATTCGATAAACTCTGGGATGAGATTAAGAGCTATCAACAAGATAGCATTGGTGCCAAAGTATTACAGACAAGAGAAATCACTTTCCTAAGGACCGATGACAAGACTGGGAATGAAACCATTTTCTGATTTGAAAATGGAGGAAATGGCTCTGAGTGGAGGCATTTAGGCATTTCCTTTGCTGCTTGCCCTCCCAGAGCCTTAGCCATGAAGTGAATGTAAGAGTTTGAGTTCTCTTGTCATACCCTCAAGGGAAGACAGTGTCATTACTTATCCCTTACTCTGTCCCATGAAGTTCTGCCATGAAAGTAGAGGTAGGAAGAGCCCTTATAGCTTTGGGGATTCAGATGGAAGAAAGAAGAGAGAGAAAAGAAAGAGAGCCCTGATTCCTTTCACTTTTGCTATGTCCTAATCTGCAGAAACATAGCAGAATGCCAAGCCCCAGTAAAGAATCTCATCATCAAGGTAGAAACTTTCTATGGCCAAAGTGTAGGGTCCCAGTCTGGTGATACCATGGTATCTGGTTGCTCAGCTCCCAGTAAACCTTTACTTTGTCTAGAGAAGGATTTGTTGGCTCCCCTTGATGGCTGCACACATCACCCACTCCAGCTGCTGAGCCAGTCTTCAGAGATCTGTGGAAGAAAACAATGGTTGAAGACCCTAAAGTTAAATTCTAAGAGATTGGTTTGATGAAGAGATTGGGGACAATTAAACTTAAATGAAGTGGCATCAAAAAGGTTGAAAGTGAGTCCATGATGGTGGAAAAACTTGTATTCTTTGTCTGATTAATATGGATGTATAGTCACATGTCTCCCCCTGGAGAGATGTATTTCTACAGGATGGCATTTGTTCCCAATCATGACATAAAAGGTGAATCACTTTCTTATGGGTCCAAGAATGAAGAGAATTTGAAGGATTCTATGGATAGAATAAGATTGGGAGCTTCAGTATAGGTACAATGGAAGTCAGAGGATGTTGTAAAGGCTGTGGAAATTATAGCACATGGGAAGGATAATACACTGTTGTTTATTCAGGAGAAGATGATTATGAAATTGTACCCTTAACTCATATATTCTGCCATGAATGAGGCTATGATAGTGGGTTCAATGGACTCCAGAAGCAGGGATGACCCTATATCTGACCCTGCTTCTGGTTATTGTCTCTTTCTTTATTTTTACTTTTTTGTTTGTTAAACTTGTTTGCTAGAATTGTTTTCTGCAGACTTAGTACCCTCCACCTTCAGATGCCTGACTGCTTAAGCCTAAGGTCACCCCTTGTCCACAACTGAGATGTATCACCCCTGGACCTGGCATCAACAAAGCTCCAGATGCCAGCTAAAAAACTGACCTCTTGAATGGGACCTCTTGGGGCAAGGACAGCTCTACATCCAATTTCAACAGGAAGTAGCTATAGAAGAAGAGATCTTTCTCCCTTACCCCAAGATTTTAGGCCCCATTCATTAGAGGGGAGAAATTATGGGGTGCTTTTGCTCAAGCCCCACCCTAAGATATTGTTTTATATGCTTATTTTGTGTGATCGCTGTTATATTGTCATAAAGTTCTGTTGACACCAGTTGCCTGGGATATTGCTTTATATACTTATTTTCTGTTATCCTTGTTACAATTCTATGGATACCAGTTGCTCCACCAATGTCTGTAATGAATATGAAAGATCTTGGGGATGAATGTAATAATTATTTAAATGGGAAGATCTTTCTCATTAGAGATAATAGGCCTAAGTGAGCAGCTTAAATCACAGGGAAGCCCAAGTCAAGTGTGGTGGGAGGAGCTTGCTGGATGGATGGAAGGGTGGAAGAGAACTGAAAGCAGTTGTAGCAGAGGGAGGAGGGGACACAGGCAAGCAGGCTCCTGAGTGTTTGTTTGTTTGTGGGAAGTTACAAAGGAAGGGGAGACTTGGGAATGGCTTTGTTCCCTGCTGTGCTACTGTGTATTGATTTCCTGGTTACTAGGACAGATTTGGCTTTCTGGTTTTGGGACTTTCTTCTGCCTTCTATATGGAGAATCTGTTATACTTTGCCATTCTGAACTACGCAGACACATTCATAGTTGCCCTTGGTGCTGTGAAAATTGCCTAGGTGATACAGGGAGTAGTATGGGATGACGCTCAGCAATTGCAGGAGGAAACAAATATTTTCATAATGAGCTGCTCCTGACAAAACTTGTCAGGCTCTGTGCTTCCTGGCTAGAATGCCCCAGACTTTCATTTTCTTAAGGTTTTGCATGGGAAACATGGGATCATTTCAAAGAACTATGGAAATATTTTTTGATTAGCTGTTAAACCAACTGCAATTCATTTCCTTTTTTCGTGTGTGTGTGTGTGTGTGTGTGTGTGTGTGTGTGTGTGTATGTGTTTGGGAGGAGGGCTTTGAAATATACAACATAACAAGGTCACCTTTACCCACCTAAGATGTTACAACGTCTCAGATACTGGTTTGCCCCCTTGTTTGGAAATTTAGTATTTCTTAGAATGAAGTGATTTTTAAGGCTTAAGGCATTAAGCCTTCCTTTTCATAATGATATTCTCGCATCAGTGTACATGTAGGGCACAGGGGACATTCCCCAGGGTATTATTAACTGTTGTCAAATTTCTACCTGTGGAGGCTGAGGCCCTGAGGGCTCCTTGAAAGTTGTAAATGATAACACAGTGAGTGAGTCAAAAGCTGTAAAAAAAATAAAGAAACAGAAGAAGAGTTGACAGTGAAAAGTGACAGAGACCATTGTGGCCTACTACTCTGTTGGGTCATCCCAATATAAAAGGGGTCATCAATTCAGTGTTCCACATGTAAGGAATGTCTAATAAGTATTTGACAAATGGCTGACTAAATGAATGTGGACCGACACTTTGGGTTGACTTTAGCTAAGTTTTCATGGGAGTCTTTGATAAGAACACTGACTGAAGGACCCCACTGGTGACACTATACAAGGGACACCATTATGAGTTTTCCTTCAGAAAATCTCTCTTAAAGATCTGAGGTCCACTGTTAAGTCACCTGATCATCCCATGGGGATGCCTTGCTAAGTTATCACCATGCAGCCTCAGACAGAGGAGGTGCAATCCCCCACAATAGAATGTAAACCCCTTCAGAGTAAAGATTGCTTCATTTTTTCACTCTGTACTCTGAGTACCTAATTCAGTGGCTGATACATAGATGGAAGTTAAGAAATGTTTGCTAAATATTTTATTGATTGTGAAGACAGCTTCACAAGTCATCTTCACCTAATTTCTAGTAACAAAAGTGAAAATACTGGAAGGTGCCATGGTTTCAGGCCAAGAGGGACTTGAAGGATCTTGAGTACCCTTTTCCTTAACTGAAGCCTTTTCTTCACAGAATGACCAAATCCTTTAATATCAGAACTGAAATGATGCTCAGAGAACATCTAGTTGAAGAACACCTGAACATTCTACTATCCTTGACAACTAGTCCTTCAGCCACCATTTGAAGACTTCCAGCAATAGAAGCCTTTCTTCCTCATTACTTCCCCAAAACTGCTCAATCAGTTTCTTGAATTCCTTTCTCATATCACCTAAATGGGCTACAGGGTCAGGGGATTGGGCAAAGGCATTGGCTTCCAACTCCAAGATCAAGAAAGGAATAAGATTCAGGACTTCCAGATGGCCAAGAGTTATGATGAGATTAGTGTTAACATGCTTACCAACACTTGGTACATCTGATCCATGTTCATTATAACCTGGAAACCAAAAGGTGGACAGTTAGGGTACTGAACCCAACATGGCAGAAGAGGAAAAAGGGAATACTCAGACTAAATGACCAGGTTAAACAGGATCCAATTTGCTTCACCTGATCACTTGGAAAACAGATCTGCCTCTTGGAAGAGAGCCTTAGCTCCCTGGCATGAAATAGGCAGAAGAGAAAGCATGAAGCTTGGGAGGAATGAGAATGAGACAAAAAGAAACTATATGCATTTAATAATTCACTCTTTCTACACTGGCCTATAGGAAAATAGAAATAGTCAAATTAGCTACTCTCTTTACTCTCCTGGCTTGATGGGAAATGTAGGATCATAAACATACTGTTAGAAGGGACTTCAGAGGCTATCTAATGCAACCCCCTCCTTATACAGATGAGAAAACTGAGGTTCAGAGAAGCTAAATGACTTAACATTAAGAGCAGCATAGTGGATTGGTGTTGGGCTTGGAGTCAGGAAGACCTGAGTTTGAATCCTGCCTCAAGCCCTTGCTAACTGTCTCAGTTTCTTCATATGGGAAAAATAGGACAATAATAGCACTTCACAGGGTTATTGTGAGGACTAAATGAGATAACATATTCAGTGTTATAGAAATACTATTATTATTATCATTATCAATAGGTAATTATCATTAATACAAGGATTTCGCTCAAGGTCACCCAGTTAGTAAGTGTCTAAAGGTAAAATTTGAACAAGATCTTCTTGATTCCAAGAAAAGCTCACTATCCACTAAGAAAAGCTCACTTTTGCTCACATCAGTCATACAGGCATTAAGTGGCGGGGCCAGAATCTGAATGCAGATCCCCTGACTCCACATCTAACACATTTCCCTCATGCAGTCTGATGGTATTTTCCTCAGCCAGAGGGAACTAGGACAAGAGAAAAGACTAGCCAAGATGACATCAGAAACCTGCATGAGCTCCCTGCCTAGATGCTCAGATGCAGAAAGGGCATGGAAGGTGTCAATTAGAAATTCATCATGAACCAGAATTTCCTTTATAAAAATACCTACCAACAAGTGACCATTCAGCCTCTGCCTAGAGGTCTTTTAGGTACTTAGAAAATTCAAGCCCCACATCCAAAAACAGATCCTTCTACTGCAGGGTAGCTCTGAGGGCTACTCAGTTGTTAGATTATGGAGCCAAGTCAAATAGTTCTGTGTCATATGCCCAGGGACAGTCCCTTCAGTCCCCTTTTCTCTGTGCTAAACATTTCAAGTTTCTTCAATTAAGTATAGCTTCAAGCGACTTTCCACCATGGTTACACAATTTTATAGAGATAACCTAACTTGTGAATCAGACCATTTCACCAGATTCTACCTGACTTTCCATGCTATTAAACTTGACTGAGCTTACAGATTTTATGTCTGTTGAATAGTGGACATGGTTCCAAGACTGCACACAGCAGTACAAATGTGCCTTGATCAAAACAAAAGACAATAGGACTGTCATATATGTTTTGTATGACTGCACATGTATTGCCTATATCAAAAAGTGCTTGCTTTCTCAATGATAATAGGGGGAAGGAGAGTGGGAATTTAGAACTCAAAATTTTTAAAAACAAATGTTAAAAATTGTTTTTACATGTAAAATGTAAAAAATAAAATATTAAATGAACAACCACCAAAACAAAAAACCAGGACTACTACCTCATTTCTCCTAGACACTCAAATTCTTTGCATATAGATTTACAGGGTCCCCTCCCCTTTTTTTGGTTGCCTATAAAACTGTTGGCTTGTAGCTCAGTAAGACCCCCAGGATATGTTTAAAAGATAACAATGTCTTCCCTATTCTATTGTACTCATGTACAATTTTACATTAATTCTTATTAATTTTTACCAGATTATATTTGTCAGGTTATCTCAACTTTCTGGATTCTGGCTTTTTATTTTTTACTAAATTATTTTATTTGTTTTCAGTGTTCTACAATCACTTCCATATATCTTAGATTTTTTTCCCCTCCCTCCCTGCTCCTTCCCTCTCCTTTCCCTCTCTGAGATGGTATACAATCTTATATAGGTTCTACACATACATTCCTATTAAATACATTTTCATCTTAGTCATGTTGCATAAAAGAATTAAAATGAATGGGAGAAACTAATACAAAAGAAAATGGTATGTTTCATTCTATGATCCAGTTCCAGAGTCCTTTCTCTGAATGTGGAAGGCATTTTGCCTCAGGAGTCCATTGGGAATTTTTTAAGTCCTTGCACTGCAATGAAGTATTAAGTTTACCAGAAAAATTCCTCACACACTGTGGTTGTTGTTATGAATAAAATTCTCTTGGTTCTGCTCCTTTCACTCAGCATCAGTTCATATAAGTCCTTCCAGGCTTCTCTGAAGTCTTCCTGTTCATCATTTCTTATAGCACAATAGTGTTCCATTACATTCATATACCACAGTTTGTTCAGCCATTCCCCAATTGATGGGCATCCCCTTGATTTCCAGTTTTTGGACACCACAAAGAGAGGTGTTCTAAATATTTTTGTTCATGTGAGACCCTTGATCTCTTTGGGATACAGTCCCAGAAGCAATATAGTTGGGTCCATGGGTATGCACATTTTTGTAGCCCTTTGGGCATAGTTCCAAATTGCTCTCCAGAATGGTTGGATCAGCTCACAGCTTCACCAACAATGAATGTGTTCCAACTCTCCCACATACTCTCCAACATTTATCAACTTACTCTTTTGTCATGTTATACAATCTGATAGGTATAATGTGGTACCTCATGGATTCTGGCTCTACCCAACATATCAGCTACCTTTTCTCTTGTAGTCTCAAGGCATTTCTAATTTGGCTTCAATTTTCTTTCCTTCCAAGGCATTGATAAAAATGTTGGACAAGACCGGACCAACAACAGCTCTCTATAGCGGCCATCAGGTGAGAGCAAACCAAAATGTTCTAAGAAAATCACTCCTTAGGGGAACAGGTATGGTCTCCAGGGTCTGTCTTCCTGTCTTCTGAAATTCTGAATGAGATTGGAACTTTCTTCATAGTGGAAATGTCAGAATTTCTTCTGCAAATTTTCAGCTTAAAACAGATGAGGATAAAACGGAGGCAGGGATAGGGCTTAAGCCTGCCCTCCTTGAGACTGCTTACCATTGAGGTAGAGACTGTCTTTGTCCAGGGAGTAGTGGCCCAATCGCTGGATACCACGGGATTGGTTGCTCAACTTATGGGTAAGCTGCTTGACATCCAGAGCAGTGCTGCTGGAGAACTGGAGATAGGTGCACATGGCATTCACAGCTCTCTGTGATGCTTTCTTCACAGATCTAGGAAAGGAGATATGTTTGATAAAACCCATAAATACTGCAGGGATACAATTCTTTACACCTATTTTGAAAATGAGGAAAACAGTAATGATAATTCTCATTTCTGTAATTACAATGCCAACTGCTCCCTTAAAGCAACTTTATAAAGATGGTGTTGAGTGTTATCTTCTCTGTTGTACAGATGAGGAAACTGAGAAAAGGGAAATCAAGTTACTCAGCTCATATAATATGCATTAAAGCTAGAATCTGAACTCAGGTCTTATGACTCCAATGCAATTAGGGGCAATAGAACCAAGAAAGGACTCCAGGTATAGCCAAAATTGTGCTCAGATTGCAATGGTTCCTTTCCTTACCCCGCAAAAAGAAAGTAAGCTACTTGAGGACAAGGACTGTTTGGTGGATGTTTTGTTTTGTTTTTGGGTTTTTTTTTTTTGCGGGGGGGAGGATGTTTGGTTTTGTTTTGCTTTTATATCTCCAGGACCTGCTCTTGTGCCCAGAATGTAGCTGATACTAACTGAATGGAAGGATGGACAAATGATAAGAACAGAACTGACTCCAGACAGAAACCCCAAAACATGTCGTATAGGGGTCTAGGAGAGAAAAGAGAAGGGATCCTTTGGATTTGGGTATTGTGAAACTAGAGGAAACAGAATTTATGAGCCAATGTATAGAGAAGAAATTTTTAAAGTCTGTGGCTCAAATCCTGAGTACCTTCCCAGTAGTGTCACTTGCAAGTCCCCAACTTGACACCCTTACCTGAGTTCAGTCACCTTGCATCCAGAGTACAGGGATGTACAGCACTACTGCTCTTTTTGAACATGTGACCAGTTTGGTAAAAAAGAAGGAAAGAAAGACAGAAAGAAAGAAAAAATAGAAAGAAAAAAAGAAAAGGTGAGTATGTCAGGTGGATGGTCAGGATATGAGGACAGCTAGGAAGGAGGGGTGGAAGTGAGTATTCTCACCAGATGCTGCTTGATGGTGTCTGTTATATTAAATTTGACTGAATTCTGACATCCCATGTCTGGTGAATAGTGGAGGTTGGTGATGATGAACTTCAGTGTGAAAGGCTTCAGGCTGGGTTTCATGGGGACAGTAAGGGAGAGAGAGAGAGATGCTCAGGTTTTTAACTTGAGCCAAGACTTGCCTAGTGCCTCATGTGTGGAGAAGAGGAACAGTAAGCCATACTGGATCAAGGAGTGGGCTTGTAGTTGGGAAGATTAGGTTTTGCCTCTGATACTTACTAACTATGTGACCACTAATAGTCACTTGATCCTTCTGATCCTCAGGCAAATATGTAAAACTGGTCTGTAGAAAGGATATAGTATGCATCATTGACATAATAATGTGAGCTATGGTTAACTCTGGAGTAAACATAAAATTTAGATGAGATATGATCATAGAGCTCATAATAGAGTTCCTTATGCCCTCACAGAGTCAGAACCAATCATGGAATATTCATAGGGAAATAAAGATTCATAATCTCATAACCTATTAGAACTGCAAGAAAGCTTATTTCATTTTTTTAAATATAAATTTATTTATTTAACTTTTTACATTCATTTTCACAAAATTTTGGGTTCCAAATTTTCTCCCCTTTTATCCCCTCCCCCCACCCCAATACACCAAGCATTCTAATTTTCCCTATCACCAATCTGCCCTCTCTTCTATCATCCCTCCCTTCTCTTGTCCCCATCTTCTCTTTTGTCCTGTAGGGTCAGATGACTTTCTATTCCCCATTAACTGTATGTCTTATTTCCTAGTAGCAACAACAATACTAAACAGTTGTTCCTAAAACTTTGAGTTCCAAATTCTCCCCATCCCTCCCTCCCCACCCGTTCCCTTTGGGAAGGCAGGCAATTCAATATAGGCCCTATCTGTGTAGTTTTGCAAATGACTTCGATAATAGTCATGTTGTGTAAGACTAACTGTATTTCCCTCCATCTTATCCTGCCCTGCATTGTTTCTATTCTGTCTTTTGATCCTGTCCCTCCCCAAGAGTGTTGACTTCAAATTGCTTCTCCTCCCATTGCCCTCCCTTCCATCATCCCCCCCACCCTGCTTATCTCCTTCTCCCCCACTTTCCTGTATTGTAAGATAGGTTTGTATACCAAAATGAGTGTGCATTTTATTCCTTCCTTTAGTCGAATGTGATGAGGGTAAACTTCATGTTTTTTCTCAGCTCTCCTCTTTTTCCCTCCACTAAAAAGTCTCCTGCTTGCCTCTTGAATGAGAGATAATTTACCCCATTCCATTTCACCTTCTCTCCTCCCACTACATTTCTTTCTCACCGTTTACCTTAATTTCTTTTAAGATATGGTCCCATCCTATTCAATTCACTCTGTGCTCTCTGTTTCTCTGTATGTGCGTGCATGTGTGTACATGTGTGTGTGCATGTGTGTGTGTGTGTGTGTGGTCCCACCAACTACCCAGATACTGAAAAGTATTAAGAGTTACAGATATTGTCTTTCCATGTAGAAATGTAAACAGTTCAACTTTGGTAACTCCTTTATGACTTCTCTTTGCTATTTACTATTTCATGCTTCTTCTCATTCTTGTGTTTGAAAGTCAAATTTTCTTTTCAGCTCTAGTCTTTTCATCAAGAATGCTTGAAAGTCCTCTGTTTCATTGAAAGACCATATTTTCCCCTGAAGTATTATACTCCGTTTTGCTGGGTAGGTGATTCTTGGTTTGAGTCCTAGTTCCTTTGACTTCTGGAATATCCTATTCCACGCCCTTCGATCCCTTAATGTAGAAGCTGCTAGATCTTGTGTTATCCTGATTGCATTTCCACAATACTGGAATTGTTTCTTTCTAGCTGCTTGCAATATTTTCTCCTTGACCTGGGAATTCTGGAATTTGGCCACAATGTTCCTAGGAGTTTCTCTTTTTGGATCTCTTTCAGGTGGTGATCGATGGATTCCTTCAATACTTATTTTGCCCTCTGGTTCTAGAATGTCAGGGCAGTTTTCCTTGATAATTTCATGAAAGGTGATGTCTAGGGTCTTTTTTTGATCATGACTTTCAGGTAGTCCCATAATTTTTAAATTGTCTCTCCTGGATCTATTTTCCAGGTCAGTTGTTTTTCCAATGAGATATTTTACATTCTCTTCCATTTTTTCATTCTTTTGGTTTTGTTTGGTGATTTCTTGGTTTCTCAGAAAGTCATTAGCCTCCATCTGTTCCATTCCAATTTTGAGGGAACTATTATCTTCAGTGAGCTTTTGAACCTCTTTTCCCATTTGGTTAATTCTGCTTTTGAAAGCATTCTTCTCCTCATTGGCTTTTTGAACCTCTTTTGCCAATTGAGTGAGCTTATTTTTCAAGGTGTTATTTTCTTCAGCATTTTTTGGGGTCTCCTTTACCAAGGTATTGACCTGTTTTTCATGCTTTTCTTGTATCTCTCTCATTTCTCTTCCCAGTTTTTCCTCCACCTGTCTAACTTGATTTTAAAAATCCTTTTTGGACTCTTCCATGGCCTGATCCCACCGGACATCCACCTGGGATGTCTGGGATACAGAGGCCCCAACCTCCACATCTTTCCCTGATGGCAAGCATTGTTCCTCCCCATCGGAAATGAAACTAGGAAACATCATCTATTCCCCAAGAAGGTAGTTTTCTATGGTCTTATTTTTCTTCCCTTTTTGGGCATTTTCCCAGCCAGTTACTTGACTTCTGAGATTCCTCTCCACCCCCACCTAGATCCACCCAGTTAGTGCTTGTGGTCTGAGATTCAAATGCTGCTCCCCAGCCTTAGGGCTTTCTGCAGCGGGTGCGGCTGCTATTCAATGTGAGCTTAAGTTCTGGTGCTCAGGTGGGGGCAGGGCTGCCTCCTAGGCTCAGTTCCCTCAGGGGGTTTATGCAGAGACCTTTGGTAATGGAGCTCCTGCCTGCTTGGGGAGTCCCCCGCTGCTGCCTCTGCTGCTCCCTCTGCTGCTGCCTCCCACAGGGGCCCGAGTCATGGAGACACTCTGCTCCCCTCTTGGCCAGCCCAGAAGTCTCTCTCACTGATCTGTAGCACCTGTGGGTGGAAGGACCTTCGTGGCTACCAGAGATTCCATCCCTGAAACCTGTTCGAATCTGCTCCTGTTGGGCTGTGCGGCCAGGGCAGCTCAGGGATAGGCTCCACTGTCCGGTGCGCAACAGACTTTTGGGGTCGGTTTTTCAGGGCTCTCTGGAATGGAAATCTCTTCCATTGTGTTTCTGTGTGGCTTGCACTGCTCCAGAATTTGTGGGGAGTTCTTTTTACAGAAAATTTATGGGCTGTGGGTTCGGAGCTAGCATACGTGAGTCTTTCTACTCCGCCATCTTGGCTTCTCCCCGCCAAGAAACCTTATTTCTTTAGTTATCTAATCCAACTCCTTAATCTTAGGAAAATAAAACTATAGCCCTACCCTCCTAAGGTAGGAGGGACTTAACTCAAATATACAAAAATGAATTAGGGGAGATAATTCTGTTTGCAGGAGTGCCTTTTGGAGAGAATGGTTCAATAGATTTGATACATAGATGGGCCTGACAGAGAAAATTCCTGAAAGCCAGTCCAAAAGTCTTCAATTGGATATGGTGAGAGTGAGTCATTGTAATGTAGAAAGAGTAGCAATTTGGTCGTAACTGTAGGAAGGCTTGGAAAATGTCTCCAACTCTTTCTCTTCACTTGTAATCTTTCAAAGTCAATCTCAGTCGTCTACATGGTCATATAGCTAAGAGTCTGATAGAGTGGAAAGGAATTTATTGGTAAATAATTCAAATATCAGCTGATCTTAGAGGAGTTGTCACTTTGGGGCAAGCAAAATAGTTGGCCAAAAGATCTACTTGACCTGAAAGTTGTTTCCTGGGCTAACCAGGTGAAGCTGTGGATCTGACTCATAAATAGGTTGAAATTGCTCTGTGGCTATGGCCTGGCCTATTAAAGAGCTGTAACCACTATCCTACACTGAAATGGTCACTAAGTAGCTACAATTTACTGAAGGAGAAGCACAAAAGAAGCATTGGATAATGGCTCATGAGATACAGTTTTTTGAAAAGATGCTTACCATAATAAGTATCTTGAACATGAGGACAGTTCTTAGGTGCCATATTTAAGTGAGCTGTGTCCTAGAGTAATTGGCTTTTTGGTTTGTTCTTTTCTGAAGCAAGCATGGTAAAAGTTTAAAGATGATTTTTTAGCAATATTATATGGTGATTGAATTGTGTTCTGGATCAAATAGAAGGAAGAGTTAACTGGGTTGCTTCTGGGGAATTATGTAATATTTTCCTAATCTCAAATGAGTCCATGATGCAAAACTAGTCCATAACACTTTGCAAGAGTGATGCTATCATGGAATAATTTTTGAAGGAACAAAACTGAGGGACCAAAAATGGAGAGATGTATGGCAGAGATAATTATATATAGCATATTACCTTTGGTGATTCACCCAAAAGATGTCATAAAATAAACCATCCAGTAAGTATATGATTGCCTAAGGACCTGGGTTAGTCATGTAGCAAGAGAGAGGGATAACAGATGGATAATCTCAGTGCCCACAGAGTGCTCAAAAATATAGGAAAGAGCCTGCCCTGCATTGGATAGATCTTCTATGGAGTATATAGACAATGCTTATCCAGATTAAGAAGTCATTGCTAGGTGGAGATCCGCTGTCTGGGAAGGAATATTCATATTTAAAAGATCAAGTGACTAAACAAAGAATATTTGACTATGAAGATGATATTTCATCTTTGAACAGATAATTATCAAGGAGAAAATAAAGTAGCCATAGAAAGGCTGAGAAGGATGCTTCTTTTATACATATGAGTTTCCTCATTAGTGAAGTACATTGTGCCACAATTTTAGCTTTTCTGCTTTGAGTCACTCAAAAATAACTTATGCTCTGAAGTCACTGAAAAAAGGGAGCAGTACATATCTAAATATCTTTTTCTTCATCATTTACCTGAAAATTGTAAACTATTATTTTCTTCTCCTATGTGCCTACACATGGGGGTTGAACATGATAGGTGGTTGGGGGAAGCATCCACACACCTGGGATGTTATCCCTCCTCACCTCTGCCTCTTATAATCCTTGCTTTTTTCAGGGCTCAGCCACCTTGAGTTGGAGGCCTTTCCTGTCCTTTCCAATGGCAAATATTGCCCCCTCTTAGAATACCTTTCGTAAACTCTGTATACATTTTGTATGGAACTTTATGTACATATGTATCTTCTATTGTAAGCTCCTTGAAGGTAGGGATTATTTTCACTTTTTCTTTGTATTTCCATCACTTAGAAGACTATTTGGTGCCCATGGTAAATATTTACAAAATGCTTACGAGTATTGAAATATTTGAGTATATGTCAAATGGATTGGAAGGAGGGAAATATTAGAGACAGACATGCTAGGTTAGCAGCAATCTACGATTTAGACTATGAGAACCTAGACTATGGAATGGTACAAGAGGCAATGGAGGAGGGCTAGATCTTAGATGGAATTCTGAAGAAGAATCCATGTGACTGACTGGATAGAGGGGAAGCAGATGGATGAATCAGAGATGACTTCCCAGGTGGAAGTCTAGGTGAAGGGTAGAACAGTGATATAAATGATAGGGAAATGAGTGGATTGGGGAGGAATGAGGAAGAATTCAAACTGGGAATATTGTTTCAAGCAGCAGGAACACAAACAAGTGAAAATGGACAGAGGGATTCTGTGACGTAGAGTTGAAGTTCATGTGAAAATAGATGACACTTGTGGAATCTGCAGCACAGAAAGGATCCTGAAGTTGTGATTTATTTTGAAGGGCATTCCAAGGGAGTTTTGTCATTAGAATAATAAAGAGCCAAGGAATGGGCCTTGGGGAATATGACTGTTGTGGTTGTTACTGTGTTCCTTCTTCGTTGCTGAAGAAGACCATACCATCAGAGAAATAATAACATGACTTGCACTTGACTTTGTTTTGAGTGAGGGAAGGCTGTGCAGGTCACCAGCCTCACTTCTCCTCCAGAGCCATCTGAATCCAGGGACAAGATATTCCTCAGGATGCTCTGGGGACCTTGGCCCCTTACGCTAAGGTCTTTTGCAGGTACTCAATTTAGGGTGAGGCAAGGCACATTCATTGAACAGACCTGTTTAGAAAATAGCCAGGGCATGGCCCCTTTAATGAGGTCACGAAAAAGAAAGACATCAGGCTGGGTGGAAATCAGCAACAGTTACTACTGATAGTCACTCTAAAGCTAGGAGGGTCGAGAGGAGTCCTTAGGCAGGGGCCGATTGGAGTCCCAGTTTTAGAGTACAACAGGATAGGACAGGACTGGACAGGAGGCAATAAAACCCAAGTCAACTGGGCAGCTTTTGGCCATCCAAATTTACCTTCCTTTGGAGAAGAGAAGGAAGGGGAAGGGGAGGCAGACAGGAGAGGAGGAGTTGAATTACCCAGCTAGGTGAGTCCCCATTCAGTCAGCTGCATCTACTCAGGATTGTGTTCATCCTTCATTGCCGAAGAAGGCCATGCCATCAGACAAATGAGGAAGCCCCTTCCTCACAGCAACCTGGAGACACAGCCAGTGTAATTATGACTCCCATCTGACAAAGAACCTGAGGTTCAGAGAATTTAAGTGATTTGTAAAGAGTGACAAAGCACACTGGAATCAGGAATTGAAACAAAATCTCCTGATTCTAGGTTTAGGAAGCTCTTTCTATTATATCCTGCTGCCTCAATGGAATCCACTAGAACATAACACCATTAGAGTATTTTTAGAGGGATGTTAGAGGCTCTTTGGGACACTGATGAACTCAGCTCAATGACTCAGTTGAGGTTTTTGGGGTCAATTCAATCCTAAGCTTGGTCAACCCAAGGAGAACTGAGACCCAGAATGAAATCTTAGGGAACTGAGAGAATGATGGCACTACAGGCAGAAACAGGAAAAGTCAAACATGATAGCAACATGTCCACCCCCTACCCTTCCTTCTCTGTTCTTCTCTATCCATGCCTCAATTCAGTGTTGGGGATGAAGGATGAATGAATGAACTGTTTCATTCCCAATAGGGACCCCAGAAATATGGGGAAGGGGAGGTACTGGATACTTACATTTTTTGGTGTAGGCCAAGGTCAGATGATTATAATCTGGAGAGAGAAAGAAAGGAATACATTGTGAAGAAAGACAAAAGTTTGAGGAGAAAAGATCTGGGGCCCATAGGATCAGGAAATAAGAGGAGTAAAAGTGGCAGAGCTGGTGCTCTTATTAAAGGGAAGAAGATCCAGGTCAGTGATTGGCTGTACTTCAGAAAGAACAAAAATTTCCTCCCCTCCAGAGATCTCATTGAAGGCTGAGTGTCTAGCTATGTGCTGACTTAAAACATCTCAGAGAGCATACAGTTTCCCAAGAAGAAGCATGAAAGAAGTCAGGGTCAGCTCATAGCATCCCTGGAAACTGGTTAACCTAGGAAAGAAATCTGGGTCTCAAAAGAGAGAGTGAACTGAGGACACATGGCCCAATTCCTTTAAATAAGGAATTAAAGCAAAGAAGTTTATTTGCAGACCTGGGTTACTTGCCACTGGATGGATGGATGGATGGATGGATGAAAAAGCACTTATGAAGCACTTACTATGCACAAAGCACTGTGCTCACCATTCAGATACAGATTTTTCTCATCTAGGATGAGGGCTCTCATCTGGTGATGGTTCATGTCTGGTTTCTCATTTCCCAGTAAAGCTTTTCTTTGCCTAGGATAGGGCTGTCAGGATCTATCTGACAACCACAAGTGGAAAACAACTTCTGGTTGCTGTTCCTTCCATCAAAGGCCTGGGAAAGGAAACAAAAATGGGCACCTGAAACCTGAAATGGTGCCTGAAAAGTCTGATGACAACTCCTGAAGTACGGACAGTCACCCCTGAGAAGTCTGAGGAAGCTGTTAAATTGAATGATGGTGAAAGGGGATTTTTTCTTGGAATTGCCAAAATTCCAAGTCTGAATTTACCTCCCTGAGATGATGTGGCAAGAGGATGTGGATCAATTCATTAAGGAATTAGAAAAATCTACCTGGGTCCACATTACAGCAGACCAGAGACATCTTCTTTCCAAAGCGCACCAATTGATAGCATGCTTCATGAGTCCAGTGACTCCCAGGGATCTCATCTCATCAAGGTCAGCTTGCATCCAGAATATAGGGAGCCAATGCTGGTCTTTTCCAACAAGATTCTCAGCTAGAAGTGAAAGGAGAGATTGGGACTTCTAGATCAAGCCTCAATACTCAGGGCCAAGGAAAGCAGCCTGGCAAAGGGGCTGGAAGGGAGTCATGTTTCATCATGTACTTCAGGGTACTTTCTGTGCAGCTGAATTGAATGGAGCCCATTTGACCCATTTCTGTTGTATACATCAAGTTGGTGAGAGTGAAGGTTAGGGTAAAAGACTCTTAAGCTGAATGTGCCAGCTACAAAAAAGGGAGGGAGATATGTCTAACATGCTGCCTGTGTGTCATTCAAGGACATCCAGTTCATGTTGTCCTTGTGAGGAAAATCAAGTATCCTGGCTCTATAAATTGCATTCATGAGGGAACCTCTAACCATCCAAACTTTTCTCAGCCTCTCCCATCTCTCAACATCATGATCAAACAAAGGCTATTATGTAGGAAGGAGAGACATTCCCATGCCTGACCTTCAGAAGTGTTAATTCAAATGAATTAATATCTAAAAGAAAATCTATGAACCCTAAAGTACTATATAAACCACAGATGAAAATAATGATGACCATCCTCTGGATGCTACATTTACAAACCACTGTATCACTATCATAGGCAGCAGCAGAATCCTTATGGTTCTACCTTTGGGTTTTAGTTCTTTGGAACTTTAATGTATTGGCAAACCTATGTTTTGTGGTGTTTTTCATTCTCCATGTTTCTAACAATTGCCAAATATTGAATGTGTGTGGTCATGTTTTCAAAGAAAAAAAATGCAGACCATCACCATCATCATTAAGGACATCCAGCTGAAACTGTCCTATTCCTTCTTCCAAGGAAAACTCAGCAGAATGAATTAACTAATGAATCTTTAAAGAAATCTTTAGCCATAAACCTACTCTTCTGGTAACACAATGCTACGAAAAGAATATTGGATTTGGAGAAAGAAGACATGGGTTCCAATCCTAACTGTCCCTTTTCCTACCTATATGACTCTGGGTTTCAGTGTACTTAACTCAAAATGATGGCAGGAGTTAGATGAGATGACCTGGAAGTTTCCTGCCATGAGATCCTATGATCTACTATACTAGGATCCTAAGATCTTAGGATCACCTATATCTCAGTCTCATGAACAAATGTAAGCAAAACCTTCCAGAGAATGGATCAAAGGTGGAAGCAGACCTTAACTGTGGAAATTTGTGATGGAGCTGAAGGGCTAGCTGTTACTGGAACTGAAGGGAAATGTCATGAAGGAAAACTGTGGACCAGATGTCCATATGATGAGGAGAGGTTTGGATTGTCAGGCATGAGGAAGATGGACTTCATTTGGCTTGTCCACTGAGTCAGCTGGTCAGGACTGAATTATGAGAATGAGGGGGACATGGTGCCTTCCTCTTTTTTACCCTTGGTCCATCCTTTTCTTCCCAGATTCTATGAGAACAGGGCCAGGATGGACAAGTGGTGTTTTCTGTTTGCTCCCAGGATAAGAATACTCACAACATCTTATGCAGGAGAAGACAGACACCACATAGTATTAACCTAGAGAAAGAGAAAATAGCCATGTGTGGAAGGAGTAGCAGATTCTGAGAAAGGATTAAGGAGAAACATGAGAGAATCTCAGAAGCCAAATATGGGTCATCAACTAAGAGGATTTCACAAAGTCATTCACAGGTCAGGAGTCCATCTGCCCATCGAGGGTCCTTAGGCTTACTTCTATAGGGCCTCTATTCCTCATCACACTCTGAACACATCATACAAAAGTATTTTCAGTAAGACAAGTGCCATCAAGGCAGAGGTGGATCCTCATAAGCACAGAGAAGTGAAAACTTAATAGGAGTGAGACCAAGCACAAAGGTCAAGGAACTACATGGCCTGGGTAGGGTTAGGAGTGCTCACCATTGAGGTAGAGGCTCTTTTTGTGAATCTTGTAGGAACCTAGCCTTGTAATTTGATTTGTGTTATACCTAAGATCCCGGTAAATTTTCTCTCCTTCCAGGCTAGCAGTGGTGGGAACTTTCTGATGGGTACAAAGGACATTCACTGCAGTGCCTTTTTTCACAGAACTGAGAAAGGACCCGTGTATAATGACTGTCAAATATCTGGCTTGCCATAGACATGCAAAAGTTAGCTGCAGTTAGATGGGAGCATCAATGCTCTGCAAAGTAATTTGGATTTGTTAAGAATAATTATTGATTGTAATTTTTTTTTTGCTCAAACTTTCATTTTATTGATTTAAGGAGTTGAGGGCAGTGGAGGGCATAGACCTTTCTTGACTCTATCATGCCAGCATCTTCCCTACAACATATAGACTCAGATCATTGCCTGGGGAAATTAGATGATTTGCCCAGGGTCACCCAGAGAGTCTTTATCAGGCAGTAGACCTGAACTCAGGTTGTCTTGAGTACCGGAGTCCTACTCTGTAACCCACCTCAACATACAGTCTCTAGAAAGTTAACATTAAACATGAACACAACCAGACAAACATAAACTGCAACTATTTACCCTTGCAGAAAGTCTTTCCAACACATTATACAAAGTTTCCCTAACTTCCTCTAGTGTTCCATTCAAGGTTATCTGCTCATTTTTCTTTCTCTTGAATTCTTTTTGTAGGTGTATTTAGGGTGAAGTTTACTTTACTGATTTTGCTTTTTCCCCCTACTATTTTATAAAGTTCTTCCCAGATTTCTTTGTAGCTAATTGGTGCAGGTAATAGAAAACCAGGCATAGAAGATGGGAAAACCTGAATTCATACCCAGCCTCAAACATTTACTAGCAGTGTTGTCCTGGGCAAGTCATTTAACCTCTGCCTGCTTGTATTTCATCAGCTGTAAAATAGAGATAATAAAAGCTCTTACTTCCCAGGGTTGTTTTCAAGATCGAATGAGATAATATTTGCAAAACACTTAGCACACACAAGACTTGGCACGTAATAGGTACTTAATAAAGGTTTGTGCCCTTCCTTTCCCTTCTTAATTCAGAGAATCACAGTATTTAGAGCTGGAGAACTCAGAGGTCAGCTAGTCTATCCCATCCTTAAAAGGATTAACATTATTTTAATTTATCAAGGCAACCATGTGTTTTGTGTCATGTCTCTACTTATTTGGGAAATGAATTTCCTGTTAAGCACTTGTTTCTCTCATTTTTAGTACAAAATCATCCACCTTGACAGAGAAAACAAGCCATAAAAAAATCAAACTCTTCTGTCTTCTCTTTCTTTCATCAGTTATCATAATCCCATCCACACCCAGTTAGTAAGCCTATCCTTTGATCCTCTTTGCCCAGAACAGCTTTAAAAACAGACACCTCCCTTTTGTTTCCCTCAGCTTTGCACTCAGCCTCCAACTTACTAAAAGTATTAGCACTCCAGACACTTTTTTGGCAAGACTCTGCTATCGTTATAGTCTTCCTGTTACCTCCCCTTTTGAACATATTCAAATACTCAAGTATGTTGTATGTATTTAATTTTTAAAAATCCAAACTAGCTGGTTAGCTCCTTATGCATCCACTTCAATCTTTTATGAAAATTTCATTTTTCAGCTTCTTTGGAATTGTTTCACCTTCTGCGTCTTCAGAAGTTCATTCTGAGAATTTCTTATTCTCATCTAATAGAGGGCTGAGAACTAGAGGGCATGCTGAGTTTTGTACGTCAGGGGGACAAACATTCCCTCACAGTCCTGAATGCAATTTGGACTGTTGTAATCTTTGATCTGGCAGGGGTACTGGAGACCTGGAGTTAGAGAGGAAGTGGAGGTGGGGCAGAGGAAGGGAATGCAAAGAGAGAGGGAGAGAGAGAAAGAAAGGGAGGGAAGGGGGAAAGAAGGAAAGAGATGGGAAGAGCATGAGGGAGAAAGAGGAAGGGAGCAAAGAGTGGAGGAGGAGAGGAAATCAGAGAAGAGAGAGAGAGAAAGAGAGACAGAGACAGAGAGAGGAAGAAACTCTGGTGTAGGTGGCCCATATAGTTTCCTTGGGTGCTTGCTTGGCTGCTGTGTTTACCTTCCAATGGGAGAGGATAGGGGAGGGAGAACTTGGTGCAGGTATACTTTTTCTTGAAAAGGGATAAAATCAAGGATATGACCCAAGGGGGCATGTCCTGAGTGGGGCTACTTCAAACAGCTTGGGGAGATGAAAGCTGTGTTGCTGTAGTGTTGAAGAGAGCAGCAGATGCAGGATTGACTGTTAACTGAGATAACCTCCCAAGGATGAAGTTTGCTTTACTTGTGATTTTCCTCCCCAGTCTGCCTTTTATTCCTTTTAAATCTGTCTCTCTTACCCTATCTCCAATCTGTTTCCCTGTTGAGATGCACTTCCACATCTGTCTGTGTAGGGAGCAGTGCAGGATGGAATTATACATATTTAATCCTCCTTTTCCTGGTTCAAATAAAAGACACTTTCATGTGATGTAAGCTCCCTCTACTCCTTTCATATTTGTATGCTCTTCTTCTAGAACACTCCACTTATGAGGAATAAATTCCACCTTCTTCCTTTTTTCACCACCAACACATTCCCTTTGCCCTCACTTTTCTGTTATAATAGACAATTGGAAGGGACTAAACTTTTAAAGTGATTATGCTCTCCTGGGACAGAAAAAAACCCTTCAGAATCCTAATTTCCTCAAAGAAGGAGGTCATTGCAAATTATATGCAAAATAAATACAAGGTAAGCATTCCAGGTGCTATCCAATCCAATTCAGTTTAATGAGTATTTAATAATATCTATTCCATGAGACAGACATTGTGCTAAACCCCAGAAAGCCTGGATCTAACGAACTTTAACTAATAGGACCCTTTCATATTCTTTCTGCTAACTGAACTACTCTTCATCCGTCATGCCTAATCAGAAGTTTCCTGTCTGTTTCTGCTCACACTGTTTCCTAAGTATGAAATGTTGCCTTTTCATCCCCACCCCTACACTCCAATGCAGTATGATTAAATCCTACCCCATCTTTTCAAAGTTCACTTTTAATGTCACCTCCTTTGTGAAGCCATTTCTGATTTTTCCCAAAAATGTAATTAAGCCATGAGAATTTTCCTTAATCATGTCCAGTACATGATCTACTGCTGTCCCCTATAATTCTTCTTCAAAACTTCTTTAGTCTCAGTCCTACTACTTTGAGCAATGAACATCTCCAAGCTTCTTCAGTTTCAGAATTCTATTTTCAGTACTGCAAGTCCCCTATATTTCTTCCTTTAAACCTCCTCATGTCTCAGCTGTGAATTCCAAAGATCTGAAAACAAGGTCCCAAGAATGATGTGAGCAAAAGATAAAGAAATTAAGTCTTCTACTTTACTGTGGGGCTAATATTGGACACAAAGGTCAGAAAGTCATTTGTTAGTGTTCCAGTACCTTTTGGTGCTCTATGGTCTGGGACATAAGTGATGGAAATCATACCATCATCTGTATCATCTATACCTGTAGGAAAGGATGAGGGAAGGGGTCTAAGGCTCAGTCATACCACACTCATGGGGCACCCATATGGACTTGTCACTGCAAAGCCCCAAATGAGTGCATGCCCGTATAGTGGCTTCAGGAAAATCCCCCTCCAAAATTGTTCCTCACCATTGGACAATGTGCCATAGAGGTGAAACCCAATAGTGATATGTAAACAGTGTTCCAGAACTCTGAGAACTAAAGTGGTTCAAAAGAAAGACTGAGAAGGAAAGACCAGGAACAACATTACTGCTTTTCCGCCCAAAGTTCTCCCCTCCCTGGGCAGCCCCCTCAATCCATATCTTCCAAGGCCACACCAATAACCCCATAAATGGGGAGTATTACCTAGAAGTCTGCTTACTTGTGAAGAGCAGAGCTTGCAGACACAGGGGTGAAAACAGAGGCTTTTGTCCCTGCCCTGGCACTGCTGCCCTCTCAGGCTTTGTAAGTTGGGTTGATCTGAGTAATGCCTCTAATTCTGGGTTCAAAAGTAAGATTTGTGTAGGAAGGGAAATGGGAGCTCTAAGGAAAACTTGCTGCCAGGAGATGAGATCCTCTAAGTATTTGTCCAAAAAAGGCTGTGGGGATGAATACTGGTTAAAACCCTTTCCTTATTCCTCTTCTGTCTGTTCCTGAGAAAAGGGAGTGAGAGGAGGAGGGAAGAAAGGGAAAGAGGGAGAAGGCAATCTAGATTGTGGGAAGGATCCTTTTGAAACTGGTTAGAAATCTGTCAGAGTAAATTACAACTCTGGGTTTTTTTATCTATCTGAATTAGAATTGGAAAGTGTTTCATGTTTCTGGTGTAAGGTTTACTGAGACAGTCAACAAGGAAGGCTGCTTTATTTTTATATCTCACTTCTCCCTCCCACCAAGCATTTGTGTCAGAGCAGTGAGTGGATGAGACAGATATTTTTGCTGTTTTGCTTAATCTGTTTTTAGAACTAGTGCTAATTGAGAGTTTGACAGCTTTTTAAAAGTTGTTAAAAAGAAAAACATAATCTTTCTGAATTCTAAACTCTGGCTAAGTTTTAAATGTGAAAAAAGGATGAGAAAGATAAAGGAACTGGGGAAATCTTTTTCTTCAGATGGGGAGAGGCTGCCTCACCTAAAAGCAAGGATTTTCTGTGAGATGGGATACAGCTGAAAGGTGATTTAATTCATGCTGGTTGTATTTGGAAAAATGGAATGTGTCACTTAATTTAGTGCTTAGAATTTATTAAAAGCAAGGAGAAATTGCTGGAAAATGGTGAAAATTAGTAAGTAAAATATCAAGAGGGCAGCCCAGAAGAAGGCTGAGGGTTTAAAGTCAGGTTTAATTGGATCTCAAAGCTAAAATTTGTACTTTATGTTCAAATTAAATCAATATATCTAATACATTGATGTTTAAAATTGCAAAAGAAAAAATGAGGGCTCTTTTCTGACTTTTTTTTTTTACAGATGGAAACATAATATTTTTACTTTATTTTTTTCATAGATTTTCCTTTTGTTGTCTTCTTTCACAACATGACTGATACAGAAATGTTTTTTTTAAATAAAAATTTATTTATTTAACTTTTTACATTCATTTTCACAAAATTTTGGGTTCCAAATTTTCTCCCCTTTTATCCCCTCCCCCACCCCAATACACAGAGCAATCTAATTTTCCCTGTCACCAATCTGCCCTCTCTTCTATCATCCTTCCCTTCTCTTGTCCCCATCTTCTCTTTTGTCCTGTAGGGTCAGATGACTTTCTATTCCCCATTAACTGTATGTCTTATTTCCTAGTAGCAACAACAATACTAAACAGTTGTTCCTAAAACTTTGAGTTCCAAATTCTCCCCATCCCTCCCTCCCCATCCATTCCCTTTGGGAAGGTAGGCAATTCAATATAGGCCCTATCTGTGTAGTTTTGCAAATGACTTCGATAATAGTCGTGTTGTGTAAGACTAACTGTATTTCTCTCCATCCTATCCTGCCCCCCATTGTTTCTATCCTGTCTTTTGATCCTGTCCCTCCCCAAGAGTGTTGACTTCAAATTGCTTCTCCTCCCATTGCCCTCCCTTCCATCATTCCCCCCGCCCTTGCTTATCTCCTTCTCCCCCATTTTTCTGTATTGTAAGATGGGTTTGTATACCAAAATGAGTGTGCATTTTATTCCTTCCTTTAGTCGAATGTGATGAGGGTAAACTTCATGTTTTTTCTCAGCTCTCGTCTTTTTCCCTCCACTAAAAAGTCTCCTGCTTGCCTCTTGAATGAGAGATTTTGTATACCAAAATGAGTGTGTATTTTATTCCTTCCTTTAGTCGAATGTGATGAGGGTAAACTTCATGTTTTTTCTCAGCTCTCCTCTTTTTCCCTCCACTAAAAAGTCTCCTGCTTGCCTCTTGAATGAGAGATAATTTACCCCATTCCATTTCACCCTCTCTCTTCCCACTACATTTCTCTCTCACCATTTACCTTGATTTCTTTTAAGATATGGTCCCATCCTAGTCAATTCACTCTGTGCTCTCTATCTCTGTATGTGCATGCATGTGTGTATGTGTGTGTGCACATGTGTACGTGTGTATGTGTGTGTGCGTGCATGCGTGTACATGTGTGTGTGTGATCCCACTAACTACCCAGATACTGAAAAGTTTTAAGAGTTACGAATATTGTCTTTTCATGTAGGAATGTAAACAGTTCACTTTTGGTAAGTCCCTTCTGACTTCTCTTTGCTGTTTACTTTTTCATGCTTCTTCTCATTCTTGTGTTTGAAAGTCAAATTTTCCTTTCAACTCTGGTCTTTTCATCAAGAATGCTTGAAAGTCCTCTGTTTCATTGAAAGACCATATTTTCCCCTGAAGTATTATACTCAGTTTTGCTGGGTAGGTGATTCTTGGTTTGTGTCCTAGTTCCTTTGACTTCTGGAATATTCTATTCCACGCCCTTCGATCCCTTAATGTAGAAGCTGCTAGATTTTGTGTTATCCTGATTGTATTTCCACAATACTGGAATTGTTTCTTTCTAGTTGCTTGCAATATTTTCTCCTTGACCTGGGAATTCTGGAATTTGGCCACAATGTTCCTAGGAGTTTCTCTTTTTGGATCTCTTTCAGGCAGTGATCAATGGATTCTTTCAATACTTATTTTGCCCTCTGGTTGTAGAATGTCAGGGTAGTTTTCCTTGATAATTTCATGGAAGATGATGTCTAGGCTCTTTTTTTGATCATGAGTTTCAGGTAGTCCCATAATTTTTAAATTGTCTCTCCTGGATCTATTTTCCAGGTCAGTTGTTTTTCCAATGAGATATTTTACATTCTCTTCCATTTTTTCATTCTTTTGGTTTTGTTTTATGATTTCTTGGTTTCTCGTAAAGTCATTAGACTCCATTTGTTCCATTCTAATGTTGAGAGAAGTATTTTCTTCAGTGAGCTTCTGAACCTCTTTTTCCATTTGGCTAATTGTGCTTTTGAAAGCATTCTTCTCCTCATTGGCTTTTTGAACCTCTTTTGCCAAGTGAGTTAGCCTATTTTTCAAGGTGTTATTTTCTTCAGCATTTTTTGGGATCTCTTTTACCAAGGTATTGACCTGTTTTTCATGCTTTTCTTGCATCTCTGTCATTTCTCTTCCCAGTTTTTCCTCCACCTGTCTAACTTGATTTTAAAAATCCTTTTTGAGCTCTTCCAAGGCCTGATCTCACCAGACATCCACCTGGGATGTCTGGGATACAGAGGCCCCGACCTCCACGTCTTTCCCTGATGGTAACAATAGTTCCTCATCATCAGAATTGAAAGGCAGGAACATTTGCACCCCCTCAAAGTAGCTCTCTATAGTCTTACTTTTCTTTCCTTTTCTGGGCATTTTCCCAGCCAGTTACTTGACTTCTGAGATTCCTGTCCACCACCACCTAGATCCGCCCAATTAGTGCTTGGGGTCTGAGATTCAAATGGGCTTTCCGTGGTGGGCGTGGCTGCTGTTCAATGTGAGCTTAAGTTCTGGTGTTAGGGTGGGGGCAGGGCCGCCTCCCAGGCTCAGTTCCCTCAGGGGGTTTTGCCTCTGCCACTGCCTCTGCCGCTCCCTCCACCGCTTCCTCCTGAGGGGGCCTGAGTTACGGAGACACCCCGCTCCCTTCTCGGCCAACCCAGACGTCTCTCTCACTGACCTGTGGCATCTGTGGGTGAAGGGACCTTCCCGGCCACTGGAGGTTCCGTCCCTGAAGCCTGCTCGGATCTGCTCCTCTTGGCCGCATGGCCAGGGCAGCACAGGGGTGGGCTCCACTTTCCGGGCATGACGGACCCTGGGGATGGCTCTCCAGGGCTCTCTGGAATGGAAATCTTTTCCACTGTGTTTCTGTGTGCCTTGCAGTGCTTCAGAATTTGTGGAGAGTTCTTCTTGCAGGAAATATATGGGCTGTGGGCTATCGGAGCTAGCATACGTGAATCTTTCTACTCTGCCATCTTGGCTCCACCCCCCCTCTTTTCTGACTTTTAAGACACTTCACTTAGAGTTTTTCTATGATCACCTTAAATGAGATTCACTTCAGAACCTAGGTGATTTGTTTAAATGCATGTTAACCTTACGAAAGCTGTTTGTGAAGAATATGAGAGAATAGTTTTCCTGATTTATAAATTATTAAGTATTCTCTCCAGATTCTAATAGAATGTTGAGATCTGAGGAGTGCTGGGGACCTTAAAATACCAACATGCTGAGTCCTGCTTCAATTCAAACTTTCTTAAAGTCAAAGAAAGAGTTTATTAAGGATTTGCCATATTGAGTTAACTCTTAAGAAGCTTAAACATTTGTAATGCTTGTATTCACAAGTGGGTCAGATAGAATCTCAGATAGACAGAGTCTGAGCTGGATTGAATCTAAGTGCCTACATAGAGGCGAGATGAAATTTATATGCAGAAAGTCTGTGGGAAAGATTTAGAGGTAGTCTAATGGTCTGGGAGGAGGGTCTAAGGAGAATCTAAGGAGGATCTAGATGGGATTGGGGTAACTAGTGATGTAATGCAGGATAGGAAACAGCTGGAAGGAATTGGGAGGTATCAGACTATGCAGGGTTTGGGTGGGAAGTAGGAGGGGTAATCAAGAGGTAACAGACAATAGAAGGCCAGGCTAGGCCAACAGCAACAGATTTGAGTATGAATGGCCAGATTAAGTGATGAGACTCAAGAGAAGTTCCCGGAGGTTCCCAGAGTCTGAACCCCAACAAGAAGACTAGCAGGACAAAACAAAAAGGAAAGTATTTAGGCAATCAATTATGTGAGCATTATCTTTGGAGGCTGTGGAGGCTCCTGTCTAGGGAAACTGGCAATACCCTATCAGCATTAAATTACATTCCTTTGGTCTCTGTCTGGGCCAAAAGTAGCAGCACAACCTATTCTTAAAATATTGGCATATTTTAAGCTAAACTGAGAACAGCTCTTTGTAAAACTTTATATGCATTTCCTAGTATATACAACCTGAAATTCCCAAGAGGATGGGATGGGAAGGTGGAATGCTTAGGAAACCTCTTTAGATGATAGGCCTCAAGAAGAAGACAGGATTTCAGCTTTTTAAGGAAGTAGAGGAAAAAACTTTATTCAAAACTGGAAATGGTTTCCTCAAGAAAATAAATGGTCTCAAGAGTATTTGACTTAAAATGTGGCTCTCTTGATATGTAAATTGCTATTCATTTAACTAAGAATGGAGGTGGTCTGACTGGAGATTGGCAAAGAGATTGAAAATTTGAAACAAAAAAGGAAGGATTTTGGTGGGACAAGGCAGGGTGGCCCACATCCCCTCAGAATCTTGTATTCTTAGCTATTCCCTTCCCCCATGTTCAAGCCACTTGGGAAAGAGTGCTAGGTCAGAAGAGCAAAAGCAAAAAATTTGTAGCCTGATTGGATTGTGTTGGTCCTTCCTTGCCGAAGAAGACCGTCCCATCAGGGAAATGATGACATGAGTTGCACTTGACTTTGTTTTGAGTGAGGGAGGGCTATGCAGGTCATCAGGGTCACTTCTCCTCCAGATCCATCTGAAGCCAGAGACCTGATATTCCTCAGGATGACTGGAGATGACTCAGGATGCACTGGGAGATCTTGGGCCCTTTAGGCCAAGGTCTTTTGCAGGCACTCACTTAAGATGAGGCAACACCCATTCATTGCATAGGCCTGTTTAAGAAGTAGCCAGGGCATGGCCCCTTTAATGAGGTCAAGAAAAAGAAAGACATCAGACTGGGTGGGAAACAACAACAGTTAGGATTGATAATTACTGTCAAGCTAGTAGTGTCCAGAGGAGCTCTCAGGCCCAGTGGAGTCCCAGTTTCAGAGGGTAGTAGGTTTAAGGTTTTGGGGAACCTGACTGGAAGATCAATAGATAAAGCTATAGAAAGTTTTATGAAATTTAAAAATGGGCACTAATTTTGGTAAAGATATTGACTACTGTGATTTGTAATTATTACTATTCAATTAATAGTGGGCCAAATGCAACAGTTAGAATATTAACTCAGCACATTTTAAGCTATCATAATTACACCCTTTTAAACTTTTTGAAGAAATGTTACTTGAATTGGACTTCAGTGTATATAATATGTATGTGTGTGTAATTTAAGTGTTTATTTTTATTTGGCATTTATGATTGTAAAGTTCTTGACACAAGGATGGACTTGTATTAGACACAACATTATAATTACCTCTCCCATGTAATGTAATTATTAACTTTGAAGTGGTTTTTAAAGATAGTAAAATTTGAGAGACCATTTTGAGGTGAAAATGGTGTTAACACAATTTTTAAATATGAATTTTGTTATATATGAATTGAACTTTTAAAAGGATGTCACAAAAATTTGATAATTTGAAACTTATATTTGGCAGTAATAATGATACTGATATAATGGTAGATTTTCCATTTGAAATATTGATTACTATGAAAATGCATACAGTGGTTTAGAGTAATAGTTTCCATATGTAGCTGATAAGAGGAATGAAATGCATTCACTTTAATTGATAATGATTGGTTCAAGATTTAAATACATAATAAGCTATATTGTTGAAAAAGGAATTTATCTAAATGTTGTTATATTAGGAACTGTATTGTTAAAAAAAATTGATGAATGGAGCAAGAAGCTGTTATGAATTGTGTGTAAGAGTTTCTGTTTTGTAGAATTCCTACTGAGAAAATGAGAAGCCTTGAAAAAAATACATTTATATATAGGGGTATGATTTTTCAAGCCTGTTTCATCCAAGGATGTATTAAGTATGTTAAAAAAGTTTATTTCTGCTATTAAGAAAGATGATTTAGTTAAAATTCTTTTTGCAATCAAGCACTTACAAAGGTGTTTGTGAAAGGAAATTTGGTAATGTCTTGGTTTTACATCTTTTCTTATATGCTTTGTCAATTAGGTCTAAGACTTTTGTGATAAATTGTAAACTATTTTTAAGAAGGGGAAATTTTTTTTGTATGAAGTAACGTTTTGTAAAATCTTTTGCATGTTTTTTAGAATGCCTACAACATTTTTATTTGTAAGCTAATTTGTTATAATAACTTGATACTCAAGTGAATTATGCTGATATAGAGGTTGTATGGGACTCAAAAGATAAGGGAATAAGGAATTTTATGACTGCAGGAAGCTCCGTGGCATTTTAAGGTAAATGGGTCATCATTCCCCATCGCCCTTTCCTTTCTAAGTGCAGTCATTATTGCACAAGAACTTCTTGAGACAATCTTAATTCACAGAACTGCCCAGACAGGTCTGGGAAAATGTTAACTCCTTCCTACTGTTGCGTAATATGGAAATGGATGTCTCTTTGGTCAGGATATCAAGTGACCTAGGTCACTATTCAAGACCTCATTTTAATACAGTTCACCTCCTAATGCGGGTCAAATTTTTTGGGGTTTACTGTTTTAATGGGGTTTACTGGTAGTTGATTACCTCTGAGGACTGCTCAAAATGGGCAGAACCCTCCTTTCCATGCAGCACACACAGTAATCAAAAAAATTCAGCCCTAGCAGCTCTAAGGAGCTTGTTTGAGTCATGGAGTTCCTAAACCAGGAACTTGTTTTGGTGATAAATGATCTGAAGTGATTGACTTTTAGGACAGATATTAAATCCCAGTGAAAGTTTTGAAGAGTGAAACTTGTCTGGAGTAAAAGCTTCTGGGGCAATAACATTGTGTTCTGCTATTCAGAAAATGTGACTGTTACAAGTGGAGATCTTCCTCTAAAAAAACTGAAAGGACAATCTTGGCTTCTGCCTGGCATAGGATCCTTCTGGCTCAGTTTCCATCCTTCTGGCTCAGTTTCCTCATTGTGTTCCTCTGAAAAGGAATATTTTTCCACCTGACTATTCCCGAGTCTGACTACAAGGTGGAGATGATACCTAATTAGGTCCTTGCTTTTCATCTTTAGGGCAGGATTCTGTAATCGAAGCAGGCAGTTTAAGATGTGAGCAAAATGCAACCATGTAGACTTGCTGTTTTCAATAAAATAATTGGATAAATTGGTACTCTTATATAGTCTTATGAAAAATAAATCCTTGGAATATAATCCTTCTGAATGATATGGGAATAATTAAAAGGAAGCAAAAGTACAAATGCAGTCTCCAATCATTGTTCCATGGACATAGGCTGGGGTTTAAAGTAAACTGTAATAAAGGTATATCTGTATGGAAGTTTCAAAATTATATAAGAGCAATTGGGTATTAATACAATTGACTGAGTTAATTACTGAGATTAAACTAGAGGCATCTTCAGTTTGGGGAAAAGAATTTCAGTATAAGTTTTTTTGAGGCAGGTAACCTGTGGTAATGCTTTTGCACTGATGGAAAAGTTAAACATTTCTGTTTTGATTTCAATTAGTTTCATAACCTAAACTTAAGCTGATGTTAGTGTTTGAACTTTTCATATACATATATACATATATAGATATAGATATGTGTATTATTCTTTTTAGGTTGAGCATGGTTAGAAAAGGATAGATATGCTTGGGAAATAGATACAAGTCCCTCAGGGAAATAACTTATGATTTTAAGGGTAAATTTGATTTTATGGTGTAATTTAATCTGGAACTAGTATAGAACAAGTATAGAAAGACATATGCAGGCTATTTAAGGCCCACCTTAAAGATGTTCCCCAGTCAAAGTGAAATTATAGTCATGTCTGAAACTGATCATTGGAGCTTGCTATTTTCAGATTTTATGGGGCTGTTAGCTGACTTTTTCTGAGCCTAATTCCTGGTCTAGATACCAAGAAAGACTGTCTGAGTCATGACGTCAGCCAGCTATTCTGTGCTGTTATGAACTGCGAAGGGCTGATATCTCATGGGAATGTTGGGAGAACAACTCTTCTGCCTGAGCTGAGGTAGGATTCTCCTGACTCAATCTCCCACTCTGACACCTGGCAGACTTTAAGCCTGGATAATTGTCAGTTGAGAATCTACACAGCTTTTGCCTGGAATTGACATGAATTTAGGGAATTATTGTTCCCTTGGTATGGCTGAGTCTCTACTTTTAATGGCAAATTCCCATAATCAAAAGTTCTGTAAGCATAATTTCAGATTTGTTAAATAATAGGTGAGTATGGGAACATCTGATGTTAAGATGTACGTCTAAGATTAAGCTTTTATGCTTAGGATTTTAGCCCAATTATTACTATTTAGCTTTGACATATATACACACACATATACTTTGTCATACATACACACACATACTTATATACACATATGAATATGTATAGATGTGTATATATGTATATGTGTGTGTCTATATGTGTGTATGTATACATACATGGAGGTAGATAGAATCCTGTATAAGTTAGGGTCCTGTAATTGTAAAGTTGGCATACTTAACTAATATTATACTTGTCTCAGTTTGTTAATGTTAATGCTTTAAAAGAAGTATAAGGTGACCAGAAGTTGGAATTGTTTTATGACTTGATATGTACTGTGTTAAAAAAATGTTGATAACTTATTATATATATATGTATGTACTGGAGGCTGTTATTAATTCCTTAGTGAAATCTCATCTTCCTTACTGGGGAATGAATATTAGATTAGTACAAAGTGTAAAAACTGTGTTCTAACATCAATTTCTTAAACATGACAATTGGTCAAGGTTCTAATTTTGATTTGGTGAGGATAGCAACTTTGTAGGAGAATGGACACCTGAATTTTTTATGGAGAGGTGACAGGAAGATGCTGAAATGTTGTACTGAAGACAGCTTGAAAGAGCAGCCAGACTAGAAAACTGCATCAGATGATGTTCCTCCCCGTACTGCTGTAGGAGATGAAACTTCTAATTGGATAATTCATTGGTTTACTTTTTTCTTTTGGGTCTCTGTATCTGTACTTTTTAAAGAGGACTACCCTCTGGTAATTTGTCAATTTGATCATCAATTTTTATCCCTTCCCATAGTCACTTAAAGGAGAGATAGATGAGCGGAAGAATTTGTATGGGAATTTGGGTATGGAAACAAAAATTTTGACTAGAAAAGGGGGAGATTTTTGGAAAACAAAAAAAGGAATTCTGTTTTGACAGGGTTAAAACTCCTCCCCGGATTGAGTAATAGCAGCTTATCAGAGATGTGACCTGGCATGATCAAGCAAAAGGTCAGAGAGGAAAACGTGAAGTGATGTTTTCAGGAGGCTTCATCCAGCCGATAGATGGTGAGGTGGGAGATTCTATTTTGGGACAGTATAAGAAGGCTTGCACTGATCTGAAAAATTGTAGCAGTTCCTTAGGAGCTACTCATTCATTCAGAGGGGATAAACATAAAAATTAATAAAAACTTTCCTAATATCTTTGTTTCTCACAGTTGTAGCTTGTTTCTCACATGACTGATGCTCATCGTGTTCCACATGCAGACTTAGAGGGGAGCTCAGAGCTTCCTCTGACCATCTCAATCCCAGAGATCACAGAATGCACTGTTCCAGGCAGGGTGATAGAAAGGTATCACCTCAGCTCCTCCAGGACTCAACACAGGAGCTGAAGTGAGCTCATCCATTCCTCCTCCTCCAAGGCCAACAGAGACTCCAAAAAGTTCTGAGACCATGACGACTCCCAGAGATGTAAGCCCTTCCTCCATGAGGCCAGGGGGACCCATGACTCCTGTCCATATTGGATCAGTTTCAAGTCTGGCTGCTGTGTCCAGTGGGAGAGTGCCACAGAATGCCCACCGTCTTCTACAACTGAGGCCCCTAAAACAGTGACCATAGCAGATTCCACTCTGATCTCAGAGTTGGAGGTGATCTCAGGGACAGAGACCAGCAGGATATATCCCAGCTTATTTTCTCCTTCAGAAAGACCCATGTCACATGATACTAGACCATTAGGTCAAGTATTGTCCATTCATCCAACTGAGAAATTACCTGAAATAGGCACCAGCTCAGCCACTTTTCTTTCCAAAACACTTTATGAAGTACTCAAGGGTTTGAAAGTCAAAGCATATCTACCCTGAAGGCTAAACCTGCCCCAGCAGTGGGCACTGGACCTGGTGGGACCTTTATCCCTCCATTGTCCAAGGTCACAGCTTCTATCAGTAGGGATATGGAGAGTGAGTCAAATTTAGCTCCTTGGGCAGCCAGCCTTCAAGGAAGTTGCATTCTAATGGAGGAGATAACACATATGAAGGAATGGTAAGCAGTGGGTGACAATTGTGTTATGCATGGTGGAGGGATGGTGAGTCGGGATCTAGGGGAGTATATGGACGCATGACTTTGGAGAAGAATGGCAGACAGGATTTAGTCATAATTCCAGATCTGAAGAGGATCTGGGGAATGAAGGCATACCCACCTATTTGAGAATAGGGAGTGAAATTGTTTGACCTTGGATTTTTTGAAATAATAGATCAGCAGAGTCATTCACCAATCAGAATCATGGAAGTCCAGGGCAAACTTTACAGAGAAAAAGCATGCCAACTGCATGACTAGACTTTGGTGTGGGTATCAGGGAGAGATGATCAGAGTTTAGGTTAAAGTCCCTAGCAGGGCTGAAGAAAATGCTTTTCAGAATGGAGTGCCCATGATGGGTATTGGAGAGGAAAGTGAGGTAGTGGAGATTGGATATTATCTCCAGGAAAGAAAGAATCCTGATGAGAGGAATCACCAAACATCCCCACATAAAAACCAGCTCCTCTGGTCATAAAATTCTCCACCAGAAGCACAGTAATAATGAAGAGAGTTAGTGGATCTGATGTGACAAGTAAATCACAGTCTACTAGCATTCCGATGACTAGCTCCGTAGCGAGACATTCTATTTCAGCGATGACAGTTATCATGGAAATCATTCCAGGAACATATACCATACCACTCTTCTCACTGTGGCCATAGTCACAAATTGGCTCAGACCTGAGATATACAGAGGAACAATATCTTTTTCCAATACAAATACAAGTTACACCTGAGAGATTCTCTGTAGTGACCTCCCATACTCTTTGTTTTCCAAATATCTCACAGTCATCCAAGGATCTAGTGAGCCTTTAAATGCCATACTAGTGACATGGGATTGATTCTCAGGCATGACCAGAGCCAGGCTCAGCTTCCTTGACCTTCACTGCTTTCAGCACCATCCCAATAGATGGTAGAGGGGACACAAGCCCTTCTTTAGTGTCTACAGAAGAGCCAACACAAGGTAATACTGTGTCCAGGACTTCCCAGAGAACACAGACACTTTTGGAAGCACTCACAGGAAACACATGCACTTCCCAAGCACAGGAGTAACCTCGAGACTGACAGGGCTTCCACTTCTTCTCTGCCCAGCTTAACTGAAAGACCCAGTCAACCCAGGACTATGCCCTTGACCTCTTTGGAAATAATGACAAGCATGGCCATTACTGGAGCCCAGTCAAGCCCAAGTGAACCATCTAACACAGAGCCCACACCCCAAGAAGGGCACTCCCTCTGTTGCATCAATGATTGAATTCAGAACCAGGGACAGCAGAAAGTTACAGAGCAGTTTGGCTTCCACCAGCAACCCACTGTGGGAGATCAGGTAGCACTGCAACCTCAGATGTCAACACACTCAACCTAGGGAAGTTTCATCCTGCTAACACTAAAGAGGCTTTTTGGACCTCTTTTGTCATTTGAGTTAATCTATTTTTAAAGTGTTAATTTCTTCAGCATTTTTTTGGGTCTCCATTAGCAAGCTGTTGACTCACTTTTCATGATTTTCTTGCATCTCATTTCTCTTCCCAATTTTTCCTCCACCTCTCTTACTTGGTTTTAAAATCCTTTTTTTGGGGGGGGGGGCAAGATGGCAGAGTAGAAGGATGCACATATACTAGCTCTTCCCCCCACAGCCCATAAAATACCTGTAAAGAAAGACTCTCAACAAATTCTAGAGCAGCAGAAGCCACAGAACAACAGAGTAGAGGAGATTTCCAGCCCAGGGTGACCTGAAAGACCAGTGAGAAATGTCTGTCATACTGGATATGAAGCAGAGCCTAACCCTGCCTTGGCCACATGGCATGGCTCCAGGAGGAGGAGGAGAGCAAGCCTCAGTGGCAATAGCAGCAGTTCACAGATCCCTCAACCCACAGGCACCAATGGCCAGTGACAGGGTTTTTTCAGCTGGCTGAGAAAGGCCTTCCCATAGCTCTGGACTCAGGCTGGGCTGAAGAAAATGCTTTTCAGAATGGAGTGCCCATGATAGGTATTGAAGAGGAAAGTGAGGTACTAGAGAGTGGGTATTACCTCCAGGAAATAAAAAATCCTGATGAGAGGAATCACACCAAATATTCCCACATAAATTCCCAACTCCTTTGGTCACAACATTCTCCACCAGAAGCACAGTAATAATGAAAAGAGTTAGTGGATCTGATGTGACAAGCAAATCACTACAGTCTACCATCATCCTGATGACTAGCTCCACAGAGAGATCCCCAAAGAGAAACTCCTAGGAACATTGTAGTCAAATTCCAGAGTTCCCAGGTCAAGGAGAAAATATTGCAAGCAGCTAGAAAGAAATAATTTGAATATTGTGGAAATAGGATCAGGATAACACAACATCTAACAGCATCTACATTAAGGGATCAAAGGGTTTGAAATATGATATTCCAGAAGTCAAAGGCACTAGCACTAAAACCAAGAATTACCTACCCAGAAAAACTGAATACTTCAGGGGAAAAAAATGGTCTTCCAATGAAATAGATGACTTTCAAGCATTCTTGATGAAAAGACCAGAGCTGAAAAGAAAATCTGACTTTCAAACATAAGAATCAAGAGAAGTATGAAAAGGTAAACAGAGAGAAATCATAAAATCATAAGGGACTTACTCAAGTTGCACTATTTACATTCCTACATGGAAAGACAACATTTGTAACTCTTGAAACTTTTTTCAGTATCTGGGTAGTTGGTGGGATTACACACACACACACACACACACACACAGAGAGAGAAAGAGAGAGAGAGAGAGAGAGAGAGAGAGAGAGAGAGAGAGAGAGAGAGAGAGAGAGAGAGAGAGAGAGAGAGCGCACAGGATGAGCTGAGTAGGATGAGATATCTAAAAAAATGAAATTAAGGGGTGAGAGAGGAATATATTGGGAGGAGAAAGGGAGAAAAGGAATGGGGCAAATTATCGCATATAAAAGGCAAGTAAAAGACTTTTCAGTGGAGGGATAAAGAGGGGAGGTGAGAGAGAAAACATGAAGCTTACTGTCATCACATTTGACTCAAGAAAGGAATAAAATGCACTCATTTTGGTATGAAAACCTATCTTACAATACAGGAAAGTGGGGGAGAAGGGGATAAGCAGGGTGGGGAAGAGGGAGCAATTAGAAGTCAATACTCTTGGGGAGGGAGAAGGCCAAAAGAGAGAATAGAAGAAATGGGGGGGGGGGCAGGACAGGATGGAGGGAAATATGGTTAGTCTTACACAACACAGCTATTATGGAAGTCATTTTCAAAAATACACATATATGGCTTATATTGAATTGCTTGCCTTCTCAATGGGGATGGGAGGGGAGGGAGGAAGGAAGAGAAGTTGGAACTCAAAGTTTTAGGAACAACTGTTGAGTATTGTTCTTGCTACTAGGAAATAAGAAATACAGTTAGTGGGGAATAGAAAGTCATCTGGCCCTATAGGAGGGATGATAGAAGAGAGGGCAGATTGGTGATAGGGGAAAATAGAATGCTCGGTGTATTAGGGTGGGGGGAAGGGATAAATGGGGAGAAAATTTGGAACCCAAAATTTTGTGAAAATGAATGTAAAAAGTTAAATAAATTTATATTAAAAAAAAAAGAAAAAGCTTGGACCACAATGAATGAAAAAGCCTTTCAAGTGGTCACTATTGTGTATAAGGGTTCTTTCCTGCTCTTGAAAATGACTGGGATAGTGGGTACATAGCTTAGCCTTCTGCGATGTTTCTTCAGGCCAGGACACAGCAAAAATGAAATGAATTAAGACTCTCTTTGCTCCACCCAAATACCCAAAGCTATAAAGGCCCTTCTTACTTCTACCTTTATGGCAGAACTTCATGGCACAGAGTAAGGATGTGCCCAGAAGAATGCTCCTCTCCTCCCTTAAGAAGATGACAAGAGAACTCAGACTATTACATTCGCTTCATGGCTACAGCTCAGGGTGGCCAAGCAGCAAAGGCAGTGCCTCCACTCAGAGTTCATTTCCTTCATTTTCAAATCTGAAATGGTTTCATTCACGGTATCTTCATTCATGGGTTCTTAGGGAAGTGATTCCTCTTGCCTACCATGCCTTTGCACAAATGTTATCATGTTGATAATGCTAATCTTCTTTTCTTTCTTTCCTGATCTCCTTCTCTGGATTCTATATTATTTGGTTTCACAAGTTATAATGAATACTGTCCCATGTAATTCATAACCAGTAAGTATTTTGATATCTAAATCAATTTCACTCCATCCAACCTAGTTCCCTTGAGGTCATGGCTTAGGGTCTTCTCCTGCCCCTCCCCCTCACTTCCTTTCTCTCTCATTACTGACACTCATCCTTCTCTAGCCTTCTCTTTCCAGGCTGCCACACAGGGATGGATGTATTGTTTGACTCCACATCAGTTTCTCAGGCAGAGGGCTTTAAAAGGGCCTCTGTGTAAGAAGAGTTCCTCACACTGACAAACAATGGCAACCTGCTACCGAACTTTACTCTGGATTGGAACAGTTTCCTGGTGGATGGTGAGGGTGTGAATGGGAACGTGGTCCTCTAACCTTGTCTCTATGTTCTTTTAAGGAATGAATACTACGGGGAGTGGGGAGAGATGAAGACTTCCTGGAATGGAATGTCTGACATCTCAATTCCTAAAGACACTCCCTCAACATTTCCTGATGCCTACAATCCCTCTTGCTTCCCTGACAGCCTCCTCATTGCCATCCCGGTCCCCCATAATCATCTCTCTCCATGATTTCCATATCTTTTCCTCCCTCCCTGATCCCTGATGTCTCTTTGTCCCTGTCCCCTGTGGTCTCTCCATCTCTTATCCTCTCAACCAATGCATCCTTACCCAATCTAGCTCCCCAAGTCAAGATCCATAAGTTTCTTATCTTGATATCATATTTCTCTGTTCTCAGGGTATTCTACCAACTGAACAGATGGAAGAAACAAGAAAAGGGGTGAGTGTGGCATCAGTCATGCCCCACACCAATTTTCTGGAGTGGGTGGAGGGGAGCTGAGGCTGATTCTTGAAGAATAGGATAAGTGGGGAGAGAGCAGAAATTGAGTGTCTAAATGACACCTTTCTCTGACACCCAGCCAGCACATGATGCTGAGCATCTAAGAGCACTCTCTTATACTGTACTTATCAGACAAATGAACAGTAGTCATCCCTACCAAGTGTCAGATCCCTATGTGTTATCTGCACTTCCTGAGCACCCTGTGGTGGAGAATGAACATGGGGAAGGTGCTGTGCCCTGAACTTTAAATCATTCTCCTGTCATTGGGTATAACTCAGTGTCACTTTTCCCTATTCTGACATTGGGTCCCTGCACTATCACCCTTTCTTGTCCCAGGGTGTGACACTAGGGTCCCTGAACCATCTTTTCTGCCTCCAAGTGACCTTCCCTCAGTTTTCCCAAGTCCTTTTCTCCTATGCTCTGAGCCCCAGCTCCTTTCTCTACATTCACTCTCCTAGTTTGCCCACCCCTCTCCCCTACGTTAGCTTCTTCTGAAGAGCAAAGGTCTAGGGGCAAGGGAGATAGGGGGATGATCTGGGTTGGGTTCTTCAGCCTCCTCCCCATACATTGCTCTTTGTCCCCTCCCTTCCCATCAGGTAGGAATTCCCAAGGATATTTTTCACTCTGTGCTGTCCCTACATCTCCATGATGGCCCCTCAGCCTCACCTCTTTTTCCCCAGACATGCCTTACTGGGCCATTATCCTCATCTGCCTGGCTGTGCTCCTACGGCTCATAGTTAGACTGATGGTGCTACTTTACAGTAAGAGAACTCAGGGAACCCCTAAGAGCCACTAAGGACTCTGTGTGTGTGTGTGTGTGTGTTTGTGAGAGAGAGAGAGAGAGAGAGACAGACAGACAGACAGACAGAGACAGAGACAGAGAGAAAGAGACAGAAACAGAGAGAAGAGACACACACAGAGAGAAAGAACATAAGGGAGAGATAGAAAGAGACAGGGACAGACAGAGACAGAGAGGAGAGAGAGGAGAATATCCCTATGAGATGAAGGCTTTGTGGTGGCCCAGTGTAAAGATGACTATATTTGGAGCCAGAAGACCTAGATTCAAATCCTAATAATATATGTGACCATCATCAAGTCCCCCTCTATGGGCTTCAGTTTCCTCATCTGTAAAATGAACAAATTGGATCAGAGGTCCTCCAATACCCCTCTCAGCTCTAAATTTGTGATCTCATGATCCAATATGATTGTTAGACAGTAAGTGTGTATATATGAGAATATACATGGGGTTATAGCTACATATATGCATCCAACTAGAGGAGAGGAGAAGTCAATGTGAATGAGAGTGGGTTTAGGAAGTGTAAGGCACCAGAGTGTGTGTCTATTCATAGATGAAGGAGGGTGTGTGTGCCTGACTGAGAACTTGGGAGAGAAGAGATTTCTGTATGAGAGAGAGAGAGAGAGGAGAGAGAGAGAGAGAGAGAGAGAGAGAGAGAGAGAGAGAGAGAGAGAGAGAATGCATAGTGTCTGATACATCGTAGGTGCTTAAAAATGCTTATTGAGTAGAAATGAAAATGGAGGGACAGAGATGGAGAAAGAATCAGAGACAGATATACATGGAGACCCAAAATAACTGGAAAGAGGACAAAGATTGAAACAAAGATGGAGAAAGGCATGAGGATGAAGAGACAGGCAAAAACTAGGCAGAAACAGAGCCAGAGAGAAAGAAGGAGTTTACTTAGGAGAAAGTTCTAGGTAGCCTTCCTTCCTTCAGACTCTCCCTATTATTTCTCTATCAGTGGAGAGTTCTCTCAATGAGGCTCATGAATACTTTACTGAATACTTTACCTGTGTTCCTTCTTCCTATGCCTGGCTGGAGGTTTGAGGATAGGGGCTGGGCAGAAATGTACAAAGCTAGCAAGGAAGACCATTTCCAATAACCTAGGTTGCTGGTTGTGCTCCTAGGGTTCACCAGAGCTCCCTTCATGCCCCTTATGGGGAGCAAACTGGGTCCAAAGCTATGCACAAGAGGCTCCCAGCATGGGTCATGCCCCCATAACTCCTGACCATCCTCAATCCTGTACAGGTCACCATGTGTCTGCAAGAAAACAGAAGGAGATTATGATCTCCAAAGGCAGAAAATTTATTAATAATGAACTATCAAAAAGATGTAGCTAAGTGAACCCAGACTCTATCCTGGAGTGGATTCAGCTTGGTCTGGAATAAACACTGGGCCTCACCCATGTTGGATTGGCCAGAGCACCAATTCAGCCTCTTTCTTAGGATTTGCCCTGGTGTGGGTGACTCCTCTGGAGGGTCCACAGGAACTGAGGAGAGAATAGTCACTCCCCTAGTGTCTAGGGTCCATTATATGTCCTCAAGGGTCATCACAGTTCCCTTGCAGTCTGCTAGGCCCTCATATGTCCCATCCCATAATTCCCTATGGAATTTCTTCTAGACATCAGAATTCCTGCTTGTGACTCTGCTTACATACATAAACATACACACACACACACACATACACATACACACACACCTACACACATACAAAACCAGAGGGAGACACTATCTCTAAAACCACAAGTTCTTCAACATGTTTAGCTTACAAACTTTCACAGCTGTAAGGATAGGGACTCTCTATGCATTAATACACCCGCTGCTTCTTCAGTCATATTGGCCAAGTTTAGACAGACTCTTCTGATCAGCAAAGTAGGAATAAGCACATCCTACAAAATAACTATGGATCTGACTACCACATATTTGGTAAAAGGCAGCTCCACTACCAAAACCTCTGCTCTGTTGCATTAGAGTGCTCATATTTACCAAATTCCAAGCTGAGATACATGGCCATGTAGACAAATGTCATTCCTTTTCTTGGAAAACTTGATCTAAATGCTCTTTTAAAAATTATTTATTTAGTATTTTGTTTTTCCTCAATCATATGTAAAATTATCTTTAACATTCCTTTTTTTTTAAATTTTGAGTTCCAAATTCTTTATCTCCATACCTCCTTCATTGAAAGTACAAGCAATTAGACATAGGTTTTACATGTGCAGTCATACAAAACATATTTCCATATTAGTGGTGTTGTAAAAGAACACATAGATTAAAAAAACAAGAAAAATAAAGGAAAATAAGAAATTATGCTTAGATCTATATTCAGACTATTAAGTCCTTCCTCTGCAGGAGGATAGCATTTTCCATCAAAAGTTCTTCAGAATTATCTTGGATCATTGTTTTGCTGAGAATAGTTAAGTCATTCATACTTGATCATCTTACAATACTGCTGTTAATTACTGTGTACAATGTTCTACTGGTTCTTCTCACTTCACTTTGCATCAGTTCATGAATGTCTGTCCACATTTTCCTGGAGCATCTTGCACATTATTTCTTATAATATAATAGTATTCCATCACAATCACATACCACTTGTTCAAACCACTCCCCATTTGATGAACATTCCCTCAATTTCCAATTCTTTTCTGGAAAAGAGCTGGTATAAATATTTTGTATACACATAGGTTTTTTTCCTTCTTTTGTTTTGTTTGTTTTTACCTCTTTTAAGATACAGACCAAATAGTGTTGTTGCTGGGTCAAAGGGTATACAAGGATGAATGCTCTTTTGTAGCATCGTGTGGTCATAGATTCAGAAAAAAAAGTGAATGCAGAGGTCATCTAATCCAATTACTTTCTTTTACAAGAAATTGAAGTCCAGAAGATGGTGGGGTAAAAGCAATAGCTCTACCACAAATTCATTCAGATACCTGTAAAAAGAGAATCTGAATAAAGTTTAGAATGACAGAATCAAGACTGAGTGAGGCAGATTTCCAGCCCAGGACAGCCTGGAAGGCCAATGGGAAGGATCTGTTACATGGGGCTGGGGGACAGCAGAACACAGAGCTTGCACCAGTGCAGACTATGCTATAATGGACTGCTGGGGCAAACTGAAGCAGAAGCAGCAGTGTGAATTCTCAAACATATCAGCCCAGGCCTGGAGTCCACCTGAACTGAGTGAGAGAGAAGCACAGGACCCCTGGTAATAGCAGCAGCTTCTCCTAGGACTATCAGTCCACAGATTAAATGTCTGTAAATCACCTACTTGAATTTCTAGGAGCCAAGATGGCTGAATGATCTGTTAGTGCTTTGCACCTTCCCTTGTTGACCTTGAAAAACCCAGAGAATACTGCCCCAGGAAAAATCCTGGAATAGTGGAATCAGTCAAGGGGCAAAAATTCTCTCAGCTCAAGAGGTTAGGAAAATCATCAAGGAGATGTGCCTCTTGAGGTGGCTGAAGGGAACTAGTGCAGGACAGGAGCTGTCCCAGTCAATCCTACCTCAGTGAACCAGGAGGAGATCCTGATCTGCCAGGGAGTGGAGCACATAAGCAACAAAACTAGTATCCCAGGCATGTCTTACTTAACACAGTCAGGGGAACTGGGCACAAACCAGAGCAGAATGGAGTTCACCAGCCACTGGAATTACCTGTGCTCTAGCACAGGGAAAGAGCAGACCTCCTAGCCCACACCTCATGCAGTGAGCTTCAGGGTAATCCTGGGGAAACTCAGAAAGACTTCACCTGGTCTCCACCCTTGCACACACCAGCGAGCTCAGCACCAGGTAAGCTGCACCATTCTTGCTTCCAGCTGAAAGAATAAGAAGCTAAAACAAATAAAACCTCAAGTTCTCAACACAGGAAACATGGGATAGAGCCTCTTGTACCCTAGAAGCAGGGATCCACTTTAAAAGCCAGGAAAAAGACAATCATCATGAGCAAGAATCAAACCAGAAAAGCAAACAGAATAGAACAGAGAAGATTCATAGAATCTCACTATGGGGACAAAGACCAAAACATGGATTTGGAAACAGACAGCTTTGGGACTGTACTACCCTCTGAAACCTCAGAAGGGAATATGAACTTGTCTTAAGCACTAAGAACATTCTTGCAAGAGCTCAAGAAGGATTTTAAAAGCCAAATTAGGTAGAAGAAAAATTGGCCAATGATTGTAAAAATATGAAAAAAGAATTAATGTAAGAATTTTTAAAAGGAAATTGGTTAAATGGATAAGGAGATACAAAACCTGACTGGAGAAAATAAGTTCTTAAAGAACAATTAGACAAATGGAAAAGGAGGTGCAAAAGTTAACTGAAGAAGACAATCTATTAAAACTAGAATTGGTCAAATAGAAGCTAATGAGACATCAATAATCAGTCAAACAGAATGTAAACAATGAAAAAATAGAAGAAAATGTAAAATATTTCCTTGGAAAAACAACTAACCTGAAAAGTAGATCCAGGAGAGATAATCTAAGAATTATTGGTCTTCTGGAAAGACATGATGAAAAAGAGCCTGGACAGTATCTTTTAAGAAATCATCAAGAAAAACTACCCTGAGGTCCTAGATTAAGAGGGCAAAATAGTCATCAAAAGAATCCATCTATCACCTCCTGAAAGAGGTCCCAAAATGAAAACAGCAAGGAATATTGTTGCCAAATTCCAAAATTATCACATTAAGGAGAAAATGCTGCAAGAAGCCAGAAAGAAATAATTCGGATATCAAGGAACTGCACTCAGGATCCCACAGGACCCTTCAGCTTCTACATTAAAAGATTGAGGGGGGGGCAGTGCAGAGCCAAGATGGCAGAGTAATATAACACACTTTTTAGAGTGCTGCCCCCAAACTCAGCCAAATACCTGTAAAAAATGACTCTAAACAAATTCTGGAGCTGCAGAACCCACAGAATGATGGAGTGAAGCAAATCTCCAGCCCAATACAGCCCGGAAGATTTCAGGGAAGTGTCTATCATGCCATGCAGGGAGTTGGGCACAGTGCGACATGCCAGCACAGACAGGACCTGAGCAGGCCTTTGGGAGACTGAATCTCTCGCACCTGTGGCATTTTCCAGTCTTCAGGACCCCAAAATGCTGAGGACAAATTGGGAGGTCAGTGGAAAGTCTGTAGGACCAGCGTGGAAGAGTGCAGTGGTCTGACCCCAGTCTCAAGGGCAGTAGAGGGAGAAGGGGGCAAAGGAACCCACAGCCACAGCAGCAACAGGGGCAGACTGTGGCTGTTTCTGAAGCTCTAGGTCCACAGATTGTAGGGAAATCAAGTGGCTAATGGTACACCCCTGTACCCCTACTGGAAGCAGAGAGCTACCTTAACAAAGAGCTCAAAAGTCAAGTAAATGGCTTGGGAAAAACTGAAAGAAGAATCAGACTATAGAATACCACTTTGCTGACAAGGAAGAACAAAACATGGAAATAGAAGACAACAAAGTCAAAGCTCCTCTATCCAAAGCCTCCAAAAAAAAATATGAATTGGTCTCAGGTCATAGGAGAACTCAAAAAGGATTTTGAAAACAAAATAAGAGAAGTAGAGCAAAAAGTGATGAGAGAAATGAGAGTGATGCAAGAAAATTATGAAAAATGAGTCAACTGCTTGCTAAAGGAAACCACAAAAATACTGAAGAAAATAACATTGTAAAAAATAAACTAACACAAAAGACAAAAGAGATCCAAAAAGTCAATGAAGAGAAGAAAGCTCTAAGAAGTAGAATTGGCCAGATGGAACAGGAGGTGCAAAACGTCACTGAAGGAAATAATTCCTTCATTATTAGAATGGAGCACATGGAAGCCAATGACTTTATGAAAAATCAAGAAAATATAAAGCGAAACCAAAGATTTAGGATGTTAAGTCCTGGTACAAGTTTGATTAGTGAAATGCTGTCTGGAGTAAAAATTTCTGGAACAATAAAAAATTGTGTTCTGGTACTCAGAGAAAATGTGACTATTACAAGTGGAGATCTTCCTCTAGAAAAGCTGAAAGGACAATCCTGCCTTCTGCCTGGGATAGAATCCTTCTGGTTCAGTTTCCCCATTGTGTTCCTTTGAAAAGGAAGATTTTCTCACCTGACTGTTCCTGAATCTATCTATAAGATGGAGATGACATCTAATTAGGTCCTTGCCTTTCATCTTTATGGCACATTTCTGTAATCAAAGCAGGTAGTTTGAGATGCTAGTAAAATGCAAGCATGTGGAATCTTGCCGTTTTCAATCAAATAATTGGGTAAATTTGTACTCTTGAATAGTCTTGGAAAAATAAAATCCCTGGAATAGAACATTCTTTTTTAATGATATGGGAATAGCTAAATAGAGGAAAGGAAACAAAAGTACACATGCAATATTTCAATCATTGTTCCATGGACAGAGGCTGGGGTTTAAAGTAAACTGTAATAAAGATATATCTGTATGGAAGTTTCAAAGTTATGTAAGAACAACTGGATATTAGTACAATTGACTGAGGTAATTACTGAGATTAAATCAGAAACATCTTCAGTTTGGGGAAAAGAATTTCAGTTTAAGTTTCTCAGAGGCAGGTAGCCTGTGGTAATACTTTTGCATTGATGGAAAAGTTAAATGTTTCTGTCTTAAATTTGAATTTATTCCATGACCTAAACATAAGTTGAAGTTAAGTGTTTGAACATAACCTATATATATCTCATTTTGTTTTAGAATGAGTATGGTTAGAAAAGGATACTCGGGAAACAGATACAAGTCCCTCAGGGATATAACTTATGATTTTAAGGGTAAATTTGATTCTATGGTGTAATTTAATCAATAACTAGAATAAGTATAGAAATGCATATGCAAGCTACTTAAGGCTCACTTTAAAGATGTTCCCCAGCCAAAGTGAAATTATAGTCATCTGAAACTGATTATTGGAGCTTGCTATTTTCAGATTTTATGGGACTGCTAATTGACTTTTTCTGAGTCTAACTCCAGGTGTGGATATCAAGAAAGACTGTCTGACCCATGATGCCAACCAGCTATTCTGGGCAGATATGAACCACATAGGGCTGATATCTCATGGGAAGGTCGGGAGAACAACTTTTCCACCTGAGCTGAGGTAGGATTCTCCTGACTCAATTTCCCCCTCTGGCACCTGGAAGACTTTAAGCCTGGTTAATGATCAGTTGACAATCCACACAACTTTTGCCTGGAATTGATGAGAATTTAGGAAACTGTTGTTCCCTTACTATAGCTGAGTCTCTGCTCTTAATGGCAAATTCTTATAATCAAAAGTTTTTGTAAGCATAATACCAGGTCTATTAAATAATAAGTTGGTATGAGAACATCTGATGTTAAGATGTAAGTCTAAAATTAAGCTATAATGCTTAGGATTTTAACCCAACTACAACTATTTAGTCTTGACATCTGTCACTTGTATATACATACATATGTGCATGCATACATGTACAAATATATACATATATACACATGTATACATATACATATATGTATAGATGTATATGTGTGTGTGTATATGTATGCATACATATATGTATCTAGGTATAATCCTGTATAAATTAGCATCCTGTAATTCTCAGTGGTGGTGTGGAGAGTTAGGTCAGGGGCTTGTAAAGTTACCATACTTAATTAATATTGTACTTTTCTCAGTTCGTTAATGTTAGAAAAAAAGAATAGTTTGTGGTCTATTTTGTAAATGCTTTAAAGGAAGCATATGGTGACCATAAGCTGGAATTGTTTTATGACTTGATATGTACTATGTTAAAAAAATTGATAACATTGTATTTATGTATGTACTGGAGGCTGTTATTAATTCCTTAGTGAAATCTCATCCTCTTTATTGGGGAATGGATATTATTAGTATAAAATGTAAAAACTGGGTTCTAATGTGAATTTCTGAAACATGACAATTGGTCAAGGTTCCAGTTTTGATTTTGCAAGGATAGCAGTTTTGTAGGAGAATGGACACTTGGGTTTCTATGGCAAGGTGACAGGAAGGTGCTGACATGCTGGCTGAAGATGGCTTGAATGAGCATCCAACCAGAAAACTGCATCAGATGATGTTCCTTCACATACTCCTGTATGAGATGAAAATTCTAAGTGGACTATTCATTGATTTGCATTTTTCTTTTGAGTCTCTGCATCTGTATTTGTAAAAGGGGACTACCCCCTAGTAATTTGTCAATGTGTTGATCAAATTTGATCCCTTCCCATAGTCACTTAAGGAGGAGATAGATGGGGGGAAGAATGTATATGAGAAAGAAAGTGAGGAGGTATTAACTAGATTTAGGTATGGAAACAAAAATTTTTATTAAAAAGGGGAGGTATTGCTGGATTCGGTTTCCATAAGGTTAAAACTCTTCCCAGCTTTTAGTGACAGCAGCTAATCAGAGTTGTGATCCAGCATGATCAGGTAAAAGTTCTGAAACTTTTGTGCTGGCTTGATGAGCTGTTTCAGGGGAAGCCTATCAGAGAAGAAAACATGAACTAAGGTGTTCAGGAGGCTTCATATAGTCAATAGATGATGAGGTGGCATGTTTGGTTTTGGGACAGTATAAGAATGCTTACATTGATCTGAATTATTATAGCAGTCCCTTAGGAGCAGCCCATTCATTCAGGTGGAATAAACACAACATAAAAAATAATAAAAACTTTCCTAATTTCACAACAAGTTTTGTTCTTTGTTTAAAGTGAGCATGTTTCTCACAGTTGGGGGCTTGTTTCTCAGATGACTGATGCTCACAGTGTTCCACATGCAGACTCTACCACAGAGACCTGAGAAAGCACCATTCCAGTCAGGGTGAGAGAAGGTATCATCTCAGCTCCTCCAAGGCTCAACACAGGAGCTAAAGTGAGCTCAGCCATTTCTCCTCCTCCAAATCCAACAGAGATTCAAAAAAGTTCTGACACCATGATGACTCCCAGAGATATAAGCCCTCCCTCCATAAGCCTGGAGGGACCACTGTCACTCCTGTCCACAATGGATCAGGTTTATGTTTGGTTGCTATATCCCAGGCTGACCTGCCTGAAACTCAAAGTCCATTAATCATCACCAAAGTCCCATGGGGGAGTGACATAGAATGCTCATTGGCTTCTACTCCAACTGTGGCCATTAAAACAGTGATCATAACAGATTCCATTCTTTTCTCAGGGCTGGAGGTGAGCCAGGTTTCCAAAAGTGTCATCTCAGGGACAGAGACCAGCAGGACCTATCCCACCTATTTTTCTCCTTCAGAAAGCCCCATGACATATGACACTACTCCTGAGAGGGGAACACATACGGACCAAGCACTGTCCACCTAGCCAACTGAGAAATTAACCCGAAACAGGAACCAGCTCAGCTACTTTTGTTTCCACAACACTTTTTGAAATCACTGTTTCAGCACCATGGACAAGTACCCAAGGGTTTGAAAGTCAAAGCATATCTACCCTGAAGGCTAAACCTTCCCCAGCAGTGGTCACTGGACCTGCTGCACCCTTTATCTCTCCATTGTCCAAGGTCACAGCTTCTATCAGCATGGATATGGAAAGTGAGTCAAATTTAGCTCCTTGGGCAGCCAGCCTTCAAGGAATTTGCATTCTAATGGGGGATATAACACATATAAAGGAATGGTAGGCAGTGAGTGGCAACTGATTTGTGCATGGTCCAGGGACGGTAAGTGGGGACCCAGGGGAGTATATGGACACATGACATTGAAGAAGAATGGCAGAGAGGATTTGATTATAATTCCAGATCTGGAGAGGATCTGAGGAATGAAAGTGTACCCACTTAGTTGAGAGTAGGGAATGAAATGAAGCCTGACCTTGGATTTTATGAAATAAAAGATCAGCAGAATCAGTCACCAATAAGAACCATGGAAGTCCAGGGTAGACTTTATAAAGACAAAGCATGAATCCTGCAACACTAGTCTTTGGTGTGGGTTTCATGAGTGATCTCCAGAGTATAGGTTAAAGTCCCTAGCAAGGGTAATGAAAGTGTTTTTCAGAATGAAGTGCCCATGATGGATGTTGGAGAGGAAAGTTAAGTACTGAAGTTTGGATGTTGGCCCCAGGAAAGAAAGAATCCTGCTGAGAAGAAATGTATATCCCTGCCAGTATAACAGCAAAGCTCCCCACACACTAACCACGTCCTCTGGTCATAACAATCTCCACCAGAAGTAGAGTAACGCTGAACAAGGACAGTGGGTCTGATGTGACAAACAAATCTCCAGTCTACCAGCATCTCCATGACTAGCTCCACAGTGAGAGATTCTACTTCAGAGACTACAACAGACAGTTACCATGGAAATCACCCCAGCACAGATACCATTCAGGACATTCTTCCCACTATGGACATGGTCAGAAATGGGCTCAGATCTGAGACACACAGAGGAACAATATCCTTTCCCATAAAAACACCAGTTCCATCTGAGAGATCCTCTAGAGTGACCAATGCTCCTTTTGGACCAAACCACCCATGCTGCTTTTCTCCAGCAGATCTCACAGTCTGCCAAGGATCTGGTGAGCCTTTAAAAGCCATACTATTGACATGTGATGCTCAGGCAGGACCAAAGTCAGGCTCAACTGCCTTGTCCTTCACTGCAGTAGATGGTGGAGGGAACACAAGCCTTTTCTTGGTGTCTACAAAAGGGCCAACAGAAGGTACAACTGTCTAGCACCTTCCCAGAGAACAAAGACACCCCTGGAAGCACTTACGGAGAACACATGCACTTCCCAAGCACAGGAGTAACCTTCTATCCTGATAGGGCCTCCACTTCTCTGTCCAGCTTAACCGAAAGATCCAGTTACCCCAGAACTATATCATCAACCTCTTTGGGAAGCATGACAAGCATGGTCATCACTGGAGTTCATACAAGGCCAGCTGAACCAAAAGCTCACAGAGACTGTAGAGCCTAGACCCCCTATGGTGGTCACTCCCTCTGTTGTATCAACAACTGAATTCAGAACCAGGTACACTGGAAAGTTACAGAGTAGTTTCTCTTCCACCAGCAACCCTGTGTGTGAGACCAGCAGACCAGGTACTCTGCAGATACCATCGCATTCATTCCAGAGAAGTTTCATCGATCATGTCAAGTCCAGGGGGAGGGTCCAGTCCAGATCCAGCTATCTACAGGACTTCATTCCACATTGCATACTACATTCCCAGGTAGCACAGAGACAAGGCTTGGAGGAGAAATAGTCTCATCCTTGGTATTAATTACACCAGCATTTGATGTCTCCATCACCAGTATCTCTGGAACTCTTCCTAGAACAATAACTGGGGTTCCATGGGCCTCAACCTTAGTTAAAACCACAGTGGTCCTCATCACTGGGGCAGATACCATCTCAATGACACTCTCTCCTTCAACTCTAATAACTTCATATTGGGTTGCCTATAAGATGTTGATCTTTACCTATGTGCCAAATTGCCTTCCAGTGTTCTCAGCAATTTTTATTAAATAATGAATTCTAATCCCCAAAGCTTTGATCTTTGGGTTTATCAACACCAGATTACTATGGTTATTTATTGCTTTATATCATGTACTGTGGGAAACAAAAGAAGGAATTCTGTTTCCAGAGGGTTAAAACTCCTCCTAGTTTTAAGTGATACCATTTAATCAGAGTTGTGACCTAGTATGGTCAGGTATAAGGTCAGAAACTTGTATGCAGGCTTGATGAGCTGTTTAGGGGAAGCATGTCAGAGAGGAGAACATGAAGTCATGTCACCAAGAGATGGTGTAGTTGGAAATTCAAACTTGGAGCAGTCAGTATAAAGGTCTTGCATTGGTCTGAACAAATTGTAGTCTTCCTGTGGCCTTATTGGGAACTAACCATTCATTCAGGGGGAATGAAAGTAAAGAGTATTAAAAGCTTTCCTGATTTCACAATAGTATTGCTCTTTGTTTAAGGTGATAACATTTCTCACAGTTTGGGGCTTGTTTGGGGGCTCATTTTTCACAACTGGGGGCTTTTTTTTTTCTGAAGTGTGCCCATTGGTTTTCAATGGCCCAAACATCCACAGGCAAGTTTCCCCTCTTCTGATTGCTAGTTTCCCTAGAACTGTTTAGAATTGTTGAGAACCCAGAAACACAGGTAAAACAATAGATTGAATGGCCCTAGACAGTGTAAGTCAGTGACCTGAGCAACTGCAGGAAAATAGCAATGGCTAAGTACTGCTTTGTCTATCTTAGGATCCTAGGTTGATAAATGAAGTTTGCCTAGGGTTGGAAGTGAGTGTTCTTCTATGAAGTACCAGCCCAAGAATGAGGGCAGTCAGAGGGAGATCTTAGCATAGGGGATCTTAGTCACAACCAGTCCTTTGGGGACCTTCAGAGTCTAAGTCCTAAGATGGGAAGTGTGCATTCCTAAGATAATGGTACCAGAAAAGAGATAAAGAATCCTCTGAGTATTCCTTTGGAAGCCTGTCTAAAGGAATGTTGGCTATATTCCTTTGCCTGTCTGCTCCTAAAGGACAGCAGAGAAGAGGATAGGGGAGGAGGGAGAATCTAGATTCTGGGAAGAAGTAAATAACAACTCTGAGTTTTTGACTGGTCTAAATTCAAATTCAAAATTGATGTGCACTCTATAATCCTTTGTTAAAAACTTGTCTGTGAGTGTTTGAAATGTTTCATAAAGTTGTAGATGCAGCCAGCCAGCAAGGAATGCCTTCCTCTTTATCTTCCCCTTCTTCAACCCACCACCCTTGGAGCAGTTTCAGAGGAATGAGTGGGGTGGAAAAGAGAAAAATATTTTGCTGTTTGGATTAGTCTAGTTGCAGGAATAGTGGTAATAGAGAGTTTGAAAAAAATTTTTTTTAAAGTTGCTTTAAAAAAATCTTTCTTTCTGCATTCTAAACTCTGGCCAAGTTTTTGAATGTGAAAAGAAAGATAAAGGAACAGGGGGAATCTTTTCCCCCTCAGATTGGGGAGAGGCAGGCCAATCCATTTGATCATTTTCTGCCTCACCTAAATTGTATTGGATAAAAAAAAGAATTGAATTCATCCTGCTTGTATTGGGAAATGTTAAAATTGAAAGAAGAAGAAGAAGAAGAAGAAGAAGAAGAAGAAGAAGAAGAAGAAGAAGAAGAAGAAGAAGAAGAAGAAGAAGAAGAAGAAGAAGATGGAGAAGGAGAAGAAGGAGAAGGAGGAGGAGGAGAAGAAGAAGAAGAAGAGGAGGAGGAGGAGGAGGAGGAAGAGGAGGAGGAGGAGGAGGACAAGGAGAAAGGAGAAAGAAGAAAGAAGGGTTTTTCTATCAAAGCCTTAAATGTGATTCACTTTAGAATTTCACTGATTTCTTTTAAATGCATGTTAAGCATTACTTCTCTTCAGATTCTAAAAGGTAAAGATGAGGGTGAGTACTTAGATAGTCAATTATTTAATATTTATATTTGGAAACTATAGAGGCTCCTGCCTGGGGAAACTGGCAATGCCCTGTCAGCATTGAATTAAATTCCTTAGGTTTCTGCCTGGACCAAAAACTTAGTCTTAAAATATTAGCATATTTTAAGCTAACCTGAGGAGAATAGGTGCAATTAAAAAACTCTTTGTAGAACTTTATATGAATTTCCTAATATGTACAGCCTGAAATTCCCAAGACAATGGAATGAGGAGCTGGAATGCTTAGGAAAGCTCTTTACCCGATAAACCTCAAAAAGAATACAGGATTTCAATTCTTTCAGGGAAGTAGGAAAAGAAAAGTTGTTCAGATCTGAGAACTGTGACCACGTGTTCCTTCAAGGGAGTATGTAACGTTATGGATAATGTTTACTTTTATGTACCACGTGACATGAAAAGGGGGTTAAAATGCTTATCATTAGTGATTATAAATTCAAATTTGATATTATTCAAGTCAAAATCTGTCCTGAAGGAATAAAAAGAAGGATCTGAGAGTGCTCTTCCTAGCAGGATTAAGCAGAAAAAGATATTGTTTTTTTTGGCATTTATGATTGTAAAGTGCTTAACACAAGGATGGGGATATGTTGGAAGCAACATTAATCTAATTTAATTGTTACACAATTTTTAAGTTTGAATTTTGTTATATATGGACTGAGGTTATAAAAGGATGTGACAAAAATTTGATAGTTTGAAACTGTTATGTTTATTTATAATGTAAGAATGCTATTAATGTTTGGCATAATGGTAATTTTTCCATTTGAAATTTTGGTTATTATGAAAATGTAGATATAATGGTTAGTGTGTGTCCATGTGCTGGTGAGGAAATGAAATTCTGTGCAAGGTGATGTGGAAATACATTCACCTGAATGGATAATGTGTTGCTTCAAGTTTTAAATATGTAATAAGGTGTGTTGTTGAAAAATTAATTTATCTAAATGTTGTTGGAGGCAGAGCCAAGATGGCAGAGTAGGAGGATGGACCTATAGAAGCTCTCCCCACATGACTGATAAAATACCTGTAAAAAATGACTCTAAACAAATTCTAGGGCAACAGAAGCCACAAAACAACAGAGTGAGAGATTTCCAACCCAAGGCAGTTTTGAAGGCTGACAGGAAAGGTCTATTGCACCAAGATCAGAGGAGAGTGCAGCCCAATCTTGACCATGTGGCACAGTACTCAGAGGACCAGAACAGGTTTCAGGTTATGGAATCACAGGCAGCAACTGTGATTCCTAGATTATGCAAACCAGAAACATCAAAGACAGCTTTGAAGGTGAGTGAGAAAGCTCTTTCACCTGTGTGAGAAGGGAGCAGAGTCCTGCCCTAGCCCTGGCCACAAGCAGAGGCAGAGTCCATTTTTTGAACCTTTGGACTAACGACCCTGGGGGAATTGAGCTGCTGATATGGATCACAGCCCTAAGTGTTGGTCCTGGGGTGAGGAGGAACAATGGCTGATGGAGCTGGTGGAGGCTCTGGAGAGGGAATCCTACTCACAGATCCTGGGTAGAAGAGTGCTTTTGGTTGTTGCCAGACTAGAGCTCAGTGAGGAGAGGAGTGAATTCCTCTCCCTTGATTGTTCTGCCTTGGAAGAACTGAGAAATTATAGGTCCCCAGAGTATATCCTCCACTTCACAAAGCACTCAAAAGTCAAGTAACTGGCTGGGAAAAGGCCCCCCAAAAGGGAAAAAAGATTATGAAAGGTTACTTTCTTGGAGAACAGGTATTTTCTTCCATCCTTTCAGATGAGGAAGAACAAAGCATACCATCAGGAGAAGACATACAAGTCAAGGTTTCTGAATCCAAGACCTCCAAAAAAAATGTGCAATAGTCTCAGACTATAGAAGAACTCAAAAAGGATTTTGAAAATCAAGTAAGAGAAGTGGGAGAAAAACTGGGAAGAGAAATGAGAACAATGCAAGAAAATAATGAAAAGTGAGTCAACAGCTAGTTAAAGGAGACCCAAAAAAATGCTGAAGAAAATAATACTTTTAAAAATAGACTAACTAAAATGGGGAAAAGGGGTCCAAAAAGCCAATGAGGAGAAGAGTGCTTTAAAAGGCAGAGTTAGCCAAATGGAAAAGGAAGTTCAAAAGTTCATCGAAGAAAATAGTTCTTTTAAAATTAGAATGGAGCAGATGGAAGCTAATGATTTTATGAGAAATCAAGAAATTACAAAAGAATGAAAAAATAGAAGACAATGTGAAATATCTCATTGAAAGAACAACTGACCTGAAAAATAGATCCAGGAGAGACAATTTGAAAATTATGAGACTATCTGAAAGCCATGACCAAAAAAAAAAAAAAAAAAAAAAAAGAGCCTAGACATCATCTTTCATGAAATTATCAAGAAAACTGCCTTGATATTCTAGAACCAAAGAGCAAAATAAATATTGAAAGAAGAGACACCAAAAGGAAAGCTCCTAGGAATATTGTAGACATGTTCCAGAGTTCCTAGGTCAAGGAAAAAATATTGCAAGCAGTCCAAAAGAAACAATTTGGGTATTGTGGAAATTCAATCAAGATAACACAGAATCTAGCAGCTTCCACATTATAGGATTGAAGGACATGGAATATGATATTTTGGAAGTCAAAGGAAGTAGGATTAAAACCAAGAATCATCTACCCAGCAAAACTGAGTATAATACTTCAAGGGAAAAAATAGTTATTCCATGAAATAGAGGACTTTCAAGCATTCTTGATGAAAGGACTAGAGCTGAATAGCAAATTTGACTTTCAAACACAAGAATCAAGAAAAACATGAAAAGGTAAATGGGAAAGAGAAATCGTTTGGGACTTACTAAAGTTGAACTCTTTACATTCCTACATGGAAAGATAATATTTGTAACTCTTGAAACTTTTCTCAGTATTTTGGTAGTTGGAGGGATTACACACATATAAACAGAGGGCACAAGAGGAGTCAAATAGGAAGGGATGAGATCTTAAAAAATAAAATTAAGGGGTGAGAGAGGAATATATCAGGAAGAAGAAGGGAGAAATGGAATGGGGCAAATTATCTTGCATAAAAAAGGCAAGAAAAATATTTTTCAATGGAGGGGAAAAGTGTGGAAGGTGAGAGGAAAAAAATGAAGCTTACCCTCATCACATTTGACTTAAGGAGGGAATAACATGCACACTCAATTTGGTATGAAAGTCCATCTTTACACTATAGGAAAGTAGTGGAGAAGGGGAAAGGTGAAGTGGGGGTGGATGATAGAAGGGAGGAGGGAGTAATTAGAAGTAAATACTTTAGGGGACAGATAAGGTCATAAGAGAGAATAAAATAAATGGTACACAGGATAGGATGGAGGGAAATATAGTTAGTCTTTAATAATAATTATGGAAGTCTTTTGCATGACCACACATGTATGGCTTATATTGAATTGCTTGCCTTCTCAGTGAGGATAGGAGGGAGGAAGGGAAAGAAATTGGAACTCAAAGTTGAAAATTGTTTTTGTGTGCAACTGGGAAATAAGAAAAACAGAAAATGGGGAAGAGAAATTTATGGGGATAAGGGAAGGGAGGGGTGCAATAGAAGGAAGGGCAGATTGAGGGAAGGGGTCATCAGAATGCATGGTGTTTTGGTGTGAGGGGAGGGGAGAGATGGGGAGAAAATTTGGAACTCAAAATCTTGTGGAAATGAATATTGAAAACTAAAAATAAATTAAAATTTCAAAAAAAAAGAATCTACATACAATAAATAAAATTTTCCTGAAGCACTAGACATAGGAGATCAGGGAGGGAAAGTAAAAATAGAAAAAAGAATTCATCAATCATCACTTAAAAGAAATCGTATTAAGAGAACTCATAGGGATATCATAGTCAAATTCTGAAACCCCCCAACTCAAGGTGAAGATATTAAAAGCATCAAGATTAAAACAATTTAAATAGGATGGAGCCAACATTGAAACCACAGAAGACCTAGCAGCAGACACATTAAAGGACCACAAGTCTTGGAACACAACATATCAAAGAGCAAAGGAACTGGGCCTCTGGCAAAATATTATACCTTGTAAAATTAAGTTTTATTCTGAATGAAAAGAGTGGACATTTGATAAACTCTCAGACTTGCAAAACTTCATTAAAAAAAAATCCTGAACTTAATAGAAGATAAAACATAGAAGAATAAAGAGAAATTTAAGGTATATACCAATGACTGAGTATAAGGGATTCATAAGTAAACAGTGTTTTCCTTTTGTATATGTAAAATGTATGTCTAAGATTCTATTAATAATTGGGTAGCTCGTAACAAAGATTGGGATAAACCTGACCTTGATAATAATTTTTTAAAGTAAAACCATTTGGAATAGGTAAAAAGAGTAACCATTTTATGCAAATGAGGTACAGGAGGAAGAATTGATACAGAGTAATTAGATGGGGGAAGAGAGCTGGTAGTTCTGATAACCTACTTTGATCAGGAATGGATTTAAGAGAGAATAATACATATATATTTAGAAGAATATAAAAATCTTCTAAATTCAGTGGAAATAAAATAGGGACATAAGGAGCGGGGAAAGGACAAAGGAGGGATCTTGAGAGGGGAAGGTGAGGGAATAGGTAAAAGAAGGGTATAGAAGAGTGTTTAGATTTATGGGAATGGGAAGATAGGGGAGGGATCCTTGGAGAGGGATAGGGAAGTAATAGAAGGGCAAGGTAAGGGGTAGAAGCAAAGTGGAGGAGGCAGAAGGAATAGGAAACAAGAGATATGTACCAACATAAACACAAAGACCAGGAGAAGAATATTTTTGGGAAAAATAATTGTATATATCTCTATCTGTCTAGATAGATAGATAGATAGATAGATAGATAGATAGATATAGCTATGGAGAAACATATATGAAGAAACGTATCTAAACTCCATTGTAACCTTTAAGTAGGAGAGGGAGGGGGAAAAAAGAACAATGTAAAAAAAGTACTTGGCAGAGAACAATAGAAAACTCACAAGGAAGCAAAGAATAGATGTACCATTCTCAACACAACATGTACTATTCATTATACAGGCTTTTGTGTAATGAAAATTTATTGTTACATATTTGAAATCCTCTTCTATGTTTTAGTTGCACATGATGTGTTTTTTTTGTTCTTTTATTTAAGTTCCAATATTTAAGTTTATGATATGCTTTTGTTCCTTTTCTTTATTCTGTATTTGTGTTTTAGTCCATGATTCCAAAATAAAATTCTTTTAAATTAAAGAAACACTGGAGAACATAGGAATAAATGGAACATCCTTTAAAATGATAAATAATGTTTACCTAAAACCATCAAGAAGCATTATCTGTAATAAAGATAAACTAGAAGCCTTCCCATAAAATCAGAAATGAAGTAAGAATGCCCTTTATCACCACTATCCAATATTGTACTAGAAATGCTATCTATATCAATAAGAGCAGAAAAGGAAGTTGTAGAAATTAGATTAGATAACAAGGAAACAAAACTATCTCTTTTCAGATGATATGATGGTATGTATTTAGAGAACACTAGAAAATCAACTAAAAAAGACAGAAGTGGAAGAATATAAAATAGAAACCCACATATCATTTAATTCCACTGAATTTCTATATATTACCAACAAAGCAGCAAGAAATAGAGGGATTCCATTTAAGTATAGACAACATAAAATACTCAGGAGTCTACCTACCAAGACAAATTCAGACATTGCATAAACACAACTGCAAAACCTTTTCACACAAAGTCAGATCTAAACAATTGGGAAAACATTAATTGTTCATGGGTAGGTCAAGTCAATGTGGTAAAAATGACAATTCCACCTAAATTAATCTCCTTATTCAGTGCCATACCAATCAAACTACCAAAAAATTATTTTATGTTGTCAGAAAAAATGATAAGAAAATTCATCTGGAAAATAAGAGATCAATAATATCAAAGGAATCAATGAAAAATAATGTCTTCTTGCTTAAGAGGAAGAGAAAATGCCTACAATTATTAACATGCTATAGGATGCTCTTATTCAAAGAGAACAATTTGTTCCAAGGGGGAAAAGGGTGTTCATAAAGTACAGTCTATTTGTCTTGGAGAGGAACTAAAGAATGACAATAAATGAAGAAAAATGATAATATTCTTTACATATATGAGAAATGAAGCTTTTACCAGATATAGTTACTATAAATTTTCCCCCTAGTTTTCTGCTTTCCTTATAATCTTGGTTGTATTGGGATTTGCTTATAACTCTTGAAACTTTTCTCAGTATTTGGATAGTTGGAGGGATTATGCACACACACACACACACACACACACACACACACGAGAGCACAGGTGAGTTCAGTAGGAAGGAATGATGTGTAAAAAAAGGGGTAAGAGAGGAATATATTGGGAAGAGTACGGAAGAAATGGAATGGGGCAAATTATCTCTCATACAAAAGGCAAGAAAAAGCTTTTTCAATGGAGGGGAAAAGGAGGAAGTGAGAGGGAAAAAGTGAAGCTTACTCTCATTACTTTGGCTTAAGGAGGGAATAACATACACACTCAATTTTGTATGAAAATCTATCTTACAGCACTGAAAGTAGGGGAGAAGGGGATAAGTGGACTGTGGGGGAGATGGTAGAAGGGAGGGCAAATGGATGGAAGGAGTAATTAGAATTAAACACTATTGGGGAAGGAGAAGGACAAAAGAGAGAATAGAATAAATGGGGGACAGGATAGGATGGAAGGAAATATAGTTAGTCTCTCACAACATGACTATTGTGGAAGTCTTTAGCAACACATGTATGTGTAGCCTATATTGAATTGCTTTCCTTCTCATTGGGGAAGAAGCAAGGGAGAGAAGTTAGAACTCAAAGTTTTAGGAATGAATGTTGAGAATTGTTTTTCCATGTAACTGGGAAATAAGAAATACAAGTAATGGGGTATAGAAATCTATCTTGTCCTACAAGAGAAGGAGAAGATGGGAAGAAATACAAGTAATGGGGTATAGAAATCTATCTTGTCCTACAAGAGAAGGAGAAGATGGAAATAAGGGAAAGCAGGGATGTGATAGAAGGGGGGATGGATTGGGGGAAGGGGTAATCAGAATACATGGTGTTTTGGGATGGGGGAGGGGAAAGATAGGGAGAAAATTTGGAACTCAAAATCTTGTGGAAATGAATGTTGAAAACTAATACTAAAACTAAATAATTTGGAAAAAAAACAAAAACAAAAACAAAGGTCTGGAAATCCCTTATTTCACAAATGTCCATATCCTTGCCTGAAAACTTATGCTCAACTTTGCTGGGTAATTGATCCTTGGTTGTAGTCACAGCTCCTTTGCCTTACAGAATATCATATTCCAATCCCTCCAATCTTTTAATGTTTAAGCTGTAAGGTCCTGTGTGATCCTGGCTGAAGCTCCTTGATATCTGAATTGTTTCTTTCTGGCTGCCTGCAGTATTTTCTCTCTCACTTGATAGTTCTGGAATTTGACAATGATATTTCTTGGTGTTTTTAGTTTGAGATCTCTTTCAGGAGGTTAACAGTGGGTTCTTTCAATGACTATTTTGTCCTCTGAACCTAGGACTTCTGTGACATTTTCCTTGACCCTGGAGGAGAAAGTGAGGCTGGTGATTTCATGCAACTCTGCCTCACTTAAATTCAATTTATGTGCGAATCAAAAGACATAACCCATACCATTTTACTGTTATGCCTCAATGTCCTCTGACAGGCAAATCCATACCAAAACAGGTATGGATCCACTGGGAGCTGTAGTCACAATCCTGCACACAGGTGGCCCAGGCCATAGGGTCATTTCTGACTGGAAGCAGCAGTAGGACTCAGGAGCCCCCTGCATTTCTGAGCAGCTTTTTAAGGATTTCATTGCTCACCTCCTGGTGTAAGGAAGAGGACTATAAAAGGTGCTCTCAAAATTGTCTGCTTACCTAACCCTGGCATGATTACCATTGCAGGCAGGGAATCCCACTATGTGATCAAAAAAAAAAGTATAAAATGTTTAAAAACACCTGCAAAGATGATTCCACTCACCATCGGAGCATGGAACGTGTGCATGCATATAGACAACACAAAATCCATCAGACCTGAAAGATGAATTGCTCTTGTTGCAAGAGAACTCAACATGTATCGCATCCATTTACAGAATACATAACAGCAACTTATTACCAGAGTGGTCAAATGGCTTCAAACAAACACAAAGGTATAGGCATAACATAGGAGAGAACAAACAGCTCCTCCTTCCTCAATCCTAAAGAGAAATGTCCAAGCAAAGTCCTATTGGGGGGGGCGGGGAGTGTCCTCCCCACCCTGCACTCTTAGGTTTAGGCTGTAATGACTTCCCACTTCGAAGTCCTAAGGGGTGGCTGGACAACAAAGTCATCAGGGTAGGCTCCTTGGGGGTACATGATACTTCCCTGACCATAGGCAACTTCACCCCTTGGGTGCCAAAATATCCCAGGACAACACTTTGAAAAAGTATGCTCAGTGCCTTCCTGTGCAGTCCCAATCTTGCCCCAAGGCTGAACTCCTACCTCCTGGGTTCTTCCTCCTCCAGCAGGAGCCAGTCCCTCCCAGCTCCAGCCAGGGTCTGTGTGAAAAAATAGCTTTGTGCTCCCATTCCTCTCACTTCACCATGGTCAGCTGGGTCAGTATGAAGAGAGTGTTCCTCTCAAAGATAGAGTTCCACTTGGCTTCCAGGGCTCCATTCCAAATTTTCTCTACTCTGATTGGATTTCTGAATAGAATACACTTTAGAGATCTTCACTCTTACAGCACTGTCTGGAACCAGGCTAATCCACCTGAGTCCTGGCTCTGGCCACCCCCACCACCTGGAGTTTCACAGAATCATAACTACCATAACTGGGAAACAACAATTATCTCAGCACACATACTTTCCTTTTAATTTATGCAGATAGCATCTTTGTCACCATAATGTATCACTAAGCACCCCAATATACACGGGGTCCTGCTATCACAGGTTCTTAGATGTACACTCATAAAAAGAAAAGCAACTTTTAGGGCATTAGCAATCACTTTAATCAAGCATGTGTATCAATCCTTTAGTCAAACACATATATCATTCACTTAGTTCAGGGGAGTCAACACCCTGAACCTCAAAAAAAGTGGAGAAATCGAAAGTCAACAGACATACTTCCAAAATGTCTGCCCATTAACATACATATATCTTTACAAGAGAGACCACATCTGGGTTTTCAAAGCCAAGGGACTCTTTAGCAGCTTCCAGGGTCCTCCTCTGACTAAACAAACACTTTCAGTCAGTAAGCCCCAAAATAAAACCCACACTTCAGAGTCTTTACACATTTTGTAGAGTCAGAGGACATCACATCCCTCAAGAACCAGTACCTCATTAACAAGAGGTATAGACCTTCTTACAAATCTCCCCACACCCAACAATGAGTAGGCAAGATCCTCTTAATCACATTCAAATAGAGGCATTTATATTCTTCATTATATTGAAACAACAAAAAAAAACCAAAAGATCCTACTTGCCATTACCCCTCTAATTCCTTGTTTTATGCACTCCTTATCTTCCCCTTCCGGCCATCTAATCTTAATCTATATACCCTTCTATAAATCCCTGGCCCACCCTACCCCTCAGTTTTCTCATCTGTCTAGATGTTTAGAAGACTTCTAAACCTCTGTCTAGATGTTTAGAAGACTTCTAAACCTCTTTTCAACTCATATGAGAGTAAGGTTTCAACATTACCCACTTTTCACTCCCACCTACTTTCCCTGTATTGATTCTTCCTTTCATGCTGTGCCTTTATGAGATAATTTCTCCTTTTTACCTTTTCCTAATAAATTTTATTTTTGTAAATCACCCCATCATATACAACTCAGCCCCAACCTTTCTCTTAAACCACCTTAGTAATGAAGACAATTGAAAGAATACTGATAACATTTTCATATAAGTGAATAGTTTGACTTAATGAATATGTTAAATTTGGTCTTTAAATTTTTCCTTCAATTTCTTCTGAATCTTTTATATTGAATTTTCCATTATATTCTGGTCTTTTTGTTAAAAATATTTGAAAGTCTTTCAGTTCATCAAATGTCCATTTTCCCATTTAGGCTCATACTCAACTGTTCTGTGCAAATTATTCTTGTATGTAACCTCAGATACTTTGCTCTTCAAAATATAGTGACCTAAGATTATGGTCCTTGGCTAGCCTTATTGTAAGCAATGCTTCCTAAGGTCCCCTTGACTCAATTCTCCAGAATGTCTGACTCTAGTTAAGTAACCACCACCTTGTTATCAGGGATCTTAAGATCTTTCTAGTATAATTCTTTTGGATATTCTTGCCACCTCTTCTTAAACTCTTCTGTTTCTACTATCCTTATATATAATCCTTATAATCCTTACTATTATTGTCTTTTATCCTGCTTTTTTTGTATGAAAATTTCCCTTGATATCTTTAATTTTCTTGAAGAGATTTCTTGTCTTTCCTATTCTATTGCTTTCTCACAATAATTCCAGTGCTTTCACTCTTTACATTATTTTTTATCTGTCTTGTACATAGCTTGCCTTGTATAATTTTGTTTGTACATTATCTCCTCCATTACACTGTAAACTTCTTGAAGGCAGAGACTAATTTGATTTTTTGTATCCTCAACTCTTAGCTTGTTGCCCATCCTAGGCACTTAATGTGTGTGTTTGTCCTTCGTTGCTGAAGAAAATCATGGGATCAGAGAAATGAAGACATGACTTGCATTTGAGTTTGTTTTGAGTGAGGAAGGGCTGTGCAGGTCACCAGCCTCATTTCTCCTCCAGAGCCATCTGAATCCAGTGACCAGATATTCATCAGGATGACTGGAGATGACCCAGGATGAGGCAATTGGGGTTAAGTGACTTGTCTGAGGTCACACAACTAGTGAGTGTCAAGTGTCTGAGGTGAGATTTGAACTCAGGTCCTCCTGACACCTGCACTGGTGCTCTATCCACTGCATGACCTAGCTGCCCCCAGGCACTTAATAAATTTTTATTGGTTGTTGTCCTTCCTTCTTGAAGAGGACCAAAATGATATCACTATGCTAGAGTCAAGTTATAATGTGTCCCACTGTGGTGATCAGACTAATATGAATAAATGAAAGAATAATGGAGAAAGACAACAAAGAAAATGAAGGTGAAGAGATAATGGAAAGGAATACATCCAGGACACATGGGCATGATGGGGAAGCTCAGAGGAGTGCATCCAAGAGTGAAATGAATGACTCACCTGGCAATCCTTTTTACATGAAAGGTTTTAGAAGAGTCCTTCATCTCCATTCCCTCCAATGAGAAGGAAGGACTTCCATGGGAACAGGATATTAAGCAGACATGAGTTCTAGGTTTGAAGTACCTTTGCAATATGATGAGTTTCTTGGGGCATGATGGCCAAGTTCAGTGGAGTACAGTTGGGAGGGAAATGAAGAGATGGTTGGCCTTGGCATTCTCCTTCAATGGAAATTGTTGGGGGCATCCTTACCAGAAAGAAGATCCCTAAGAGGTAAACATTTCTAAAAAATCATCTAGAAGAGGACATAAGGAATGAAGCATTCTACTTTGGAGGGGACACTAAACTGGTGTCATCACAAGATGGTTTTAGGATGAGCTGTTCTAGGACTTGAAGCTGTTCCAGTACTTCCTCCTTATGAAAAGAATCTTCATGGGGTGGGAAACATGATCACAAGCAGGAGAAATCACTTGAACAACCCTTTATTCAAATTTTAAAACAATATTTGAATCAATGTCTTTTCTTATTCAGAGAATACAACTGTGCTTGGGAGCTCGGGGGGAGCAACACAAAGGGGCTAAGTGTTGGGAAGCAAAGAGACAGAATGGCAGAGATGGTCAGCCAATATTGGTTATCATCTAAATAAATGAGAAAAATCAAAGTGATGGAGTGAAGTAAGCAAAAGTAGACTAAAGTGCCCATTGGTAGTAGGATGGTTTGGGTGGTTCTGACCTCAAAGGAGTCTTATGTGAGAAGCTGGTACTATGAATGTTCTGCACTTGCTGGTGGTGTTTGTACAAGAGAAGCACCATGTAGCCACTGATCCAAAACATGAGTCCCACATAGAATAAATTTCTCAGAGTAGTTATGATAAAGTAAACATCTATAACCATTCCTATTGAACATACAATGAGCTACTTTCAGATTTAAGTAGTATTAGTCTATGGCTTCTAATCCCTATCAAAAACAGGCTTTCTAGTTTATCTGAAAGATTGCATTCTATATACCCTGTATATTTGTATCTCATATGTGAGTAGATATTTACATGTTACCTGACATTAAATGTAAGCTCATTTTGCTGTTGGACAGTCTTTTGGACTTTGTATCTTCAGTTTTTATTAAAGTCCCTTACTTATACAAAACATGCAAAATTGCTAAGTGACTGACTGAAACAGCACAACAGCTGAAATTGCAGCTGATCCTAAAAACTAGGATTGCTCCCCACAAAGCTTTCACACTATCTGCAACAAGTTGAGTTTCAGAATCAGTCAGCAGCCAGGAGCTGTCCAACAAAAGACCAGAGACCAAGTCTGTCAGAAGCCTCTTTAATTCTGTTCCTTAGAAAGTCTTGTCTATGTGAGTCTTGAAATGTCCCAAGGACATAGATTCAGAAGTGAAGTTTTGCCTTTCCATTGGATCATTAGCAATGGTTTTGGGGTTTGGGACCCTAATTGAATTTATGGTGGCAATTTTATATATTCCAGTATGTTTTTTTCCATAAATTTAGTTGTATCCAGATAATAGTCTTTTATTTTCAAAATATTCACCAAACACATGTGGCTCTCCAGGTTCCCTAGTTTTATTAATTAAGCTCTAAAGTTTTCTTGATAGGTCCATGCAAATGAGTAGCTAGGCAAAATGTATAGAGGTCATTTCTGTTTGGGATGTGTGTGTGGTGTGTGTGCACACGTGTGCAAATTCATTGTCTCTGCTGACTTCTAATATACTTTCAAAACCTGGAATGATCCATTCAAATCTGAAAAAGGGATTAATATCTATGATGTGCAAATAAAGATTGCTATAAGAAATGCCCTTATGTCTCCTAGTCTATTACTTTGTGTATGGGGGCTAGGAACTCTCGGATGCCATTGTAGGACCACAGCCAAGGTGCCTGGAACTAATGGCAGGACTGCTGCCCTTATTTTCTTCCTGGAGCTTAGGGGAAGTGGGTGATCACAAGCTGGACACGAGGTAAATGTAGAACAGGGACTGGAGGATTAGCTTTGACCTTTAAGGGGGTTGGCTGCAGGGTATAATTCACAAGGCTATGATACTATAAATAATGCTGCTTCACTGCTAATAAACAGAGTTGTCTTACATCCTGCTTCCTGCCTCATTGATTGCATCCTGAGAACAGCATAAGGTCTTGCTCGTCAAGACCCTCTACCCAAAAGAACTTCACACTTTGCCCTTCAGACCTACCTATTTCCTGAAGATTGAAAGGAGTCCTCCCTTACATCTGTGTCTGCATATGGTTGCAGGTGTGTGTATACAAACATATATTTACCCACATGTGCATATTAACTACACTAATAGCATGGAAGTTGCTTGAAAGCAGGAAACTACTTTTTTTCTTTGTAATCCCAGTGTCATGCACAGGGCGTGGCATGTATTGGGTACTAAGTAAATCCTCATGGATTTATTGGCATTGGTTGATGTATGTAAATTTATTTGGGGGATATTTTCTTTTTTATTCATTGTCATTCTTTAGTTCTTCTCCAAGAGAAATATCCTATAGTTTATGAACAACTTTTCCACCTTGAAACAAATTATTCTCTTTAAATTATAGTATCTCTAAAGTCTTCATTATAGGCATTTTCTCTTCCTCCTCTTATTTAAGCAGACATGCAAATGTATTGTGGAAGGTATATATTATAGTGAATGATGGTAAGCTGCCACATGGAGTGGGTAATAGGAAAATCTTTGGTTCATGCACTACAGAGGTACCTCCATAACATTAAAAGATCTAAAACAAGGTCCCTCTTCAAGTAAAGATGGGCTGGAATTACCCATCCTTATAGTATACTTTCAGGCATTTTTGCATAAATAAATATTGCATTCAAGTCCTTTTATTATCTAACCATATCATTCATTTATTTTAAGTTATGTTTTATTGTTCACATTTTTTGAACAAACTTGGAGTACTGGGTATATATTTTTTCATCATAGTTAATACTTTTTAAAAGTTTT